>JAWZYV010000377.1:0-600000 GCA_038373885.1 Cheiracanthium punctorium
ACGAGTCTTCTCTATGCACGACAATAGTTTATTATTAACTTAATTAAAAATAAAAATAATTTGATGAATATTTTAATTACATGAAGATAAATTATATTATGTGTAACTTTACAGTTTTAATTTTTTGAATATCTTTAATATTTTTGAAAAGTAATTTTAAAGTAGGAGTTTCTAATTTTAAATTAAGAATTTTAAAATGACTGTAAAATAACGTTAATTGTCACTATCATTTGTGAGCTTGGATATGAAATAACGTTTAAAAGTCTAATATGTAAATCAATTAAATTAAATGGATTTTATCTGATAATACTTGATCAACAAATATCATTTGTCCTAAATGTATTCCAAAACATTTTCAATGGAATTAAAATGTTAACGCGTACTTGGAGCTTAATTACTTATTTTTCAATATTTATCTTTCTTCTGAAACGATTTTTTTTCCTCTGTGATGCGTGTTTCTCTCTATTCTAAAAAAAAGTAAAGGCCGCTGGCGCTGTCAAAACTTGTCAGCTTATCTCCTCCTAAACCGTGGGAATTTGAGTTTCGACTAAGGTGCCCACAGATTTGAAAAATTCCGAGGAACCTGCTAAGCTGAGTTAAATTTCGAAAATCGAATTATTTTAGAAGATATTAATAAAAAACTGAAAAAATAAACAGAATGGTTGCCAGATTTGGCATAAAATCATTCATTCCTTTGCAACAAAGCGTTTCCAAGTATCTAGAATCGCGTGAAATTTACAAACATGAGATAGAATTACGCCCATTTTACGCCAAAATAAAAACTATCTTTCTTCTATATTAATAAAACAATGTGTAAACTGTTAGTTAGTTTGTTTGAATGTGTCTCGCGGGGATCGTAGACCTACCAAATTTTGTACGGAAATTTTCCATGACAGTTCCCGACACACCTCGAAGCGATTTTTTCAAAATTCGAATTATTTTAGGAGATATCGATAAAAAACGATCGCAAAAGGCTAATATCGATCATAATTTATCGATCGCAAAAGGCTAATTTTTGCTTTCCGCCATTTCGTAATTGTAACCCCACAATGGAAAAAAAAAGGCGACATTTAAGCTTATCTAGGTTGCCACATTCGGCAAGTTTATTAAATGATTCAGACTCTTGAAGTAAAAGTAAAAGAATAACGATTTTTTTTGTCTATATTTGTAAGGCTGTTTTTAAATTAAAATATCGTGTGCATGGGAAATCAGAGCAGGAATGAAATGTTTTATACTCAAAAGAAACATATTTAGAAATTTTCTGAGACTAAAATGTGCAACTTTTTAATTTGGCTAAAAATTAAACGGTTTTGTGCGATTTTGAGGAGATGATTCTAATGCTTGGCGCAATTTATCGTAATTTATCGTCTGCTGAATACACCTGAGAATAAGGTTTTGAAATTTTCATTCAGTTGGAATTGTGCATTTTTCTGTGCAGATTTTCTCCATCTATTAATGACTATGTCATTTTATCTCTCACCCCCTTTATTGAAAATTGTATGAAAAACGTGTCCCAAAAATGCGACATAAAAGTATGCCACATAATTTTACATATATTTAAATACCATTAGTTCACAACAGCTTTAATCTATTGTTACAATATTTCGTAAGCTACAGAATATGCTTCACATGTATTTTTTACATTTATTTAAATACTATTAGTTCACAACAGCTTTAATCTATTGTTACAATATTTCGTAAGCTGTAGAATAGGCATCACCTGTTTTTTTTCTATAAATAGGTTACAATAATATGAAATGAGTAACTCAAAATGTGTTACACAAAGTTGACAATTTTCAAATAGTAAGTTCGCTTAGACAACAGGAGTTTAGAATTAGCGATTATTCGTTTTTCCAAAACAGAATAAATAATATCTTGAAAATGAAAAATAATTAAAATGCAGATTATTTTAAAGCCGGTTCGGTCCAGCTGGATTATTTGCTACCAGTAGAAATATTTGGCGGCGTTAACTGTGCCATTATAGCAGTTATAGTACACTTTGGATATTTGCTAGCGCGACGAGATGGTATAATTCGTGGTGCTAAGTATGCCAATCTGCAAACGATTATATAAATGAAAATATGAATAACGGTTTTCCGGTAACCTTAAATGAAGAGTAATTATAGATTATGAGCATGTGTAAATCGCCAAATAATGAAAAGTCGCCATGGGTGGAAAGCTATCCTATCTGTTCCGTAGCTTTTATTAACTTTACATGTACGCAAGTCGCCAAATAATGAAAAATCGGCATGGGTGGCAAATTCGCAAGGTGTCCAATAGGCTTTACATTATTAAAAATACAGCTGAAACAGATTTTCTGATTTTATTATGCTTTAGCTCCTAATTAATATAACTTTTGAATGGCAATACTAAATATCATTGTGTTCCTGAGGAGTGCAAATAATTTTTCCAGTGATTATAAGCGGAGTCCGCACTCCAGGTGGAGTATAGCTCAGGACCCGTACAACACGGATTCCCATAACAAAATATCTGCCGTGTTATGAGGGGGAGGGGGTCTACTGTAGTGTGAAGTTTAAATTTTTATGTATCAATGAACATGCAAGAACCATGAAATGTGTAGCTCAGTAACATTCTATCTGATCCAATCTTCGGGTTTTGTCTGTTGAAATTATGTCTTTTTTACGAATAAGCCTTATTAGGGGCCGAATGCCTCATACGAAAAGCGAGCGTAGCGAGTCTGGGGGCCTTGGCCCCTAGTATAAAAAAAAATAATAATAATTCCTCACAAAGATTCTTAAGAAATATTCATGTTAAATATTTCTATATAGTTTAATGTTTGATATATCTTTGATACCAGTAATCAATTTTATTTATTTGTGGCTTTGTGCGTGTTGGTGTGGAAGGATGGGGGATTAATATACTTCATGATTTGGAATAATAAAAATTACTGTTTTAAATTTTATGAGAAATTTTTCCTCTGGAAAAATATTTTCAAAAGTTTCGTGCAGGATTAAAAGTACTGCCGACAATTTGAATAAAAGTAATATTAAAAAAAAATACTAGATAAAATTAATAAAAATTAGGTTGTTTTGAGTGGTTACGGAAAAATCTATTTTGAGAAAAAATCATTTAGTAACATTGTTGTCTAGTTGAAACAGGTGTCATTGTCTTCTTTTTAAAATGCTTATTTAAAAAATTATCTAACTTTCAGATTTATGCTTCTTCCCCTTGGATGATTTAATTAACTTTTTGTAATATTACTTTTTTTATTATGGGGTGTCCAACTTATGATTTTCCACAGTCATGGTAATTTGTCACTGTTCAATTTTCAATCTTTTACCTTTATTTATTTTTATGTGTACAACATTTTTACTCTTTCCTATTTCAAACAATTTTTTAATGTATATTCTCCAATTGATTTGAAACAATAACAGTGGCCGAGTGCTTAAGACCATTGAAAGTAGTAGATGGCTAAAGTGTAGAGATCTAGGGTTCTGGGCTACCGCGTTGCGGTCGATCTAACGGTCTAGAGTTTTGGGTGATTTTCTCCAGTTGTAACGTAATTATGCTCTAGAACGCCTTCAAAAGTCCACACCTAAAGCATAATCCCCTTTAGATATATAACTCTCGTGTAGCTTTGCCTTAATCAATAACCTAATCTTGTAGCAATAACCATTATTGTAACAATAAACTCTAATTTTACTATGAAAAGGTATTTGCAAAGACTTAGATACCGGGATAGGCCAAACCGGGGAGAGAGTGGGTACTCAGAGACCGGCATAGGCCAAAGCTGGGCCCGGATCCAGGCCCTTGGTCTTAAGGGAAGCCTAGTCTCATTCTCCACTCAACATGAATAAGTGATGATCCGAATAATTTTAATCGTTAAATGTTATTTCCAGACACATTCTCAGAAAATTATCTGAAATGAAAAGACGAAATTTAGATTAAAAATTAAGGGGATGTTGGACATTAAAAAGTTTTTTTTTTTTTTAATTTAATAAGATAGGATTGTGAAATTTTGTATTTGAATATATTAAACTAAAAGCATTATAAACAACTGAAAAGAAATTAAAATAAATTTTAAAAATAATAGTAATTAATTAAAAATTAATTAATTTTTTAGTTTCGAAAAAATGCTCCATGCGTTTTAATTTTAACTTTTTGTTAGTAATTTTGTTTTATAATAGCATAAAAATATATTTAAAAAAAGTCTGTGAATCGGTTTTTGATTCGACCGAGTAGTTAATTTTTTAGAAATATTTTCATGGATATATACTAAACTTCCCCGAAATTTTTCAGTTTTCGTAAATAAAAGTGAAATTTCATAAACGAAATTTTGACCCTATTTAAAAAGGATACACAGATTTATTGTAATATATGAGAAGAATGTTTGTAGTAAATTTTGTACAATTCCGACCAAAATTAAGTCGCATGGAGCATTTTGAAGGCAAGGAAATCACAAAAAAACTTGATTTGGAGAAAATACAGTTTAAAGTGTAATTTTCCATTTACCTTTAACATCGTCTCTTCTGAATAATTTTATTTATGATTTTACCTTAACAAAAGATATTTTTAAAATAATTTCATTCGAATATTAGCTTATTTTGTAAAACGTTCAATAAAAATTGGGGCGTATTATTGACGCGTTTGTTTGCATTTTTGTGGACATTTAACTGTCCCTTTTAATTTTTTCAAAACCTAATATCTTTTTAAAAAATTGCCGTAGACGTACGCGGATTTTTCTCCATGGTTCAGCTTTAACTGTAGAATATTAGTATGTTAAAAAACTCATTTTTTGGGGCCAATTTTAATGATTTGGGTGTCCACCATCCCCTTAATTTTATTATGGATTGTGCTTTTGTTGAATACATGTATCTGCAATGAATTCAGTAAAAATCTCGCAGTTGGGGCCAGAGCCGAAGCTAGGGGCTGGCGAGGTTTTCTCCCCCCCCCGGGATGCAAGCACAAAAGGGGGCGCACACTCAGCTAGAACACGAGAAGTTTAAATATAATTTTACTGTTTTTGTTTTTCATTTTTTAAAAGCACTTTTGTAGGGGAGGATAGATAGAATCTTAGAAAAGTACAATGATTTAGGGTTGGGGGGTGAATAGTTATGAAGTTGTTTAAAGTGTACGGGGCCCAGTTTTAACGAATTTCATAAATGGGGGCCCATACTGGTCATAGATCGGGCCCTGCCTAGTTATCCGCCTCTTTGGGGCCTACATTTACATAAGGGTCCAGGGCCTCAAGAAGCCTTCAGACGACCCTCGTATTTCGGAGTGACCCCCCCTAAACTGACAGTCTGGAACCGCCCCTGGTTGCGGCATCTGGTATCAGAACAGATTTTAGATAATTGAACTTCTCTACATTATTGAGAGTTTCGTTCTCATGAAATGCTGATTTATATTGGGCCCAAAAGGAAGGCCAAGAACATATGTCTCCGTCAAATTGTTTTATGTTCAGTTTTGGTAGTTTAATGCTAGCTTTTCCTGGGGCGTTACTGTTATTAACGTATCCTGCGTTGGAAATATTTATTCCGTTACTTGAGGAGATCATTGCCGGTTGAATTTTTTCGTTTATGTTTTGTAGACATTTGTTGCTTCTAACTTTAATGCTAATTATTTTTTCGCGATACTCTTCGCGAGTTTCTAACTCTGTAATTTTTATAACAGATTCTATTGTCAGTATCAAGTGCAGTAAGACTTTTTTCTTTTTCGATTAACTGAGCCAGTTGTTCTTCAATTGTCAAGGAGTCTATGTCCTCTGTGACTTTTTTAATTTCGGTTTCCAGTTTGTTTATAATTTTAGTTGTTCCTGTTCGCAATGTAGCTCGCGTTTTCTTAAGCTTCTCAAGATCCATTTTGTTAATTTTAACAATCTTTTTATTTGATAACTTTATTTTCAATAAATCAATAAGTGAGCAAAGGTTTCACTCACCTTCATCTAAAGTTATCCCGAGTCTGGATCGCGGGTGAGGCACCAAAATGTTGGAGCAATACCTTCTAAACTTCCTTCGTGACTGTGATTTGTCTATAAGTGTTCATAAGCATTCATTCTGGATTAATTTATTATGCTTAATTTACATATATACATTTAAGACAGAGGTTTTAGAAGTTTAGCCAAGCCATTCAGGCGAACATGCCTGTCTCTCATTACATCTGGTTCTTATCTAAAGTGAAACATACTGAAGTAAAACATACTTACACAGTGGCGCTGCAATTGCGCAGAATTTTTCTCTTCCGAGGAGGTAAGGCTCAAGATTCTACAAAAGTGTACGCCAATCGTAAACGATTGGTATTTGTAACTTTGCTGTACGACGAACGACGGCCGAAAAAAGTACAAGTGGGACTTTTTTTTCCGCAGCTGTACGTATATATGTATATATATTTTTCCATAAACGTTGTAATATAATCATTTTTCTTTTGCTTTGAAACTTGATGATTAGTTTAAACCAATCAAAATTCTACCGCTAAAAGAAAAACTTAAGTGAAAAAGTTAAAAGTGAAATTAGTGTAATAGACCGCTTCCAGGTCTGATTATTACAAGGGCAAAAGGGATATGTGCCCAGGAATCCTTGAATTTTGGCAGATCATCTGCGTAAGACCAAATTAAGCTGGCGTTACCATCAGCAGATTTTTCTAAAAAGGGGGAATTTCATCAGAAACACTTCGTTACTTTGAAAAGAATCTAGATTTTAAAGCATTTGCTTTTATCGTTGCACGCAACGATACGCATCTATATTGTTGCGTAAGACGCAACAGTATAGATTCTCATTCTATGCCCACGGATAAAAATAAAAGGAGTTTTCTCAGTTGCGTCTTTCCAATGTTGCGAGCAAACATGTGAAACAGGGGTTCAAAAAGGGGGGGGGGGAATAAATCTCATAGCAACTTGAATAAAGGTTTAATGCGCTTAAGGGAAGCCTCCTTATAGCCCCTCCCTTGTATCCCGTACTCACGCGGTTTTCAAGCAAATATTCATAGGAAAGTATGGGTTTCCTTCTGCCACCTCTGTCGTTTTTAGCTTGCCGACGGGGACGGACTACCGCTTCTGCCTTACCCCTTTCTACGCCACTGCTGCAGACATATTAAAGACGGAAGAATTGGGTGTGATCCTGAGTAGGGATGTGCGGGAGACGAAAAATCGGGCTGTTTCGTCTCGCAAAACAGCTGAAAAGCTTTGTCTCGTCTCGCAAAATCCCTATATCATAATGAAAAATGGGCTGTCTCGTCTCGCATAGAAACTACAAACGTCTGTCTCATCCCGTCCCGCTTGCATCCCTAGTTCTGATCAAACACCCACCCCCCTCTCCCACACGGACTTTTAGGGCACCCACAGGAATTTTCTAAAGTCGGCGCCTCTGATGCTTGGTGATAATTAGTGTCCACTGATAAGAGAATAATACCAGTATGTGATCAAATTGATGATTGAATAGTATGAAATAACAATTTAATCATTAAAATGCATAGTATGTTGCGAATAAAAAAAGAAATTCATTGTGAATGAAATAGTTCCATATGTAGCACTGCTTTAACACAGCATCCATTCCAATAATATACAACATAATGGAGCTTTTGAAAATGATTTCACACATTTTTCATTCTTGCTACTAAAATTTGAGTTCCGGTGTACAAAGTTAACACTTATTTGATTATTAGTTCAACCTATTCTTGTTTAACAATAAATAAAATTAATTTGCCATGACAGTGTAGCATAAAAACTTTGAAGAGTATGAACATGAGTCGAATCCTTTTCAGAAGTCTTCCATAAATGTGTTCATCACCTAGACCTGCATTCCTCAAAACCAATATTAATTTCGTTAACAATAATTCTTGAAATTTATTCACATTTATCTCTACAAGGAACAATTTAATGAATTTTAGAATGAATGTTTGTTGATACAATAACCATGAAAGCATAAGCGTAACTTACTAATGTCAAGGAGGGGGCGGGGAATTGGCACCCAAATAAAGATATCGCCTATTTGAAAATTGTATTGTCTACAATAGGGGACATTTTGTTCCCCCAATTTTACATGCCAATTTACGTCAATGCACAACAGTTTTTTATTTATTAACTGTTCAGGTAAAGTTCATTTTGTTGAATTTTTAGTATGATTTGATTTTTCTGAAGCATTACTTCTGTATTGTTAAAATGAAACTGCTATCTAGAGGTCTGCGCCGCCGCCGCCGCCGAGGTCTAGGCCGGCGCGCCGCTAAGAACGCTGATTGTATGCCGCAGCGTACAATCGGCTTCAAAACTTTTTTAAAAAATGTACCTAAACTTTCAACTGCTTATTTTTTTCTGGATTCTTCTTAACCTTTTACTGGCCAATGTTTCCAATTGAGAACATCAAATTATTTTTGAAAAATTAAACTTTATCAATATTGACTTGAAAAAAAACAGAAAAAGTTAAAAGAGGACCTTCATTGTTTGAAACGCAAGTTGCATTTCTATCATTAGTGGGAAACTTAAAAAAAAATCATGAAAATAGACATTTTCATAAATTTTTACAGAGCAATCTTCATCCCCCCCTTCAAACTTAATTCATATCGTTATTTAAATTTAAAAATAAATCTTTCATTAATTCTTAATATTTCACTTATTACTTAAGCCATTAGTCCACAACCTCCGGGCCACGGACCGGTCCCAGTCCTCGGATCAAATAGTACCGGGCCGCCAAGGAATACTAAATTCTTTGGATTTTATTTACTTTGGTGTATTTCTCTCGGGTTTTTGTGACTTTGCCGTGTTTGTGTTGATTTATATCTTTGTAACAGAAGAAATATTCTGATTCTTTTAACATTTCTCTTTTCTTTTCTTTTTTTTTAAATTAAAGATTTCAAGATCATGAATTAAAATTGCAGTCATAAAATAGAGAATAAATGTTCTTTCTTTAAAACTACTCCAGACAACAACTCTGCCTGTTGAAATGCTGCATCACTTTATATTCATTTATTTTTGTGTGTAACTGTATTTTATTTTGGAGACATGTTGAAATACAATTAAATTAAAGTTATTAAATCAAACCAATCTAAATTAGAAACATGCAACGCCCTCGCCCTCCCACCTTCGGCGGGCCGAGGTAAAATTATCAAACGTTGGCCTGTTCGTGGCTATAAAAAGGTTGGAGAGCACAGATTTAAGCTACCAATCACATATATCATATCTGTCAACCGTTCCGATTTTATCGGAATATTTTCCACCACTATTTTTAACAATTTTATTTGAAATCAAAAATATGGACTTGTTTTAAGCTCAAATTGCCAAGAAAAAATTAGTGGTGGACAGGGGTCGAAATTTGCAGTTGCCCGCTACAATGAAATTTTTAAATGGGCGACTAAAACCAGATTTTGATCGAGAGATTTTGATTAATTTTTTTGTTAACAAAAACTTTTAACAAGTACTGGTGTCGGAATATAAAATTGACAAAACTTTGTATAATAACACACACACACACATACCCTGACAGCACACTTGCCCAATTTATGTCCATATCTGGACAAACTTATCCAAAACATGTCTATGTCTATGATAAGATATCTCCTGGACATCATTTTAGCGACATCTTTGGGAAAGTCCATAATATGTCTAGAATAAGACATGATTGGGGCATGTAACACCCCAATTAAGTCTTATTACGACAAAAACGGGAAAATCCATATTATGTCTGTTATATGACATGAATTGGACATCTAAGCACCCCAATCATGTCTATTTTATGACATAAATGGGAAAATCTATCGGCGACAAACTCTGATTGGCTCAATTTGTTTGATCATGCGTAGTAACATTTTTGTATGCACGTTGTTTTTAATAATCTGTGGTGGTTGTGGTAGATAGATAGTATCCATATATTTGAAGTTTCCTTGTCAGCTAATTATAACATTTTTATGCGCACTTCTTGCATATTGCTTGCCTATATCACTGTTCTTTACAATACGGCGTAATGTACAACTTTTTGACTTAATGTGTATTTTAATAAAAAAATTAAGTCGTCTCGTCAGGAATGGCGAAATGTTGAATAAGAAGTTAATGATGAATTATTCCTTATTGAAGCTGAATGTAATGTGAATGATATTGAATCAAAGCCTATTTATGCGCACGATTATAATTATTTTCATAATGAATTTGAAAATAGGATCGATGAAAATATTTTTGAAGATTCAAATATGTGTGTGGTCCTACAAGCAGTTCTTGTAATAACTTCATTTCAGAAATTACTGATGAAACAGATACTTTTATTCCTTTATGGTAGTAACTTATCCATAGCATAAAAATAAATTGTGGATATGAGATAAATATCCACAGAATGTCTTTTTATGGACAAATTATGGATGTCCATAACATGTCCATATGAATGTCCATAACATGTCCATATGGATGTCCATAACATGCCCATATAGATAAGTTCTGGATGTCCATAACATGTCCATATGGATGTCTATATTTTGTCCAGAGGATATCATTATGGACGCCGTATTGTGTCATATGGACAAGTTTGGGGGGTATTATGGACAAGATATAGACAAATTTGGGAATGTCAGTTAGTGGTGGGTAAAGTCGGTCCTTTTGAGGATCCGGTCCGAACGGATCCGATCCTCTGAAGGACCGACTCCTTCGGACCCGGTCCTATTGGATCCGTTCCCAGGAAAAGGAACGGGTCCGGACCCGTTCCTTTCGGTCCGAAATCGGAACCGGTCCGGACCGAGATGACCGAGAGGAACGACTTCGGATCCATTTGGCAGAAAGAAGTGGATCCGGACCGAGACGAACGACTCCGGATCCATTTGGCGGAAAGAAGTGGATCCGGACAGAGATGAACGACTCCGGATCCATTGGGCAGAAAGAAGTGGATCCGGACAGAGATCAGGATGAGCAAATGGAGAGTATCCGGACAGAGATGATCGAAAGGAAAGATCCCAGCCAGACATAACAGAAATAAGCAATAAGACTGATTTCAGAAAGCATAAACAACGTCGGTGTGCGGTAAAAACGCTCACATGATTAATTTTTACTAAATATTGGACATAAACATTCTTTGTTTTGTAATATACACGAGAAAGGTAACTGGATCTTAAATCCAAAATTCTTTTGTTTTGGGGTAAAGGGGTAAATTTTCAGTTCAGCAGGTCTGGGAATGGTACCTCTTAGAACGCTATTGTTATTAGGTTTCCTAAGCATATAACATATGGACCATAGGAAAAGCGTCGGGAGGGGGCACAGGGTGTCCTGTGCCCCCCCTCTCCCCTTAAAAATAGAAATTTTGATTCGAATTTCAAAATAAAATGTTAAATAAACATTTGCTTGAAATTTTAAAAATAACTTTCCTTTTCTGCTCTTACATTCGATGTGTGCCCCCCTCAAATCTTTCTTGTGCCCCTCCAAAATTTCAGTAGGTCCGGGAGCAGTGATAAGCCCTCCTTAGGAAGTTACTGCTATATTATTAGGTATTGTTATAAGCGTATGGTACATATGAACCATAGCATTATAGTCGGGGGGAGGGGCACAGGGTTTACGTGTCCCACTGCCCCCACCCCAACTTACTCTCAAAATCTTTTAAACAAACATTTGTTTCAAAATTTAAAAGAAACTTCCATTTTCTGCTCTTAAATTAAATATGTGCCCTCCCCCCCAAAAAAAATCTTTCATGTGTTCCCAGGGGCGTAGCCAAGGGGGGGTTAGGGGGGTCATAACCCCCCATGAGGAATTTTTTGCCATACAAAATGTATATTCTTCACTACATTGTCACACCCACGTATACATATATATGAGTTGTAGTAGTCGTAACCCCCCCCATGAAAAATTTCTGGCTACGCCCCTGTGTGTTCCTCCAAGATTTCAGTAGGTCTGTGAGCGGTGATAAGCCTTCCGCCTTCCTTAGAAAGCTCTTGTTATTAGGTTTTCCTAAGAATGTAATACATATGAGCCATAGGTGTATATCGGGGGGACAGAGGGGGGGCACGTGTCCCCCTCTCCCCCCCAACTTCGTCACAGAATCTTTTCATTTTAAAAATTTGTTTGACGCGTTGTTTTAACCGCTCCACTTAAAAATGCGAAACTCCAGTCTGCGTCTTTACAATACATTTTTAAAAAATTGTCCACTGTCAAGGTTGTTTAATTTAAACGTTACTTTTTTAAGCACTGGTTTAAACAACCTTTCTCATTTTCAATCTGTTGTACTGGTTTTAAATACTTCCTGGCTAAAAGGGTTTCTTTAGAACTTTAATTAATTTTAATTTTTTAATGCAATACAAAATACTTTATGCAAAAAAGGTTTTATTTGATGAATAAAGGTGAATAATCTTTTAACTTTTCATAATTACATAACTCTCACGTGTTTACATTGAGTTATATTACTTAAGTTACATTAAGTTATATTATAATAGATTTATTGTTATCCTACTTATTATCTTTTAATCATATATGAATTTCAATGTTTGATAATTTACCTTTGAACTTGTATATCGTCATTCTCCCGTGTTTCAGCATCTTTTTTAAATGCTTGCTAGTAAAATAAGTATAATAGCTTAATAATGAAGAGAAAGCTTTATATAGGTTTATCTTATAAAGCTTTAAAAAGCATTTCTTTAATCGTATACCTTTTACGTCATAGTATGATTACTTTTTACTGATTTCATGATAATTTAGTAAACGGTTGAAGTGTGTAAGTCCAAGAATCTGGGCTACCACGCGCCTGTTTTCTCCAGATGTCACGTGAATACGCGTTAGAACCCCTTAGAAAGTCCGCCTACCGAGGCACTCCCATTTTTGGCAGATCGCCCTAGCGTAGAGTTGCCGTAATCACACAAGCAAACCCATTTTTTCTTTTTCTATCTTTTTTTTTTGAGGGGGGGGTGAAGGGAGGAAGAGTTTTTAAGTATGTGAAATCCCGTGCATTTTTAAAGTCCCCCTTTAAAAAGCAGACCCCGCCCCCCGAAAATAAAAATGTGTGGGCACCCATGGTGACATTATTTTATACATAACTATTCGCAAATATCAGATTACTCTAAAATTTAAGTCAATCAAAGGCACATATCTCTCATCTACTGAATGTTTTGATGCTACTTTATTTTACTTTTTTTGTACTGGCATGTATACAATTCATGTCACATTATATATAGATGTCACATAAAACTAGGAAATAAAAATGATTTAAATATTTCAGCGGAAAGAAATCAACTTATTACGTCTTAAAGTTTCATTAAAATTTAAATAATTCACTTGAAATCAATTAAGTTCTATCAGCCCTTGCAAATTTCCTTTCAAATAATTTAGTATGTTTTATTTTAAAAATTCTTAATAAAAGAATTTTATCTTTTATAAACAGAATAATCGGTATAAAATTAATTTTTAAAAAATCTGATAAAACATATTTACTATCACAAAACTTTTGAATGTTTCTGCTGGATATAATATATTCTTAAATGTAAAACAAAAGAAATTTGGTGCGTCTACTTTTGATTGAATGCCATTCTCATATTTTATCCAAAACGAAGCAAGTTTATGTTCAATATTTAAATAAAAATTATTGTTCTTAGCTGGGGGAATTCTTTTATTCTGGTTGGCGACCCTTCGCGTTTTTTCCGGTTAGTAACAAAGAAGCACAGCGTCGTCTGAAGAACTACCCCTCAAATTCCAAGAACGCGCTCCTTCGCTACCTTTTGTAGACGCAAATATCCCCGGGCTATCAGAGAATATCCCGAAAAGAGCGTTTATCTTTGATCACTCTGGAAATTATTTAGAACCTTCCATAAAGGGAAGTCGAAGACGAAAAGAAAACGAGTAAAAGAAATGTCCCTGGTCAATACCTGATTAGAAAATAGAAAACGTAAAGAAATTCCTTGTTGAATATAAGAATGACTAAAAGCTAACTTTAAACTACAACAACAACGGAGAAGACTGATTACAATTAAAGCAATTGAGCTTTAATTGTAAAACTTAGCTTACAAAACACCAAACAATGTTGCATTAACGTAAAGTTGTGTTGTTGAGATTAAAAGTTATAAAGTATTGAGACGAGTTCAAGTTAAACTTTCCTATATAAGAAAAAGGTTAATTCTCTAATAATTCCTGTAAAATAGACATTTTTATCTTTCATCTTCTTATTTTTTTTTCTAAAAGTACTTTGGCTTAGCTGTAAAATTAAATCTGAAAATTATTTTTAGTGGTGTGTGTCATTTTAAATGTTTTCTTTTAATATCTCGTGCATTTTATTTGATTTCATTTTAAATGCTTGAAGATAAATCATCATACTTTTTATCCCGTTTTTGTATAAACCAACTCCTGTACCCCCTCTTCCCCCCAACGCCCCGCACGGGGCCCCCCCACCTACCCACCTCTCAATCCCCCCCCAACAACATTCTTCCCGCACAATAAGGTTAGCCCCAACTAAAACACAAGGTAACACCGCACACGCCGCTCTAACCGCGTAGAAGCCGCAAACCCATGGCCCCCACCACCCCATAAGCACGGTCATGTGCCCGTCGCAGAGAGATCTTAATATTGCACAAGCAGCAACCCCTGCCATTACCAACAAGACCCGCTGCCCAACAACAGATCCCTGATCTCACACGGAACAAGCAATTCTTTACCCGCTTTCCAAGATACAAAAATCAAAAACCTCAGACCCCCCCTCCCTCCAAACCACTAAGGGCCCCACCATTTACCAACCCCGGCCACCAACCCCACACCACCGATCACCCAACTCTAGAACAACTACCACTATAACCCTACCCTAACTGTACCCAGCTAAACTTCTCGGAAAAGTTAATATAATCAATCCCCTTGCCCCCTCCATACTCACCGAACCGCGATTGACGTAATCCCACCACCTCGCTAGTCCCCTCAATCAGCCCGGTCCCCATTTTAGCATGCAATATCACCGTAGAACGTACTGTATAGCGACCAGTTAGATCCTAGTCCAACCAGCTTAACAATGGACTTGATTCTACAAATTAATATTAAGTCAAGCCCCGGGAGTATTATATCAAGGCTCATACCACAATAAAGGCCGATAATCTTACCACAGATCCCCTAGCCGCCTAAGATAGACCTCCCAGGTATGGTTCTGTAATGTTCCACTGCAGGACTCACACCGGCACCTAGAACTTCCGTTCCGACTCCCACCTACTGCCATCAAGCTCCTCCCTTGAGGCCCACTGGCTCATTGTAGCGATTATACCTTCTGTGTTCATCATTTGGCCTTCGCCGCCACAGAGTCTTGGGCCCTGCCAGTGGGAGAAATGAAGGTGGGGTACAACGAATGGGGAAGTCTTGACTCACACAGACTGTCACCATACGCCTTGCGAACCGGCGTACTATTGCCACGAGTGAGAAGCAAACCGCCAGAACGAGTAATTATGCAGAACAGTGTGTGCCTTAACACTCAATGCACCCGCGCCAACGCCCGGATCAGTTTGTGTTGAGTTGCACAAAAAGGGGGGGAGGGAGGGGGGGAAGGCACTCGATATATACTGCACGGGGAGCACGTAAACCGAATACTAGACAGCCGAGCCCCAAATTTGTTTAAAGCCCCCCCGCTCTACCACGCCCCACCCGCAAGAAAGCAAAGCAATCCCCCCTGACCCGGCCCCCAAACAATTTCCTTAATCATAATTGACACGCCCCCGGCCCAACGCTATCCATTAAAACCTAAGTGGACCGCAGTGTGCCGTGAGACGCGGAAACCCCCGCGTGACCCGCCCACCAAATGTTTACAAATAGATGCCCCGTATTTGATGGAAGCGACGTGTTTCGGGATTCGAGAGCGGATACGTGCCCCACATGTAACCCGCCCGGGGACCCCCCGACTTCCCCGCTTACTGTAACCGAAACAAAGTCCTGGGGCAACACTGCCCGTATAGCCGCGCCACAAGCCCCATCTCAAACACTCTCGCTCTCTAACGAACCCCGGCTTCGCCCCACAGCCACATGCACATGCTCGACCCACAACGAATATTATTGTACCGGTCGCCCCAGTAGGCCCATGCCCCCCTAGCGGGCTCAATGCACCCCGACGCCGAACGAGGGCTTTCCCACCCAAAAACGCTCCACCCCACACTGCATGTTCAAACCAGCATGTGGATTTTACCAACGTCAAGAACAGTATACCGCATGGAACAAACAACTAAAACAGCCAGAACCAGGCCCTCCCCATGAGAACAGAGATAACACAAGACGCCCCGAGACCGCCCAGCGAGAGCCCGCTATGCTGCTCGCGCTCGTTACGGGGGCCCGCTGCGGTAGGTTATCTTACGTACCTGGACATTGCCTCTCTGATGATTCCCCCAAAGCAATCCCGATCCCGTTCGAACCGCCCCAGCCCTATGCTCAACCCCCACCCTGCCCGACAGATTTGCCCCCCGTCCGTGTCAACCACTGCCGCATTAAGTGACATAGGTTTGTATGCGGGGGACGGTAAGTCCGAACGCATTACCACCACACCCCCACATCAAAACATCCGCAGACCCACACCAAACTAAACCCCACCTCCCACTAGTGCCGGCACCCCAGCTGGTCAGGCTGCGGCAGTCGCCAAGTAAACGGTCGTGCGCACTCGCCCACTTACTCCATGGGCGGAAGGCACAGTTACAAAAACCCTAAAATGCAGTCGAGATTAATAGTGAGTTTCACAACCACAGTATTCAACCCATGTTTTAACGCAGGTATGTTACTTTATCCATAAAACGGTGCGCAACGGAGACGAGTTTCCGTTACTTGGCCTTCAAGCTGGGATAGCACACAATGGGATAGAACAAGAGGTGGGTCCTTCGGTGGTGGAGAGAAGGAGCTTTCTTCCGCCCCTTGGCCGCCCGCCCGGGGCGTAGCAGGGCAGCACCCAGCCCAGCTGTACGCCCAGCCAGTTCCGCCCCGCTACCATTATAAACCCAACCGAGGACAAACACCCCCCCCTCCCCAAATCCTCCAACGTGCTTTGAAACACTCAAGCCACACATTTCAGGACTTGAAGTCAATACCCTTCCTCCCCGATCTTGACAATAACAACTACCATGGCCCTTCCCCAACTACTGCCTCCGCCGATGCCCCCCCGTGTTATTTGTCCCACTCCCCCTGGAGGGCCCGGGGGCCACTCCGCCACGGTCGCCCCGACCCCTATGACCTAACACGCCCCCGTTAGTCAAAACGAGCCCCACCCCCCCACCCACCCCTTTCCTTTCTTTAACATAAACCCCCCGCTCAAGCCAGAACAGGAGAGTAATCCGAACCCCCCATACGAAACCCTCCCGCACATTAACCAGCACGGCGCCCCCACAAACACCAAAACCAGACCTCGTCATAATTTACCCCACGTATTTTACCCCCAACTATTAAATAACCCTCGTCCCCCACGACCATGCAAACTCTCCTTGATTTGTTCGCGAGACCAAACCCCCCGCCAAAATTTTGAACCCCGTTTTACAAGCCCATCCAACCCCCAAATTCCGACAAACTGCGCCACCGCAATCAACCGACCCCAGTAGCATTGCCCACACCCTCCCCCCAACATACTCGGTAGAACCGTTCACAGACAGGGCACCCAGTGACGCCCCCAAACCACTCCACACAACTCATCCCCCCCAAAACACCTGTCTACGGACGCCCACTCGCAAAACGAGTATTCTAGGCGTTGGTACCCTCACATGTCCCCGGGAATGGCAGTGCAATGGGCCACCCCATCAGGGGGGGAGGCAACTGGTAAGGCCACCTGCCCCCCCTAGGAGTATTAGGTTCATGTCTCTGTTGATGCAACACAACATGGCAGAACCAGAAACTAAAATTGTTAAAAGTATGGAAATGATGTGCCCCCCAGCGGGGGACTCCCCGAAAAAATCCTTGGAAGATCGCCCCCCCTCGCACTCACACAACGCATTCCTATGGGTCGCCCCTGGGGCAGGTGTTGATAAATCACCGCATCAACCCGCTCGTACGGCGGATAGGAGGTCGGTACAAAACGCCCCTGGAAAACAACGCCGGCCTGGGAAAAATAACGCCGACCGGAGACCGCCCCACCCCCAGACAACAAGCCGGTGCCCCCGGAGCACCACCGCCGCCGGCAAAGACCTGTCCACCGCCGCGTAAAAAACGCCGCCGTGAAAGCACACCCGCTTCACTCATAATCAACGTAATGCACCTATAACCACGTATATACAGCATGTACCCCAGTCTTAACTAATGCTAATCGACCGAGGACCAGGAGCGTAGCCGCCAGAAAATACTTACGGGGGGATTGTAATGAGATATAGATTTAGATCATTGATAAACTTAATTTCTTCACTGACGACCGGAAGGACCGTGGGTTGGGGTGCTGGTGGGGGCAAGAGGCACCCAAGTGAATTGGCTAGGGAGGCCCCCGAACTTTATTTCTGGGGGTTGTATTGACAAGCTATCTAACCCTGTTGGCACCATGCTGAAACTTACCTAACTTCTTCCTGACGCCGTCGGACAGGGTGGGGTGGCATAGAGGCACCCAGGAATTGGCATGGGGACCCCGACATTTTATTTCATTGGGGGTTGTATGAGATATAATTTAGTATGATAACTTGGAATCCCCAACCTGACGACGAAGGACATCCGGAGGGGGGCCGAGGGCCAGAGCTCGCTGCCCCCGTGCACTCCCGCTCCCCCCCCATGAGCTTTGTAGGATGATAGAAAATAATCATATATCGGTGTCTTTTTCAGCCTCAGAATCCATAAAAACATAACTACACCCCCCACCCCAACCTCCAAATCTACTGAATTGCTACACGCTACTGCGCCCCTATCGGATTGAGGGGAGACCTAGGCTGAGCTATGGCTTATTATTACTGGTTTTCTTTTTATAAGGGCAAGAGTTTATTCTGATTCATGATAATTTATATTGTTAGCTCTTTTTTTAAATAAGAAATTTTAGAATAAGGAACATTTATCTTAATATATAAAAATCCAGTGTCCGTGTGTATGTTCCGAAATAACTCAAAAACGGGTCAACTGATATTCATGAAAGTTTGCATATATATGTAATTTGGTCCAACTTAGATAATAACTATAGTTATTATTCAAATTAATGGTCTCAATAATTAATAATTAATAAAAAACTGATCATCAACGTTGATTGTTGTTATTAATCGCAGGTTCCATAAGTCTGGAACAGATGGTGCCTTAAGAGAATTTCTTTATGTACAACTGTAGTTTAATATGTATTTGTGTACTGCATAAATTCAAGAAAAAGTGTTTTATCCAAAACGGCAGTCACGAAACACGGCCAAAAATATTGGAACATTACTACGAAGAAAATTAATAATATCTGCGATATTGAAATACTCAACTCATAGCTTATCGTCTGCTTCTAAAGGGATAAAAGCGTTTTATTTATATTTTTTCCGAAATTGGCAACCGAGATATACTTTTTTATTGTTTTGACAAAAAAAAAAAAGAACAGTTTAACAGTTCTTGCTTTAAACGACATCTTATTATTTGCGTATGTTTTATTTACAGAAAAATTCTCATTTTACAGAGGAAGAAACCTAAAAAGAACGTATTATATATTTTTCAATATATCTTATCTTATCTTATCTTAATATATAAAAATCCAGTGTCTCGTGTGTATGTATCCGAAACTAACTCAAAAAACGGGTCAATGATATTCTGATTACGTTGATTGTTGTTATTGATCGTAGGTTCCAATCATAGGTCCAATATTTCCGTTTGAGGACCATTAAGGCTGGAACAGATGCGCCTTAAGAAGGATTTCTTTACAGAGAACTGTAAAACATTGTCCTTTGCATCTCATAGATGGCGCCACACCCGTAATGTGATACAGTTTCTTAGACTACACACTATACTCATGTCTGATTTTGGCCTATACCAAGCACTACTTTTAGTAATATTGCGACCCAAAAAACATCTAACCTTACTGCCCGTAGCAAGAAGGACCGATATGCACGTATTGAAAGAGCTCATGAATCAGTCCTGATCCAGTCAATTGTAATGAATTAAATAAAAACGGTTAGTTCAAATGAACTACTATGCGTATCGATTAATGATTAGACACAATCAGGACAACTATATCCTTCGATATCGTCAATTGTATCATCAATACGTTGTGGAAATGTTTGCTAAGATTGAAAGCGAACGTTTGCCGATTCATGTCGGTTCAACCAGAGCTAAACATACGATCATCGAGGATTACATACACTGTAACGAGCTGCTTATTGTTGGAAACGTCGCAGGAAAATTTAAAGCACCAAGTGAAAATTGGTAGTGCTGGTTTATGTTACGCTTCCAGGCTACATAGGTAGCCCCACGAAACATGCACAAGAATGACATGCAGGATGCAATGACTTATGTACGGCTCCTTACGGTCGTCCAGATTTGTTTATATACATTTACGATGTAGTAATCCAATTGGGAGGAAAACCAATCTTTACTATTACTTAAGGGTCAGACAGATCAATTACCATCGTCACGATATTACTGCACGATAGTGTTCTCTGTGTTTAAACAGAAGTTGTAACTCATCCACTAGATTTTATAGTAAAATATTCAGTTTTTCCCGCAAAACGTTTGTCCGTTTGGTTGTAATTCAATTGGTGGCTCAGAAATGAGGCTTACACTCATGCACCACAGTTTTTAAATAAGGCTTGACGTCATAAAATGACGGTCCCGGCGTCCCGCATTGATCTCCCATCTATTCAGCTCGAAATTCCAGATTCTTCAATTGATCAAGAAATTATTTTAATATTGTATACAAGTCACTCAGAATCATGGCCCGTGTGGAGGCGATTTAAACATGGGGGGGCAATCACCAAGACATTGGAAACATAGGGAAAAGTACCAGACAACCTTATCCTCCTAAGACCATTCACACAATGCTACCCATTCCAGCTGACAATCATGGTAACTAGCCGCGATAGACACTCGCCTGCAGCTAACGCTGCTAAAGTGGTGGTCCCCAGACCACACGGACTCGTGAGCACCTACCCATTCAATACCCCCTACTCCCCAATGCCTGCCACCCATGGGTACTACCCGGGCTGCCAGCCCGCGCCTCTCACCACCCCGCCCTTACCCGGCACATATTTAAAGAATGAGCATTGCAGTTCTGTGAAAATCGCATCAAGTATAATTGAGCAAGTACGTTACTAAGGGCAGTGATTTGCGTAGTGCCGTATATGCGAGTGACCAAAATATACACGAAAATGATGAAATTAGGCACGCTACCAATATGGGGTAGATACATTAGCAGCAGTGAAGCTATCAGGCGCATACTTAGCATCCCCTATACACCACAAGAGAACCTGCTATACAACCTCTTGCAGTGCAATCTTGAAAATGGAACAACGGTGTGTCTTTTCACTGAAGAAAATATTCTGTCCAAAGAAAGAGCATTTGTGAAACCACAATAAAACTGACACTAACCGTAATTTTTCACGATCTTTGAGACAAAAAACTGATGTGTATGGTCAATCTCGCCAAAAACACGTATTAATACACTGATGATTTCCATGCTATTTTTACATGGAAACACTTGTCTGCTAAAAAATGGGAAACTCACGTAATAAAAAGGGAGAAACCTACATCCTTATATTGCAGGCCATATATAAAGCTAAGACACTGGGGACGAACATTATACTGTACATCCAAAACCTACGTGAATGCTTTTTTCTCATGCGTTTATTGTTGTGAATTTTCCAGGACCAATCTCTTTTTCAATTTTTTACGATCAGGTTAATGACCAAGTGTTTCAGTACGTCATAAAAGAATGCATGTCCACGCGTTGCAACTTGTAAGAAGATGCCAACCCTTGGTATCTGACACTTCTGATGCAGCTTTAAGCGTCCTCGCGGCCGCGTAATATACGTCAACTATTTTGCCATTGTTTTGATTGACATGTTTTCCAACAGTCTTCTACCAGTTGAGGGAGAAAAATATAAGAACCTACATGACTGAAGATATACGCTACCACATGAAACTAGAATAAACCGACCTCTCCAACCTTAGGACTGTCCCACACTCACAGACTCCCGCCTCAAACGCACCATCATATCCTCAAACATACAAGCATCAGCACCCCAACCCCGACGAACTACCCTAGACAGTACAACCATTCACCGCTCCTAGCGCCCTCTCCCTCCAACGGGACGCCTCCTAGGCAAAGGCCGACGTCGCAGCCCCCGCTAACCCAATACGAGCAAATACCCACCCAAATAAACCAACCCCCACCCCCTCAACACTTGTCCCGCGCCGCCGGCTCCTCTCGAGCCCCCACGCCAACTTAAAAGTGGCAGCTGTAGCATCCCACAACACTGCGGTATAAACTCAAATCTCATCAACCTACGGACCCTGGACCCTCGCCCACATAGTAACACAATCCAAACCACCTAGCTGCCTCCACAGCTCACGGGTCCTGCTCCCCCCCCGGAATGTCCAGACTCCTGCCGCTTCACAAGCGCTGCCACTCAGCAACATTTAAGTGAACTTTAGGTCGGCCAGTCCCCAGACTTGCTATCCCTCTACCCCAAGAGTCGACTTCCAGAGCGCCCCTCCACAGATCCCAGATACCACACCCCCCCCGACGCGGAATGGCAGCCGTAGTGTACCGAAGCCGAACGCACCTCCATATTGTGTAGTCATCTATGACGCACGTTGGTCTCATCCGCCCATGAGCACGCATGTCCTATCCAACGCGCTCAGTCCGTGATAACGCCCCCACTATGCCCGCAAAAGACGTTATTTCCACATAACTACCAATTGCGCTGGGGGTGATTTTCCGGCAAACGTTACCCGATATTCCTCGTCTCACCTTTTGTGTGCCGCGTGAAGATTCATGCATGTCTAAACCAATCACTATACATGGAAGAACATGTTGCCACACGTCAGGACTGCCAAAAAAACATGCAAGTACAGACTAGCCAAAATGATCCAACAGCACAAGATATTTCTAAACAATTACTGTCTCTTGGAGAAAACGGTAGAGGAATAGAATTTCATCAAGAAGATACTCAACATATTAGCATTGCCAGATAATTTCTGTAGCTGTTGTTCAAACCTACAAATGAAGTGACATTGAGAGTGTCTTCCCAGACATGACAAATAACTATTAAATCATGACTTGGGCTTAGTAATGCGTGAGGCAGTGAATTTCCAAATTGAATTTTTTTACATTCTTTAGACATATCAGTAAATGCCGACCGACACAATCTTCGATTGCACAATTGTGCTCCACGACGCTAATTCAATGGCTGCGTATGAATACACCCCTCCTAAACAATCCACGGTCACACGTTATGGATAACCCCCTCCTCCCTTGGCCCCGTACAAGGGGTCCGGCACAATATAATGACAGCAGAAGTATTAACCGTTAGCCCAATAAAGATGTACGGGCCCGGCCTGGAACATACCGATGTGCGTCTCCAAGATCACGCCCAGCCCCAAACCCCTCCACGTGGTTTACTTTTCCTTACCCCAAACGCAACGGCTATTCGTGCTATGACTATCCCTCAATACTCGAGGCCGCAACAAGACGACATTGAGCGGCAGATCCGCCAGAAGCCCCACCCAGTTAAACACGGGGGGCCATAGGGGCCCCATATACGTGGGTGCGTGTTCACGAGTAGTGAAGACCCTCAAGTTATATTTTTGCATTAACCCAACGGACCGATTGACCAACCCAAATAGTCGCCTCGCTTAGGTGCGCATGCATGAATAGTCCACAGAGAATTATTCCCGTACCCAGCACTATAGCGACTCACTCTCCCCAACCCCAACAAACCCGACCAAAAAACCCACCCAAATCGTCATGTACCCATCACATAACCATAATAGAAACCCCAAAATTCAAACACGCCCTCCCACAGACCCACCCGACGGCTAGCCGGGCCCCCAGCCGCCGGTCCGTGCCCGGGTCTGCAAAGAGACGATAAACTAAATTTATATCTAAAAATTTAAAATGATGTCCCCCCAACCCGAAACTGACCCAAGTGACCAGCAAATTATCGCACAGTGATGCCAAAATCCCCCCACCCAGCAAACATTACAACCTCCGACCCCCCCCCCCCCATAAACCCCCCACAAGTCAAACCCCATCCGCAGAACTTTTGTACCCGAATGACGCATAAAAAGCCCACCCAAAAACCTCATCATCCCCCCCCCCCCCTCCACCCAAAAAAACCCTTCCCCATAGAAAACCTCCATCCAAACCCGCCCACCAAACAACGCCCAGGACCCCCACAACTAAAAACACGACACCCGTTATCAACCACCAACCACATACAAAACCAGGTAGACGAAAATTACGCCCCAACTAATTCCCCTAAAACCCACCACCAGAACAACAGCCAAACAATACCCAAAAATACCCCTATAAAACCCCCCAACCAGAATCGCCGGCTCCCACTGCTCATATTCACCCCCCCCATCCAGCGTCCACCCCTCCGGCCCCATGTACCTGCGCCGCGTCTAACTCGAACCCAACAGACGGGCTGAACCTCTCCAAAAAATGCAGGTGGGTGGGAATCTGCATTCCCCCTGCCAACGAAGTACCCCCATGTGATCGAGTATCCGGGTACATGTTATACAAAACACACATCCACAATTTGCCGAATCAAATTAATAATTTTATAAGTTATTTAACTGAAATAATGATTTACGTTATTTATTGCATTTAAAACTCATTTCTTAAAATGTAAAATATTAGTTATATATAACTGTGATTAAAATTAATAGTTAATTAGTTTTGTTAAAATTAGTTGGAAAAGTTTCAATAATACTTTCTAACTTTTGTAACTTTTGTAACAGTTTTTAAACATTAATTTGATCAGAAATAGAGCCTTTGCTAAAAAACCTGACTGAGAATCAAAGACGACCTTGTAAGAGAACGCGTCCGTTAAATATGTAGGGCCGTCTATCCTTTTGCTGGGTTGTGAGCATTCAAAACTGCATTATTTTGTTAAAACATGATCGATTCCGGTTCTTGTACTACAAAACAAACATACAAAATTTGCAAATCAAATTATTAATTTATAAGTTTTTTATCTAAATAATTGATTTACTTATTTATTGTATTATTTTCAAGACAAAGTACATATTCATTTAAAGATGGAGAACAATTCTTTGTAGTGTCGACACCCGTACTCATTTTTAGGGTATACTGTTTTTTTTTTTTTTTTTTTTTTTTTTTTTTTTTTTTTTAAGTGTCAAACTCAGGGCCTGACAAAATCGAGGGCAGACGGGGCAGCTACCTTGGGTCCCCAGTGAAAGGAGAACACAAAATGAAAACGCCCCTGTCCTAAAGTAATGTAATATTTTTCAGGAGAGGCTACTTAAAAGAAAAAAAGTTAAAAGTGATTATTACTAAAATAAATTATTAATTATATCAATTATAATCAATCTTTGATTGCTATTGAATTATTTTCTTCCGAATTCTTTGATAACAATTTTTAAGTGAATAAAATCTCTACTTATTATAAAAGAAGATGTCTGTGTGTGGATCTGTGTGTGGGTCTGTGTGTCGGCGGCGTTACGGACAAACGGCTA
Source organism: Cheiracanthium punctorium (assembly GCA_038373885.1). Taxonomy (NCBI): domain Eukaryota; kingdom Metazoa; phylum Arthropoda; class Arachnida; order Araneae; family Cheiracanthiidae; genus Cheiracanthium; species Cheiracanthium punctorium. The sequence continues at coordinate 25,478 of JAWZYV010000377.1, forward strand.
CACCTAGAAACACCAAATTTGGTACTCGGGAAGATCTAAACATGAAGTTGTGCACCTCGAAGCGATTTTTTCAAAATTCGACCTAGAATTCTTTTAATTTTATGTTTTATGCGATTTTTGGCATTTTTTCTTACCTAATTCATAATAACGGCGGAAATTACGCTCGCAGCAAAACGGCATTTGCATCATGAGATAGAGGAGAAATTTTTCTTTTCAAAACAGTTTGTTCTGAATACGTAACATAATTTACCGATTTTTAGGAATTTTTTTACTAAGCATCGACTACAGTGAATTTTTCGTAAAATAATTTTAAAATTGTCGCATCTTGAATTCTATCCGTCATAACTTTTTGATATTTTGACAAATCGTGAAACATTCTTTTCTCCCTCTTTTAAAATAAAAACGAAAAACTTATGTAAATTAGATGATTTTTTACGAATTTTAATGCAGCCTAATGTTTAGAATTTAATAGCATCAACGCGATCTTACGCCATTCATTACATTGCGATCGCGGCACGAGAATTTATGTTCGGTTGTTGCCACAGAAAGGATTACAAAAAAGGGTTTTTTTCAAGCAATCGACCTTTGAAATGGGATATCGGAATTTCAATTCGCAAGTAAGGATCTATGACGTCAAATGCTTTAAGATACGTAAAAATTACGCCATAATTTTAACTCATTTATTCCAACTCGATTTTCAACACAGGGAGACGATATTTTGATTAAATTTTACTGTAGAAATAAACTAAGAAATTCACGATTATTATTATTAGAAGTGGTATTTTAATCCGGTACTTATTTAAAAATTGAAATGTCTTCACGGTGCTGAAAATGTTCATTTTAAAAGTTACAAAGTTCGTTTCAAAGCGCGATATATTAAAATTTTTCTACTTACTATTTTTATTTTTGGCATTTAATTATGGCGCAGGCGTTGCCTAACATATGCATGAAGGTTGCGAGTATAGTTTTATTTTAACGTTCAATTGTGTTCCACCATAAAGGAGAGCTTACGGGATTACATTAATTGATCATGGCACGTGATAATTTAATTGCGTTGCCACAAAAAGGATTAGAAAAAGAAGGTTTTTTTTCAACCAATCGATTTTTTAAATGGGATATCGGAATTTCAATGCGCAAGTGAGGATCTATGACGTCAAATGCTTTAAAATACGTAAAAATTACGCCACAAATTTAACTCATTTATCCCTGCTCTTTTTTAACACAAGGAGGCGATATTTTGATTAAACTTACTTTAGAAATAAACTGAGAAATTCATGATGCCAACCGGGGTATCTTTTACGGTAGTTAAACAGTGACGTCATAAATTTTTAAAAAGGCGTGAAATTCGTAAACTCTGCAACTCTAACGTCCTGTCACAGTTATAGCGATTCTAAATAGCTCCTCGAGATGACACAGTTTGATGTTTCCAGTAGACAGAACTATGGAGGATTTATAAGATATCTTTATATTGGATACATGGATATTTATGTTGGCACCGCTTGAATATTTTTCACCACGGTGAGATTAAATGTTTTGCGGTGCTAAATACGCCAATCTTACTAAACTATGCATAAATTAAATTTGTATGGAGAGCTTCCTTAATAGCAACTATTATGTGAAATGAATAATGTTTATGGCAATGCGTAAATTGCTAAAGAAACGCCATAGAATATAAAGGTCCCATTTGTGCCAAATAATGTAAGCTGTTTCGTTAAATTGGGCATTAAAGAGGGAGAAGCGAAGATAGATGGTATTAATATGCGTACTAGGTAGTATTGGTAGATTTGTAAGGATGATATGAATAAATCCCAATATACAACGTTAATAAATATTTCATGAAATTAAAAGTGTTCTGTTTATCCTTTTTCAAGGGTTGTTTTACAACCAACTGAATGATAAGTAATTCTAATTTGCGTTGATATATCCCGCAGTAATTTCAACAGAGGAGATTACTTGAACTTCTTAAAAATGAAATTCGCAGCTATTTTAAAATAAACAGTTGTCCATTTCATGTAGTGTCTGAGGTATTTAATGCTACAACTTGAACCTCAAAACAGTATGATATAGAAATAACACATTTTGAAAGTCAGGAGTTCTCTGCAAACCGCTAAGCTTTTCACTTTTCTGATCGCGAATGACACTGATGTAGTTTTTTGAGTCATTATATTGCAATGATGCCAAGTTAGTACTCATGACGCAAACTTTACATTATAAGTCAAATAATTTCGCTTTTATTTTAGATTTCACATCACTGGAATTAAGTGGAATTACACATGTAAGGAAAATTTTCGTTTCCTACCGTGCGAAGAACGGGCACGCAGCTAGTTGAATAATATATTAAATTTTAACACATTTTAAGTACTGATTTGAGCATTCTAAGATTTTGCTTACAGAAATTTAGTGAATTCTTTTTCATATTGCAGCATTTCTTTCCAGAGTTTATATTACTTTGGTAGAATTATTTAGCCCGTCATTTAGAATTTCTGTAGTTAGCACATTTACAGATTCTGCAGAAGGGAAAGAAGTGTTTTATTCAATTTTTATTAGTTATAGAAAATCAATATTCGTAATGTTATCCTTATAAATGACTCACTGTAAATAATAATAATAAATAATAACAATAAAAAATAACAATTGATAATAATAATAATAATAATAATAATAATAATAATGAAAAAAAAAGTTTTAAACTAGAAAATTTTTTAAAAATTTGAACTCGTTTAAAAATTTAAATTCTAAATCACATCCAATAAACTATTACCTTTTTAAAAGTTATTTAATGTTTCTTCCTATGAATAAAAATCAGATAGTTATTTTCTGGAAAATAAAAAGGAATAAAAGTGATACACTTTTTTACAAATATAATAATTGGTATATTAATAACTTGTACAAATATTTATAAATTGCGTAGTCATTTTATAAATGAATTTTCAATTTATCTACACGAGAATGCTTTTCAAAGATTTATCGCTTTTTCGCCCTTTCTCTTTTGGGATTTTCGGAGTTTTAACATAGCCATAAGTAGTAGTGACATGATTCCAAAAAAAGAAGGGAAAAACAAAAAAGAAAGAAAAAAGCCTCTGCGAGATCCTCTACCTCCGCTTTGTTCTTTTTTGACCCCCCAGGACATGTATATCTTACCTCTTTGTCTAATGGTCAAAACATTAGGGGTCGAATGCTATTTTTGGAATTCTCCTTTGACCTTGAACAAGTGTTCTCACTGTTCTGCAAAAGCGGAATTTTCGTTTAACCTTGAACAAGTGGTTTTGTTTGACGGATTATTGCAAGTTTGTCGAGGGCGGGGGGCGGTTAGTTTGTCGGTGGGGGTGGTTAGTTAGAAGATTGACATATACATCCAATAGGATCTTTTAAATTAATTTCTTTCTTCTCGGGGGGGGGCGGTCGCCCCTTCCGCCCCCCTTTAATCCGCCCTTGGTGGCGGTTGAGGAGGGAGGGGGTAATTCTTCAGTAAGAAAAGTCAAAATTAATTTGATATGCCAAAAAAAAAACCATTTAAACATGAAAAAAATAAACCCTTATCCCCCACCCCCACCCACACACGCACACCTATGTGTTAATTAAAATCCCTTTTTAACAAGGATTTTATTTCTTTGAAATCTTAACACTTGTATATCATCAGCGTACGTTAGTGGCGTAGCCAGGAATTTTTCATGGGGGGGGGGGTGTTACGACTACTGCAACTCACATATATGCATATTTGCTGTGATAAGGGAGTGAAGAATATACATTTTGTATGGCAAAAAATTCATCATGTGGGGGGGGGGTGGTATGACCCCCCTATCCCCCCCCTTGGCTACGCTACTGGCGTACCTGAATGGTTTTTTGGGGGTCATACTCCCTAAAAGCTTCATTTACTGTTAAGTAATTGGAGATCTTTTTTTTTTTTTTTTTTTTTTTTTTAGCGGAAACCGAAATCTTTCTAGGAAAGTCTATACCCCTCCCCCCTTCCTTAACGCCTACCAAATTATACACAAATTGAATTATTCAATTATACATGTGTCTTCCCCCATTTCTGGAAAACAAAGTACATTAAACCTCATAATTCAACTTCATACCTCCCCTTTTCTGCAAAAGAAAAGAAATTTTTTCAAGTATTTAAATAAATTATTACACAAATATCTTTTTAGGTGGCGTTTTTTCCGGCGGCGTTTTTTCCAGGTGGCGTTTTTTCCGGCGGCGTTTTTTTCCGGTGGCGTTTTTTCAGGCGGCGTTTTTTCCAGGTGGCGTTTTTTCCGGCGGCGTTTTTTCCGGTGGCGTTTTTTCAGGCGGCGTTTTTTCCTACATTCCTCGTAGGCAGATCCCCTTCGTCTAGGCTTGCACACGAAACATGAGCAATAGGCGGACCAGCGTTGCCGTCTATCAAGAGACGGGCGAAATCACACCCAGGCCCATGCCGGGAATCGAAAATCGACCACATGAAAAATCAATTGACAAAGACAATGAAAAGTGAATTGAGTAAATATTTATTTCAACTACAAACAAAAAGACATAAATAATTCGCAGTTTGCCACATTTATTGTATTATGCTGATAGGTATCCCTTACATATGTATCAGTGTAGTTTTTTTGGAGGAAAGAAATCATAATTACAGATTCAATGCTTCTGACATTTTTGTAGGGAACTAAACTTGTCATAGCAAATACGATATGTACGAAAAATGTCGTACAATATAATATTTTGAAAAAAAAAAAAAAAAAGCTTTACAAATGCTTCAGAAAATCAATACATATTTTAATTTTTAATGACAAGCAAAAAAAAGAAAGAAATAGGAAATTAACATTGGATCATATTTGGCAAATCCTGCAGTTGGCCGAAGTTATGTATAACTTTCCGAGATTAGTTTTTAAAAGGAGTTAGCTGTACATTTAAAAATGTATTTAAAACAACATAAAGATTAGCATATTATTTTTAATTAGCATGCTAGCAGATTTATTAATTGTGAAAAAAGACCAACTGAAAAATTGTATTAATGTAATGACTTCAGAGAAGTATAATGCATCTTCCTATTACTGCAATAATTATAAGTTTGCCTGTTGTATAGTAAGCTTCTGCCCGTATATTATTTTATAACGCTCCCTGGGATTTTTCTTTTTGAGTCGCTATCCTTATTTCAGACAACTGTCCTTTAGCACCGTGCGTATAATAAAGACAAAGTAAGCTTTGCTAAAATTAATGTAGATAATAATAAAATTCCAATATCATTAAGTAATTCATGTAGTAAAATTTAACATTTGAAACAATTAAAACATAACAATGCTAAAAATATACAATTAAAAAGACAACAAAAATACACCCTTTATGTAAAACTAATTTGCTCTAGTGCCTAATCAGAGTTTCTTAGACTGTACTAGTGCTCCGCAAAAAATATCGTGTTACTTTAGCCACCAATTCTCCTGTCTCAAATTTACACTATACTATATATACACTGGTGTTCCGACAGGACTATCACAGTACTTCACTGGTGAGAACTTTGCGAAACTCTGACTTAAATTACCAACAAGAAATAAATTGGGAATCATGTAACCAGTTTTTAAAAATATTGGAAAAATACATAAAACATGATAAAAGTATTCTAGATTAGTACTACAAAATTTCTTCTGGAGACTGGAGCTTCAATTTAAAATTTCTTTTCGGTAAAGCCAGTGGTCGTGTTCGTATACTCACAAACTATCAACTCGTGTCATTAGTTTTTTTTTTTAATAAATAGATTATGAATTGCATTTATTTTGTACGATGGAATGTTTTAAGATGAATCATCTGATAGCCTGCGCAACTAAGTGCATTTACTGAAAATGATGTTGAAAGAATCGTGTTTTTAAAAATAAGTAATTGATCGCGTATTTAAGTGCGATTATCAATCAAAATCCATCCCAGATATTGTTGAAATCATCCTAGAACAAATTTTATAGTAAACTGTTGATTTAGGAAAATTTTAGGGTTTTGAAAGGAAGAACAAATTAATTTCAATAGAGATAGGTTTAAATTTTAACTTTCTTTCAATGAATGTCCTGTTTACGACCAGCTAGGGCCCTGGCCAATGAAAAAAGTGATGGCTCCACCTGTGAAATTTGTTATACATTTTAATCTCTGTTTTACATTTTAGGAAGTCTTTCACGAGTGCGTATCTCAGAGCTAACTGCAACTCCCCATGCCCATAACATAAGATTTTGTGTCAACATTCATTTATTGAGTAATTTATGTTAAAATAGTAATATATAGTCAGGAAATGTTTTAAAACAATTTGAGGAGTGTTTATATGTGTCTGAAGTAACTGTGTATGCGTTTCAAAAAGTCCACATGTATTACCCGATCTCAGAACTTTTTTAGCTTTTCCTTATAAGCACGGGCGCCGACTTGTAAAAATTATTGGGGGGGCTCGTATCCTTACGGAGGTGGACGGGGGACACAAAATCCTTCTCTCCGTCAGTATAATAAAGGGGTTCAGAAATTTTAGACTTGAGATTTCAAAATGTGCTTTTTTAACATAACACTTTCATGAAAATAAAAGGAATTCCATTTAATAAATTTTTCAAAAAATTTTTGAACTCATTTTTTAAATTAAGTATTTGAACTCAAGATCTCGAATCAGTCTTCAGTACACATATGGAGAAAGCAAATCTCCCTTCTGAAAGAACAACTGAATTTTAATTAAGTTAATAACAGCAAAACAAGTAAAATCTTTTTCGAAATGTATTTAATGATAATTTCATAGGAAAGAAAATGCATGCAGTCAAATGTGGAAAACTGTTCTGCAAAACATTACTCCAGCTAATATTTCAAAATACCCTAGAAGTACAAATACGAAGAGACGAAATACTAAAATCCGGATTATTTTATTTACTTGCAAACATTCATCAGAGATAATTTTTACTAATATAAAATAGTATTTTTTATTTTACTACATGATGAAATACCCATAAATTGAATCGACTTTAATTAAATGTCGCACTACTTTAAGGCAGAAAAACTGATCACATTTAAATTACATTTCTTTGACAACTTTTTACAGATTACATTTAAAATTATTTAAAAAAACATAAGCAAAGAAGTAATAAATACCTCCTTTCCATGTATTAAAACAAATCAAACAAATATACAAACCATCATACAAAGTCCTCTCTTCGACACATACATATTAAACGGATTTCCGTGATTTGAATTGTAAAAACAAATAAATAAATAAAATATACTTTTAAATTCATTCTCATAGTATTTTCATAGCAGGAAAAAAATTAATTTTTCAATAATATCATCCTTGTTAACATTTAAAAATGATTTAACAAAGAAATACAAGTGCGAGAATATATCAAAATTCAGAGTCTACACTATTTTAGGTCTTCACTAGCTGCGTGCCCGTTCTTCGCACGGTAGGAAACGAAAATTTTCCTTACATGTGTAATTCCACTTAATTCCAGTGATGTGAAATCTAAAATAAAAGCGAAATTATTTGACTTATAATGTAAAGTTTGCGTCATGAGTACTAACTTGGCATCATTGCAATATAATGACTCAAAAAACTACATCAGTGTCATTCGCGATCAGAAAAGTGAAAAGCTTAGCGGTTTGCAGAGAACTCCTGACTTTCAAAATGTGTTATTTCTATATCATACTGTTTTGAGGTTCAAGTTGTAGCATTAAATACCTCAGACACTACATGAAATGGACAACTGTTTATTTTAAAATAGCTGCGAATTTCATTATTAAGAAGTTCAAGTAATCTCCTCTGTTGAAATTACTGCGGGATATATCAACGCAAATTAGAATTACTTATCATTCAGTTGGTTGTAAAACAACCCTTGAAAAAGGATAAACAGAACACTTTTAATTTCATGAAATATTTATTAACGTTGTATATTGGGATTTATTCATAACATCCTTACAAATCTACCAATACTACCTAGTACGCATATTAATACCATCTATCTACGCTTCTCCCTCTTTAATGCTCAATTTAACGAAACAGCTTACATTATTTGGCACAAATGGGACCTTTATATTCTATGGCGTTTCTTTAGCAATTTACGCATTGCCATAAACATTATTCATTTCACATAATAGTTGCTATTAAGGAAGCTCTCCATACAAATTTAATTTATGCATAGTTTAGTAAGATTGGCGTATTTAGCACCGCAAAACATTTAATCTCACCGTGGTGAAAAATATTCAAGCGGTGCCAACATAAATATCCATGTATCCAATATAAAGATATCTTATAAATCCTCCATAGTTCTGTCTACTGGAAACATCAAACTGTGTCATCTCGAGGAGCTATTTAGAATCGCTATAACTGTGACAGGACGTTAGAGTTGCAGAGTTTACGAATTTCACGCCTTTTTAAAAATTTATGACGTCACTGTTTAACTACCGTAAAAGATACCCCGGTTGGCATCATGAATTTCTCAGTTTATTTCTAAAGTAAGTTTAATCAAAATATCGCCTCCTTGTGTTAAAAAAGAGCAGGGATAAATGAGTTAAATTTGTGGCGTAATTTTTACGTATTTTAAAGCATTTGACGTCATAGATCCTCACTTGCGCATTGAAATTCCGATATCCCATTTAAAAAATCGATTGGTTGAAAAAAAACCTTTTTTTCTAATCCTTTTTGTGGCAACGCAATTAAATTATCACGTGCCATGATCAAATAATGTAATCCCGTAAGCTCTCCTTTATGGTGGAACACAATTGAACGTTAAAATAAAACTATACTCGCAACCTTCATGCATATGTTAGGCAACGCCTGCGCCATAATTAAATGCCAAAAATAAAAATAGTAAGTAGAAAAATTTTAATATATCGCGCTTTGAAACGAACTTTGTAACTTTTAAAATGAACATTTTCAGCACCGTGAAGACATTTCAATTTTTAAATAAGTACCGGATTAAAATACCACTTCTAATAATAATAATCGTGAATTTCTTAGTTTATTTCTACAGTAAATTTTAATCAAAATATCGTCTCCCTGTGTTGAAAATCGAGTTGGAATAAATGAGTTAAAATTATGGCGTAATTTTTACGTATCTTAAAGCATTTGACGTCATAGATCCTTACTTGCGAATTGAAATTCCGATATCCCATTTCAAAGGTCAATTGCTTGAAAAAAACCTTTTTTGTAATCCTTTCTGTGGCAACAACCGAACATAAATTCTCGTGCCGCGATCGCAATGTAATGAATGGCGTAAGATCGCGTTGATGCTATTAAATTCTAAACATTAGGCTGCATTAAAATTCGTAAAAAATCATCTAATTTACATAAGTTTTTCGTTTTTATTTTAAAAGAGGGAGAAAAGAATGTTTCACGATTTGTCAAAATATCAAAAAGTTATGACGGATAGAATTCAAGATGCGACAATTTTAAAATTATTTTACGAAAAATTCACTGTAGTCGATGCTTAGTAAAAAAATTCCTAAAAATCGGTAAATTATGTTACGTATTCAGAACAAACTGTTTTGAAAAGAAAAATTTCTCCTCTATCTCATGATGCAAATGCCGTTTGCTGCGAGCGTAATTTCCGCCGTTATTATGAATTAGGTAAGAAAAAATGCCAAAAATCGCATAAAACATAAAATTAAAAGAATTCTAGGTCGAATTTTGAAAAAATCGCTTCGAGGTGCACAACTTCATGTTTAGATCTTCCCGAGTACCAAATTTGGTGTTTCTAGGTGTAGCCGTTTGTCCGTAACGCCGCCGACACACAGACCCACACACAGATCCACACACAGACATCTTCTTTTATAATAAGTAGAGAAGAGAAGAGATAAACATTTTAATACTGAAAATATTCATTTTACATTAAACTAAGAATACTCATATAATCTTTCAATAACATTAAAAATGAAAAGAAATGTTGAAATGTGGTGTTATGGCCAACTATCTGCGCAAGGGATCTAGGCCGGGGGGGGGGGGCTTCGAGTGGAACTTGGCATAGAAAACTCGACATATAAAATCTGCATTGCACTTTAAATCACACTTCTTTTTGGAAAACCATTCCAGATTACCTTAACAATTATGAAAACAAATTAAACCAGCACATAAGCAATTGGCAAATCAGAGACGCTCCTGGCAAAATGGACATATAGTAATCATTTTATAAACTAAAACCATAATGAATTATGCTATTTGAAACATATTTTGATGATATTTGTGCAACAATATATGAAAATTTATTTTTATTCAGTACGGAAAAAAGTTGTATAAAATATTATCGTGCTTTACATTTAAAATTGGAATAACACAGTGGAATAATACAATGCCAAAAATATCACTCTGAATTACTGTAGATATTTACAGACAATTTTTAAAAATACTCAACATTTTCACTTTACATTAAAATAAGAATACTCAATAATATGAAAAATGGAAAAAAAATGAATGAAATCTAATTCGAAATCATAGTCTACGCCATATTATTTTTAAAACATATATAAAAACTCCACTGCACTCTAAATCACCCTTCTATTTGGAAAATTGTTCCAGATTACCTAAACAATTATCAAAACAAATTAAACTAGCACACTAGCAATTGGTAAGTCAGAGACGCTTTGGCTAAATGGATACATAGTATTCATTTTATAAACTAAAACCATAACGAATTATGTTATTTGAAATTTATTCTGATGATATTTGTGCAACAATATACGAAAATTAATTTTTATTCAGAACGGAAAAGAGTTGTATAAAATATGATTGTGATGACTAGGGTACGAAGGGTATTTTATTTATAAGCCTTCTTATGATTACCATAGCCCGTTCGTGTAAACATAGTGCTAAAAGTTCTCCTTATTGAATTTGCAAAATATACATTCATCTAATGCAAGGTATCACTGAAATGTGCACATAAAAATTCAAGCTAAATAGTCAGCTTCAAACTTTCTAGCACATATTCATTCAAATTTCAATTAAGAAGTGTACAATGCCAAAAATTGTTTCTTGTGTACGAAGTCAATAATGAATCAGAATTATTTTCTCAGTTACATATACATATTCTGTATAAATATTAACGCTAAAATAGCTTTAATAATGTTTAATTATATTTTTTTCCTTCTAAATTTTAACGCAGGCCTCTAAAATGGTAGGAGCCCACAGGTGAAAGCCTACTCAGCCTAATGGGTAATCCGGCCCTGTTTAGGTATAGTCCCTCTTTCCCCATGACAGCCCCCTCCTTCCTCCTCTATAATTTTTATGGTTTTGTAGCAGTTACGCTAGTTTGATATTCCATAAATAATAATTTACAAACATAGGTGCTCCATAGAGTGTTTTTAGAGAAGAGGGAGGCTATTTGCAAGTGTGGGGTGGAGGTGGGGGTCGAATACGAGTATATGTATCACACGCCCAATTCACACATTTTTCTAAAACCATTTTTTGATTTTGATCGTTTTCTTTCATTGTGGGTTCGAGGCAACTACCCCATCCACCCTTACCTTAATCATGCTCGCTGTGACTCCCCTTTCATTTGCCCTCTATGTATGGATGAATATGGATGAATGCACATATTTACAAAACGGCTGCATATTTTTCTGCCAAGGAACAACGACTGCATAGGCGTAGAGTTATACGGGCCCGTGGGGCTCGAGCCCCCCCAATAAATTGTGAATAGGGGCTGAGCCCACCCAATAATTTACCACTAAATACAGAAAACTAATTTATACTAACATAAAAAAAAGTATTTCACGCCATTTACAAACGTTTAAAAAATGGTTTCTTTGCTTCTATTTTTAACTTATAACATGGTAGAAAGATACTAACATGGATACTTACCTTACATAGGTGTAGAATTCTATGGACCCATAGAGCTCGAGCGCCTCCAATAATTTACACTTACACATAGTAAGTCATAGCTGCCAACTACTACGGAATATAATTAACCACTTTTTGTAAACAGTACATTTAAAAATTATTTTTTTCAAAATAGTAACCAGCTCGAGCAGCACCACAATAATTTTGCTATATTTTAAGCCGAAAAATCATGTAGAAAAAGTGGTTAATTCTATTCCGTACTAGTTGGCAGTTAAGAGTAAGTTATATGTACATAAATCAGTGGCGTAGCCAGAAATTTTTTAAGGGGAAGGGGGGTGGTACGACTTCTGCGACTCACATATATGTATACGGTACGGGTGTATGATAAGGGAGTGAGGCATATACATTTTGTATGGCAAAAAATTCCTCATGGGGGTATAACCCCCCCCTTGGCTACTCCACTGACGTGAATATATGTGGTTGTGGGGCCCGCCCCCCCAATAATTTTGAAAACTTTACGCTTATGAACGACTGAGCACATAGTCAGAATATTGTGTGCATACTTTAGTGTTGTTATAAAATAAAGTAAATTAGTCAGAGACTAATGGTTTTCTAAAGAGAAATTCTCTTTCAGCAACACAATATGATATGTATGAATGTAGGAAAAAACGCGAACGGTAAAAACGCGAACGGAAAAAACGCCAAACGGAAAAAACGCGAACGGTAAAAACGCGAACCGGAAAAAACGCGAACCAGAAAAAAAAAGAATATCCCCCCCCCTCAGAATAATAATTTTTATTTAAATATTGACATGAACTTATTTTGTTTTGTAGTAAATACAATAATGGTATTTAATCAAATATTGGACTGCCTCAAAATTCTTTTGTTTTTGAAGTAAAGGAGCCACTTTTTATATTTTGAGAGCATATATCTTCATATTAACCCATTTATGCCTAGTGTCCCTTTTTTGGGACGGCATTTTCGCTATTAGTCGAAAACGTTATTTATTTTTCCTAGCCTTTATTCATGAGTATTGAGCCTCAACTCTACAAAATATTTTAACATGACCAAGTAGGATGTTGATATTTCGATTTTTATGCTTAATGATTTTAAAAGAAATCATCCCTTGTTCAAGAATTTGTCATGAGAAATTTGTCTATTATTTCTGTTATCAGTAAAAATCGAAGAAAGTCGCAAAAATATCCAGGCACAAATGGGTTAATCAGGGAAATTTACAACATTAAATAAAAAGGAATTAATTGCTTTTAGATAGTCAAGCTACTTGTCAAGGTCATGAAAGCCGTGTCCCTTCCAAGAAAGAAATACGGGAGATTCCCCGGACAATGGTGACCGGGGACTATGGGAGATAGCGTACCGGAAAACGCCTAAGGCAAGATGAACAAACAGGTTTTTTTTTTAGGTTGAGGTTCGTACTGCACAGATTTTACATTCAAGAATATTATATTCAGAAAAACATTTAAAAGCTGTGCAGTCATGGGCGCACCCACGGAGGGGGCTATGATGGGCAACCCCCCCCCCTAAACGTGGAGTGTTAGATGTGAAAAACTTTGAAAATTGTCACTAACGAATTATAATATTTTACCTTAAAAAATTGTCTTCAAATTATTTCTAATTTTTTGTGGGGGGGGGGGTTAATTAAAAGTGGGGGAATGTTGGTTTTTAAATAAATACTTACAGCTAGTGCATAAATTACCAACTTTTAAAGTTAGAACTGGAAAGATTAGATATTGGTTGAAAAAAAGACTATGAAAAGATTGGACTTGTGTTCTATGGGCAAGTGGTAACGAATATTTTGAAGTTATAATGGACCTCGATTTATAGCTATAATCGAGGTCACTTATAACCGAGTTTGGCAGTATTTGTAACCCCCCCCCCCTAAACCAAAATCCTGAGTGCGCCACTGTGTGCGGTAATAAATATATTTTATCACAATTTAAAATTTTTATATCAATTATTCTGTTGAGAAAGATACAATCATTGTATTGAGATTTTTTTAAAAACAAAATATTCAAAATTATTTAAAAGGGTATTTTTAGCGTTAAATAGAAACTCAATTGATTTCAAACGATTTATTTAAATTTGAATGAAATTTAAACTCGTAATCATTTGATTTTTCTCCGCTAGAGTATTTAAATCATTTTTATTTCCTAGTTTTATGTGATCTAAACAGTAATAAATTATATAAATGACATTAAAACATATACAAATTAAAATCAAAATATTTAGTAGATTAGAGCCATGTGCCTTTAATTAACTGAAATTGATGACAATTTTTTTTTAAGAATGGGGGGGGGGGAGTGTTTGCCTTTACACCTTCTCACCTTTAAAAGGGGAGACTTTAAAAATGCACGAGATTTAAAAATTCTCCTGAACATAATAAAATAGAGAAATAGTTTAATTAATGAATTATTAATTTACCAAGTTTAATTAATTAATTACTAATTTAACAAACTGAATGTTCAATTTGTTTGTATTCTTAGGTCAAGGACCAGAACTAGTCATTCCGCAACAAATTGTAACAGTTGCGAAAATTTTAAGTACCATCTCTCACCTACCAAGATCACCCTAAAAAAGAATATCCTATCACACCGTTTTAACATGCACGTTCTCTGTAATAAATTCTGGCCTTCAGTTTATTCCTTACCAACCATGGCTTATGTTTACTGGCTTTCTTTTTATAAGTGCAAGATTTTATTTTGATTCATCATAATTCATTCTGATTCATCTTGTTAGCTTTTCGGTTTTAAATTATTAGAATAATGAATGATTTATCAGTATATATTTATGTATACATATTTTTGTTTTTTAAAATATTCATTTTAAGCATGAATAGTCTTATTTTAAAAATGCTTTTTTTAATTAAGTCATGGTATTAATAAGTCAACAACTAATAAAAACAACTTAAAATAAACTCTTCAAATTAAATGTTAGTGTAATTGTAACTTTTCAAACAAATTTTCATTTCTAAATGCTAAAAACCCCTTTTTACAGGAAACTTTTTAAAAATGATTTAAAACTTATTTCTTAAAATATAAAATATTGGCTATTTATAACACTTATTAAAATTAATGGTTAATTTGTTTTGTTAGAATAGTTTTAATAATTATACTTTTGCTATTATTGATATAGCAAAGCTTATTGCCCCCTCACCAACTTTGATTAAACATATCTGTAAGCCTTCTTAGAAGAAAGAGGGCTGTATAAAAAAATACATGTTTCTATTTATTTACATTTAATATTCAGAAAATTTTATTTGATACCATAAAATAACTATGTAATTTATTCTATATGTCTATGATCAACATTTAAAGAAGGAAACTCTATAGGTCAGGGTTTTTAGGACAACCTCGATAACAGTGTTTGGAAGTGATTATGATTTTTATTTAATATTAAATATATTAAACTTTTTACTTTCAGTGTAAATTATCATGAAACTTATTTATGTTTTGTGGCAGATCTACACAAGGATTGTTTGCCAGGAGAGGTCAGCTCGCGTCACTGAATGTGTCACTTAGAGCTACATATACGTCCTTCCCGTAATTTCCCGCCAGAATTTGGAACCTCATCAGAAGGTGGAGGACTTCTGAATATTGGTACCCCTCGGAAACTGCTAGCGACCGCCGAGAGGACTTTCGGAACCACGGATTTAACGTGCACGTACGCCGCATGTACACGGTGGTCTTTAGTGGTACGCCGGTATCGAACCCACAACCTTCCGGTTACGAGTCCAACGCCTTAACCACTGGGCTACCACGGCCCCTTCTACACAAGGATTGACTGCTTAATTTAGACATGCCTTGGGTGGAGGACTTTTTGAGGGGTCCAAACCCGAATTCACATTACAGATGGAGAAAGTGGCCGCGCGATAAGCCAGAACCCTATACCTATACATTAGTCTTTTACTAATTGTGATGAAATTAGTAAAAATTATTTATTCTACAATGTGAAAGGTACTTGATTAAATTTTTTTAAAAATTTTATTAGATAAATTTATATCTTATAAAGTTCTCTTCTTTATAAAACTTACAGCTTATTAAACTTTTAAGATAAACTGAAAAAAAACTTGCTGAAATACGCAAGACTGATAAAGTATAAATATTTAGAAGGATAACTTATCAAATATTGAACTATTCATATATGAATAAAATACAGCAAGAAAAAAAAGATGCAATAAATCTATTATTACAATTAATATAACTTGATGTAAAACTGTGAGAGTATTATTAAGAAAAGGGAAAATACTATTCACTTTCGCTCAACGAATAAAATACTTTGCATTGCATTAAAAATAAAAATAAATAAATAAAATATTTTAAAGAAAACCTAGTATTTAGAAAGAATTTAAAACCACAACCTATTGGGAATGAGAAAAATTGTTTAAACGAATCGCTTAAAAAATAACCTTGTTCAAATTAAGCTAGTCTGACAGTGAAAAGTTTTTTTTTTTTTTTTTTTTTTTTTTTTAAGAAAAACAAATATTCTCTCAAGTCACAGACTGGAGTTTCTCTTTGCATTTTTAAGTGAAACGGTTAAAACGACCCTTCAAACAAATGTTTAAAATAAAAAGATTTGGGGACAGAGGGGACCCCCCCCTGTAACCCCCTCTCCCGATTGCGATAGTTCATATGTACAATATGCTTAGAAAACTTGATAACAATAGCTTTTTTAGACAAGGATTATCACCGCTCCCAGACCAACTGAAAATTTAGAGGGTCACATGAAGATTTGAGGGGGTCACATGTCGAATTTAAGAGCAGAAAAGGAAATTTCTTTTAAATTTTCAAACAAACGTCCGTTTAAAAATTTTTAGACGAAGTGGGAGGAAAGGGGGATACAGCCCCCCCTGTGCCCCCCCTCTTCGACCCTACGCCTATGGTTCAAATGTATTGTACTCTTAGGAAAACCTATTAACAATAGCTTCCTAAGGAAGGCTCATCACTGCTCCAGACCTACTGAAATTTTGGGGGTGCACAGGAAACATTTGAGGGGGTCACATATCAAAATTTTAGAGCAGAAAAGAAAAGTTTCTTTAAAATTTCAAACATGTTTATTTTTTTAAAAATTGGCGAAATTGTTCGGGGGGGGCACAAGGGGACACGTGACCCCCTGTGCCCCCCCCCAACCGACGCTACGCTTATAGTTCATATGTTAAATGAATCATGTTGGCGTTTTTACCGTTCGCGTTTTTTCCGTTTGGCGTTTTTTCCGTTTGGCGTTTTTTCCGTTCGCGTTTTTACCGTTCGCGTTTTTTCCGCACACCGATATGTATGCACATGATCAAGGCCTCTCTGAATTTTGGGCCTTGTCCAAGCTCGGCTTGGGCCCTCGTTTTTTTTTCTTCCTTCTATCTTGGCGAGATGGTTAAATCTAGGCCTAGAGGGGTCATGACCACTGTGACCCCCTCTGGAACCGCCACTGGCACCACATGCAGCCAAGAGTAGCAAAATAATAAACCGAACAGAAATCTTGCAATTATGAAGCGAAATTCGCCTAAAACAACGAGTCTTCTTAAAGATTTCATGGTTTTCAAATGTTCGTTTCTAAATTTTCGTATTTATGTGTAAACTAACAAAAATTTTTGAAAATCGTAGGGGGGCTGGGAGATGGCTAAGTAGTGCTCAGCCCGCGTAGCCCGCCCCGCCCCCTCCCCACCTCTGATTACGCCCTTGATGGGGGATAGAGTTTTATATGTAAAGAGAGAAGATAAGAGCAAGCAATTATAAAATATAATCCAGAAGTTGTGCTGCTCGAAGATTTTTATGAAATCATTTTTTATTTAGCTCTTAACTGTAGCTAAATCAGAAACGTTAAGCGTTCGATATTAGTAAAGTTTTGATAAAGCGTATAAAGAAATGAATACTGTCTATATCCGAAACTGTATTAAACATCAATTTTTCATCTATCTCACAAGGTTCTTCATGATTTAAAATCTTCAAACTTAAATTTGACTATCAATTTTCTGCCTTGAATTGTTTTTAAGTCACATTTAAACGGTTTATTTTCAGCATCGAAACTTAATACTGCTGGGAAATGGGAATGTCACAATCGTTTGCAGCTTTGCACAATGGGAAAATCTCCCTTATGGTCAAACGTCTACAGAAGTGTCTGTATCTCACAATAGAACAAAAGTGAAAGCTTTTGCTGTACTGATTTAAAAAAGAAAGATTACATTACATGAGAACGACCCTCCTAAAAAAAAGCGCAGTCTTCTCCCTACTAGAAAGCAATTCCAACATCAATTGTGTCACGGTGTAAAATCTGAAGGGTTCTTGGGGGGGAAAAAACCCGTTTCTTTTTGCCTAGCTATCTGATGGTCATTTGTTTGTGCTTGCGCTCTTGATAAAGAAGGTTGGCATCAGTGCCTTACGGCATTACAGGCGCCCAACGTAATTCCTGAATCCCTGTGAAAGAAAAAGCGGAGTGGGAGACAGAAGAAGCTAGCGATACATTCTCTATTTTTAGGATTCTTAAGTTTAACCGATTTGGAGGAAGAAATATGATTTGACACAAATAAGTTGGAGTGAAATTTTTGAAGGGGCTCAGCCCCCTGAATAAAAATATTGGGGGGACTGAAGCCCCTTCAAGCCCCATGAAGTAGGCGCCTATGCTTATAAGTTCTTTAAAATTTTTAAAGTCAATCTTCTAAGAGTTTCTGCCATGTCCGAGTGGATAAGGCACTCAAAATGGTAGACCGCTGATCGCACGGCTGTCGATTTAATAGTCTGGAGTTTTGGTCGGTTTTCTCCAAATGTAACGGAAATACACGTTAGAACCCCCCCCCCTCGAAAAAAAAACACACTTTTTAGGCAGATACCCATCTTGCAAGTTTGACTTAATATACGTAATATATACTTCTAAGACAGCTCGTTTGGAGGCCACCTTCTGGATCTACTAATGTCCTATCTCACAAAGCCAAATTTTCCCTTACGCGAGAGGTCTGGGAACGCATTTCTCGTGTAAGTCAAGCCTCTAAAGTAATGTGGCTCGGACAATGAAATATTTTGTTATTTTAATTCGATAATTACACAAAGAACTCGAAGCCATAAATTGGGTTGATAAGGCACTATGACGAAGATATTTTATACTATTTCAAATATAAATTTATACGGAATATTTGGACAGGTGGGTTTATTATAACCTGGGGGTAGTAATGACCATCTGAGATTTTAAAAAGCTTTGAAATTTAAATTTACAAAAATATTAATAACAAACAAAATACACATACTTAAGTACCGTGTTTACTCGCGTAACAGTCGCACTTTTTTGCCAATTTTTCAGTGTGAAAGTCTACGTGCAACTGTTATGCAGGGTAAAATTTACAACATGTTATTCTAACTAAAGCTATTTTTTCTACTTCAAAACGGGGGTGCGACTATTACGCGAGTAAACACGGTATTATGTATTTCAAAAAAGAGATAAAAGAAAACAAATAAAATTTGATTTAGTAGATTAAATTATATTTATGGAAATGAAGCATACAATTTATGTAATTCTAAATACATACGGTGAAGGAAAATGCAGTTTTGTCCCCAAAGCTTGCGACGCCCATGGACCCAGTTGAATGTTTGAATATAAATACTCAGCTAAATCACAACCTAAAAAAATTCAAGTTTTGTCTTTCAGTGAGTTTTAGAATTTATCGTAAATTTAAATATTTTCCATATTATCTAAGTTTTCAGCTTCCATAACTGACACTGCTCCTTAACATTTTCATTTCCATCTACAGATAAAATTTGGAAACATTTTTAACTAAGATTTGCGCAAAAGGTTTCAAAATCATCTAGAATGGAAATTTGATTCACCCCATCCATTACGGGAAGCTGTTGCTCTAATGGTCTTAGAGCAAGGTCTGAAGCTGTTGCTCTAATGGCTCTAATGGTGGGAATTTAGTGTGTTTCACTCCATATGTAACTCGAATGCGCCTTATAACCCCTTAAAAAGTTCCCCACCCAAGGCATCCCCCCACGGCTGACAGCCTTCGTGTATCTTTGTCTCTTAACCACAGTAACCAAGAATCCATTATACTACTGCAGAAATACTGGCAGCCTTATTTTTCTAGAACTTAGGAACACATTTCGAAAATTCCCTTAAAGAATCTAATAAATACTACCTAAAAATGTTTTTACTACTTTTGGTTTCATATACAGTGGGAATCCAGAAACATTCCTAGACAAATATACTGTTTGTGTTTTAAACAGGAGTATGAAAGGCTTTTCTTTCCCTTTCCTGTTTACTTAAATTTAAAGATCACAAGAGATCCTAACACTTCTTCAGTGACACTACTACGTGCAATTCCAGTGCAGCTCATAAATTACATCAAGAGAGGAGGGGGGGGGGATGAAATCAGCAATTTTATGATTTTCATTTGCACATGCTATCTGAGCAATCTGTGGTGTTAAGATTAATTTAATGTCAGAATATAAAATGTATTTTTTGTATTTTGAAAATACAAAATACTATGAAAATATATTTTAAAATACATTCTCAAAATACTTTGTTTTTTGCAAGTGAAAATACAAAATACAAGATACAAATGTATTTTGAAAATACATGTATATTAACGATACTGCCAAACTCTGCAACTCACATACATGTATATCTGGGTCTGATAACGGAGTGAAGAATATACATTTTGTATGGGAAAAAAATCCTCATGGGGGGAGGGGGTTGTGCCCCCCTCTATCCTCCAGGGTTTTAAAAAACTTCCCTAAAAGACCCTCTTTAAATCAAATTTTAGTGTAACATGCAAGGTTTTTGACAAATTTTCATTTCTAAATGCTAAAACAGAAAAAAAAAAAAAAAAACTTTTAAAGTAAAGTTTTAAAATTATTTAAAACTCACTTCTAAAAATGTAAAATATTTTTTTTAAATAACTGTGACTAAAATTAATTAGTTAATTAATTAAATAGCTTTTCCAATAGTTCTAATAATAATACTTTTACTATTATTGATATTGTATAGCGTATTGGCACTCACCAACTTTGATTAAACATATCTCTGAGCCTTTTTATGGGAAAGGCTGAAGTATTTTTGTAAGAGGGATGTATAAAAAGTAAAATTTTGTAATTAATTACCTCTGATTTCCTGAGAGTTTTATTCGATAATATAAAGTAACTTAGTAATTTATTCTATATGTCTATGATCAATATTGAAAGAAGAAAACCCTAGATCAGTGTTATTAGGATATCTCTACAATAGGGATCGGAAGTGATAATAATTTTTACCCTATATTAAACATTTTACTTCCAATGAAAGTTACCATGAAAGTTGTTTTGGTTTCATGGTTAAGGGATGTCTACACGAGGGCAGTCTGCTTTATTAAGGGATGCCTTGGGCGGGGGACTTCCTGAGGGGTTCTAACGCGTATTCGGGTTGCATTTGGAGTAAACAATTGCTCGGTAGCCCAGAACTCTAAACCTACACACTTCAGCAGTTTACCAAATTGCCATGAATTTAGGAAAAATTAATTATGACGCAAAAGGTTATTAAAAAAATCTTTCTTTTTAAGCTTTATAAGATAAACTTATAAAGCCTTTTCTTTTTATAAAACTAGAAACTTTCAAAATAAACTTTAAAAAGAACTTCCTGAAATACTCAAGAATGACGATAAACAAAAAATTGGAACGATAAATTATCAAATATTGATCTTCATACCTGAATAAAAGACAAAAAAAGGATGCAATAATCTATTTTAACAATCAATGTAACTTTATGTAAAGCTGTGAGAGTTACTTAATTATGAAAAAGGAAAACATTATTCACTTTATTTACCAAATAAAGCCTTTTTTGCATAAAATATTTTGCATTGCTTAAAATAAAGAAACAAAAGTTTTAAAGAAGCCCTATTATTCAAAAGCTTTAACTAGTACAACAGATTTGATATTGAAAATATTGTTTAACCAAGGGCATAAAAAACTAATTTTGTTTGAATTAAACAACCCTGACAGTGGACAATTTTTTTTACAACATTTTGTCAAGGGGAAGAATGGAGTTTCCTTCTACATTTTTAGCTGGATCGGTTAATACGACCCGACGAACAAATTTTTAAAATAAAAAGATTTTGAGACAAAGTTGGGGGACAAGTGCCCCCCTGTGTTCCCCCAATACTACGCCTATGCTTCATATGTATTATATGCTTAAGAAGACTTAATAACATTAGCTTTAAAAGATTGTTTAACAGAGTTTGAAATGAAGTTGGGGGGGGGGGAGCTCCCCCTGCACCCCCCCCGAAACTGCTGCTATGATTCATATGTATTATACGCTTAGGAAAATCAAATAATAATAGTAAGGAAGAGTTTATCATTGCTTCCAGACCTACTGAAATTTTGGAGAGGTACAGGAAAGGTTTGCGGGGGGCACATATCGGATTTAAGAGCAGAAAAGGGAAGTTTTTTTTTACATTTTCAAGCAAATTTTTACTTAAAATTTTTTTTGTGATGAATTTTGAGGGGGGGCACAGGGGGGTAGGTGACCCCTTGTGCCCCCTCCCGACGCTTTCCCTATGGTTCATATTATTACGTGCTTAGGAAACTCGGAAACCCTAATAACAATAGCTTTCTCACTCCCAGATCTACTGAACATGAAAGTTTACCCCTTTATGCCAAAACAAAAGAAATTTGGCGTAAAACACAATTAAATATATTCCTCATGCATATTACAAAACAAAGAATTTTATGTCCAATTTTTAGTAAAAATTAATCATTTGGGCGTTCTTACCGTTCGCGTTTTTTCAGTCCAAGTTTTTTCCCCACACCTGGCAAATTATAGCTGATCAGCCAACCCCCAAAAACTGAGAGAAAATCTAATCCTAACTATTAAAAACTCCATCCCTACTAACTAAAATGATAAAATAACCTCCCGTAACAACACTGAATTCCACTCACAAATCAATAAATTAAGAGATATCGTATTCCTTCTCCAGTCCTACATCCAATGACGACATTCTCAAAAGCAATTTATTCCCAGATTTCTTCCTATAAGCTCTCATCTCATCTCACTAATAATGAATGACCTTTCAGTCTCCTTTGGAATGTCAACCGTCTCCCGGCATCAACTAGTACAAGACTATCTTTCCACAGGAAGTGAAACAGGTACCTCTTTATATCCCCCCACCCCCTGTAATTCTCAGAAAGCCTATGTTCTTCACTCGATCAATGGAAGCGGGTTCTCGGACAGATAGGACCGAGACCGACTTCGAAACCGAATGACCGAAATGAATGGATCCGGACAGAAATGACTGATTTCGGAACCAGATGAACGAAAGGAGCGGGTCCGGACCCAAATGACTGATTTCAGAGCCAGATGAACGAAACGAACGGGTCCGGATCCAAATGACCGAAAGGAGCGGATCCGGATCCGGACCGGGTCCATTTTTAGAGATGGATCCGCTCCGGACCCGGTCCATGCTCGGATCCGTTCCTCCGGACCCGTTCCGCTCCGAACGACACACCACTAATGTCAGTTATGTCCCGAACTTGTCCATGATATCATATGGACATGTTCTGGACAAGTTTGTGCTGTCTGGGTAATAGCACATTTCAAATGAAAAACCAAATCTACTAAATTTAGAACTCATGATAAAGGTGTATGAAGAACTTAAAATGATGATTTCTTTTTGAATAAAATATAATGCAAATGTTAATGTCCATATATATTTATGGTAAGAGTGTAAAATAATCTGATGTATAGATAATCAGCTGTTAATTTATAAAGAGTTTTAGCTAAATTTAATAGCTTTGTTTTCTGATTTAAAATTTATAAAGACTTAAAAACAAAGTTCTGCAACTAAATCTTTTAACCGTTTGAAGTGGAGAAATTATTTTATGTATATATATTTCATTTTTTTTTTAAAAGGTGGAGAGGGCTTGAATTGAAAACAAACTATTTCTCAAATACAGTCATTAGTTGTTTTAGATTTTTTTTTTAAACGATCTAGAGGAGGAAAACATATGAAACATCCATAAATAGTATTTATCAACAATGTGCGTTATTATACAGTTTTTATCAATTTTACATTTTAACACAAGTATTTGTTAAGAGTTCTTGTTATAAAATCTATTAATTTAAATCGTCCTCATCTTGGGATAAGCAGGCAGCGTAATTAGTGCCACT
Organism: Cheiracanthium punctorium; assembly: GCA_038373885.1. Taxonomy (NCBI): domain Eukaryota; kingdom Metazoa; phylum Arthropoda; class Arachnida; order Araneae; family Cheiracanthiidae; genus Cheiracanthium; species Cheiracanthium punctorium. Next base: position 49,365 of record JAWZYV010000377.1, read on the forward strand.
TACCGTTTCACTTCTCTCATTGCATTATTCTAAAGATGGCGGGCAGTGTTTCTAGAAGGCGGTGGTAAAACAAAAGAGTCAGTTGACCCTCGGGAAACCAAGAAAAACAACTATTCTTGTTTTTATTTCTTAGCTTGAAAAAGCAGTTTCCTACTCCTATTTTAATTCTGAACTTTCTATTTCCATTTCCGAATAGTAATGGCAATTTTATGAATAAATGTTTATCAACTTATTTTCATTGTAACGGCCGCATATTCTTGAAGAATTTTGTATAGCCTGGTTTAAACGTAGGTCGCGTCCGTCGGCCTAACCGTTCGGAGTTTTCCGTTATTTCCTCCAAAATGCTTGGTAGAACCCCTTAGAAGAACCCCCAAGGAGAGCACTTCACACCTCGGCCTAGAGCCCGCATGTAGCCAATTGGCCGCAATATCACAACAGAAAATCATACTCAAGACTAGTTTTCATATTCTTAAAGAATCTTTTAACGACAATTTATATATAGGTGTGTGTGTGTGTGTTTGTACGCGGACGCCCATTTTCATTATGCTCCTTTTCAAAAAATTTCCACGCCGCGGCGCGCCGCCGCCGCGAATTTCCGTGCGGCGCAGACCTCTACTGCTATCTAAATTTCTTTTTATTTCCATTTAGCTTGAATACTGTTTTATTCTCAACAATTAATCAATGTAAATATCATATAGGTGTTATGAATAAAAATTCAGCTAGGATTTCCTATATTAAAAATGTTTTTGGTCATTCCACGTCAAATCAAACACAAAACTGGAGAAAGTTCACCACACCAACTGAGATTTTCCTCAAATTTTACATAGTGGATTTATGGGCTAAGATATCAACAAATCTCAATTTTGAAGGTTCTACTATAATTAATTACCGAGAAATTAATTATGCAAATTTTTAGTTTTCTGCAAGATGCGCCAACTTTTTTCTCAATTCCTTAAATAACTCCTTACCTGTAAAAGTTACTGAAGCAAAAATTTGTTTCTAGGAGAAACCTTTTACGCTGATTCCAAAAATGCTATCGAAATTTGGGTATCTTCTATAGTTTATGCATGAGCACTGCATTTGCTAAAAAACATCATGAATTTTTTTCGGCATGTCTGATCACAGACACATGTTTTAAATTTTTATATGTTGTTAAGATGGAATAACCCTACATTCCAAAAAAAATTTCATCTTGGCTTTCTACTCAGGAACAGAGAAAAAAAATTGTGTGTGTGTGCCTATATATGAGGATTTTCATCTGCAACATTTATACTGAAGATGAGAAAATTCAGAAGCGTCAGTCAATTTTCCTATGTCTTTTAAATTGATATGAGGTTTAACTACTACTCCAGGCATTTGCAAAAATTAGAAAATATATCAAAGTGCTTGCATCGAAAAACATAAAACAAGCAAACAACAAAACATGCATGTAAAACAATGCTAAATTAAAAAGAATTCTAAAGTTAAAATTTTGAATTACGTTTAATTTAACCTTATTGATTTTGGCAGTTATCCATCAGCCAATAAATCTTTGGAATTCTGTATGACATTCAAGTCAATAGAAGGAACAATGTTTATTGAAAGAATTCACGGCAAACTTTTACGTCTGCCCTCCTAGGAGGATTATATTCGAAATGTTCTGAAATGAAATCGATTTTTAGGCATTCTTGAGTGTTGTGTATTTTACAGCAAGAATTTTATCGATATCTCTTTTCTTCTTTGAGATCCTACATAATATGTGAAAACAAAATTTTGGGCTTTATCCTCCATAAATTACGAATTTTTGAAAATACACTCTAATCTAGAACCTACGCTATAAAATCCCACTCGTGCTAAATTTCGTGTTATTACCTTCAGTAGTTTTGGCTAGGCAAAATATTGACATACGAAAAACAGATAAAACTTTCCGGTAGATCTAATATATATATACATATATATGCTTTATTAAACATTGTTCTTTCTTTTGAGTTCAATATCATACAGAATTCCAAACATTTATTGGCTGATGGATGACTGCAAAAACAACAGGGTTAAATTAAAAATAATTCTAAATTTTAACTTTAGAATTCTTTTTAATTTAGCATTGTTTTACATGCATGTTTTGTTGTTTGCTTGTTTTATGTTTTTCGATGCAAGCACTTTGATATATTTTCTAATTTTTGCAAATGCCTGGAGTAGTAGTTAAACCTCATATCAATTTAAAAGACATAGGAAAATTGACTGACGCTTCTGAATTTTCTCATCTTCAGTATAAATGTTGCAGATGAAAATCCTCATATATAGGCACATACACACAATTTTTTTTCTCTGCTCCTGAGTAGAAAGCCAAGATGAAATTTTTTTGAAATGTAGGGTTATTCCATCTTAACAACATATAAAAATTTAAAACATGTGTCTGTGATCGGACATGCCGAAAAAAAATTCATGATGTTTTTTAGCAAATGCAGTGCTCATGCATAAACTATAGAAGATACGCAAATTTCGATAGCATTTTTGGAATCAGCGTAAAAAATTTCTGCTAGAAACAAATTTTCGCTTCAGTAACTTTTACAGGTAAGGAGTTATTTAAGGAATTGAGAAAAAAGTTGGCGCATCTTGCAGAAAACTTAAAAATTTGCATAATTAATTTATCGGTAATTAATTATAGTAGAACCTTCAAAATTGAGATTTGTTGATGGCTTAGCCTATAAATCATCTATATAAAATTTGAGAAAAATCCGAGTTGGTGTGGTGAACTGCACTGTTTGATCTGACGTGGAATGACCCTTTTGTGTATTTATGTTTTTAATGTATATTTAAAAATTGGGAAGTTTTACTTCTTATATGAATGTTGTGAATTCCAATGTATTTTGTAATCATAAATTCGTTTTTGCTAGCTGTTTTCAAACTGCAACTAAATAATTATTTTAAAACTCTGATTTATTGCCAAAGATTGACAGATTAGCTGTACTGAACCCTTTAAAAATGCTGTGCAACGGCCAATTATCTGTGCGAGGAATCTAGCTCGAGGGGGAATTGCCTTCTGTAAGGGACTTTTTAAGGGATCTTAACCCGCATTTATGCGAAGTTTTGGAGAAAACCACGGAAAACTTCAAACAGTTAGGTCGGCGGATGCGACCTGTTTTTGAACCAGACAGAACAATTTAAACCTATAAACAAAAACATCAGCCTCCAGTATCCCCCGATGGCGGATTAATGCAATTTCGTAAGGGGGAAGGCAGTTAGTTTGAAGATTGACATATACATCCATTTTATAGAAGTAAAATAGGATATTTTACATTAATTTTTTTACTCTCGGGGGGAGGCAGTCACCCCTTTCGCCCCTCTTTAATCCCGCCCTTGGGATCTCCTGAGCATGGATGTTGACTGTTCCCCAAAATTTAGATCATCAGATACAGGGGCCATTCCCGGATTCGCACGTTTCTCCTATCTATCCAGTGAGAGGACATATAGCCCAACAGATTCAACGAGCACGTTCGTCCACTGCATGAAGAAGATGGTTTTGAAATAAATAAAAACTTTGTGAAAAACACACATAAAATGTTACTTATAAGAAGATACGATCGTTTCGACTGAAAAAATTTTCAGTCGAAACGAAAAACGAAATTTTTTATAAAACACAGCCACAGACGTCTTGTTTGTTTACATCACCTAGGCAACAAAACTAAATAAACCCAAGCCGTTCGGAAACGCCAACTGCAAGTAACTGCGCTAAACAGGTTTGCTGACGTTTCCGACGGTTTACTTAGTGCAAACGGTCGGACGTTTACGAACTCGACCAATTCTAAATTTCATTTATGTTTAATTGAATGCATTTATAAAGATATTAAACAAAAACTAAAAGTAAATTAGCGTTTAAAACAATATTTTAAATTTAAACCAGTCTTATAACTTTAGATTATTTTTCATCAAAATGAAACTGAAAATAAAGTTTCCTTACTATTTGTTTTATTTAATTGGCATCAATAAAAGGAAAACAATATCTTTATTTTTAATACTGTCATGTTTTATATGTGTGATGTATGAGCGATTAGTTTGTAAGTGAGTTTTAAAATATTTCACCCCGTGACATTAATAATTTACTTAAAATATAAAAGTGAATTTCACATTAACTTAGAAATAAATTTTACGGCACAATATTCTCTAAGTCGTTCAAGTTGCAATTTTTTTTTAATTCCCTCATATTTTGAATTTAGTGTATTTTCTTGAGATTTTTAAGTATCAGCAACAAGATTAAAAAAAAAAGAAACTAAACAAAATAATCGAATTATCACGTAACACATGCTATCAATAACCTCTCTTTTTTTCTGTTTTAGTTAAACAAAGTATCTTTATGACAGCAAATAAATGCGCAGTATTAATTTGTTTTTTTAAATACTGTTTCGGAAATTTTTTATTTGTTTTATTTAGAAGTGGTCGAGAATGAATAGAGCTGTGTAATTTAGGTGAAGTTACTTTTAACATTTTTCTCTGTGTTATTGTAGTTTGCTGATTTAAGTTTTTCCCTTCAAGCAACTTATATAACTAAATACACTCATTTACAAAATTTTATTTGAAAAAATTTTAAAGTTGTATGAAATTTTGTTACCAATCCATGACATGAATTTTATTGATCAACATAAAATAATTCACCAATAAATAATTTTTGCATTAAACTCGGCAACCTCAATCATTAAAACATCAATCTTAAGTGATAAGTAAGAGTTGCTCTAAACTTTTGGAGTTAAAATAGCTGAAGGACAATGTTGGAACACTTTTTCCTTCTGTATTTAGCGAGAAAGAAGTTGTTTCACTTTATTGCTGTATTATTTAGACATACACACACACACATATATATATATATGTATACATACACTAAGAATAAAAAATCATTTTCATTTTCAGCCATTTACTGTTATTTTATAATTTACTGTCCTCTTTTTTGCTGATATCTCCCTTTCGTCCATTTGTTTTATTATTTCAGTTAAAGAAAATCTGCCATTGGCAATGTGAAAAATCTTTGAGTTTTCTTAACTTTCTAAAAAGAACAGTTTTCTACCGAATAATAGTTAAAGGTTCTAGAAAAACAATCTTTTTTAAACTTATTGAAATTGGAAGTATTAGCATATTGTTGAAATGACTTATGTACCATCTGAACTGTTTTTCTATGTGTGGTTTTTCGACGTGACATTTATTTCTGTTTTTGTCTTTAGTAACAATTTTTTAAAAATGTTTTTAATATGTACAGTGACACACACAGTGAGAATTCCAAGTAGACTGGAACCCCTCCCCCCTTAATAAAAAAGAGGATATTATTTATTAAATTACCATGCACATTTTCCTATCTACAGTATGATACTCCTCTCCTTTGAAACTCTTAGCATAGCCATTATAAAATCCAGTTAACCAGTAATCCTTTTTGATATTTGTGTGTTATAGTAGTCACTAAACTTGCTTGGTGACCTTAGGATTATCTCAAGATCAAAGAACTTTGCTTTTGTGTAGCTCATGAATGTTGAATGCGGAAATATAACAATCCTGATTCCTAAGTCTATATATGCATGAATTATCTTATAAATATCTGTAAGACTGTAAATGTTTTCATGAGATGATGAAAATGTGCTTTAGCTCACTGCTTGGTGATTGTCAACAAACTGCCAAGTTAGTGCATTTCTGTGGAACGTCTCTGAGATTGCAACCTTTCCTGCTCTGTTCCATTGGGTTATAATCTGTGGCTTCCATTACTTTTGTTTATTTCTCGTTTGGCAATGTGTGCGTGACGCAAAAGGCTGTGGAATTCAGTCCTAAAGGAAGCGCATTTGATTTATACCATTATTTTCCCAAGATTCACTGCAAAGGCAGAAACATAAGCAAAATGGTGATTTAAGAAAATGAAATATTTTTAAAAATGGAGCAAACATTTAAAGTAAAAATAGCACACTATTAGAAACAAAGGGGGTGGGGTTCAAAAATATGCAACCGCTGGTCCTGTGCAAGACCCCCAAAAATATCAAGGGGTCCGGCCATTGCTGTAGGGAGCCCCCTCATAAATGTGCTACTGCTGGTCATGTGCAAGACCTAAAAAATCATCACTGTGTCCAGCCATCGTCGTAGGGGACCTCTCAAAAATATATGCAACTGCTGGTCCTGTGTGAGACCCCAAAAAGCATTAGTGGGTCTGGCCATTGCTGTAGGGGGCCCCCTCGAAAATGTGCTACCACTGGTCCTGTGCAAGACCTAAAAAGACATCAGTGGGTCCAACCATTGCTGTAGGGGGCCTCTCAAAAATATTCTACCGCTGGTCCTGTGCGAGACCCAAAAAAACGTCAGTAGGTCCAGCCATCACTGTAGGGGGGGGCTCAAAAGTACACTATCACTGGCCCTTTGCTAAACTAAAAACATCAGGCTGTCATTTACATCTGCAAAAAAAGTATTCGAGAACACTTACAGAAATATGAATAGTTATAATTATATATAACCTAAATAATATTTTATGATAAATAATTTTTAATGTATGAAACAAACATAAGTTTCACTTTTACTCAAATACTTTTTTGACACAATGTAGTTGTTATCATTAACTGCACAGGCCTGAGCAAATTAGAATAACTGGATTACGACATAACAAGAAATAACAATAACGTATGCGCACAAATGCACAGTAACAGCTCAATGACATCAAATTGAGCAAGTATATTCGTTGCTTTCACCTACGTGCATCAAACAGAAGCTAGAATGAAAAAAATTATGATTGCAAATGCCCGAAAATGCAGGATATTTTGGATCTTTCCACAGTTCTAAAATATCAAATTTGCAATATTTGGCATATTTATCGTCCCTCCAGAAGGACATTGCCAAGCAGTGGGCTAAAGCACATTTTAGCTCTTGAGATTTCTCCCCGACCATCTTAAATTACCTGGGTTGTGTTGATTGAGTTTCTGGGGCTGCTACACTAGTGTGCAAATGTGTGATCAATGAGTGAATTATCAATGAAAAATGAAATGTGCTTAAAGAACGAATTTGCAAAAATCTTTTCCTATACATTCGTGTTAATTAAAATTGCATTTAATAAGAATAAAGTAAAGAATAAATTTGTTCATTCTTTATACACACTTCATTTCTCATTGCTAATTCACATATTGAACAAAAACTTTTGTACACTAGTGTATAAGCCATAATTACTTATCTTCAGGATTGGCTTTTACCATTAAGAACTAGGCATTTTCTAGTAAAGACCTAATGATAGGGCTGTAGTCAAGGGAAACAAGTGAAATAATATATATATCCCACTTACATATGTAAAATACTGAATTTTTAAATTTGGGGTAAATACCCAAAATTCACAAATCAGAGATCCTTCTAGGCATTTTTCACAGGGTGCAGCGCCCTACATATCCTTTTGTTAAAATAAATATCGCCCTGCATGCCCTTATTTTAAATAAGTGCCGCCCTGCCTGCCCTCATAATAAAAAAATTGCATCTTGGCATGCCGCCCTGTGATTAACGCTAACACCGTGCCAAAAATGTGCCTCTTTTCCAGAAATCACCCACTCCATTCTACGCTGAAACGATCCATTTTTTATATGCCCTATTAGTGTTGAGTATAGACTGATTTGGCAGGACACAGCTCCCGGTGCTGACCCTTTTATTGTCTTTTTAGCGGTATGCAACCCTTTCCTTTCTACGCACTTCTGCTTTCACATTTTCAATCGCCCACTCCATTCTACGTTGAAATGATCCATTTTTTATGTACCCTATTAGTGTTGAGTCTACACTGATTGTAACAAACCAGTTTCTATACATATTGTCTACTTCTAACATTCTTGTGGAACTCAACAGTTCCCTTTTTTATCCCCCCCCCCTCCAAGGGAGCGGCCCTTTTTTTCTAGAGTCAGCACTACCTATGTGTACATAATCAATTTTTTTTTGATAAAGTGCCCTAAAGATTATAGAACTGCCCTTTTTTGAATTTGGAGCACCCTTCCCTTTTTTGATCTTAGAATGAACTATGCATATATGCCTGGGTATTTATGAATTTCATTGAAAATTATCAAAAATATGTGTCAGAATTGTTTTTAGTATGTTTTTTAAAATTCAAAAATTGAATTTTTAAAGTAATTTATTTTAGAAAATTTATCACACAAAATTGTGTTGTTAATTTGTTAATGTTTTTTTTTTTACATTTGAACAATATATAATTCTTCCTCTAATACATCTTTAGTTATGATGAGATGTTGCATAAATAATACTAGGTATCGATACAAACAAAATTTTGGGTCCATTTTGCAGTCCCTTCACAAAAATACTATTGATTAAAATGGCTCCTTCACAAAAGTACTGTCAATTAAAATGGCCCCTTTACAAAAATACAGTTGAATTAAATAGCCCTTCATTGGCATTTTACCCTGAATTTTAATTTGTTTTATAAATTATTTTAACAAAAAGAGTAACTTTTTACAAAATTGGTACGAAAATTCACAAAACTAAACTGTTTTCACAAAAATGAGACCCTGGAAAAAATCCTGGATCAATCTCTGAATAGTCCGTGTGCTAACACTTTAATTTAGCCGAAATTGTTTATTATGTTTTAATGTAATACTTAATGCATATGATTCCATAACATAAAGGTATAGCTGAGCAGTGCAGGTCTCGGCTCCATGCTAATGGGCTGTTGCTGTGTTTGCAGGAAAAAACAAACAAACCAGTTGTATAATTTTTATAGGTGTAACAATTATATACAAAATAAGAGCAGTTCATTAATACTTGAAAGTTTATATATTTTTTTAAGTTAGTTTGAATGAGTCTGTCAATGTTATATCTATCTGATTCTGTTCAATTATACAAACCTTTTTTGTATTATTTTTTTAAATGCTACAATACCTGAAAACAGGGCCAGATTTAGGGGAGGGCAACCACGGCAGCAGCCCTGGTGTTTCGGTTGTTTAATCCACCAATGTTTTTTTTTTGAGTTAAAAACAGGCCAGTGTTTGCCCAGTCTACATTAGCTGTACAGCTAGGTTGCTTAATCTACTGCAGTTTTTTTGGGTTAAAAACAGTCCACTGTTTGCTCATTTTGAATTAGCTGTTTCTGAATTTGCAGACTTTTTTAGGTTAAATGTGAACCGGTGGTAGATTTTTGAATTACTTTGTAATGAATTTGATGCTGATACCTGTTTTTGTTAGTGTAATTTATGCGCAATTTTAATTTGTTAAAATTATTTGACTTTATTGATCATGCAAAATGGTTGGCAACAGTCACTGGAGCTTGGTAACCACCAAGCTCTAGTGACTGTTGCCATGTTTACATGGGGCTTGTACTGTATCCGTTGCTTTTGCCCTGCTTTTGGCTGAACAGACGCTTCAATAAATGATTTTTTCTAGTTAACAGGAATTTGTCTTGTTCTGCAATCAGTCACGAACACTGCAGTAATAGCTCTAACTGTTCGTCCAACAGAAGTATTCTTTATAATCAGTTTACGAGCAGTCAGTTTTTTGGTTCAGTCTTTTTGGTTTCTAGGAAAATCAGGAAATTTAATAAAAACAGTAACAAACCTGTAACTAAGCCAATGACTTCTAAACTGTAATTTGTAAAAGAGGATCTTTCGTACCCCTTGACATGCATGTATACAAAACTTTGTTACCTTTAATATCAGTCTTTTTCAGTAGATTTTTCTGTTTGTGGTATTTTGAGATATTTTTTAGGTTTTAAAATGTGGCATTGTTTTCCAACATTTCTCACTTTTTCCTCATAATTTTATTTTGAATTAATGCAGTTATTTATTGGCTAACAACAGTATTTATTTATTTATCATTACTAGGCTGGAACACTATCAAAGAGAAAAGGTCTACTAAAGGTGGACATGAAAAAGAAATTTTTAATCGATGTTTTTCAGGCAGTTAGTATAATAGTTTATATTACACTAACTTTTCTTGGAGGGCAGGACCCCTTCAAGAAAAAATGCTGTGCATACTCCTGAATACATAAAACATGTAGTTTAAAACAGCTATTAAAAAGAAAAACACAACTTTAATACTGCATAATCATCTTTCAACCAAACAATTTTTGCCTATGAAAACTTTGCTAGACTGCAAAGCTTTCATCAATTACAGAAATTGAACATACTGTGAAAAGTGCCTTAAGTTTTTTATTAAATTTTTAGTTTTTAACTATGTGTACACATACGTACAAATATAGCTCAATTGAATTATAGTTTTTCGATGTTAATATTATTTCAGGGATGTTTTTCCACTATGCTGTTTATTGACTTTTCTTCATACGTTAGTTGGAATCAAGGTATGTAAAGTTTATCTATTATTAGTTGATTGTAGTATTAATTATTATTATGCAAGCAGGCATGGATCTAGAAATCACTAAGGGCACTTATATAAATGGCGTTAAGTTGGGGAGGACAAAGTTTGCCCCTTAAAAAAAAAAAAAAAAGTGTGTGCGTGTAATCTTTATGCGCAGTTGAAGTAAAACTTCTTTGACATTTACGACACATATCACTGAAATGATTAAACTTTAACTTAAAATAAATATCATATTATAATTTAATTATATTTATTATTCATGTACTTTACAAAGATTATATAAATGTTATATTCAGATTATTCATTGGAAATAGGTACTTGAATGTCATCGTAATTTTTTATGTATGAAATTATAGGTTTGTGGTAACTATAATGTGAATCATAAATTTTACTCTCTAAATTTGCTAATTTTCTTGAAAATACAGCATCTATCGCTGTACTGAAATGCTTGATTGAAGTCGAGAAGTATTCATAGTTAGATCAAATTTTTCTGTAAAAAAAATCTGAGTTTACTCCCTAGTCGCACCTAAAGAAGTTTTACTTCAAAACATTAGTTTGAGGATACAGTTTAAGAATAAATTTACAACATGGACACTGCCTGTATTCAAACCAAACATCCATAAGTAAAAATGGTTTTAGAACAGGGAATAGAACACATAAAAAAGAACGGGACCCTGGCTGAAATCAAGCCCAAACAGTAGTCGGAAACTTCAGTTTAAAATCACGATTACAAAATAATACTTTGAGACACACCAGAAGATGAAAACCACGGTCTAAGAGCACGGAAATTTAACTGCACGAAAAAATGGAACCTGCCTTCAAATGAAACCTTATAGTATTCTTATACTTAAGTTTCCATCTACTGTTTGGATTCAGTTACAGCCAGATTCATTTTCTTTGTGGTGTTCATCCCCATGTTCTTAAACCATTATTCCGCCTGGGGGTTGGGTTAGAATCAAGGGAATGTCCATGCATTATCCTTTAACTATGTTCTTAAACCATTTGCAGCCGGGGTTTGTTTCTTTGTGGTGTTCCATACCTGTGTCCTTAAACTGTTGTTCTGTCTGGAAATTGGGTTAGAATCCAGGAAATGTCCATGTTGTATTATTCTTTAACTGTTTTCTTATGCAATTTGTTCTGTCTGGAGGTTGAGTTTGAATGGGGGAATGCCGGTAGTCTAGTATTATACTTTCTGTGTTCTTTAAATGATGTTTTCCTCTGTTTGTTGGGTTCGAATGCAGGTAGTGTAATTTTTTTGTGTGTTTTTCTATCACGTGTTCTTAAGCGTTGATTTCGTCAGCTGGTAGGTTTCAAATTATTATTCTGTATCTGTGTTTTTAAACTGCAGGTTCTGTCTATTGTTTCGGATTGATTACAGCGAAGGTCCATTTCTTTGTGGTGTTCCATCCCTGTTTAAACCGTTGCTCCGTCTCAAGGTTGGGTTAGAATCCACGGAGTGTCATTTGTTATTCTTTTATTTTGTTCTTAAACCGTTTGCAGCCAGTGTTTGTTTCTTTGTGGCATTACATACCCGTGTTCTTAAACCGTTGTTCCTTCTGGATATTGGGTTAGCATCCAGGAAGTGTCCGTGTTGAACTATTATTCTTTCACTGTTTTCTTAAAATGTTTTTCCATAGGGTTTGAATTGAGAGAATGCGTATATTGTATTTTTCTTTAACTGTGTTCCTAAACTGGTGTTTTCTTCTGTTGGTTGGTATCGAATGCAGGTAGGGTCTATTATTGCATTTTCTATGGCAGTGTTCTTAAACCTTTGTTTTCCTCTGCTGGTTTTGTTCGAAGTATTATTCTGTTTCCGTGCTCTTAAAATGAAGTTTTTGTCTGCTAGTTTGGCTTGATTGCAGGTTCCATTTCTTCATGTTTTTCTATCACCGTGTTCTTAAACCGTAGTTTTTGCCTGCTGGTTGGGTTCGATTGCAGGCAGCTTCCATTCTTTGTGCTGTTCTTTCACTTTTTCTTACACTGAAGTTTTCGTCTGCATGTTAGGATCAAAGTATGATCCTCCAACAGTGTTCTTAAACGAAAATTTCCCTCTGCTGTTTAGGTTCGTTTGCAGCCACTGTACATTTAATTGTGGTGTTCCATTCCCTTGTTCTTAAACCGTTGTTCTGTCTGGAAGTTGGGTTAGAATCCAGGAAAAGTGTTCTTAAACTGACGCTTCCATCTACTGTTCTGGTTCGATAGCAGGTAGGTTCCATTTCTTTGTGCTTTTCCAAAACCATGTGACTGGTACGTCTGTCAGAAAAAAATCTGAGTTACTCCCTAGTCACGCCTAAAGAAGTTTTACTTCAAAATTTATCTATGGCCAGTGCTTAGGAAGGACAGGGGGTAGTGCCCCTCACACATGGGCATAGCCAAGGGGAGATAGGGGGCAGCTTCCTGCCTAAAATGAAGCCAATTACATGGCCTGATTTATGTACAACTGCAGCTGTCAGCATATAGGTCAAAATTAAAATTTACAAATGGTAGCAAATGGCTACCAAGAGCAATGAAAAATGGTAGCCATTTGCTAATATTGTAAAAGTACGTAATTACCGTACCAAAAAGGATAAAATTATGCTCAATACTTACATTGAACTACATATCCTTACGTTCAGCAACTAATATATATGAATTGAAAAACTTAAAAGAAAAGAGTAAACATTTAGAAATATCAAAAAACTTTAATATTTGAAAAAAAAAAAAAAATGAAAGCATTACAGTCAACAATCTTGCCACCTGGAACGTCCAGAGTATGTTGAGCTCGTCCACCACAAATTAATTGCATCGTTAAAATTTTGATGACAAATGTTATCTCCATTAGAGAAAATTGTTCGGCCAGAAAGTTGCTCGGATTTTAAGCTAGTGTGATAACCCTATAAAACTCCAAATAGTCAAAGCGAGGTGAGTCAAGAATGCTTTGGGTGACACTTTCCAGCGAAATGTCCCTACTCTCATGGTTCTGTAAGACCACGAAGTCCTAGATTAGACACATGGCCGAGCTGCGTCCAGCTGTAGAATTCCCGGCCATTTTACACAAAAAACAGTTTGACCTATCAAAACTTGATGCGGACGGATTGAGACCACTTACCAATGTCATTGGATTAGAGTGTTTCGAACCGAACGGGTCTCGGTCCGCTCAAAACAGGCCACCTGTGATGATGCTCCATCACATGGTAAAAGATGGTGCGTTCACAAAGTTACAAAGATTTATTGCCCAATTAATCGGGATTATGAGAAAATATCCCACAATGTTTAATTTTGGAGAATACACTGAAAATTTTTGGTAGCCACAATGGCGATCGCCACTAAAATAATGGTCGTCAAAAAGCTTTAAATGGTCGCATTTTACGACTGGCTACTGCTAAATTTGAGGTATGGCAACTTAACCACGTCAACTTTGGTTGATTATTATCGGAAGCACAGAGGAACAGGAATACCAAATGCAAAAAAAATTTCAACTTCACTGGAAAGTTTTAAAAAAGGCAAGAGAGAGAAAGAGAGATAATATTTCTATATGGCACTTAAAAAGGAAAACAAAATAAACAGCATGAATATTAAAGATAACTTACCTTTAAGTTCATCCGAGGATTCTTCTCTAGCATTGTCTTCAACAGTATTTGAACTGCTTTTAAAAAATCAGAGTAGCGTGCTCTGTTTTCTTTTTGACATAATTTTACAGCTCTATAAATTGAAAACTTTTATCAAGCACATTATCCTATTTGTATTGTAGTTAGGCATTCAGAAAATCCATACAGCCTGGCAATTCGCAAGAATGGTAATAAAAGGATTAGAATCATCTTAATATTTTTGAGAGGGCTCTTCTCAATTCACTGTGGCAAGGTGCACACCTCTTGCCTACACATGTGAAAGTACTCAGCGGTATGCTTTTAGGTGGTACCTTGTAATGTAAAATTTCTTTTAGTGTGCGACATTGACAGTCATCTGTCTACATCACACAAAGACTTTAGTCTAGACCTAGACGGATCATCCAGTTATGCCCAATGAGCAGGTACAGCCCGAAATGAAGTACGAGGTGTGCCGTGCAGAAAATGATGAACTGACCATTAAGGTGAACAGCAAGGACTGTCCTCAAAAAGGAGGGGTGTCGTCACTAGGGGGGCAGCTGACAGGAAGACCTCAAAAATTCATCAGATCATCTTTGGACTTGAAGGAAGTCGCTCGAGAAATGAAAAGGGATCTTGCTCACAAATCGAGCTGTGATTCGAAGTTTGTAAGCCTGGGAAAGGCTGTTTCTCAAATATTGTAGTTTTCTGTAAATAGTTGCATTTAATTTAAATATAATTTTAAACTCAAAAATTTGGCATTTTCTTCATTTATTGACACAAATCAGAATCTACAAAAATTTCCTGGCAAAGGCTGTCAAGTGGAAAAAACATTATATTGTGGCTGTTGAGCTATGACACCACATCATTGAAAAATTCTGGCATGGCCCTTGATGTAAACAAAGTGTCTATTGGTTTGTCCTTTCTGCTTTGCTATTCTGTTATTGGAAACTATTTTTTTTATCTTTTTTGTTATTTTGAATTCAGTTAAGAGGTATGGCTAAGACTTATCCTGATCCATCCCATATGTCCATCTTATCCTGAACGCATCTATAAATTTCAAATTTATAATCAAGAAGCTGTCAATGTTGAAACTGGTCATGCAAAAAAAGTCTGCAGTTCTTTTCATATGATGGCATTTGAAAAGGTAATCGAAACTTTAAATTGCTGGGGTGCAGGTGTATATATGGTAATTAATTAGAGGAATTGAGACCTCCTTTGAGGAAGGTATCAACAGTCAACAGTTAGTACAGTGATGCACATCTCTCTTTTATACGCGAATTTCGGAAGGTCCCATCATGAGGAATTGGAAAATAGTGATACAGGTCTCTCACTTATAAGTGCCACTTGAATTGTCTCTCTCAGTTATACAGGAAAATTAACAGTGTAATCCACAAATCCTGTCAAACAGATATACTTTTCTCCGCCACCGTTCTCGAAGACTCAGTGTTTAAAAAACACAAATGTTGGGAATGTTGATGAAAATATAATATCAAGTAAACTAAGACACCAAAAATGTTTTTGATAGTTACAGACGATGATGATAAATAAGATGATAATGATCTTTCTATCCCATTTTATGCTACTGCTTTAAGAGCCCTAGAAAATTTGAGACGTTATCTGTAAAATTATGACTTAATTTGAAGTACTGTAATATATTTTAATGAGTTAGAAAAAATTGCATTACAAATGCTGCCTAAACAAAAATAAACTATGGTAATGATGGCACTTTGATAAAGGAATGTTAGTACTATTAGTTTCTCCTATGTATACTGAAATTATACGTACATTCTATTTTTGAATTGAAAGTTAAACTAAATTGTATAGGTATTTCAAAATATAATATTACTCTTTTTAACATATATATATGAAAAATATTAAGCAGAATTTCATTTAAATATTTTGTCTCATAATTTAGAAGAATTGGTAATAAGACCCTTTCAGTTATACATGGCTATCAGTTATATGCGATTTTAAATCCATCCCTTAAAATGCGTATAAGTTAGAGGCCACTGTATGTCTCTTTCTGCATCCCTTCCCTGAAATAATTTGGCAAGTCCAGCTTTTGTTCGAGCAGTGATAACAAGCCTCTCCAATTACCATACATAGAACTGACCATTCCTTGGAGTTAGTGAACTTCTAGGAGAAGAAAAGGCTTCACAAAACAAAGGGGTTTTTCTTTTGGCTTATGCTCTTCTTCTCTCTTTCAGATTTTATGATTAACTACTCTTGTCTGAAAAAAAGAACTGAAACATTTTCAAAGTAAAAAATTT
The DNA here is from genome assembly GCA_038373885.1 of Cheiracanthium punctorium. Lineage (NCBI taxonomy): Eukaryota > Metazoa > Arthropoda > Arachnida > Araneae > Cheiracanthiidae > Cheiracanthium > Cheiracanthium punctorium. The sequence continues at coordinate 65,491 of JAWZYV010000377.1, forward strand.
TTGTCTTGAACAAATATATCTAATTAAAAGTTTATAATCATGAATGAAGATTTTAAGATCCCCCCCATAAGCATGAGACCCTCACAGAATATTCGTCCCCCATTATTCCGCCCCATCATATATTTTATGACCTTGTAGCCGTTGTGCAGTGGTGGATCCCAAAAAATGGTGATTGGGTGATCGCCCCTCTCCCTGAGCCATATTATCTAAAAATCTGTCTATCTTCAAAAAAATTCACTTCACCATTGAACGCAGGGTTAACCTGCTCTCTTTCATCCTTGAAAAGACACATAGGAGAGAGAAACTTCTCCTATTGTGACTAGTGTTGCTTCTTAATGTAGGTCTGTGAATGCTCAGTTGAAACAAAGCGATTGTGTGGGGTCTTTTGCTGCTGTTTTATATGTTGTGTATTGTTATCCTTACTTAATGAAATATTTTATTTGATTTACCATCAAAGGTGTTTTAAGACTATGAGAACGACCACACATGAAGTGTTAAAAATTGCTATTTGAGCAAAAGGATTACACAAAAAAATATCACCCCCCCCTCCCCCCACACACACATACCAAAATTTTTACATAGTTAGATATGAAATTTTAGATTTTTTCATCTTGCAGAAATTCTGTTTAGTTATATATTGCTATATTTCATAATTGGTACACCCCAAAAAATTTCCTGGTTATGGTCCTGAGACAAACTACTTTTCTTTGAACAGGCTGTAGGTGTTCCTCAAAGACTCAAAAGGGATTGAATGTCACTGCCTTTAAATTGCATAGTGTATTTCATCTTTTGATCTGAACTAATATATTTTCTCCACTAGGTTTGATGATTCGTTTAGATTCTTTTAACTGATACAATATATCTGTATTTTTCATTTATTTTTAACATGTCAGTCTGCCCCTGGGGCAGGGCGATCGCTCCCATTGCCCTCCCCTTGGATCTGTGCATGTATGCAAGCGTATCAGCTTGATATTTTAAATGAGTGATTTATTGATCTACAAACATTTTGTCTCTATCAAAAAATCTGTTCTTTTATAAATATGCAATGGAAATGGAGATATTATTACTATTTAGTAAATAATATGATGCTTAATTTATACACCTACGTATTATTTTTCTGCATTTTAACTTTTAGTTTTTGATATTCTGAAACTTTTCAGTGATTATTTATGTTAAAAAATATGTGCTTGGTATATTTTTGCAGAATAGTTTTCTCTGCTTTATGTATGTGTAATATAACAGGAATTTTAAAATAGAGAGATATTCAAAATTGACAAATATTCATTAATTATTTAATTGATTTTTTTATGCATTATTGATATACGTACACATTTACGGTTTATAGGAATTTCAGAATGTCGAATAAAAGGTAATAATTATCGCTGGAGCTTCAGGTTAAGTGGAGAGGCTCCTCACTCGGGCTTCTCCACTAATTCTGTTTAAATAATTTGTACAATATGTATGAATTATTTAAATTGGAGATTTTATTAAAAATTAAACTTTTCCCTTTTAATACTTATATTTTTATTTGTCAACCTAAGAATTGCGTCTATCTTTAACTGAAGTATCATTTAACACAGACCCTGAAATCTTTGGACTTTTATTGAGTAGTCTAAAACGTAAGATTTAACCTCTGGTTCTTGTCAAGAACTTAGGTTCAAACATCATTCCTGAAAGTGTCACTGTATTCTTTTACTGTTTAGCTCATTTTTATGAAATTTTTAATGAAAACCTTTTTAAAAAGATTTAAGTAAAGTTATTATTTATCTATTTTCTTTATGCATTAAACATTGCATTTAAAATGCTCATGTTGTAATACATTGTTTTATTTTAATAAGCACTTGTTTTCAGTGGAATCTTCATTTTTCAGCAATATTACCAAGATTAGTTTCCTTATAGCAGAACAGTCATGAGCTCAGTTTGGAAAAGATTACAACGTGTAAATAAAAGAGCTGCAAAATTTTTATTTATTGCTTCCTATCAAGAACTTGTTGTTGAGTGTTCATCAAAATGGTAAGTAATTTTTCAGTAAATCTAATCATGAGGGGTCCAGTAGAGCTACCAAAGTTCACTTTTGTTAGTAGCTAGCTCATAGGGCCATTTGTTTGCATTTAAAAATTAATTTCATATGGTATATTCACCGAGAGGAAGTCTATGGTCAAGGTTCCCCCCCCCCCCCCCAAAAAAAAAAAAAAAAAAATTGCAGTGAGTTTGAAAAAACATCCGTAGCTCAGCTTTAAATTTAATTTTTGTCAAAATTATGCTATGTGTACTGTGATGGTTCCTCTGCTCACCTTTCATGAATAATTAAAAAATTGACATACATAAAACACAATTTGAATAAGTAAAATATCTATAAATTTGAAACTCTTAAAAAGAATACATTTAATAAGTTTTTCAGATTTTCATTGTGAAAACTGCAGCTCACTCAATTATAATCTTTACTTTGTACTGGAGTGCAACTTTTCTGCGGCTACCCTGGAACTGTATATTTTTTTTTTTTTTTTTAAGAAAAAAACTGTTTGGATGATGTTTTGAATGTTTCTTATATTTTGCTAAAATAGTTTAAATTTCTGTTAAAATTATAGCTGCACAGCAGATTAACAACATTTTTCTACAAGTTATTCATGGGTGTATGGAGTCCTAACTTTTCTAACCTTATTTTAATTTCTATCAATTTTAACTCCATTAACTAAGAAGATAACGACAAATAAGACTTTTAAATAGTAAAATAAATAACTTAGAAAATTTGTTTGTACACTCTGCTGAGATTTTATTATTCTAAGGGTGTAAAAATTTCATTGATTTTTCTTTCCTTATAATGTATAAAATAATGTAAATTATGGAGACAGCAGTGCTGGCTTCGTACTCAATGTAGATAAAATTGGGTCCTCTGGCTTGGCTGGTCCAGGATTGTTGGTTTTTTGTTGGCACAGTGGTTACCATAAAGGTTGTAATGACAGGGGTTCTAATTTTAAAAAACTGTAACACCAAATGGGTCAGCTGTCTTTTCTTCAAGAAATCAGTAAATGGTGGGTAGAGGATGGATCACCAATATATGGAAGCCCGATGCAAAAGTATTTATTGAACCACAAACCTTGAGTGTGTTAGCTTCGGACATTATCTAAATGGACTAAAGATATCCTCTTATGTAGCCTTCAAAAGCCAAAATATAGCTTTGTTCAGGAGATGATTGCATGTCTGCCAGAAAATCATTTCAATTTTACTCAATATTGTAAACAATTTTTGACAGAATTGAGAGAAAGTAACATGTAAGTCTGAAAATTTTACTTTTTTTATCCCTAAATAGTGAATCTAGATTTACACCTTCTGTCTGTGCCTCGGAGAAAATGTAAGGTTTTAAAGCCATCCTTTTAAAATAAGTTTTGCAGTTAACAATAGAGTTTTTTTCAAAAATTTGTATTCTTTTTAAGTGACAAGTTTAAATTATATATAAAAAAAGATACTGTTAGCCTCATTTATTACTTTTGCCGGATTTATATATCTAATAGAAAGTTCATTGTACAAACATTTTCTTATTTAGAACATTGCATAAGGGCTACCCTGGCTTCTTAAATTTGTGGGTCTCGAGGACTCATAAGATTAACTATTTAGGGTTCCCTACTGAATTTTCTGAATCTTTTTTAAATAACATTGTGAGAACATTTTTAAGTTTAATAACAGGATAAAAATTGGTTCCCAATAATGCCTTAGATTTTATAAAAGCAAGCCTAGAGATCTGGTGGGTCTTTTTTGAAAAAAAATGAGTAAAATGCTTACTAGTGTGTCAGTGTGATGTCTGCTTCAAAGTTTTTAATTTTTGTGGAAATAAATATATATATGTAAAACACAAACTATTACTAGGGATATGGATTGCTCACAAAGCTGCAGTTCAGAAATCTATCATACATCATAAATATATCATATCAGAAATCAGACTACTTGCTCAACCTTGTTGCTTTCATTATGTATAATGCAAAATCTTTTCTATAAACTAGTTTCTAAATCCTGGTTAAATGTTCAAAATAAGTGTAATTTCTTTATTTAATATTAGAACCAGCATTAATGTATAAAAATACTGTCCAATATTTTTTTCTAGTAATAAACAACATTTTTTAAAACCATTTTTATTGTTGGAGCACTAACCCTTTCTAGACAACAGTTGAATTTTGCAGATGTTACTAATGGCATGAAAATCCCCACTGCACCAATTATCTTGAAGGACAGTAGATTTTCAACACTAAGCTTATTTACATTAAAATCTTGAAAATCATATAGCATTCTGTATTAATTATTTTCTGCATGATGATGTCACATTTGCACAATCTTCATCATTTGTGATTGATTTCTGCATTGAAGTGTATATTCAGCTTTCATCTGGAAAGGGTTAATATTTGTCTCTGCTCACATGCAAGCAATGATTCAAATTTCAAAACATTGTAGATTTTGCATCACTGGAATTATTTATATTAGACTACTCTTTAATTAATTTTGTCATGTTTTAGTTATTTGTAAATTACTTTTCTAAAAAAAGTGTTACATTAGTTAAAATATAGTAATTTTTACTTTGTTCCTGTTTATAAATTCAGGATACCTACAAAACTGTGCATTGTTTGGACTCGAAGAAGTAGAAGAGTTGTAACTGAAGTAAGTGGATAATTATAATAGTTTTTTCTTTATATAATATTTTTATTATGGATTTTAGTATAATTTCTATGTATCTATGTAACCAATCATAATGATGTGTTACATTTCTTTTCTTTTAAAAGCCAGCAGAATGGATACCCATGCCATCAAATCCACTACGAGGCTCTGTTGTTTGGGCTGTGCCAGAAAATAAAGATGTAACCATAACATTATTCAAAGATCCAAGAAGTAACGAGTTTGAAGATAAATGTTGGACCTTTTCTGTTGAAGATGTGAGGAAAATGTTCCAGTTTTGTTTTTATCAGCACATTATTCATTGCAACCCCATAATCTGCAAATGCCTATAATCCACCATATATTTCAGATGTAAAGAAATGCAAATTTCAGTTCTTTTCATAAACTAGTGAAAGTTTTCCCTTTGTTAAAAATAAAATGACCAGATTAAGGAGTTCTCTGAATGCTATCAGCCAATTTATGCTCAAAACTAGAATAATAATTTGTTGAGAATTGACATTATACTCATGCAAGAGATTCTTTTGTATACCGTATGATTTTGAATCATTCTAGAAAAACATTATATATATACAGGGTGCCCAGTACTAACGCTGTCCAATGGCTATTTCCTAAACCATCAGAGACACATAGTTATTTCTATACATCAATTTCTATAAAAATTAAGAAATTAAAATTTTTATACGGTACCCCGGTCTTATCAGTTATATTTAGAAAAATTTTCTTTATGCGATTTCATGCACAAAAAAAAAAAAAAAAAATTGTCCTTCTATGACCAAAATTCATCGATTTACGAAGCAGCAAGCATTGTGACTTAAGCCACTTTTCCACATTTAAAAATGTCCAGTTATGATAAACCGTTAAGGGACCATATAAATACTGAAATTTTAAATTATAGGTTTTAATATCATTTTCTGGCATAATGTGGAAAAGAAGCAAAACTAATTTTAGAGTACTGATCTTCAAGCAGACAGGGCCTTATTATCGCATGGGCAAATCGGGACTTTGCCCAGGGCCCCCGGCTCGAAAGGGACCCCCCAATTTAAAATGTTGTTCTGAAATATTTTTTTTTATATCAAAATTTTATAAAAAATAGAATTTCATAGATCAGGGACCCCCAAATCCATCATTGCCTGGGGCCCCTGTTGGTCATAATTGGACCTTGCAAGCAGAGGGTTATAGTCAAGCTCTATTAAAATCTATCTGAGGTCAGACTTACTAAATCGTATATGTGTAGCATGCAGATCTGTAACATAAGAGTGTGCTACGCAAAGTACAGGAAGAGTTTCTGTACGGGTTCATATTCAGATTGCAGACGAAGGAACTTATTTAATGCCAGTTCATTTAAAACACCTGTTTAAAAAATTCTACTTTCAGCATAAGCTATGTTTTTGTTACTTTATTGGATACACATTGTTAAATGTTAATCTTCTTTATTGCAATCTATATTCATAAAATAGTTAATGAAATAGCTAATAAAAATTACAAAGCTCAAACCATGTACATTAATTTTTCTCAAATTCATTTTGTATACAACCCCTATTTTGCTGCTCAAAAAGTGCTCTAACTTTTAGCAGCTGAAACTTGGTGAATTTTGGTCGTAGAAGGACAAATTTTTTTTTAAATTGTGCATGAAATTGCATAAAGAAAATTTTTCTAAATATAACTGATAGGACCAGAGGACCATATAAAAATTTAAATTTCGTAATTTTTATAGTGTTTGATTTATTGACTTTGATTGTTTCTCATATAATAGATTATACAATTTAAAGCATTTTTGCAATTGGAACTATGTTTCTCTGACTAACAGTTTAAGAAATAGCCATTGGGCAGCATTAGCACTGGACGCTCTCTATATATATATTGTGCTGCAGAAATTTTTTTGTATTTTTGCAGCTTGTCACAGAAAGCATGACAAAATTATGCCACTGGGTCGATCATAAAGGTTAACGTGATTCATTCCGATTTACTCAGGGATGAAAATCTTCCGCTTTTTGGCGGATTTCCGGTTTTTTTTTATTTCTCGGCAGACCTCCGCTTTTCGAAAATGTTTTAAAATCTTTCCGCTTTTTCCAAAAAAAAAAAAATTGATTACGAACCTAAAGCAAAAGATGTCCTAAATCGACGACGTACTTAGCGGGACAAACATAGCAGAGTAATTTTGGTTGAGGTAAAAGGTGGGTGGGGGGGGGTGCGAACAGGAAACCAATACTAGCCGAAATTTGGATTTGTTTAGCGGCCTCTCCACAGAAATTAATTCACGAGATAGCTATCTTTCGCCGCCAGCAAGAGGACGATAATGCGCGCCTGGGATGTACGTTTTCACTGCATCTCGCACCGTACCTAGCCGCCTAGTCTACAGTCAGCTTGAGTGCAATGTATACTGATTTCCTCAGTTCGTAAATTCAAAACTTAGTTCAGAGGGGCAAATACTTATTTTAGATTCACGAAGTTTCGAAAGGCATATGCTACATAATTATGTACTTGGCGAACTACTAAGCAACAATAATTCTCTATCAAGACCTTTCGGCACTGGAAAACCGTTGTCGGTGAGCTATTGTTGCTGGCGACGTGTTTTTATTGCTTGATGAATCTATATATATATTTTTTTTTCCATGGTCACATACCAGCTTAACTGACACTTCTATTGTGGATTACTGAGAAAAAGGCAGATGTTAACGAATATATCAGAAAAATGTGGAGTGAAAACGAAATGTTTGTGGCTATTTTCGGATCCAAAAATTTTCTTGGTTTTGGAAAAATCGTCGACGGAACTAGAACTTCTAGACATTTTATGAATGCAAAACTGGGATTTTTGTTTAAATAAAGCAAACTGACGGTCTGCACGACAAATAAAACTTGTTATAAACTTATATAAAAGTGCAGCTTTTAGTAATGGTATTTAAAATATAAGTCTTATATTCTTTTAGGTCTTAAACATGCAAAGGAAGTAAAATAATTTATGGTAGTTTAAATATACGGTACTCGGCGTGCGAATTGACGGGGGGGGGGGATGCCAGGGATTGTCCCCGGCTGACGAATGTAATATCCCTGTCTAGAAAAATATAAAATGATCCCTGCCAGGGATACTATTTATCCCCTGCTGAAGAAATGTTAAACTGGCAATTGAAGATTTGGGATTTAAGTCAAGAAGTCAAAATGATGGTAGTATGTTATCGTTTTTCGTCCCTTTTCTAAGCTCAAAACCTTCAAGAGTGGCTTCCAATACAGGTACAGTAACAGATGTATCTGTGACTCCATAGAACAAACAATTTATGTCTTGTTTTAATATAGGTCAGTTCCCAGACGTGTCGGCGAATGCATTTTCATGTAATATCATGTGAGTGAAGCATTTACACCTTCCCTCCTTTTTCTTTTCAAGTGTCCCCCCCTGGAGAATGTTTTCTTTCTAATGTCCCCGCTGGGGAAAATGATCAGTTCGCACCCTACTTACGTATTATCCCGGCGGTCCGCCAAGACGAGCGATTTTTTGCCCAGATAAATGTTGGGCACATGAAATTATTAATGGTTTTGAATTCGTTTGGCAACTCATTTGACGAAAAAATAGTTTGACGGGAATGACCGCCGGGATAATAAGTAAGTACTTATACTTAACATACCTATACGTAAATATACTTAATTCTTAAATAAATAAATAATCATTAGTAATAATTAAACAGAATAGTGTATTAGTTCCAATAAATAAATATTTCGATATTTATAGCTATTAAAACGTACACATCTTTATTTTCTGCTGAATAAAAGAATAATGCTTTTTTAAAAATGTGAGTTATTGTTCAGAAATCCAAAAGAAAACGAAAAATTTCCGAGTTTTGGTTATTTCAAGGGCGGATTAAATGGGGGGGGGGGAGTAAAAAGAAATTAATGTAAAAGATCCTATTTTACTTCCATAAAATGGATGTATTTGTCAATCTTCTAACTAACCCCCCCCCCCCCGACAAACTTTCAATAATCCGCCACTGGGTTATTTTTTGCATTTTCTTTTTTAAACAGTTACGCGGATTTTACTTAAAAATATGTACCGTAACTTCGTGAAAAGTTAACTAATGGTAAGACCACGGACGGATTAAAGGGGTTGGTGGGGAGCGATTACTCCTCCGCTAGAGAGAAAAAAAAAAAAAAATTCTATTTTACTTCCATAAAATAGACAAATTTCAACTAGCCGCCCATAAAATTGCATTAATCCGTCTCTGGGCAAGGCGTATCGCCCTCTTAAATAAATTAAAAGATTACTTTTACAAATCATTTATGAAAATGTACATAACCAAAGAAAAAAAAAGAAAAGAAAAAATCATTACTAATTATTATGGGTAAAACCTCATAATACTTAATTTTAAACAACATTCAATTGATACTCTCTGTGGGTTAAAAGTAACGAAATATAAAATTAAAAAATGCTCTTTATTAAAAATTCGAGCGCGCAAAAAAAAAAAAAAAGAAAGAAAAGAAAAGAATTTGAGGCGACACAAGTCTGGTTTTAACGTCTCAGCAGAATTCGCTCTCGCTTAAATAGCCAGCTTCCCGAGTGAAGACAAAACAATAACAAGCTTCTCGATGACTAGGCGCGGCGTCGGCTCACGGTACCTCGGTTTGTGAAGGTTCGCTTTCCCCCGTATTACATAAATTATTTTTTTTTTTTAAAGCACATTCAAAATTTGGTTCTTCTGTATATCGGACTGAAATATTTCTAAAGTGGTTTCACGAAGTTTGTCCGCACTGTAACTACGTCGATGTTTTAAACGACATAATGGGGGAAAAATTTTAAATGCTCCCTGCATGTCGACGTGCCGTCACTTGAAGTGCACCTATGTGCTGTATTTTCTACGGAAATAAATTTGTTAGTATCGGCTTCATTGGATCTTGCGCGCTAACTAACGATCAAAAAGCAAGATCAATACACTAATTTTTTTTGAATAAGAAACAAGGGCGGATTAAAGGGGGGGGGCGACCGCCCCCCCGAGAAAAAAGAAATTAATGTAAAAGATCCTAGTTTAGTTCCATAAAATGGAGGTTATTCTATTGTTAAATTAAAATGTAAGGCATTTTAGTAACTCAACTAGTTCAGTTAGTTTAGTAACTCAACTCAGAAAAGTATTAGTTTTCCCATAATATGTTTTTTGATTTCTATATCATTTTCCCTTCAATTTTAAAATCAGGAGAATCGATATTTCGTTTTATTCTCATGTGCAGGTTTTTCTTTGGTAATTATTTTTACAGTTAATTTTAAAAAGCATAATCTTGTGAGTTGGTATTTTGCAGCTAGATATAGGAAGGAGCAGAACATATGTCCCCTGTCATAAGTTACACTTCTGTGTGCTGATGTGCTACAAGACTGAAAAGATTCTAAAATTTTACCTGAGAAAATATTTATACATTTATTAAAGAATTATTCTTTTTCCAAGAAAACTTCACTTTTATTCTATTATTTGAATGCTTATTTTAGAAAATGCCAATGCCATATGTATACTTTTACATTCCATTTCTGATCAAAAATTAAAAAAAAAAGAAAAAAAAAAAGGTAGGTCTTAAAATAATTATTTTTTTTCCAGAATATTTTTTTTTATATCTAAAGAATAGTCTGAAATTTGGATGTGAGACTTATGATTTGTTTTGATCTTGGATGTAGAAGTTGTTTAGTACACCATGTAATTTAGCAGTGGTTGAATTTAAGCTCACACAGTATTTCCCTGTTCCATAGTTTTGCATTATCAACCTTGTTATGTATGCCTGAAAATACGTGCACGTAAATTTTTCAATTTTTGCCGCAAAATACGTCCACGTGTATTTCCTCTTTTTTGCTCTTCAGCTGTTTTCATGCCTGTTTACTCCATTTCAATTATTCTCACGCAGGATTGCTTACTAACACATGCATGTCCGTGTGTATTCCAGTCTACCTTTTTACATGTTTGCTGTCAGAATTGTGATTTAATTGAATGATATCCTAAAAGGCCCAGTGGAAAAACTAAATTCCAGGAATCCTGGAAAGAAAAGAAACTTGATGAAACCCTAAAATTAAAAGAATGGATTTCTTCTGTAGATAGTAATTGCAGCTTGGCACGTTGTATACTTTGTGCTGAAAATTTCGATATATTGAGTTGTGATTTTGCTCAAGTCCGGTCCTATCATAAGGGGAAAAACCACAAGTATAAATTTAGTGGTCGATTTAAAAATACAAGATCAATTTTCGAATCATTGATGAACAACTCTGAGAACAATGATATGAGTCAAGATTTAATGATTGCGAAATCCAAACCTTTATGGGCTCTTAGGATTGCGGACGCTAATATGTCCTTTAAATCTTGCACAGTGACTATAGAATTATTCAAGGAAATGTTCCCGGACTCTGTTTTTGCATCTCAAATAGAACTAAAAGAGAAAAAGTTGCCTGTGTAATATCGCACGGTATTGCAAACCATTTTGTAAGTGTTGATTATCATCTTTCTTCTTGCTCTTTGATACCACTCGCTTTTGACGAGACAACAAATGTCTAAATCAAACAGCAGTTGGATGTTTATGCCAGATACTGGTTGGAGGAGTTTAATCAAGAATCCTTCAGATATCTAACTAGTGTGTTTTTAGGACATGCTAAAACCAAAATTTTGCTTGAAAGCTTAATTGACGTTTAAATGAATTTAATTTATTAAATAAAGTAGTTTGTTTGTCTATAGGCAATCCAAATGTCAACAAAAGTGATAAAAAATTCAATGAAAAACTAAAAGCAGAAGCTGGCAAAGAAACTGCGTTTGGGAAAGTGTAATCTCCATGTTGTAAATAATGCAGGGATGTTAATTCTGCACCGATTGCGCCGAGCTGCGCCGAAACACAAATTCTTGCACCGAACTGCGCTTTTAGCTGATTTTTGCGCCGGTCTGTGCCGAATACGTCATTTTGACCAGGGATGTTAATTCTGCACCGATTGCGCCGAAACACAAATTCTTGTGCCGAACTGCGCTTTTAGCCGATTTTTGCGCCGGTCTGCGCCGAATACGTCATTTTGACTCTCTCAGGGTGCGCCGAAACACAAATATTGCGTTGAACTGCGCTTTTAGCCGATTTTTGCGCCGGTCTGTGCCGAATATGTCATTTTGACTCTTTGTTACATTTTTGCCACGCTCATTTATCTTTTAAAGTGTGTATGAAAAGCTAGTTAGCAGTAAAGCAAGATTCAAACTGCGTACGAAAACTGCATTCCGAAGCCATTCTACCCGCCCCGGATCGGACCAGTCGGGCTTTGTTAGTCACCTCAATCAGGGCCGGCCAGATAGGCAAACAAGTACCGTAATTTATGGAAGAAACGCTGCGGCGTTTATGAGTTTAAAAGTTAAAAAATAAAAAGTGCGGTGTTCACAATATTTTTAATTTTTTTTAGCCGATCTTCAACGAAAAATCGAAAAATTCGTTTCGTGATAATTTTCTCAAAAGATGGTGCCACCACCGACACGTACTCTTTAGCGTGCACAGATCACAGCGTAGCGAATCAGAATGCAAACCTACCCCCATAGAAAAGAGGTTTGATCTTTGATCCAGTTTTGGAGAAAGTCGGAGCACCCTAAGATGGGTCCATGTCCCGTGCTCTGAAGTGGATGGCTTCATACATCCAACCGATGTCTCCTCAATTAAGTAAAAAGAAAAAAAAATAGAAGTAAATCTTTTACATCTACATTTTAGAACTATAATTAAATTTTAATGAAGTTTTGAATGTATATTTTGAAGGGTTAAAGTTCTGTAAAATACCGCAAAAGTGCACTACCCTCTATTAAATGCACCCGTTTTTCACATGAACCTCTATTGTTCTTAAAATGCTGAATTTCAGCCAAAATTAGTGAATGTTGGGCAGGGTGCGAGTTTAACCCCTCCCCCCCCCCCAAAAAAAAAAAAAATAAATAAAGTTAATCTGAAAGATTTTTTTTTTTTTCGCCGTGCGGCTTTGCACCCTGTGCACTCTATGGAATAAACACTGCCAACTAATTGGTATGCTCAAGAAATGCTGAGTGCTTTTAAAATAAATCCCAATGTTATAAATATAAAAAGTAATAAATAAATACCATCAGGAGTTGTTACACAACATTCAGTTTAAAGCAACAATTTGCTGAAACAAGCTCATTACGTAATCCACAGCTGGCCATCCGCGGGGGGGGGGGGGATGTTTATTTTTAACTGGAGACTCTTCTCACACATCGATTGCTGTTTTCATTTTAATGGCGCCTGGTAGTCTATCCGAACTTTGTGCGGATGCAAGAAGGTTTTTATAAGTTATTTTTTTATTTCTATAAATTTGCCTTTGTGAATATAAACATTGATATCTGATTATTTGAAAATAGAAATCGTAAGCTTCGTAAAATAGTGGCAAATACTTTAAAACAGTCTATGGGAAGGGGGAGAAAAAAGGAGATTTTTTACCGTTTATCCAATTTCTCCTGAAATATATCCGATCAACTTAATAGCTTTTTTAATAAATTAGGTCTAATAAGTAATGCAACATATTTTTTATTTATTTATTTTTTGTTAATTAAGAAATTATTTTAGAAAACATTGAATTTTATCTGGCATTGACTTCTGACCACGATCACCCCCCCCCCCCCACACACACACCAACGATCGCGGCTGCGGCGTTTTTGTCGATTTTCTAGCTAACTAAGCTCATTTTCGTGGGTGCGGCGTTTCTTCCATAAATTACGGTAATCATCCCAACGGGCACCGTTTTTTTGTTTATGAAGGGGCACGATTTGCTATTTGGAAATGAAACATTATGGACCAATTCGTTTTTCAACATGTACACATGCATTTTTTTTTTTTTTTTTTTTTTTTTTTTTTTTTAAATTGATATTGCACCTTTTTGAGAAAGAAAAATGGAGGAAAATGTTTTTTTGGTGCAAAATAAATCTGCTGTCTTTAAATGAAAACTTAAAGGAGAAATCAATACGCCTTTCATAACTTGTTATTCGAAAAGTTTTTATGTATTCACACTGTTTACAAAAGCGATTCATATGTTTTACCTTTTCGAACTAAAAAAAAAAAAAGCCCCCTCCTCTGAAATGGGTAACGATCCGCCACAGCTCTATGTATATGTATTTTCCCGATTTGAACTGGCACTATTTTTTTCGGGCCCACCACTGAAGCAGGTCACGAGCCGCCACTGGCTGTTATAGAAAGTGGACAGATTCTATTAACGGAAGGGAAGGATAGACTTGCAATACCATTACAACTATTAGAAGAAAATGAAAAAGCTCAAGAAGAAATTAATAAAAATAAAAAAAAGAATAAATAGAAAACTAGATAACTTATGATACTTAATTTGTAATCTCATTATTAATTTCTCATAATCTTAATTTTTAACTTCCCATAATTCTTAATTTCTCTCAACAGTCATTAAATATTTTTTGTTTACATTTGCTTTGTATATTGTGTTCAAGTATTATAGATGAATATGTAAATATTAGATGAGGTTAAATTACTGATACAAAAGCATATGTTATTAAAAGTACACACATTTAATTATTCTAACCATCAAATTTATTTTGTTTTCGATACTGCTTACCAATTACGTGTTGTTGTATAAGAGGTATAATATTTAGGTTTTCAAAAATCTCCATTTAGTACTACTTGTGATTTGTAATAGAACCAAAGAATGAGATAGAAGCTTTTGTTTTAAAATTTAGTTTTCATTTTATTTGTGCTCTCTTTTTCGAGAGGAAGATTCCCTAAATAATTCTGAAAAAGAAAACAAAAGGGACAGGGATTGGCAACCTGTGGCTCGCAAGCCGCATACAAATCATACTCATGGTTCTTGAGTAGGAAAAAAATGACTTAACCACAGAAAGGTTGCTGACTCCTGATATGTATTGTTTTTACCAAGTTGCTGATAGCATAGCCTGTATACACCCTTTTTTTTTCCACAGCTTTCCTAAAGTGCTTTCAAATAGTGTTTTGCTTTTAGCAAATGGTGTTTGCTCGCAAACTTTGCTTTTCTTGTATGCATTTATTGTGTTCCTTAATCTTCAATTTTATGCTCCAAAATCATGTTAATTCTGATCTCGAATCTTAGTTTTCCTCTCGGAAACTATTTTTTTGTGCTCCCGAGGTGCTCCCAAATGGAATTTTTCTGCTCCCGGGGTGCTCCCAAATCAAGTGTTGGAGTTAACATCCCTGATAATGGCTTTAAGTGCTTACTAAATGAACTTAACCTGAATTTTGAAGAATATGTAACTGATGTTTATTACATTGAAAAGTTTATAAATATACATTGAAAAGTCAAAAATATACATATTAATCTTAAGTCGTTTTTACCCCACTCTCGATAAAAACAACTTAAGATTAATAGCAGAAGGTGAAATTAAAAGAAAATTAAAACCCTCACCCTCAACTATGAAGATCAGCGATGTTTAAACAAATTAAAGAAAAATACAAATATCACCTGTTTAAACTCAGATAAGACCGGAAAAATCGTAATAATGAAGAAAGAAGACTACCTTACTAAAATGGATGAAACTATTAAGAAATTAGAAGTTGAAGAAATGAATAGACCCTACTATTAAAATTTTTAATAAAGATTTAATTAAAAATGGATCTTGGCCTGAAGATAAACAACCTATTTTAACTAATTTTGCTCCAATAGTGCCAAGAATTGTTGCTAAATATAAAGATCCCAACCCTCCCCTCCCTCACCTATTGTAAGTAAGTGTGAAGGACCTACATTTAATTTTGAAAAATATCTGAAACCCATTCTTCAAGAACTTTTACCTCTCAATGGCAATACTCTTATCTCCACTGATAACTTTTTTCAACATCTTAAAGAAATAAAAATAACTGAACACGAATGCTTCGTTAGTTTTGATGTCACAAACCTATTTCCTTCTATTAATATCCAAGAAATGAATACAATAATAAATGAGCAAATAACCTCTAATTTTGGCAATAATAATATCTCTGTAACCTTAAATAGTGCTCTCAACCTTATACTAAGTAATTCATATTTTCAATTTAATCATAAATTTTATAATCAAGGTAAAGGAGTCCCTATGGGATCCCCTATCTCCGGTATCATTGCAGATTGGAAGATGAGACTTGTGGAGAGGGTCATTAGAAACAAATTTCTGAATTATATAAATACCTGGCTTCGTTATGTGGATGATGTTTTTGCTGTAGTAAATAAAACTAAAGTTGAAGAAATCAACACAATAGACCCAAGCATACAATTTACCATGGAGAAAGAACAAAATGCTTCCATTAACTTCCTGGACGTTAAAATTCTATGGGACAAAGAAAACCATATCCATACCACCGTTTTTCGAAAAGCTACAAACAATAATGAAATTGTAAACTTCAACTCAAAAACCCCTTATAAATTTAAAATAGCTGCCATCCATTCCTATGTCAATCGCACAATAAAAATATGCTCCAATGAAACCCTCCTCAAGAATGAAATTCAGTTTCTCAAACACCAGTGTAAAAATGCAGGCTATCCGAAAAACCTTGTCAAGAACCTCTATAAAAATAGAATTAAAAAACTTGAACATATTAGTAATCATCAAAAGGAAAAACAGTGGTTTAAAAGAGCTATATCCTACTGCAAAGGAGCAGCCATAAAAATAACCAATGAAGCAGCAAAGAAAAACATCAAAATACCTATAATACCTAATAAAAATATTTTCTAACGAATACGCAGTGACAAAGATCAAATAGAAAAAGAGGAAACCGCTGGAATATATAAAATAAATTTCACCCATAATAATTCAAATAAGCCTGGTTGCTACATAGGAATAACAAAAAGGAAAATTAAAGAAAGAAAAAAGGTTTCATTTCAACGATATTATATTTAATAAACCACAGCTCTCTCTAAAATAGCCCAAGAACAACCTATTGAAATTAATTTTAATGCAGTTGAAAAACTTGCCGATTATAAAAATATTAATTATGCTCTAAAACTGGAAGCACTACAGATCCTGACAACAGATGGAGCCATAAATGATATGACGCACGCACAATCGATCCGGGGTGGAGCAAAATAATAAGGACTAAGATCAGTGCAAGCGGGAACAGCAAAGGCTGAAGATGGTGGTGGCATGCCACCAAAAGTTGCTATTAAAGGATTTTAATATGTATTTTAAAACTTTTTAATGTTTTAAAGCAAGTCCTTTCTACAAAATTTAAAATAAATATGTTTATTATTTTCTGAAATATAATGCAGCAAGGTGGGAATATTATAAATCTTGAAAATGTAACTCAGAATACAACTCAATTTTTACTGAGACATGTTAGTAGTCGATGGCTGTCTG
The DNA here is from genome assembly GCA_038373885.1 of Cheiracanthium punctorium. Classification (NCBI taxonomy): domain Eukaryota; kingdom Metazoa; phylum Arthropoda; class Arachnida; order Araneae; family Cheiracanthiidae; genus Cheiracanthium; species Cheiracanthium punctorium. The sequence continues at coordinate 82,446 of JAWZYV010000377.1, forward strand.
CTGGACCTGCCAGTCAGAGGCTTCTGGATCAACTGCCTAATAAAAAATAAATTAAACAAAAATTGAAGTTTTTTTCTGCACAAAAAGAACAACAAAGGCAGTTAAATGGATCAGAAATATATTTGCAAATTAAACACTTCTTAAAAAATCTATTACTGACATGCTACCTTTGTTTTACTGTTTTCTCACATAAATATTTTGAAAATTTTTCTTTAGTTTTCCGGCTGAATCTTCAAAATTACATGTATTGTATTGTGACATAAAGAAGCTAATGAAAAACATCTTAATGATATTCATCAAAGATGATGTAGTTTTGAAAGGATGCAGATATAAAAACCTAGAAGATAAAAACAGCTGGAAGAAATTAGCTGAAATGAACATTGGTGAAAAAACTAAAAGCCTCCTAATTGATGTCAAGGATCAAAAGAAAAAGCATTTTCTCTTAAATATTAGAAGGACCGTAATAGAAACCACTGCATATTTAAAAAACAGAAATTACCTTGTGATAACCAGGCTTTAAAAGACGTAGAAGTGCTAAAGCCTTTATCTGTACAATCTTCTAAATCTCATGCTGTTACAAAAGGGCTGAATGCCATTGCAAAAATTGCAAGATTCTTAAAATTTAATGATGATTCAATTCATAAAATCAGAGATGAGTGGAAAGTGTCGAAGTGTGACATTCGTTTGCAAAACAAATTTGAGGCTTTTTCAAATTTATGAATAGATATGTATTGGCAAAATATATTTGATATAGTAGATGTTAATTAGGGAATCTAGGTATTCTGACCTATAAAGTTTAATAAAAAAAATCATTGGTTCTGCCACATGGCAATGTGAATCCTGAGAGGTTTTTCTGTGAATAATGCAATGTTCAAAACAAATTTCAGTGATGACAGTATTAGATCATTGAGATTAGTGATGGATGTTCTGCAGAATTATGGTGGTGTCTCAAATGTACCAATAATGAGATCATTGTTGCATGTGGTGAAGAATTCACATAAATTATATAAAGAGCATTTAGAAAGACTGAAAAAAGAAGAAAAAAAAGTAAAGGAGAAGGAAACTACTGTTAAGAAGAAATAAGGAAAAAAAAAAAGTGATTTAGATCTAAAAATAAGTGAAATCAGTGTGGAAATTTCTCTCCTGAAAAAGGAAAAAGAAATTGCTTTAGCATTATTAACAGAAAGATCAACCAGATTGACTAAAGCAAATACTGAGAAGGATACTGTTGAGTTAAATGCAGCATAAGTTTTAATTGTTGAAGCAACTTCTAAGCTCAACAAGTTACATAGTAAACAGTCAGAATTAGAAGTTCAAAAATATGATTTTGTTAAAAAAAGATTTAAATGTTTGTTGCTTTGTGTGTGTGTGCTTCTGTTTTTCTTAAAGAAATATTATTATTATTACTTTTTTTTTAAGGAAATATTATTCTTAATCAAAGTTATTGATTTTTTTTTTAAATTTTGGTTTTAATCATAAAATTAATACTTCTATGATGCTCATTTCAGAATAAGTAACTCCCTCCCCCTTCAGATGTGTGCACATGTATGCATTACAATTGTGTCACATAGTTTTGGTGGAATAATATTCTTCATTTTTTAAAAATTCTAATATGGATAATGTTTTATTTTTCAATTTCTTTCAAGTTTAGCTATGTCTAGCAAAATTTATTTATAATACACACTATTTATATTACTATGCAATTACATAGTAATTATACTTTTTTTTAAAATCCTAAATTTTTTCTTGTGATTCCTAAAGTTGTTTGAAAGTCTGCTGCACACCCTGTGAATACAAAAAAAAAAAAAAAAAAAAAAAAAAAAAAAAAGCAGATTGACAAAGAAAATGCACTCTTGAAAGAATTGGCTCTTCATGGGAAAGCATTCTGAGGTGAACTTTGTTCTTTAATGACCAGTAGAAGGATTGTTAGAGCAAATGCGTTGAACAACACATCAATGTAGAATGTTAAGTCCAATTAAAAAAAAAAACAAATTTCATGGAGAATAATTTAATGATTTAAGCAGTTTTTGAATTGTTTGTGCTTGAAAATATCACTATTATTAAATTTATAATTTTGACTGAACCTGAGTCTTTAAGCTGCAGTAATAAAGAATACTAAACAAACTGTTTTCCCTTTTTGCTGACATTTCTTGAGAATGTGCTCACTGTAAGATTTGGAAGACAGGGTCTAAAGATTTTGTATAACTCCTCTCCCCTCCTCTGTAAATCGGATATATTCGAAGATGGCTATGAGAGTCCACAAATGTTTAGTAAATTTTAATAAAGATAATAGGTACTTTTCAAGGCTTGGTAATTTTTTTAAGATGTCGGTTTCTGACAACTGCTACCAATGGAAATGTCTTTTTTATATGGTGCCCTCCCTCCCCTCAAAAATTCAAAAACATTTATGAAAATTACTGAAAAAATTTACCAATGTGAGTATAAAAGATTATACTCACTTTTTGTATGACACCTAAGGAAAATAAAATGTATGCTTTTTTATGGCACAAAAGTAAATTGAAAGCGTACACGCTATCCTGCATAGTTTTGTTCACAACAAACAAATAAAAAAACTAACATTCTATACTGTGTGGTTTCATCTCGTATTGGTGTTGTACTGCTAAAAAATAAGGTGTTCAGCTCACTAAAAAGAAAACACACTACACTGATACACCTCAAAAAACAAATTATGAGGCAACTGACTGGATTTTGTCTAGGAAATGTATTGGAACAACATCTTAAGAACATACACACCTCCCTCAAATAATTATTTTAGTCCATTACTGTACATTGGTTCATATTAAGATATTTTTAAGGAAGTTTCATGGAAGTTAATTCCTTACACCAGCAATATATAAAACAAAGAGCAGTTGTGTATCTGATACGACTGTTTTCAAACCAGCTACCTGAACACATTGACAGTTTTAAAACATTTATTTCATTTCCCAATGGTATGGCTTTTGTATACATACAACTTCATTTTGTGTAAAGAAACACACATTCTCTTTTCATGCAAAGCATTGTACTTCTGCAAAAATGCAATAGAATTGCATTCATTTTGTGGCAACTGCCGAATATTTATTTCACTATATGTAAGGTTTAAAACATCAAAATACATACAAAAAATACTCTTAACTCTTTAAAATACTGTCTCTACTTCAGCATTTCAAAGTGTGTGCGCGCACACACACACATACCAAAAAAAAAAAAAGAAGAGTAGTACAATACCAATATCGAATGCAAGCTACACAAATACAGCTTACAAAATGTAAACCAGAACTTTCTTGACTATGTTTCAAATAGTCTGAGCATTAATGTTTAATTTCCAGATTATTGATACACTGAATGATCATATCATTGCACATGAATACATTGCGGGATCTGACTAGAAATGCATTAGAATCTGAGAAAGTCAAAAAAAGCGGCAAGACATTATGATTCATTAGGGTTGCAAGAATATTCCTCAGTGCCACATATGTCATTTATCACCTATATTGGTTATTTTTCTTAAGTGTTGTCGTATAACAGAAAAGTACCATTAAATTTTATAAGTATGCTTTTTCCTGTCCCCCTTGTCCCTCCCCCCATCAAGTTTAAAACCATCAAAACTTATTAAACTAAAAATAAGTTTTTGGCAAAATTACTCAACAGGGTGTCCGTTTTCTTTTGAGAACAGGTTCCAAAGAACAGTGTGTTCATTCTTTCCTTATCTCTAGTGTGAATGAGTATATAATTTAAACATTGCAAAATATAAATAATTTATTTAAAATAATAAGCATTTAAAAAAAATTCAAAAAGTTAATAAAACAATTATCCAGATGCTATTAACTATATAGCTAAAACCTTTTTTTTTTTAAATTATGATAATTTGAATGCAGTATTTTTGTTTTTTATTTAATAATATGTTTCATTTATTAGGTGACAGAAATGGGAAAGCGACGACAAATTGCCTCGATTCCTATAAATATGAAGGAATATGCTAGTGTATTACCTCAGCAAAAAGAAGTAAAACTGAAATTGAAATCTGTATCCAAAAAAGTTACTGAAGTAACTTTGAGATTTACTCTGTCTTGTAAATTACTTAGAGAAGGAAAAGCTACAGATGAAGATATGCAAAGCATAGCTAGTCTTATGAGCATTGGTAGTATATCTGCTACTGATGTTGGAAATTTAGATGATTTTGAAGATGAATGTGATTCTGATAAGTCTGAAACAACATCAAAAATATCTGAAATTGCATCACAACTTGGTCTCCTTGCTAAAAGTGCTACATTAGACACTATTAGCTCTAATGAAACAGGTGATTTTTTTGTTTATTTAATAATATAATAATTATACATAAATATTTAATTAACTGGTATTACTACATATTTTACTAATAGTTTTATGTAATGATGTAAAAGTAAGTCTTCAAAGTTTGAAAACTGTAATGAAATTTTTCGCACATTGCATTCTTTCTGTATCCAAAAGCAGCCAGCAATGTGATAATTGCACTACATCAGTTATGCACTTCTAGCATGTAAAAATGATCATGTTATATACAGAGCTACTATTAAACAATTACTCTAAAACCTCTAATAACACCCACCTCTTAAGACCAGTCATATTCTTATTTGACAGAATTGAGTCCATTGAATACTGTACCCATACTGTGAGCGAGACCTTTGAAGACCTTTCACCTCGTATAATGGCCATTTTTTGATGCCACCAAGGGTGGCCATTCTTTGGAGGTTTCTCCTTATTTCATTTGCAAAATGCTATATATTCAAATTTATTGCATGCATAAATATGAGTGATATATGAAAATAGCTGGAAACTTCTTTCTACATACTTAACAGATGTTCTGTATGCATCCTCTAGGTCACACAACGCATGTCTAGGCAGTTGTTGAACTTGTTCCATACATTTTTACTGTCATCAGTGCAGTATTGATTTATTCTTTGAGCTCTCTTCTGATATTCATAAAGAAGATCATTTGGAGGGTATTAATAAGGTGTAACACACCATAATAAGTTAAGGTTCATAATGAAGGTCCTGAATGTGTCTCTCAAGGAAGATGCCATATGGTGTTGAATCGGGTGACCTGGAGGACCAGGAGAAGAAAATAAACTGTTTCCTTGTTTTGCCTATATTTTGAGAGATACTAAAAAATACTGAACTTGTGCTGGCATCTAAGTTCATGTATTACTAATTTGGCACATTTATAGTAACTTTTATATCTCACTTGTTTGTTCATCTAATACTTTTGAATATACATGTTTCATAGGAAAGTCCCTTTAACTTGAAAATACTTGTGAACTAAGACTACAGCTATGCAAGTGAGGTAATGGTATAGTAAAGTGACCATGCCCAATCTAATGCAAGCAACAGCAGTGACCCTTGCTGGCAAAACTTGCAAGACAGGCGTTGCAAATTGAAAACAAAAAAAGATAGAGCAAAATTTCAAATTAAAAAGTTTTAGAGCATCAATTAAATAGTATGAAGTGACATTTGGTTCACAAGGATAAGATAAATTATTGCCTGTATACCCAAAAGTGTCCAAAATCATTGCATTATATTTTGTGTAAATGTTTGAAAGGAATTGCTGTAGGTATAAAGAATATGCTCAATTTATTATATAAAATATGTAATTACATCAATACAGTTTGGTAATATCACCCCCTTCACAAAAACAAACAAACAAACAACAAAAAAACCCACAAAGGGAAACTGAAGTTCACCACCTCACCAAAAGAAATCCAGTGGAGTAAGTCATGGTTCGGACGGTGCTTAAAATACCTTAAAAAGTACTTACTTTTTTTTTTTCATTTTTAAGGCCTTTAAAAAGTGCTTAAAAAGTACTTAATTTTTTACCTATATCCTTAAAGTTTCTCAGTATAGCCGCAAGGTGCTTAAAAATAAGTGCTTAATTTCTAGTGGTAATCGACCGTAAAATCATCTGGCATCAAAACTTTTTGTTCCCCTTTTCCAGCCTCAAGCTGCGTTCATATTGATCGTACTGTAACGCGATGACGTCATACGTTGGAGCCCCTTTTCAATAGCCAAGGGCCCCCTTAGAAGCCAGTCCGGGCCTGATTGTTCTTAAAATACTGAATCTCAACCAAAACTAGTCTGTTGCGCCGGGTGAGTTTAACCATTCTACCCCCCCCCCCCCCAAAAAAAAAGTTCATCTAAAAGTTTATCTATAAGTTATTTCTGTTTTTTCGCCGTGCGGCTTTGCGCCCTGTGAAGGAGCACTGTACCGAATAAACACTGCCTTACGCTATTATTAAAGTAAAAACTCGACTACACTACAAGTAATTGGCAAGCTCAGGAAACGCTGAGTGCTTTTAAAATAAACCCCAATGTTATAAATATCAAAAGTAATAAATGAATAGAAATATCAACAACACACAACATTCAAAGCTTAAAACAAACAATTCGCTGAAGCACACTCATTACGTAATCAACAGCTGGCCGTCCGCGGAGAAAAAAAAAAGTGTTTACTTTTGACTGGAGCCTGCTCATCGGATCGCTGTTTCACTTTATCAGCATGTGCTATACTGTCCGAACTTTTTGCGAATGCAAGAAGTTTTTACAAGTTATTTATTTATTTCTATAAATTCGCCTTTGTGAATATAAAAACTGATGTTTTATATAAAATCGGACACTGATTATTTGAAAATGGAAATTGTAAGCTTCGTAAAATAGCAGTAAATACTTTAAAACATATGGGAAAGGAGATATTTTTACCGCTTATCCACCCCCCCCCCCCCCGAAATACATCCCAGTGCGATGTTTCTTTTTTTTTTTCAAAGGGAGGGGATCGCGGGTGCGGCATTTCTGATAATTTTCTAGTTAATTAAGCTCATTTTCGTGGGTGCGATGGGTGCAGCGTTTCTGCCATAAATTACAGTATATGGACATACATGTTACTTGAGAGAAAAAAAGGAATTATTTTGTCTGTATTAATTGCTTGTACATACATGTGCAAGAAATTGTGGGCTTTTCAATTTTGGAAAATTGGCACATTTGCACTTAAAGCAACAACCTGCCAACTTTACAATAAGAAAATCTAAAGTTTGGTAATAACGAAAGTAATAAGGGGCTGTCCATAAATGATGTCACGCTTTTTAAAAAATATTCTTTGCCTCCTGCTCACACTTCACCATACCACCCTTGGCACATGTCATGCTGTATTACATATACATATACTTACAGTTTAAAAACAAAGCACTATGCTAGAAATCAAATTTAATTTTCTGATTTTAAATGTTTTTATTTTAATGTAAATGTATAATGTCACACATCTTGTCCCCCCCCCTCCCCCCTCATCACAATTTCACAGCCCTCCTTTCCTCCAAGCGTGACATCATTTGTGGATAGACCGTACTTAAGAAAATTTTTGGGGTCCTTAAAAAGTGCTTATTTTTTTTTGCTCCGAAAAGAGTCTGAACCATGGTAAGTTCCAGCTATCATGGAGGCCATTCAACATTACCACCACATCTGATAATTGTTACAATAGAGTACAATTTCATAATCTGCAATTGTGTACTGCTATATTCTGAAATGTGAATTTTTTTTTTCCTTCAACGGGTGTGCACTTGTCGATTAGGCATTGTCCACTACAAGTACTACAACTGCCTGGTGGTATTGTAGTCATTTTATTATGGGGGCACCCAGTGGGTGGCTAGCATTAACTTGTCCGTCCCTTTATAGGAGATAACATCCATGCCCAAGCCGTTATTCAAACCCTGACCCAAGGTGTGATAGAATGGTTCTTAAGGCACCACACCACCTGGGCAACTGAAATGTGAATATGCAGGGAGCAGAGTAGTCGCACATCAATTTTGGACATTTTTAAGTATACAGGTGACAGTTTATCTTATTTGTGTGAACCAAATGTTGTAAATGATTTCCATGCCAAATGTTTCATGATGGAGAGGATACTAATGCTACTATTTTCACCTCCTGATAGTGGTGGACACCTTGTAATTAATTACAGTAAACCCCCTATAACACAGGTCCATACAACATGGATTCCTAGAACACTGCGAAAAATTGATCATGTTTCGATAATATATTAAGAGACTCATACAGTGCGGTAAAATTGAGACAATTTTCTGATTTTACTATGCTTTAACGCCTGCAATTAATATAACTTTTGAGTGACAACACTAAACATCATTGCGTTTGTAAGGAGTGCAAATAATTTTTCCAGTGATTATACCAAGCAGCTCGCACTCCAGATGGAGTATAGCTCAAGACCCGTACAACATGGATTCCTGTAACACAGAACATATCTACCATTTTATGGGGGGGAGGGGTCTACTGTATATTTAGCATGTAATTTATATTAGTAGATGCACAAATCATTGTAAAATCTTATATTTTAATATGTTTACTTTTACAATGTAAATCGAACTAACAGCCTTATACCATTCTTTAGATAGAAAATCAGAATCTCATTTCAATAATAATTTTAAATATGCTTCTGAGTGTGATGCGTCAGATCAGGATTTACTTAGTACTTCATCATCTTGTATTCTTGACACAAGCCTAAATGATTCGAATTCTATTTCACTTGAAGATGAGTAAGAACATTTTCTTAGTATTGTTTTTATTATATGTATTCTTTTTAGTATATCTATATAACTGGAACTAAAAATAACAATCTGTTTTTATCTGCTTGCAAACAAATAAGTCATGATATATATAGCATTCTTCTGCACTCCTGCATTGAGTACAACCCATCCTGTTTGCAGAATTTTTAGGTGTACTGGAAAGTAATATCTTTTTTACATTAAATTCAAATACATTTTCAACAAGTTTTTAATTACAAGCAAAATGGTCCTAAACATAGGATAATAACTATTTGCTATACAGTTGAACCTGTCTATCTCAAATCTCATATGAAAGAAGAAAAAAAAATCGAGATAAAGAGATTTAGAGTTATAGAGGTATTAAATGCTGTCAGTTAAACAAGTTTTATTTTCTTTTACTGTAGAAAAAATGCAGAAGTATGATTGCAGATTTATTTTACATATATCCATAACACTTTTAAAAATATAAAGGTTATTCTCACAAAAGGGGAAAAAATGCCCCCCCCCAAATTAAAAATTAAACTTTTAGAAATTAAACCAAATGATTTTATACTGAAAGTGTATATACTAATTTATAAATTTACAAAATTTTAAAGCTAAAACTCAAGTTTTTGTTGAGTTAGCTGCCAATTTAAGTAAAGGTTGATGATTTTGCATCATTTCTGCCGCACTTTTAAAATGCAAAATTCAATTATTATTTATATTTTTAAAACACAAAAATTATTTTTTTAGCAAGTGCACAACTCAATAAATGACAATGTATAACTGAAATTTTTGAAGTAGTGTTTAATAAGAATAATAATAATAAAAAAAAAAAAAAAAAAAAAAACCCACCAAAATATGCAAATTCTGTCAATTTTTCAAGCACTAAGTCAATTAAAATAAATTTTATTTTTACTACACCAATGAGATTTTTTAAATAATTTCCTTTGATCTAAAATATTACATTTGATGTCTAATGAAACAAAAATTGCTGTTTTTTGGCATTATTTACTTTGGTATGATCTTTAGCCCTGGTGTGACAGAAATGATGTCCAACTTTAATTTTGAGAAAATAAATGAAACTAACATATTTTTTATGTAGAAAAGAGACAAGCTACTGAGATAAGTTAAAACAAAAAATATAAAGTTACAAAATTAATAATTTATTCAGTCTCATCAAATTGGTAAAATAATTATTCCCCTGCATTTTTAGTTTTGGTGTTTTTGAAACACTCAATATGTGTTCAAATGGCATGTCATATATTCTGTCTTTTGACTTGAAAATACATTTTTTTTTATCTACCAATTTCATAAAGGAAGCCTGTATATCTCCTTTATCATCGACCTCACCTTGACAAATACCAGCATATTTGTAGGTTTGATTTTTTTCGTTCTGTAATAAACTTGGTCAGAACAAAAGTACCAGATGTTAAGTTGTTTACAGAGGGTACTTTGTCTAAAAAAGGAAAAGAAAATTGCCTGAATATGGAATATAACATTTTAAAACAATTAAATGCAAGTTTAAGTCTAAAATCTTACCCGAACAGCTAACAGAAACTGAAGTGTTTCTGTATGCTTGGAAAACCCATAATGTGTGCATGTGTCAGATGGTTCTAAACATCTGAAACATGAAAGTTTTCTTGCAATGCTTCACATTGCTTTTCACATACCAAGCAATCTGATATACTTGCATTATTCCTTTAATGGCATTTATTTTTGGCGGAAAATTATGTTTTATATTATTTATTTTTTCTTTAATTTTCCTGAATATAACAGTACTATCTTGAAAAAGATAAGTGAAATCTGAAGCATTTGTGACATCAGGCTCTCTTAGCACATGTTCATCTGCCTTTCTTTTTAGTTCTCCTCTGACACCATCCATTGGACCGTTTCTGTGGCCAGATTTGGTGAAGTTCCACGTAATGCAACTGCTTTTCAGGAAATACTGTGGCACAAATTTTTACATGCCAAATATCAGTTTGCGATTACGATATTGGGGACTTGGACTGTCTGAATAGAAATGAATGTGTGTTATATTTGGATTTTTCTTCACTGTTCTTTTGAGAATTGGTAGAAGATGACCCCATACTGCATGTGCCTGGTGGTCTAAATTGTCAGATGCAGTATTAGAAGGACTAAACCCAGGGCCAGATACAACTGATCACATCGGCCCAGGAAGTATATGTAAATGGCAGACAACTTACATTTTATTCTGTACAAACATACATTTTATTCTGTACAAACATACATATTATATTTTACGATGTGCATGTGAAAGGGGCTGGCTCACCAGAAAACTTCCCGGCTTCCCAGCCACACATACGGGCCTGATTGGGCCTTAACTTTTCTATCCTCGCAGTATTAAATGACACCTGTTTGCAGTGATATTTGTACTTTGGAGGCTCCAAAGTGCATCGTTTGCAGTTCCTTTGCATATTTTGCAATATAGTTTTCTGTGAAGTCAATATGAAATAAAATTTCATGCTTCCAGCAGCTTTCCCATTTTTTCATGCAATTACTCTGCTTAGTGTTTCATGTTAAGTATGTGGTTTCTAAATCTTGGGATTTCTTGACTGAATTTTTCAATGAGCTTTGTTAGCATGCACTGGTGAAGATTCTTTATCATCCTTTGTACTTTTTTATGTCACCCTTGATATTTTTTCCCTCGATTTTGTTTTCCCACTGATTTTTTTTTTCTTCTTGCAGGTGCAGTTTCTTTAGCTTGTGTCAGATCTCTCACTGCTTTTTTTAGAGATTTTCTCGGATTGGCTATTCTTACTTTTAACATTTTTATTTTTTCTGTCACTGAAAGATAAAAATAAATACATCAGTATTTGGGAAAAAATTAAATAATTAGGTTAAAATTTAGAATATCTCAATTAAAAAAGTATTTACTCCATACTAATGTTATATATATAATACCCACATAGCACAAAGATATCCATTGGTTATCTATAAGGAATCAGAATTGGATAATGGGGATATGTATTAGAAATCCAAGATCTGCCAGATAACATAAAATGGACCTCTATAAGAGATTTGGGGTGCGATCTCTCTAAGGACTAGACAACATCTATAATATCCAGGATGTCTGTTAGAGATCTATATCCAAGTAGCATAGATATTAATTGAACGTCCAAAATATGCAAGATTTCTCGGGGGGGGGGGGGGGAGAAAGTGAAATGTGACATCATAACTACGACTTTTTTTACCCACTGAATATTCTTCCGCCATGCTTTGAATTTTGGTGCTGCCATCTATTGTCTATTATCATACATAAGAACTTTAAGTTACTTTTAAACTGAAACCTGTTTTCTTGGGCTGGGATCGAATCAAGAATACAAGGTGTGAAAGGCGAGCATTTTAACCACTAGACAGATTCGACTCGGGGTGAGAAGACTTCAGTTTGAAGTAATTGTTGCTTCAATTTTGGAATGAAAACACTTTTATGTATCTAAATAAATAAAATTAGAATTGGCCATATACTACTTGGTATCACAAAATTTTGCAATTTCCATCCATTTTAAGCATTTGGGACCTCAGTACAACCGTAAAAAAAAAGTTTGTCTGCACATCACGTAAAACTGACTGAAGCGAATGAAATAAAATTTGGTGACATGATAGGTGCTTACTCAACTTATTTTTTTGGCGTCGAATTTTTAAAAAATTCATTAATTTTGATATTTTCTGAAAATTCTTTCAAACTGAGCAAATTTTTTTTTGCTCATCACGTAATACCGACTAAATGAAATTTGATGACATGATAGATGATCACTCAACTCAAGCTATAGGCATCGAATTTAAAAAATTTCTTACTAGATTTTGCGATTTTTCTGAAAATCCTTTCAAACTGTGTAAATTCTTCTTTCAGTAGCCATCCAGTCTTGTAATGTCCACTATTTAAATAACATGTCTACAAATGCATCTCTTAGGATATTATACACACGGATATTATACACGCACATCCAATAGATTTGTATCTTTGGATGGCAATTAAATATCTATGGGACATCTATTTCATTAGCTACATAAGATGTCTACTGATGGATTTCTTATGGATGTCGTACATTTCCAATAAATATCTTGTTTCGGATGACTATTAGATATCTATAAACCCTCTAAGGATATCTTATCGAAGTAGTGATTTAGATTTCCTATAGATATATATTTTTCTCCGCATATGAATATCCTTTAAATGTCCTGGATGTTATAGATCAGTTTGGATATACCTGATTTGGACATAGTGTGCTGTGTGTGGATATGTATATTTATATTTCTTAAGACGGTACTAATGAATCTTTTAAAAAAGATGGCAAAACCAAAAATTTAGTGCTAGGAATTCAAAATTTAAAAAAATTCTTTTGCTTCAATATTTTTTTGGGAGGGAGGGGTGATTGCAGTTCCTGACTGAATACCAATGAGGGCATGCTTCTTACCTAACAGCCAAAAAATTTAGTGCTATGAATTCAAAACTTTAAATTGTTTTTTCAATGGATTATTTTCTGTTTAGAGGGAGGGAAAGACTATCGTGGTCCGAATGGGGGGATGCTTCATACTTAATAGTCGTTCTGTGGAGCTTATTTCCTCACATATCCAGACCTTTTTAGAAGACCATCATTCAGGTCACAATTAAATCATTTTACTCATGCACACGTGCTTTGTCATATGACTGAAATGATTTTGTCAATTATATTTTGGTCTACCTTCGTTATTTCTTTACCAATGAATAAATGTAAAGCATAAACATTGAAAGATTGCTTACCTGGTATTGATACCTGGTATGAAGCATTTTTCTCCGGAATATAATTCTTCAAAAACCAAGTGTGACCGAGATGCAGTGCCTAAAAAGTATGTTTAACTATGAGCCGATAAAATGAATTTACTTAATCGTTATCGTATTATTTTAAAAAACAACACTTGTGCATGTGGTTCCATATTGAAATGTTAGAAATATCGCTACTGAATTAACAATTCTTGCATATATGGAATCATGGGTAGGTGATTCATGTTTCAGAAGCGAGGCAGAAAAATTTCCGGCACCATATTGTTTCAACTCAGTCGAAAATTATCTGCCTAGACTTAATAAAAAAATGAATTTTTAAAGAAAACTAACTTCACAAGTATTAATTATTTCATATCTGCCAACATCTACAGAGCGGCGGTAGTTTTTATGGAATACAGGCAAATTCTATGGTGTTACGGAAAGCTTTAAAAAATTATAGAATCAGCATTTCCCCTTTTTTCAAAGTTTGTTTTTTTTTCTTCCACGCATTACTCTCCACAGATTCATTACATTCTTACGACTTGCAAGGAAGGAACTACCGTATATACTCGTGTATAAGCCCACCTCCCCAGTTTTCTCCCAAAAATCTTTCATAAATGACTGACCCGTGTATAAGCCCACCCTCCCAACTTTAAAAATGGACGCGTCCGTAAAATACTCCCCCTACCAGAATTCGACTGGCTTTCGGTGATCACGTGATTGTTTTGCGACGCAGGATCAACATAATTGGCGACTTATAGCACTCAAAGACCGGCTTCGAAACTTCTGGAACGAATGGATGGCTTCCGATAATGTACAGACTACAAAGACAGGCAATCTAAAAAATACAAAAACTTAATGTGCTAGATCTTACTTTTGTTTCCATAAAGTTAAATTGGTTGCCCCAAATGCATGGGCACCGGAAGGGGGGGGGGATTGATATGCCAATTTCCGGGACCATGGTTTTCCCATGTACATAGTATACATATTTGCGCGTATGTGTGTAGATGTTTACTGCTCCCTGAACATTGAATTTCCGATGATCAAATTTTGAATTTTTTTTTGACCCGTGTATAAGCCCACCCCCCCACTTTCAATCCAAATTTTTGTCCAAAAAAAGTGGGATTATACACGAATATATACGGTAGTTTTTCTTCCTGGCTTCTTCCGCGTAAAGCCACGCCTGCCATTGATGTCATTTTGTGACATCAGTGACTGGAGTGGGAGGAGCAGAGGATATAAGTACAACGGAGAATACTCCTGTTCCGTGGGACAAATAATGAATGCTGTTTTGAAATGTACTTGAAGTTAAATGTTTAAAACCAATGATGCCAAAAGTAAAAGAAATTATCAACTCAGCTCAAATTGTATTGAATGCATTTGTTTACTGATGTTGCATGTTGTATTATGTTTAGTATTGTTCAGTTGTTTTTTTTGTGAGTGTTGAAAGAAAAAAGAAAGAATGTAAGTTCTGTTGGATTTTTAGCTTTATTTTAGCTATGGATAAATTTCTTCTGAAACGTAAAGCTGAAGAGACACCTGAAATGGATGTGTCTTCCAAAAGACGGACAAGTAAACAGCAGTTTATTGATAAATATTCAAAAGAATGGTCTTGCCTGAAGTCACCTAAGAAAGAAGGATTTGCTTTTTGCACTGATTGTAATTTTGATTCTCCGGTATCGGATGCTGGACGCGATGATTGTCGCTGGCATATCGAAACAGGTCAACATATTTCAAATACCAAAGCACGTGCATCTATACAAATAATTTCAGCATTTTGCATTGCTGCAAATGAAGATCATGAAGTTATTCGAAGTGAATGTTTATTCTCTTCTTTTTTAATTGAACACATTCCGATTTCTGTATCAGATCATGCTACTAAATTATTTTCTAGAATGTTCCTGGATACAAATATTGCCAAAAAAATACAGTTGCTCTAGAACAAAAATGGGATTGATCATTCAGTCAATGGCCAGCAATGATAAAGCATCAATGATTAATTCTCTGCAGAATAATGTATTTGCTCGCTACAGATGCCAGTAATGATATTGAGTCAAAAAATCTATCTATTGGTTGTTTCGTTTTACGATGAAAGTAACAGTGTTATTTGCACAACAATACTATCACTCCTAGAATCTAGTGATAATACTGGTGAAGGTATTTTCAAACTAATTAATGAGGAATTCACTAAATTAAATATAAAGTGGAAAAATTGTGTGGCCTTCTCTTGTGATAATGCTAATGTCATGATTGAACAGTAGAAAGGTGTGGCTGCTTTCATGACTAAAGAACAACCAAATTAAAAAAATGTTGGTTGCTCATGCCATCTTAATACATATATCGGCACAAAAAGCAGCCAAAATGCTAAATACAGATGCAGAGATTTTTATAACTCAAGTTTTTTACTAACAAAGAAGTAGCAAAAGAAAAAATATGTTTGAACAGTGCCAAGTACTTTGTGGTACAGAAATACACAAAATAAATAATCATGTCAGCACATGCCAGCAAACTGTTCTAAATAGAGTTTTAGAGCTATGGGATCCCCTTGTTAAATACTTCTTGAAAACTATTGAAACTCAACACATTAATTCTCAGTGTTCACAGATACAAAATTTCTTAAGATTCTCTTCTACTAAATTAAATTTATTTTTGCAACGTGTCAATGGCATTTTCACTAAATCAAATTTAATGCTGCAGAAGGAGCAGCCTTGCATACATATTTTAAAGACAGAATTGAACAATTTGTACCACAACTTTCTTGTAAGGTATATCAAGCCATTATCTGTAGCAAAACCTAAGACTGCCTATTCTATCAATTTCTCAAAAAGAAAACATCAAAAAGATGATGAAGATCTTGTGATAGGATCACGGACTAGGAGCTACTTAAAGGATGCTGGATTTTCTGCTGAAGAAAAATCAGAATTTTATTCTTCAGTGAGATATTTTTTTGTTACTGAATGTAACTATATTTTGGACAAGATGCCTGTTAATAACAATTTTTGGACAAGATGCCTGAAGATAAATTTCTTGATCATTCTACAGTTGCTAATATTCAGCTTCAGTATACTTCAAGTTATAGCTCAATTTTATATTTTGTTGATTTGTTTAATTTAGATTTGGACCGAGGTAATCTTGAACAAGAGTTCGCCCTGTATCAGTACAACAAATTTCCTTTAGAAATAACCAATTGTGAAAGGTTAGATAGTGCTTGGCACAAAATAAGTGAAATTAAAATTAATGGAGTATTAAAATACCCAACACTTCCTAAATTGATGTTAGCAATTCCTATTGTGCCACATACTAATGCACCCAGAGAGAATATTCTCAATGGTTAAGAAAAATCAAACTGAATTCAGATCAAGCTTTGGAATTCAAACTTTCAAACTCTTGAAGTACTTTAATTAAAAAATTAACTAATGACTGCTGTTATAATAAAATTTTACTTCAGATGAATTGAAAGCTGCAAAAAATGCATGCTACAGACAGTTAAATTCAAAATAATTCTTCCTTTTTTTGTTATTGTTTATGTTGTATATAAAGTATGCACACAATCATGTATTTAAGACATTAATATTTGAATTTTTTTGAAAAGATTTTTACCAAGCGTTTAAGTTAATTCAGCCTTTATACAAATTCAGATTTCATTTTTTCCCCCCATGAATATTGATTTAAAGTAAAATATTCTATATTTTAACAGTAAGTATAAATTGAGTATATATCTTGCATTATATTTTTGATATACTAATTTCTTTACTTTCTATTCATTTTATATTTAGACATAGTAATATTTTAAAATTGGTTAGAATATTTTTTTTAATGAAAGTTTTTTATGCAGCATTTTTAGTACTATCTTATATGGCTGTATAGATAGTTATTGTATGTTCATGGTCTTAGTTATGTTGACGTATAAACGTCACACATTGATTCGAGTAACCTTAAGGTGTGCTACTGAGAGCTCTTGTCCAATGTTGGCAGGTCTGATTATTCATATAATTAATGAAAAAGTTTATTTTTTCATGATTATTTCCTGAAATCAGCAATTCAGGACTGTGACCGAAATAACAAAAATGTATTTTGTTGTGACTATACTGTTTAAAATAACTCATAAATGCCCCCAAAATTACAGTTTTTATAAAAATTCCTGCTTCAAACTGTAAGAAAAATTTGTTAAACTTGAAAAAATAATGAAAAAAAAAAAAAAAAAAAAAAAAAAACTAAAAATCTAGCAGGGACTAAGATTTGCCCCCTTCTGTGAGAATCGCCCATAAATATGTACTGCTGCAGGAAAAAAAAGCCCACTTGCTCTTTATTTGGCCTTCGTTTGTCGTACAGAAAAGTTATATATACCATTCATTTGCAGATAATGTATACTTTAATTTACTATTAATTTAATTTATATAAGGGGCCGTCTTCATATTTAATTCTACATTAACTTCATTTTTCTCAAAGGCAACAGTCTATTTTGACTTCACTAAATGAGAGAAAACCTTCAAATTACCCTAATTATAAATTTTCACCAATTTTCTAAGATAACTTCTGCAGAAATTGCAAATTCTTTTTTGCTTAATTTTAAGGGACTTTCTGCATATTGAAAAACGCTACTTGTACATTCCAAACTTTTTGCCTTTTGTTAATTTCGCTCATGATAGTTAAAAGAAATAAATTTTATTTACATGGAAAATGCTGTTTCTAGTCTTAAAATTTTTTATACTGAAAATATCAGGGGTAGAAATTAGAATATTTAGTGAGTGGTCCAAATGAACCGTGACTCCAAAACTTCCTTGGTCTGTATACATGATTTAAAGAAAAAATGCAAAATGACTGCCTATGATTTTGAAAATATTTCTAATTTTGAAATTGTTATTGAGTATTTGAAGGTTCCCTTAGAGAGGTGAAATGTTGTCAAGAGTGTGAATCTGTTCTCTGCTCTTCTGACTACAATCATGAATGTTACTAAGCTACGGTCAGACATGCTACTTTTCTGCCGACATGCGGAATTCTGCCTTTTCATAATTTAATTTTATCATTCCTGGAATCGATGCAAATATGCATTAAAATTTTCAGACATAATATGGTGGTGGTGGCGTGTGTGTTTGTGTGTGTGTGTGTGTGGGGGGGGGTCTTTGCCGACTGAAAACATATTCAAACAGGGCATTATATCATCGGACTTTTTTTTAAAAATGCCCTGATTAGAACAATTTAAAAAACACATTTAAAAAAATTTTTTTTTTAAATTTTTGTTTTACTTAAAAGGTGCAATAGAACTTCTGCTGCACTGTTACAGCTAAAACAGCTTCTAATCTTAAAACTTTTTGCTAAGTGTCCTAATTTTCTACTAGAAATATGGTTAAATCTTAGTTATAATTTAACCCCTTAATCTTCGCTCCCGTCAAAATCACGGGCTAAGCTTTCTCCCTCTATTTCTCGTGCCCGTCAAATTTCCGGGCAATACTGTTCAAAAAAATTCGCCAGAAAGATAAAAGCGTTCCAATTCTGATGCACGGATTTTTTTGTAATATATAATTTTACACAACAGAGGACAATACCAGAGTATTTTTAACTTAATTCGGAGATAGTTTATTTTAAAATACATGGTAGCAGTACTCAAACACACGTGTATTTGTGATATGCATTATGCAATCTTAGCTTACTTTTTTTTTTATTTATTTATGTTCAAAGAAAATTTTAGAAATGTTTACTTATTTTACGTATTAAGTTTAATAAAATTTTCTAGTGTTTAAAACATATATTTTTAATGATTCCCTGCTTACTACAAAACACACATTCAGTCACAATGACCCTGAATGTTGGCTTTTCCTAAAAATAATTTTTTTTTCACTAGTGCTTAAAATGTCCAAAACCTTAAAATGAATAAATATACTATATATGCACTTGTTTTATACAATTTTCTGGAATAAAAGAAATAAGCACGTTTATGACCGTTTTCTTGAAAATAATACTACGGTTAAGGGGTTAAAATTAATATAAGTTGTTTTAACTGAATCAAATATGACTTTATGTTAACTTTAACAATGTTGAAATTGTAACTTTGAAATTAAATATATTATTATGTATGAGAATCCAAGAGTGTTTTCTTATTGTGTAATTTTCTTCTATAAATATACTCTTAAAGTTTAGTTATTAAAATTTGAAATTCATATAACTAGTTTACATAGCCAGTCTGATGTTTTGATAGTTCTCAATCTTCAAATTTTAAAATAATAAAGTGTTGCATTTATTTATAAAAATCTCTTAAAAGCCATGTGATTTTGGTATGGTTAGATAAATTTTAGTTTCTCTAGCAACAATAACGTGCGCTAAATTTTCAGCCTTTTTTTCTGAAGAGCTGTAGCATGTCTGGCTATGATCAAATTGAAGAATGGTTTCATGATTGAAATTTTAATTGTTTGAATTTCATGTAAAAAATGCAATTTTTTTTTTTTTTGACGACCCATTATTATCACTGTGTTTGTTATTTCACTTTCTTCATTTAGTATTACTGTCTGCAGTGTGCAATATTTTTATAAGGCTTTTGGTGTTATTTTAATTTATACTCAGATCTGAAAATTTAGACAGATAAATGAGATTTTGAATGTTTGATAAAGTATGGGGGGGGGGGGTTCCAAAGACCTGAAATTTCAGGTATGTCTATGCCTGGAATGTTGAAGATGTTAGTTTTTCAGAAATAGGATGTTGTACTGGAAGACATACATTTACTGCATCAAATTCTATACATGGAAAATATTTTATTTGGGGGGAAATACCGGGATTTATGGAAGAAACGCTGCAGAATTTATGAGTATAAAAATTAAAAAATACTAAGTGTGGCATTTATACTGGCTGCGACATTTATGATATTTAAAAAAATTTTTTAGCCGATCTTCGATGAAAAATCATAAAATTTGTTTAGTGATAATTGTCTCAAAAGATGTCACCACCACCAATCATGTATTTTTTAGCCTGCACAGAGCACATCGTAATGAATAAGAATGTGAACCTACCCCCATAGAAAAGCGGTTTGATCCAGTTTTGGAGAAAGTGAGATGTCAGAGGGTCATGAGAAGGGTCCATGCACTGCGTTTTGGACTGGATGGCTTCATTAAATCCAACCGATGTCTCCTCAATTAAGTAAATAGAAAAAAATAGAAGTAAATCTTTTATATCTACATTTTAGAACTATAATTAAATTTTAATGAAGGTTTGAATGTATATTTTGATGGGTTAAAGTTAATACTGGAAAAGTGCACTGCTCTCGATTAAACATAACCACTTTTCACATAAATCTCTGTTGTTCCTAAATTACTGAATTTCAGCTAAAATTAGTCTATTTTGCACCCAGTGCATTTAACCCTTCCCCTCCCAAAAGAAGTTAATCTATAAGTTATTTGTGTTTTTCTACCGTGCGGCTTTATGCCCTGTGCAGGAGCACTCAACTGAATAAACGCTGCCAGCTAATTGGCATTTTCAGCTAAAAAAATGCTAAGTGCTTTGAAAAATTAATCTCAATGTTATAAGTATCAAAAGTAATAAATAAATAGAAACACCAAGAGTTATCATACAACTTTCAGTTTAAAACAAACAATTTGCTGAAGCAAGCTCATTACATAATAAACAGCTGTCCATCTGGGAAAAAAAAAATGTTTACTTTTATCTGAAGCCTTTTCATTCTTCTCTCCCCCCCCCTGACATTTTACTCTTTCGTTTTAATGGTGCATGGTAGTCTGTCCGAAATTTTTGTGAATGCATTAAGTTTTTTAGAGGTTTTTTTTAATTTCTATAAATTTGCCTTTGTGAATATAAACATTAATATATTTTATAGGAAATAGGACACTGATTATTTGAAAATAGAAATCGAAAGCTTTGTCAAATAGTGGTAAATACTTTAAAACATTCCGTGGGAAGGGGGAAAAAAGATTTTTACCATTTATCCGCCTTCTCCCGAAATACATCCAATCAACTTAATAGCTTTTTTAATAAATTAGGATTCAGCAATGAACATATTTTTTGTTTTTTTAGAAAGTATTGAATTTTAATCTGGCATTGACTTCTTCTGACTGCAATCACCCCCCACCCACCCACACGCATACTACGATCGTGGCTGCAGCATTTCTGATGATTTTCTAGTTAATTAAGCTCACTTTCATGGGTGTGGCATTTCTTCCATAAATTACGGTAGTATCCGATGCAGCAATAGACGCTTTATAGAATCACCATCAAACTATGCAAACATCCAATTTATTTGCTTCAAAATTTGCTATTTTTTAAAATACTGCTAACTTTTACTATTTTCGTGCAAAAGAAATCTGATTCACGTTTATTTTAAGCAATTTTCAAGAAATTCTCAATTAATTTATATATGGTCTCTTAACTCATGAAAATAACACATTTTATTTAATATAAATTAAACTACTTAACATAAAAATTTGAAATTTTGCACAGCCATGTAATATTACTTTCTGCATCTATTTCCATCAAAATTTGGGTGGGTCGCTCTTCATAATTTTTTTGAATATTAATTTAATAATCCGTAATTCATATTCATATTTTATTAAATATTATAATAGTAAATTATGTTTTGGTCATTTAGTTCTAATAGTACCAATCAAAATCAGCTTCTTAAAATTATATGAGATATAAATTTAAGTATGAAAAAATATTTTAACATAGGTGAAGGGAGGTTTTGGAAACTCGTAACCCACTCATTTTCAGTTCAAATTTATTGAAAATTGGTATCAGAACTTAAAATGAGCTTATGATGTGAAATCTAGGTGTTGCTATTGGGGTGGGGAGGGAGTTGGTGCAAATTTTAATATGAAGATGGGCCCTTATGCAATTTTTATGCATAGTAAATTAAAGTATACATCAGTCGTAAACAATTGGTGTATGTAATTTTGCTGTATGACGAACGACGGCCAAATAAAGTACAAGTAGGCAATTTTTTTCGACAGCTGTACCTTTAACATTAAAAGTAGTCTTTTAATGACTTTTGATGTCTAACTTCCTTTGTTTCTGCTAGCATTTTAAGGTTACCAAGAGCCCCAATTTGAGGTTACCAATCTTTTATAGCAGTGATTCCCAAAGTGGTCCAGGTGGACCCCCAAGGGTCTATGGTAGACTAGACAGGGGTCTACATTGGCATGAAAAAAAAAAAAAAAAAAAAAAAAAAAAAAAAGGGATTCATTCACATTTTTTCTGACCAGATTTGGGAATATGGTAGAAATATAGCAGCAGGGAGTCCGCTGAAACCAGTAAAATTTTGAAAGTGGTCTACAAGGAAAAAAAGTTTGGGAACCTTTGCCTTATAGCAATATTTACCAAAGTTCAGAGTTACACGTACCTCTAGGCTTCTTTGTTGTCTCTTTAGATGCATCGGTATTCAGTATGCAACTTTTGTTAAAGAAAGTTGCTCTATAAGCACTGATTTTTGTAATTTGCACTAAAATTTGAGATATAGAGGTTTTGAAGAAAATTTTTCGAGATAAACATTGAAAATATATTGAATTTTGATTGTAATTATAGGAAATTTTAGAAATTTCAAGATATAGAGATTTTCAAGATATGCAGGTTTGAAATAGACAGGTTTAACTGTATTTTAAACAAGAATTTTAGCTAATTAGCACTTGAGTGCTATTTCGCTTGATCACGGTTTTTGGTGTAGACATGATTTGTCTGCGTGCCGTATCACTTTTCAATTTTTATAAATATATTTTGAGTATAGTTAGAAAATGCCTGGGGAATATTCTAAAGTAGTTTTAGTAAGTGATTTAAATATAGATTTTAATTCCGAAGAAGTGTTTTATAGAACGGAGAAGACAAGTACGGTACACTCATAGATTATGATACACTTTCCAAATGGTATTTATAAAGGTGAAGTGTAGTTTGACTATGCCTGGCAAAAATTTGTAAAGAGTTTTGGTAGGAGATTTTAATATAGATTTCTATTCTGAAGAAGTGTTTTATGGAACAAAGAAGGAAAACACGGTACACTCGTGGATTATGATGCCCATTCCAAACAGTATTTAAAATATGTCTACGTGATATAGTTGAAATATGCCACGTGAAGATTGTAAAACAGCTCCAGTATGTGATTTTAAGATATTGATTCCAAATATGCGTTTTATGGTTCAAGAAAGAGTTTATTCCTATTTTAACATCCCTATTCTTGCTAACCTAAAAATTCCCCGCACTTTGGCGAGCTTTGCAGTCATGGGTCTCTGGGAGTTATGCACAAGTTTCAATGCTCCCAAAAGAACTAGATGAAAACTAAAGTGAACAAATTAGCGATAAATGCACCAGTTAAGGAATTTGAAGACACTTAATTATTAAAACTACATTAATTGGCAACCCAAAATAAATAAAAATATAACGGAATGCTGTACTTACAGGTTGTTCCAAATTGCTATTTTAATTCTAAATTACGATTGCCATATAAATACACAAAATCGTCGTGGTTACTGCATATGTTTAATGTTCGCCACCTTGGCGAGAGTCGGGCATTAAAGTAGGAATCAACCCAAGAAAGACAAACACGGCACACTCATGGATTATGATGCACATTCGAACCAATATTTAAAACGGTGAAGTATAGTTGTAATAAACTTGGCGAAGATTGTAAAATAGTTTAAGTAGGCAATTTTAAGATAGATTTCGATTCCAAAGATGGGTTTTATAAAACAAGGAAGCAAAATACAGCACATTCATGAATTCTGATTCATTTTCCAACTTAATGGAATAAGGAAGAAAAATAGGGACGATGCATAAATTATGATGCGCTTATGTCGGAAAAAAAAAGATAGGATGGTTGTCTACACATCTTGGATTTGTTTGTTTGATTGTGTTGAGTTATGGCTGGGATATATACAACTGGCTAGCTGGCATCACCTCTAATGATCCACCAAAACTCCCTTACTGCACTTTCACGTTCTTTAGGTTTAAACCAGCACTAAACTATCTCCATATCCAACCAGGACCCTCTCCGCACTGGGGAAATCCAAATGATATACCACTATCCAAAACACCACACACTGACTTAACAAACTACATGCATTCCCCAGCCATGGTGAATAAAGCCATGGAGGCAGGAGCACACACTAGATGTGTGCCCAGATGTGTGCCTTAAATGTTACCTCTTCACAAAAAACAGACAGCATCTAAGGCACAGATGTGTGCCTTAGATGTGTGCCCAGATGTGTGCCTTAAAACCTACCTCTTCACAAAAAACAGACAGCATCATAGAGATACAAATGCGTATCCTTGCCTAACTCCATCCACACAAAAGGGCTTCTGATTTGCAGTCGTTCCAGAAACATGGCATGTTCATCTGCAAAACTCCAAATTCGAACACGTAGTAGTATTCTGTCCTGTTATCAGCCAAGCAGATTCGGCACAAAGGAGACATCCTAAGACAGAAGCAAAACAGCCTTGCCTCAGGCACTATAGATAGAGTGCGGAAATGGGCCACTAGGACCTCTTCTTTCCATGTTCACATTATCCTTTAGATGTGATTCCTAATAAGATCTCCATCACATGCATAATTGGCTCTCCTGCTATCACTCGTCAAAATCGGTTCTAATTTTTTGTCTAAGATACCTTTTCAAATACTCGGCAGCTTTCCTCCATAGGAGGCCATGCTGAAGCAATCTGATTTGGCCATCTGGTCCACTGCTTCATTTTCTGCAATGCCGAAATGTCTGGGAACCCAAATGAGTTTGAGGCACTCTTTGACCGGACTCCCGACGACCCTTGAAAGATATAGGATAACAGAAGGCGATTTTGAATTAACTTCTTTTAAAGCCGACAAACTATCCCAGATTAAGATGCTGTACTCCTCACTCAGGATCCCAACCCCTTGCATTCAAGCAAGGGTCTCTGTCGTGAAAATCGTGTTTAGCTGATGCATCAAGGGGGCCCTCATCAGATTTCTATCTAGTTAACTACCACTGTGACTGTCTTATTCTCATCTTTCAAAGCATCGGTAGAGATCAGTGGCCAATTTGAATAATTTGTCATAATAATGTCCCAAAAAGCTATTGAAAGCAAAAAGGAAGCGGGCACTGCCTCACTTCACAATACAGTTTTGGGAGCGGGGTCCAATGAGGGACACCCAGAGCAAAACTTAGTGTAGCATTCTGTAGTGTGGTATGCTACTTCAACTACTATGCTACTTAACGTAGTGTGGTATGCTACTTCAAGTTTTTTTAAGGTTGGAAACGGACCCACCCTGATAGATCAGGCAAGTGTGCTCTGACACCCCTGATGATCAAATTACCCAACATGAGCAAATCACTGGTACGAGCACTTCACAACAGGGACACGAATACCTTGAACAGGTTAAGCCTCCTGTCACACTTCTGATGTACTATCCCTAAATGGTTTGCAAAAGTGAGGTTTTCAGAAAAGAAGCAACCCAGAATTTTCATCACTTTCCTCCAAGGGATAGGGACTTCTGCAGCCAAACCTGATTTGTATGGGCAGTATGTTTTTTAGTGAAGCTGATAGCCTCACATTTATCTAGCTAGAGTGAGAGTTTCCAATAGCTATACTCTCGGTTCAACCAATTGAGAGCCTTTTGCAGCTGACTGCTCTGTTAGGGTCTGTTATCACTAATATCATAATTTGTATGGGCAGTGCATTTTTTAGTGAAGCTGATAACCTCACATTTACTTAGCTAGAGTGAGAGTTTCCAATAGCTACACTATCGGTTCACCCAATTGAGGGCTTTTTGTGGCTGACTGCTCTGTTAGGGTCTGTTATCACTTTGTTATCACTGCTCTGTAATGCTTTGTTAGGTTCTTTGTGAGATTCATAAACTACCAGATCATCTACATACACAATTGCCTGTATCCCCTGGTCAAATACCTCAAAGATATCCCACATGTAAATCATATACAATAATGGGGAAAGTACTGTCCCTTGTGGCACACTCCTATTAGAAGCCACTGGAACACACCCCTCTCCAGCTAACTTTGATGTACCGGGTCCAAGCCATTTGGCAATGCACATTCTTGCATTCCCTCCTTGAAGGACAAATTTCAAAATATCCTGAAATTGATTTTTAAGTGTTTGTGATTGTTGTATTTGCAAGAACTTTATGGATATATCTTTTTTTCCTTAGACAAGGATATGTGGAACAAAATTTTGGCTCCCTACCCCCATAGGTTATGAATTTTTGAAAATGGTGTCTAAAAAACTCTCATGTATTCAAAATTTTGTATTATTAACTTCAATAGTTTTTGATAGGCGAAATAGTGACAATTAAAAAAATGACGTTATTTTCTGGTCTAATATTTGCTCTCTCAAACATTTCCTCCACACAGTGGCGCACACAGGATTTTCTCTTGGAGGGGGTCCAGCCCATAAAACTGCGACACCAACCACCTGAAAAAATGCTGATTTCTTATAGTAACCCCCCTTTTACTGTGTTTATTCATCTTAATTAGTGAAAATAAGAATTTGATAATGCATTCCAACATATTTTAATGTAAAATTTACATGATGGTTCAACAAAGGAAAATTGATAACTCTTTTTGGGGGGGGGGGTCTGGACCCCTTGGACCCCTCCCTTGTTTGCGCCACTGCCTCCACATTCTAATTATTCCCTTTATCACTTGTCAATTAAGTATTCAACTGTCCAAAAGCCTGGGAATTTTTTTTGAATTAATGACTTCGGAAGATAAAGCATTGCAATTGTAAATTTCAGGTTTCTCCCTAAAGAAAAGGGTACACATTTAATGGAGGTTAAAAATTTTTTTAAAATGTAATTTGAAATTATTGGTGCACTTTATATACCAGGATATGCGGTATTTTGAAAACACAATAAGTGATATTAATGTTATAGTTAGGAATTCTTCTAATTGCATTTAAATTTTACATATTTAGGTTTGTTAATATATAAAGATAATTAAATAAAATAAAAACTTGTTTTAAACTTTCAATAAACCTCCAGTAAAAGACAAAAGTTAAGAAAAAAATGAATTTACTATTTTAAGTTACATACCTGTATGGTTTTTTCAACATAATTATGAAGTATCAGCTGTTTGTCATATTAGTACATGAGCTATCTGGATACCCTCTTTAAAAACAGTTGCCACAAGTTATGTGAGATAGGCCTGAACATTGTTTTAAAGTTTCTCATTTGTCTGAAAATTTTGACTTAGACAGTTCCTCAGTTCAGGGCGAAAAAAAATTCTCTTGGTGCTAAAGACCAATGGGGAGCTTTCAATGCAATAGTGATGCAAGATGATATTAGTTTGAAGCTTCTCATTCTTTTGGTTACTTAGCCAAATGCATTTCATCTCTGAAAAATTGTCGTTGAGGCAAAAGCTCTCAGATCAATTAGAAATTGACAAATAAGAAGTAATTTGACATATTCTGTAATCTTCATGACCTTTATGTTTAAAAGTTGACTAAATATGTACCAATTTTTTGGTATAAATATTTTTTTTTTTTTTTTTTTTTTTTTTTTTTTTTTTTAACCATGCCCAATTTTTAGACAATCATTTGACATGTGCCAGATCCAGTAAGAGCTTTAGACATTGTAAAATTAAGTATTATTATCATTATTTAATATGAGTATGTTGAATGTAGTTAGTTGAAAGAAACTAATGGTTACTCATGTAATACTATTTGACATGGATAAACTGCAGGCCTAAAAGTACTGTGTTTGAATTTTACTAACTTAAATAACTGTCTTCTCCCACAACATGATTTCACCAAATGTATACTTCAAATAATTACACATTTTAACAAAGTAATTCTAATAAAAGGGAATTTCATTTTTCTATTTCACGGAAGAAAAGGATGTCACTCAGAGGCATAATTCTGAGAAATGTAACAAATGTGTGTTTTGAGATTTGAAAGTAATATCATTGTTTGCTAAAAAATAAAAGTATATATTTATTTTTCATTTTGCATTTATCCTGTTCTAAAAGAAGTACAGCATTATAAGCTGTACCCCCTTTTAAAGTGGTTTTTTTTTGGGAAGCAGTCATTTTGATGAATTTGATGCTTAGGTGTTCATGCCAACTTCACCTCTATATAAAAGCATATCTTTTCTTTTTTTTAATATAAAAAATTCTATTTCAAACAGATTTTATACTAAATCACATTAAATATATTCTTATTTGAATTACAATTATATTGAAATTAATAAGATTCTTTTTTATCTCTTATAAACTTTCTTTTGTATTTATTTTATTTGTGCATTAATTTTAGTTCATGTTGTGTCTTTTTAAGATCTCATTCATTAAACATATCTGTACCTGTAAATAAATCTGAGCTTTCTGTTGGTGGTGTTGGGGAGTTAATGGATTGGTGCAAAGAAGTTACTAAAGGTTATAAAGGAGTCAATATAACAAACATGACAACTTCTTGGAGGAATGGATTAGCATTTTGTGCCATTATTCATCATTTTAGACCTGATTTGATTGATTTTAATTGTCTAAACCCAAATGATATTAAAGAAAACTGTAAAAAGGTAATATTAATTTTTATATGACTTCTCCCTCATTTTTATTTATTTATTCATACAGTTTGGTAATAATTTTTTTAATTATATAAAATATTTCTATTATGATATGACATTGTATTAATAATGTTTATACTTTCAAATGTGCAAAGAGCTATTGAAATTCATTAAATAAATGTGAGCAAGTTGAGTAGGGTATAAATATATTTAAGTGATCATTTATTATATATGTATACATCAGGGATGCACAACCTATGTTATTGGATTTTGAACATTATTGGACCATGACATCTGTTTCATTAGCCTGCCAATCCAGTTGCACTGTAAAAAATATGCATCAGCATTTGCTAATGCAATTTTGAGGAAAACAATCTGACAGTGAAAATTAAGTTATTGATGTTTTACTTTTAATTAACATAAACCTGGCACCAGAAAATTTCCAGTTATAATTTAATAATTGATTTTTGGTTATGTGTGCCACTCAGGGGCGCATTTAGCTGGGGGGGGGGGGGTCCAACTTTTAGGGATGTTCTAGATTGTCAAAAATCAGTGATGAAAGAGCTTGTTTTCACTAGATGGAATTCATCAAAACTCACCCCATCCAGTTCCCTAAGAATACACTACACAGTACAATGGGAAGCAAAGTAATAGTTGTTCAGTTTTGAGAACAAGATGGTGTTTTATGTTCGCTTTCAGTTCATTTTTGAAAGTTGAGGAAAATGAGAAAAAAATTTCTTTTTTTATTTATTAGAACTGAAACTATTGCTACCTTTTTTTTTAATTATTTTCTTTATTATAGATATAGGATAATAATCAATCGAAAAAAAAAAAAAATCAAAGCCGATGAAGGGGGGGGTCTGGACCCCCTTTACCCCCTCCCCCCTTATGTGTGCCAAAGAAACATGTAAATTCATATTTGGAACTGTGTTGTTTTATCCATCAATTAGTTTAATTATCTTGTTTTTACAACTATGAAACTTGAAAAATTATTTATTTTTTCATGACTGAAATAGTCCGTAGTAAAGTAATTTAATTTTTTTAATTTTTTTTTTTTTTTTTGTCCTACAAGCTGAAAGTGGTAGTACCCCCTGATGTACATATTATTAGAATATGTGTGCTCTTGACAGAATAAGAGCAATAAAAATTTTGAGATAGTATGTAATTCAGATTATTAATACAGTACCCCCTTATTATATCATGCCTCGATATATCGCACATATCATACTTTCAGGGACGTGCCAGTTGCTCCAAGTCAAGGACGTACCCAGGGGGGTTGTCCAGGTGGTCCGGACACCCCCCCCCACCCCTAAAATTTCAGTTTTTGTTAACAAAATAAGAATGATGAAGTCTTTTTGTGAAAAATTCTGCCTTTTTCACAGTTTGGACCCCCTCTGAAATTTTTTTCTGGGTACGTCCTTGCTCCAAGTTGTGCCAAATCAATCCTGATGCACCAGTCTGCTACAAAAAGATTGTTTTTGGACATTTTTGCTCCAAATTCAGCAAAACTGCTACATTTTTATTTTTAACATATATCTGTTGAAAACGCTTGTAAATTTCCCAAATATTTACAAAAATCATCACACATTCTAAGCATTCTAATTTCCATCTTTGTCTATTGATCTTATAAACAAATTTTTTTTCTTTGCCATCCCTTTGTTTGAACCTCCAATGCCTTAAGAGTAAAAATTGACCCTGCTTTAAATTTAATTTTATATGAATTGGTAATTTTTTACTAAATTTTTTATAAGCTAACCCATTTGTGCCCAGATATTTTTGCGACTTTTTTCGAGTTTTGCTAATACCAGCAATAATAGATAAATTTGATGTCAACTTCTTGAACAAGGGATGATTTCTTTTAAAATTATTATGTATAAAAATTAAAAGGTCAACATCCTACTGGGTCATGTTAAAATATTTTGCAGAGTTGAGGTTCCATACTCGTGAATAACTCGTGCATGTTATTCGTGAATAAAGGCTAGGAAAAATAAAGTTTTTGACTGATAGCGAAAATGGCATCCCAAAAAAGGGATGCTAGGCATAAATGGGTTAAGAATCGATGTATGATAATGTATGAATTTATGTGATGATAAATGTGATGATAATTAATATATGTGATGATGCTAGTGATTAGTATTTTGAGAAAAATAATTAAAAAAAGATAACAAAATATTTTACTAGAAAATCATTTTTAAAAATTTCAGTTCTGTAGGTAGTACACTGAACCTTGACTATACTTTTTTAGCTTTTGTTTTGAAATTTTAGTATTCAGATTATTTCTTAGTATGATGAACTCCAACACACAATAATTTTTCTGGGTCAAAACTTTTTGCTAACTTTTTTTTAGCTTTTTTCTAAAATAAACAAAATAACATATGAAAGATTACGGTTTAAATTTCAGTCAGTTTTGACAATAATGGGAACAGTAATGACTTCTACACACAATAGCCTGAATTATATTGTTGCTATCTATGTATAAATTATTTTAAAAACTGAAAGATGTCCAGGCTAATAGTTTATAAACACAGTGGAATAATTAAAGTGGTTGTTCCATATATGGTATCACGTACCTTGTAGGGTTAAAATAGATATTTTGTATTGCAATGTATAAAATAATGGATTTTTTTATTTATTTCATAAGCTTCTGACTCTCCTCCCTCTCCCCCCCCCCCCAAAAAAAAAATACTGGTTTTTGTTATTAGCAAAGAGTTTTTAAGAACCTCCTTAATTTTCATTTTTTAGATTGGCATTCCTTAATGACTTTTTCCTCCAAAGATAAATTTTGTATTTCAAAATTGATATTGCTTCCAATTGCTCCGCTAATCTGTTTTTCTTGCTCCAAATTGCTCTAAAAATGTCTTTTTTCTTGCTCCACAAATAGCTCCAAAATTTAAATTCAGCTGGCACATCCCTGCACTTTTTCTCTCTATTTTTTTTCCCTTCTGCTTTTACTCTTTTGCTTCATTACTTTGCTTAAAAAAGCATACACCGCATTTGAAAAATTTAGTGTATGCTTTTCCAGTCACATAAGTGAGATGCAGTTAATTAATTTTTGGTCACTGATCTTTGCTGGAAAGCATGCTATGGGAGATAAATCAAAGCAGATGACTTTGAATAGCTTCTTTTGCAGAAAATGAAATATGTACTTGTATATTTAGTTAAAATCATATACTGAGGTACCTTAGTTCAGATTTAAAAACTTAATTAAAAGCCTTAAAACTCCGTTAAAAAGTTAAACACAAACCATTAGCGCTTTCGGCAGCACTAGGCTGCTGCCATCCTCAGAATTGGTGAGCTTGCTCCCAGCTTCAGCACTTCAGACCATGCATCATCAATCTGCGCATGCGTCGTATCGTTGGCGAGGCCCCCTTGAGTTAGTATTTCTAACGCTTCTTGTTTTAAACTGTAACTATGGTTGTTGTAGTTAACTATTTTTTTAACATTGGGGAAATCAATATCAATATTTTCTTTTCAAGCAAGGCGGGAGAGCCTTGCTTTAAATAGCAGAGATAACTTCTGATTATTTATACAACGTATTAATATATAAAAGAAATCAGTATTTTTTTTCTGTAATTCAGTAACTACTGTGCTGTATCCAGTGAGATGAAGGTGCTAAAGCAAAATATGTTAATAGTTTGTATTGTTTCTCCCAACCTTAACTGTTTTTCTTAACAATTTCACTCAGTTTCACTGTTCTGTCACTTTTGTGTCCCATTTTATTATTCACTTTGGGATGGGATAAATCTTTTATTCACTTACAATCAAACTACAGCTTTGAAAATCTTGCCTAGTGGTATATTTTCAGTAACAGTATATTATACACAAAATGCCAACCAGTGGACAAGTGTATTAGACACTGAACATTGGTAGATGGCTAAAGTCTAAAGATCCAGGGTTCTGGCCTACTGTGTGGCTGTTGATCTAACAGTGCAGTTTTCAGATTTCTCCACATTTAATGTGTGTGTGCATAGAATCCTTTATAAAGTCGTCTGCCCAAAGCAAATCCTCCCTTTAGCAGATTGCCTTAATGTACTTTGCCTCATGAAACAATCTATACCAATTTTAAATCTGATAAAATTATGTTAGCATTTTAGACCCATAGACTGTGGTGTGTGAAATTTAAAGATGAGGCAGAAAAGTTAGCAAATAGAGCTGTTTTTCTTCAAGCTTTTGTTCACTTTTTGCATATTCTTACATGCTGAGGATGTTATTATATGATTTCTATTGATTTTATACGCTGCTGTGCCATGCTATGCTGTATTTAAAAAAAGGCCTTAATTTTTGCTCACTAGTTAAATGTGCACATTTAAAACTTTTTCTCTAACAAATCTTGCACATGTGTCAGGATGGTCATATGGTCTAAGATTGAGATTTAGCCACTCGTTAGATCTGTTCTTGGATATTTATGAGGGACTATAGCTTTCTTTAGAGGTCTTCATCTCCTAGTTGTAGTTGAGTTATGTCAATAGATTTAATATCTGATGCTTATAAAGAGCATAGGTTCAAACCCTACTCCTGACAGTGTCAGTGCATTTTTTTGAGTTTATTTCAACAAAATTTTGAATGAAAATGTTTACTTAAATGTATATATATGTATGCAATTAACTCTTATGAATGTAGATATTTAAGGGTGAATAGTTTTTGTCTGTATGAATGTGAGTCTATTATAACAGGAAATAAAGCTGAAGTGTTGCATTTTCTCTGAGTTTTACAGAAAAGTCTGGTTTCACCGATGTGCAATACAACTTCAGAACTGTAGCCCTTGATAAGACAATATCCTCACAATAATGGTGAAGACAGGTGCAATTTAATAAGTCACATTTTGGCCCAATTATTTGTTCCTCTACTTTCTAACTGTCCTTGGACTCAATCAACACTGTTACCTCTCATGATCTTATAACATTGAGTGAAAGAGGTGAATCCTTTTATTACAGTACCTTTTTGTGTTAAAGATTTTGGGAATTGACTATATCTAGAAATTAAATTTTGAGGAGAAAAAATGTTCCTCTTAACAAGTAAGTTGTAAATGTAAAGCCACGTGTATTACAAACAATTCCTGTAGACCAGAATTTCCTAAATTGTGTTCTGCAAAAATATAGTGATAACAAAGTTTTTCCCCTACATTTTTATAAAAATTTTACATATGTATCCTGATATTCATCCAAGGTTTCTGCAGACCTGGAAGATAAGGGAACTAACAAAAAAGTCAGGGAAAATCAAAGAGGATATGAAGAAGCCGGAGAAAATTCATGTAGGCTAACACAGGAAAACTATTATATACTTTAGGTACAGTAAACGCTGGAATATTTGGAGTGGGAAATACATTCATTATAAAGTATAGTGTTACATCCAATCACGCAGTTAATTGAGCTTTTATTAATTAAACAACTCAAAGATAAATGTACTGCATCTTCTTCATTTTGGATAATTCATTTCAATATCTATTCAAAATTTTCATAAAGTTTTGTGGGCATTTTCTATATAGATTGGCATAAATGAAAATTGTAAAATGTAAAAGTTAAAAAAAATGAAGTAACACATCTAAAATAGGAACTCAATGTCAATGAGATGCCAAATAGAAGCATAGGATAAGTAGCTTAGAATTCAGAGAAATACAAACACTTATATTTGTAGAAACCTTGCAATGCTGCAATAAAAAATCATGGCATATCTGGACAGATGGTTCTCACTAACACCATTGCAGACTTATGGCAGCCGTACCAAAAATGTGCAACAGTTGTGTTTAACCAGTAATGCTAGTTTTAGAGGAAATGGAGGAATTACAGGGATTTTTTGAGTGAAGTTTACACAATGACACTACCATCATTTGAGTGCATTATGTAACATGTTGACAGGTTAAAACAGGAATTTTTAAGGATTAGCACAGAGGAAGTTTTATTTGTATTATTGGCATCACTGTGTTCTGTGCAAGAGCAACAGCTGTTAAAAAGAATGATGTATATGTAAATAAACATTTGGTGGTAATTTAGCAGCATTCAATAAAGTGCAAATAGCCTTAAAATCTGGGTAATACAAAGTTTAAAAGATGAAAAACATAAAAAAATGATATTAATTCTTTACTCAGTGCATATTTACTTATTAACATCTTATCGTTACTATTTTGCTACGTGACTATGGCTAAGATCTTTTGAGGTTGTATCTGCTTCATTTTGAGCTGCCATGAAGAAGAATGAGATATGCACAGTCAAACAAGAGGGAAGGAGAGGGAAACTCAAGCCGAAAGAATGTCAATTAGCCCATGAAGACAAGGTGAATATAACCTCAAAAGATTTTGTCTATAATCACAGTGATAAATGGTAAAGATGAAATGTGAATATGTAAAAAAGTTATCAGTTATTTTCTTTAAAATATTTCAAAACTCAAAAGCATTCAAATTATAATGAATAATCAACACTAAAATTAGCTTAAAAGACAGTTATCAATGTTGTAAAGAGTTCAGTGACTTGGTCATCTTTCTTTATAATTTTATTATAATTTCCTTTCAACCGTAGGCTTGAAGTTTCTCTGGTCTATACTTTATCTTTAATATTTAATGGATTTAGCAAAATTTTAATTCAACTGTATAAAATGTACTGTGACTTTCAATGACTACCTTCATAGCAGACTGGAAAGTTACTACCATCTTAAAATAAAGTGTCATACATATGGTTGGTTGAGGGTAAAAAGTTTGCACAACTTTTTCATACTGATTGGGAAGATCATCTGTGTCAAACAACTGTATCACATAAGGTTTTTCCTGCAACTGCTGTGTGAAAGAGTTAAAAACTGGTTCTCTCTGCAAAAGATTGCCTCAACTGGAAGGTGTAATATGGAAATTAACCATTTTAATGCTGAATATTTTTCGCATTACATTGAATTGCATTAGAACGTGCAGTGCTATCATATTACATAGTATTCAAATGGTCAAGGATCATTATACTAAAATCTGTATAGTATATTTTTTTGTTAAGTATTGAACTTGTCATCACACTTTTGTGTTTGTATACAGAGTGTATAATGCTTTAGGTTGCAAAATTTAGAAGTTTTGAAACTTTATACTGAAACAACCTGTTCATGCATAACTGTAAACATGTCAGTATGTAATTTGCCTAATTTTGCAGATTATTTTCTAAGAAATTTCATGGTACTTTTCTTCTAATTTTAGGCTTTTGAAGCTGCTGAGAGCATAGGTATTCCTAAAGTTATTGAGCATTCTGACATGGTAATTTTAGCTGTTCCTGATAAATTGGCTGTTACAACATACTTATATCAGCTTAGAGCATATTTTACTGGTGAGAAGTTAGATTCCGTAAGTGTCTATTGTTCAAGTCAAAAAAATAATAAACTATGCAATGAAATGGATATTCAGAATCATAATATTAATGTAACTAGTAAAGATCAAAATAAAAGAATACAACTTAATAAGATTGTAGATAATAATGTGTGTGAAAAAGTTATTAAACAGTCTAATTCAGAGTCTACAAATTTAAACTCTGTGTCAGAATGTAAAAGTGAGTGCCTTAATGTTAAAACCCAGTCTGTTAAACTGCCTGCTTCAAACGCAACTGCCAGTAAAAAAGGTAAAATTGAAAGTATTTCATCATTTGCCAAATCAATTACCACTAGAAAATCAAAATCTGCTCAATTACCTGACTCATCTGTAAAAAGTGCTGTAAAAAATTCTGATTGCTCATCAGTGTCTCATACTTTTTCCAAAAGTAGTGAGGATAAAGGTTCTTTTCATCTATCTCAAGAGGCAGAACGTCCCAAGCTGATGACACGCAGACAATTAATGAATCCTTTTGATTCTGATACTGAAGAAGAAGAACTTCTAGCTCGTCAAAATATCCCAAATCATACTTCTACACCTTCAAACTCATCAGCTAATATGAACAAAGAATCACTTTTAAATTTTCAAAGTAAGGATGCACATATATATGAAGAAGTACCTCCCATAATTGCAGATGAAATTGTAGACCCAGAAAGAACTGTTAGTCTTTCATCTATAGATCTTTCTGATATAGAAGTTCCAGGACTTTTAGATCTTTCACCTACACGAATTACAAAAAGCAACTCTTCAAATGAAGATAATTTTCCTTATGTTGAAAAAGAAAAGGTATTAATTAAACTTTTAAAAATAAAATTTTATCTTGCATTTGTCTTTAAATTGAAATGAATGATATTTTTTTTCAGTTACAAATGTCACGACAAGAAAAGTTAAAGGAAAGAGCTCATATGTTATTAGAAAAAACTCGCCGAGAGCTTAATAATCAGCAGAATACAGTAAAACTTGGCATTCGGAAGTTCTCTAAGGTATTGTGTTAAATCACATCTAAAAAAATTTGTGCAATTTTTGAATGACATAAATTGTGCAGGATAGTTAATTATTAATTATATATTAGAAACTATTTGAAATGTAAGATATCATGTACTGCTGTGTAAGTGTTTGAATTTATAAATCTTCCTCCAAAATTCATTGTAACATGCATCAGAACTCTCAATATCATATCAGTGGCAGGTAGGGGAGACCGGTACACATCGGTACATTTTGCACAATATTGTATTTTTTATAATGACCATCACGATTTTTCAAAATTTTAAAGTATGTAATTGAAGAGTGTTTTCTAATGTTGCAATGTGAGGAATCATTTTGAAAATTTTTGCTGTATTAAAGTAACGTGTAGTTCAGGAAGTAATAATTTTTGTACTAGTGTACCCCATGATGGGATAGATTGGTACAAGGCCGGGGTTCTTTGGTACACTTGCAAGAAATATACATAATGAACAAAACACTTTTATTAGTAACAGTATTTGGGATACAGAAATGGAAGAATACTTAAAAATGCATTAATATTAATTTGAAACTGCATCAATATGTAGAGATCACAAAATAAAACAAGAAAAAAAAAATAAAATTTTTATATAACTATTGGACATTGTAGTCACTTAACTCAACAGGAAAAGATAATAAGTTTGCAGCTCTAGAAGTACCATCTTAAAAAGTAGGCTGTGGAAGGATAAAACATACCTCTGAAATGTCAATAATGCCACTATCAATCTGGTCAGGGAAATAAAATTTTGAGCACTCAGCTTTCTTTCTTAAATACTTTACGGAAAAGTCAGATTCTGTATGCTGAACTTCAATCTGGCCAACATAGTAAATTAAGCTCTTTATTCCATCAAAATTTTCTAACACATATTCACTAACTGAGATATTGGATCTACCAGAATCATATATTTTGGGTGGGATAAGTTGGTACTCTTCTACATGAGGGCTGTTATTGATGCTATCTTCTGAGCTCTGGAGACTATAATTGAACTCCTCTGTTCCTGAAGTGTGGGCATGTTTTGTAGCTTGTTTCATTTACCTAGTAGAATTTTTAATTAGCTCTTCTGATTTTCTCTTCTTTGACTGTCTCAAAGCTTCCTCCTCTAGCTTATTTTTCTCAGAAGTTGAGGTTAGGATTCTTGACTTTCCCTTTCTTCGCCCACGTGTATTATTTGACTTGCATCTTGCAGTCTTTGGGTATGGATGAACACTTTCTGGTGTAACAGGATGTTCACAGTTTTGCAAATAATCTATTGGAGAAGAAGATCCTAGATTCTGTGCATTGCTTTCGTTATAGGATGAACTTTGAGTGATAATTGCACTTGTTTTTGTCAAGGTTGATGATAATACTGATTGCATAGACTTATGTTATCTGAAGTACTAGGTTCTGGCTGAATGTTTCATAGGAGTTGAAAAAAATCATAATCTGTAAAAGTGTTTTGATAAATCGGACAAACTCCTGTTTTGCAGAACGATGATGTTATATTTTTCGTGCTGAATGCTGCCATATAAGCTATGTTGGTCAAATGAGCAATGATATATATTGAGATGGTCTTTCCTGAATGGGGCAAGTGCCAGTCATTAAATGCTTTTTTTAGATGTGCTTTTAGTGGTCTGTAAAGCCCAACATCTAGAGGTTCTAATCGATAAGTGCAATGTGGTGGAAATTTTACGAAATGAATCCCATTTTCTCTGCAATTATATTAACCCCAATCTTTTATTTATCCCTATCTTTTATTATCCCCAATGATGTATGTGACTCGTGATTATCCAGTAGGATTAAAATTGGATCATGATTTGCACATGCTTCATAGCTTGCAAAAAAGTTCACCATTTATATTACCACTTGGAGCAGTAAGACCTAAACTACCCATTGGAGCTCCATCCATGAAAGCTTCTTTGTTCCAAACTCTTGGAAACACAAAAGCAGGAGGATGGTGTTCCCAGTTGCTCCTATTATATCACAAAAAGTAACTAACTCCACTTTCTGCTGATTCTGCTTGATCCACTTATTTTGTACCAGTTTCTGCTATAACCTTAGGCATTGGTAGCATTTTATGAATTCCTGTTTCATCAATATTGTAAAGCATTTTTCCACAACTGTTATAACTAGTCAAAGTTATATTTAGTCAAAGTTTGTATAATTATAGGCAAGAACTCTGATTTCCTTATATGATAAGCCATACTCCATTTTTGAACTCTTTACTAGATAGTCTACTAGCATATTTTCTTGTTCTTTGGTAAACGCTTGCTTAACAGTATACTTTAAACTAAACTAATACTTGGCTACTTTATGTTGATTTTCTGGATTGCCATCACTGGATTGTCATATATGTTTTTGGATGAGATGCCTTGTACTTTTTCACTCTTTTTGCCAGTGTCATTACTTTCAGTCCATATGTTCGAACTGCTGCACACATTTTGCTGCCATTATGAACATCAGACACAGATTTTGCCAAAGTCTCTTCACAAATTTCAGCATGATTAATTTTTTCTTGTAGTTCCTCATGGTGACTGCAAAGAAGTAAAAATATCTAAGAAATAAGCAAAGAAAGAAATAATGTATGCTGCCCACAAAAAAAGAGAA
The DNA here is from genome assembly GCA_038373885.1 of Cheiracanthium punctorium. NCBI lineage: Eukaryota > Metazoa > Arthropoda > Arachnida > Araneae > Cheiracanthiidae > Cheiracanthium > Cheiracanthium punctorium. Next base: position 122,151 of record JAWZYV010000377.1, read on the forward strand.
GGCAAAGAAGATGTATACACTTATTGAACTGCATCTAGTAAATATACTGCAACAATACAGAAATTACAGTAAATTGGCTTTAACAAAAAGAAATGAAAAAGAATGTTATGCCAGTATCCAGTTTATTATGGGGCACATTGATATATGTACCAATGTGCCCCAATAGGACTATACCAAAGTACCCCAATAGTAGATTTTTTTTTAAGTATGATGGCTGACATTTGTTGTTTACATTGTAGTTCAAGACAGTGTGAAAATTAATGTCATTAACATGTGTTATAATGTGCCATTATGCTCAAAGTAGTAGATTTAATAGAATTATGTGTATGATGTTACAAGTAGCTTTACAAAAGTTTACAAAACTATAGTAAAACAGTTAAAGTTACCTTTTTGAAGAAGCTGCAAATTTAATCCCAGTGAACTTTCACCTGAAGAAAGTCTTCACTGTTGCCAACTTTTAGGAGGGAAATGAAAAACTTTGAAATAAATTAACTAAAAATATTTATACTGTACCAATGTACCCCATGTACTAAAGTGCCCCGGTCTCCCCTATATAAATTATTTTGAGGAGGGGCCAATTTTTGATTGAATCTTATTTTATCTTAACAAACTCTATGATGAAGCAAAATGCTACTCTAAAACTATGTAGTTTTTTGGAGAGGAGCATATTTAAAAAAAAAGCTCATTTGACTATAACTAAGTCTACAATGAAACAAAATGTTATACTTAAGCTATGTCTTTAGAGGCATTGAAGCCCCCTAACCCTTCCCTGGATCTGCCACTGTATCATGTAACTTAGGCAATTTAAGTATTTCAGTATTTCAAAATGGTGGGTTTAATATTAATGTTTTTGTGTAAATTTTTTGCCTTCTATCTAGTAAGTGAATTTTAAAGAGTATGAAAAATGTTTGCTGATAGGATATTTTAAAGAAAATGTTTAAATTTATTTTGTTGAGAAATTTAAAGGCATGATTTTTAAATTGCAAACAATATGAAAATATGACATGAACAGAAAATCTACCACATTGCTAAATATCCATGATAGCTCATGAACAGTTTAAAATGACTTTATAAGTCAAGTGATCCTAAGTATTCTAAAGTAAATATTTTGCCATGAGCTAATATTGTATTTTTATGGATAATTTTAGTAAGATGCATGGAAAATTTTATATTGCATTCTGGTGCATTAGTACCAGGTGCCTAGAAGGTTAGAGAGTTACCCCAGTAGGATAAATCAACATAGAAATAAATCATATTTTTCATTGCATCTATGCTAACCCCACTGTTTTTTTTTTTGTTTTTTTTCCCTCTTACCATGCCCAAGAGGCATTCTAATGTAATAAGAGCATTTGGATAATTCTTGATGAAGTTGTTAGTTTCCACTTGGAAAACCACTTAAATCATCAGTTTATTGGACACTAGCCATCTACACACATGCATATCTCACCGCATTTTCAAAGGTGACCAAAATGCCCCTTAACTTTTTTATCTAGTGGCCATTTTTAAATTTTAGCATCCAATTTATTTATATTTCTCACATATTCTAATAAACAATTAAAATATTTTTTTAAATATTGGCCATATTTGGCCCCAGAACTTATGTTTTGGCCAAAACTGTGCAGCTGGTTGCATTAGTGTGTCAATTTTGCCTATTTGGAAACAGTGATATCTAAATAAGTTAGATTTATGAGTTATTGATGAGCTAAAATCATTTTTTAAGTTAAAATTATTATTATTTTTTTTTTGGGGGGGGGGGCTCAATACTTTTAAAAATTTGCAAAATTATGTTGCTTAAGCAGTTAATTAAAATATGAGCCATGACGACCAAGAGTTATCCACAGTGTTTTCCAAACAAAATTTATTTAAAAACAACAAATATAAATCTAATAAAAGTTTTATCTGAGTTTTTCTGTGTAGTTTAATCTTTTGCTGAAAGGTATTAAACTAAACAAAATAAGTATGTAGTTTATTGTGGTATCACAGTACCAAACTACATATTTAAAAGAGTATGTAGTTTGGTACTGTGATACTGATGCATTTCTTATTTCTCATGTTTCAGATGGATGAGGAAAGGCAATTAATGTTAAGAGAAAAAGCAAGACGTTTAATTGCTGAAACTAAAAAGGGACTTAAACCAGATCTTGATAGCTTGTATTCTACTTCAGAAACTTCTAATGAATTAAACCCAGTTTTTGATTTAAACAAACCAGTCGAAACAAGTGACCAGAAAAATGATAAAGAAGAATCACCAAGAAAAAAATCATCTAGCTCATCTTCTAGAGGTATTCAAATTTAAGTTTAAAAAATAGTAATCTAAGTGTTACATAATATTTCACAGTTCCTCTAAGGGAATTGATCAAACAGAAAATTTTCAGAGTTTCTCATTCCAAGCAAAAATTTCTTCCCCTCTCACTAAACCTCCAATTGCAAAATGTGATTGCTCGTATATCAGTCCATCATTGAAAATATATGTCCCATGCATGAAAGGGGAAATCTTGCCTTTCGGCTTCTTCCTGTATGACCCATGAGAGTCCAGTGTTCTAGATTAGAAGTCTGCACCACTGAATGTTTTCTACTCGCTATCGTGTTTCAAATTGGCATGCTTCGGTGTCGTCATAAAATCCAGATGTAAAATCCAACTTTGATGAAAAAAAAAGGTGAATTTTTATAACAATATAACTTGATTTTTCAAGGGATAAATAATTATTTCTAAGGAACAAGATTGTATGCAAAACATCTAGGCTTCCAAAGAAGTAAATATTTAGCCTTTTGTCAAGTAAAAAGCTGAACATTTACAACTAGATGAAATGTTTATTCAAAATATTTTTTAAAGGAATCATTTTTACTACCTAAATGATTGAATAATTTTATGCGTTTAGAGAGTGGATGCTGGCATGTTTATGAGGTATAATTTCAGTTTTAAAATATTTGAACATATTGACTTATAAATGGTCTTTACTGTGACAGTGACTTTGTACTTGGAAGCTCTCCTACATATTTTTTGAGTAGAAACCCCATGCTTTTTGCTTTGTTATAACCCCAAATGTATCACCTTGAATAATAGACTTTTTGACCAGGTGAAATGCATTTTTGTAAGTATACAAATCATTACACAGTATGATTTACATAAAAGTTCAAAAAATTAATTTGTTTGTATATAGACATGAACAAATGGAAACTATATTTCTAAAAAAATTGTTCATATCAATCAGATTTTTATAGCTACAATGTAAATATTTTACAAAAACTTAATTTCTTGAAAATTTTTGGAGCTACTTAAATTCTGTTATTGAAGGGAAGAGTTCTAATTTCTTGTTGTGAAACACCTTCAGCTGTCAAAAATCTGACCACACCATGCTGTTCCTCTTTTGGAGCATCCATTATGTCATGCTACCCTCTTCAACCGAGTGTATGAGTGCCTTAAAGAACTTTAATCTCACAATTTAGCGTCACTTTCGTAAATGAGGCATGTTGCAGATGATGGACCGAACCATTCTTGTGCAAGGGGAGTTGGCTCACTTTCATTTGACTTGTCCTTATACATTAGACTTGATTAATAGCATAATAAAATGCAAATACGGTTGATAATTTAAAAAAATTAACATAAATGAAATGACCAAAGAGAAATATAGGAGGTAGTCAGGTGGGGTGGGACACCATTAATTATGGCTAAAGGAAATATTGTTTTTAATTTCTGATTTTTCTTCCAAGTTCAGTAGCCATAGCATTATAGTTATTGCTTTAAATAATTTCAGTTTCAAATTTTTGCGTGTTTGTGGCCAAAAAACTGTTTCTAACACCAAAAGTAAATAACTTCTTATACTTTGGATACAAGTTTTTAGTCCCATTTATTACAACTTAAAAAAATTCTTTTTAATAATGTTTTGCTGACCTAAGAGCATAACTTTTATAAATTAGCAGTTCAGTTAGTCCTAACAGCTACATATTTTTAGGAATAGTTGGTATGTTATGTAAAAGGAGGGATGGGACACTCACTTAGGGAGGAAAAAAATGAAATTTTATCTTCCCACAGGAATTGACTGTTCCATCATTGATAACGATGATATTATGGCAAATCTGCATTCATCAAAGACGGTGGGTTGAACTAGTTTTGCACATATTTTTCATTTTATTTGGACAATATGTTAAATAAAAACATGTTATAATATGCAATGAACATTAGGAGCATAAATTATACACTGTCTCTGTCCTTTTTTTCCAAATATTTATGAAAATTCTGCATTTTCAGCTTTTAAAAACATGTCCCATCCCTCCCTCATGTAAGGGAGGGATGGGCCATTTTTCTTACTATTTTAATTTGCATATATAACTAAGATTAATAATCACCATCAAATTTATATTGAAACTTTCAAAGTTGTATTTTTAGAAAATAATTTGTAAGAAAATTTTTTGTTAAAATGTCCCCCTTCTCCTGACTTTCCCCTATAATTATTAAGAAATTGTCTTCATTCATTAGAATGATTGCCTTGTATTTTGATATTCACTAACCCCCAAGTTTAAATGCAAACATATCTTTTTTAGAAAGTGATTGTATCAACCTTTCAAGTATATTAGGCAAGTTGGAGTGTATAGGCTGATTATTTTACCAACTATGCGAAAAATTCCAGAGCTGGGAGTCGAACCTAGGACTACCGGTACCTAGTAGTCCTGGGTTCGACTCCCAGCTCTGGAATTTTTCGCATAGTTGGTAAAATAATCAGCCTATACACTTCAACTTGCCTAATATACTTGAAAGGTTGATACAATCACTTTCTAAAAATATATATAACTTCCGCGGCATAATGGAGTTGTCGCGAATTAATTGTTTCATCTGTTCCATCTGTGGTTCGCAGAGGAAGATGATAAATACCAACGGTTCTAAAGTGAGAAATTTCATCTGGGAATCGTCCCAGAGTAGCTCAGTGGTAGAGCACCCGCACGTTAAGCGGTAGTCCTGGGTTCGACTCCCAGCTCTGGAATTTTTTGCATAGTTGGTAAAATAATCAGCCTATACACTCCAACTTGCCTAATATGCAAACATATCTTTCATATGGGAATGTGGAGCATGTGTTGGAACAAAGTTTATATTAAATTTCTTGCTGTGAAACAGGCACATAGAGCCAGAAAAATATTTCTGGGTATGTTCAAAATCAGAAGACCGAATTTTTCACCAAAACTCTTTATCATTTTGTTAATAAAAATTCAAATTTTAGGAGTGGGGTAAGGAAGTGATAAAAAGGCCATGGTCTTCCCCCTCTGGTTATATGCTTGACATGAAATAACTTTCAGTATATCAGTTATACAAATTAACAAGTACATCCATGTTAAATAATTATTAGCAGCAATATTTGCTGTTGGTACTTATCTTTTATGTTTGATTTTATGATCAAGGAATTTTAATTTAAAAACTTTTTGTTACATATGTAGTTTCTTTTTATCTGCTAATTTTATATCCCCATGACAAATTAATGTCCCATTTTATATTTCGCACAAGTTTATAACAAATGAAAGTAATGATAAACTTGTTTCTTGGTCATCTGTAAATAAATGTTTAGAAGTTTTCTAGTTTATATTTGATGAATTGAAATTAAATTTATTTTGATATTTCTTTGTGTACTATATCTAAAGTTTAATTTTTGTTGCATTAGAGTCCAGTTCTACTGTAGAAAATAATCAAGAAATTATAAACATTCAGGTAAGTTTTGCCGTTGTTTTAAAAGAAAGTTTGTACAAATTGCCAATTGAAATTATAAAATTGAATAATTTGTATTTATTAGAACTTAGTTTATTACACAATCAAACAAGCTAGAGCTAATCAACAGTCAGTTTGAGGGTTTAAAAGAGGTTTCTTTTGATATTAAACTTGTTATTATCTCTTTAGTAACAGTTACTTGAAAAGCCAAAACAGTAACTTGCAAAAAAAAAAAAAAAAATGGTATTTCAGTTGCCCGAATATTTAATAAAAATTGCCAATCTATAAAAAAGCTAACATCAATGAATAAAACAAAGGGAATCTGGTTTTGTTTCAAAATTTTTTTCTAAAGAATATTTTTAACTTTGTTATGCTTGGGGGGGGGGGGGGGGGAATGCAGAAATTAACACATACAGTCAACTCCCTCTAATCCGCAAAAGTTTTGCCCAAAGGTTGTGCGGATTATAGGATTTTGCAGATCATATGTCATTGTTTACATTTTCCTTTGCAGATTAAGAGAGAGTTGATTAATTTAATCACGCATAGAGATTAAAAAGAAAATATGATATCTAGTAAATTTTTAAGTATTTTATCAGTTGTAACTCAACTTATCAATAGGTAAATAATTTAAGCATTCTCGAATAGCAATAAAATATACATATTTATTTTCATATTTCAAGTGCAGAAATGAAAATTCATAATTGATTACTCTAATTTTTAAACGTGGTATATGTTTTTTATATTTTTACATTTGTTTTCCAAAACTTTAGCTTGCAAATAATTGTGTAAAAATGCAATTCTTTGTTCAGAAATAAAAGTTTATTTTGCAAGAAAAGTAATGTATTTCTCTCCAATTTTAAAACTTTTGTCCAGAGGCATATTTTTTCTTGATTGATTCTGTATCAGAATTCCTATCGTGATTGAGTGTGCTAACAGTATGCAAAAGGAAAATGAACATACGCAAAATTGAGTTGAGCTAATCCTAAAAAACTATGCGAGAATTGCCAGTTAATAGAGCATTTTGATGAGCCTAGCAACCAAATGTCTTTCCTCCTTTATGAAAAGCTAACTACTCTTCTAATGTATTTCAATGGAAGAAACCCAATTTTTAATGTCTATTTATGGTATTAAATTTGACATTACAATTATATAGTTATGCTTTTTTAGCATTGTTATTTATTACTTTACTGCATTTGTGCTTGTGTTTTTTTTATTATTTGAATGTTACGTGATAATCCCTGAACACATTGAAATTGTATTTTTTCGATATTTATTTGTTTGTTTACATTAAAAATCAATTGTGGATTAGAGGAATTTGTGAATTATAGGTCTGCAGATTAAAGGGAGTTGACTGTATTTAAAACAGAAGTCAAACATACACATTTATCTCATTATCTCATCCTTTTTTGAAAATATATATCTTGAAAAAAGTAAAATTATACATATTTAATATGGTGTAATTGAACAAATCGAACACCAATAGATTATTTCCTGGGAAGTTATTTAGTTAATTTTGTGTGTATGTCTATGTGCATATGTTATAATATATATATATATATATTTTTTTTTTAGAAAAATGAAGTTAATTTAAATGAGCATAGTAACTTAAAGAATGTTCCTAATGTAAGAAGTAACAAAACTCCTGAAGTTTCTAAGGAATTTGCAGTTGCATCAGAAACAAATATTCCACTCAAAAGTATGTTTTATAAAGTTTTCTTTTTTAAGCACTTTAAAAACATACATGCTTTCTTAAGTATTTTTGTGAAAGTATTGTTATAACTGTTTATATTTTGACTCGTGAAATTCATAGGAAAGTTTTCACCAATTAAGAATATTTAAACAATAGCCACTCAAAAAGACACAAAGTAAATAAAACGTAATCAAATAAATATGAAAATAATATGGTAAACTAGAGCTTACTTAGACTGTAATTGTTGTACAGTGGAACCCCGATCTATCGTTCCTGCATTCATCATTTTCCCGTATTGATCGTTTTATTTCTATGGTCCCTGCACAAACTGTATTCAAATAACGTTAACAAAACCCGCATATATCGTTCGTCAAACATTCGCTTTCCCGCATTCATCGTTGTAAAATGTTTCTTCTGACCGAAGTGAAATTGAAGATCAAGTGGATCAATATGGCTTACAAATCAAATTACTTCATGGTATGATATCTTGGGTTGATGATGGTATAGGTGAAGAGTTCTTACATCTAGCAGGGATGAGTATGGTGTGAAATGTAGTGATTATATTTCCATTTATTTAGAAGTAGCAACGTGCGGTATAATAAGTATGGAAGAAATGTGACGCAAAAAATGAAAATAATTGCATATTACGAGGAAACTGAGAATAATATTATGCCGATGAGACTGAGCCAACACTAGTGCCTAGTTTATCCTACTCAATACCAGTATTTGAAATTGTATGGCTTTTACATACAAACATGAATATACATAAAAAGACCAAAAAATAATATTGCAAATCTTGAAAATTTTATTTAATTAAAAGATTAATGAAAAACCCAGTGTAAAATTACTGATTTTTTAAAAATAAGTATCACTTTAATTTCTATACAACTTCAGTTTGTTTCTTTTACAGTTTGGTAACAAATTTAGTATTTTTGGTATACTGTATACATTGTCTGTATTCATAAATACTGTTTTCTTCGTATTTTGACTTAAAACCGCATTCGTCGTTTTCCCGCATGCATCGTTTTTTCTTACGCACCCCTTGAAAAACAATAGATCGAGGTTCTACTGTAATTGGAACTTTTATTTTTGGATTTGTGTGCTTGGTTCTAGAACCTGCTTATAAATCCTCGTCGAGTGAAGTGGACAACACAATAAGAGGCACCCTCTATGAGGGTCTTTCTAGAGGGTCCTAACCCGTATTTATGCTAAGTTTTGTAAAAAACCACGGAAAGCTCCAAATGGCTTGGTTGGCAGGCACAACCTGGGTTTGAACCAATAGTGTCACCGGTGTCACCCCCCCCCCTTCCCCACATACAAAGTCTGTCAAAGTTTGTTCTGCATAAGAATAAGCAAAATCGTTAACAGTATTGGGTGGGGTATGATTTTTCTTTTTACCCTACACAAATAATGTTCCATTTATGCAAAAATATCATTCTGGTAATAATAAGAAAGTTCTTTCAAACATTACCAGGCTATTATACAATCTTTCACACCACCTGTATGAGGAATTGCACAAGGTGTGCAAATGACTTTTTTTTTACCTGGAGTGTTTCCCCAGGAGGCTTATCAAAACCATGAGCTTTGAAAAAGGCTGTTTATAATAGCATTGTCAGACTAATAAAAATATTGCATTTGAATTCAACTAAACATTAAATTATCATATTTGAAATTTAATATAGTTTGTTGTGTGTCATCATGGCCTCCGCCAGAAAATTTTTACTTGCCCTCCCCCCCCCCCCCCCTTCTTCTCTTTTTTCTTCCTTCCGAAAACCTGTGTTATAAATTTAAGTGTGAGTTATAATAAATAAAAATGTATAGAGTAGAATAAATGAGAATAGTTTTTCACTCATTTTTTGATTTTTCAAATGTTATGCATCCAATTACATAAAATATATAATATTTCATTAGAGGTGTTTTGGATATCCGTATCCATATCTGCGGATATTTGAAGAAAAAAATATCCGGATCATGATAATTTAACGAAAAAAAAAAAATTATCCGGATCCATCAAAGTGAAATAAAATGATCCGGATCTGGGACCAGATCCGCATTCTTTTTAACAGATCTTCCACGGATCTTTTAACGATATTTCAGAATAAATGAAAGAAAGAAAATCAAATTATTTCGTTATTATTATTTTTTTTATAATTAAACATACCATGTTTACTTGCGTAATAGTCGCCCTCGCAGAACAGCCTCACCCCCATTTTGAAGCAGACAAAATTGTTAAAATATTTTTCCTGCAGAAAAGTCGCAGTCACGTATTTTACATTTATGTCTATATAAAAATATTACTAAAAAGAAAAATGCCTCTTTCTGCGTATAATTGAAGAAAAGATTATTTAATATATGGCAGATAAACTGAAAAAATTTGGTAAATTATTAATTTTATTATAATACCTATAATATTTTTGGATTAGAGTGTTCAATATTACATATAGTTGACTTTCCCCGCATAATAATCACACCTAGACTGTCACTATGAAACACTGGCTTAAAAAGTGTGACTATTATGCAAGTAAATACGGTATATATTTTTTCTAATTTAAAAATAATAAATATTGTTATTTTAAAGTGAATCTTCTTGTTTAGCATATAATTCTGTTAAAATTAGTATTAGAAATTGAGAGCGATTATGTACTTACAACTTGCTAGACTTTTTAATATTTCTACAGGGAAGGCTTAATACAATTCACCCCCCCCCCTCCCCCACACTTTTTGCACCCCATCTTTTATTCTTGCAATAGAAAGTGAAAATTTTTATAGAGAGGGTTTGGCTCCTTACTAGTTACACTACTTGTAGTAGTAAGCTTAATAAATTCAAAAAATCCTGTTTTCGTTGATTTCCCCCCCCCCCCTCAATTATAAAAGCCTATTTTTAGGAGTTTTCAGATATATCATGTCACATTTTCGTCATGGGTTTTTAATATTATAGCATATTTTTCTTTTATGTTTCTTTGCATTAGTTTAGCTCCAGCAAACTGACCGACATTAATTTTAATCGTTTTAAATATGAGAACCTTCTGAAGTAATTTGGTAGTGTGGCGATCTATGAAGAAGAAATAAAATTTGTTTAAAAGTTAAAGTTCTATCTTCATTTTGAGAATGCATTAGATTGTAAAAAATTCTGAGATATATTTTCCAATACTAAAAATTTCGACTTATATTTCATTATGAAAAATGTGTAGTTATTTTGTTTTAGTGAAATCGAAATTTATTATTAACTACTTTTCTCAATTTTAACTGTTAAGAATTTTTTTAAAAATTTGATTTTTATTTCTTGCAAAGTGAATAATTTAAAAATATAATATCAATATTACTGTGGATTTTAAATGAGATAGCTTTTATTGCTGGAAAAAATGCCGACGCTCTATTTTTGTGTAATTTGAAACTTCTGAATTATATCTGCTATGATATTTCTATTTTTAAAGTATTTCTTTTTATTTCTTAGTGAAGGAAATATGACTGATAAAATATAATTTATGATTTCTCAAGTAAAATTTGCCATATTTTGAAATGAAACACAGGTGTGGAAATTCTGCGCCAATTGCGCCATACCGTGCCAAAACTTGAAACCTGCGCTATCCTGCTACATAAAGGCTTTAGCGTATGATTCTGCACCAAAAGAAAAAAACAGCTACTCTGCTCATTACAAACTGCTTAAAAAAAATAAATAAATAAATAAAAAAAAGCTCCAACTCGCCGTACGTTTTGTTTCCGCGCTCGCACAACTGACTACCGTAATTTATGGAAGAAACGCCGCTCCTACGAAAATGAGCTTAATTAACTAGAAAATCAACAGAAACTTCGCAGTCACGATCTCCCCACCTCCACCACTCCGGGGGAAAAAAAAGAAACATCGCACTGGGATATATTTTTGAAAGGGGGGGGGTGGATAAACGGTAAAAATTTCTCCTTTTCCCACCCTTCCCATATAATGTTTTAAAGTATTTATTGCTACTTTACGAAGCTTACGATTTCCATTTTCAAATAATCAGTGTCCAATTTAAAACATCAATTTTTATATTCACAAAGGCAAATTTATAGAATTAAATAAATAACTTGTAAAAAACTTTTTGCTTTCGCAAAAAGCTCAGACAGTATAGCACATGCTGTTAAAATGAAAGAACCAGCGGATGAGTAGGCTCCAGTCAAAAGTAAACATTTCCCCCCCCCCCAACTGACGTCCAGCTGTTAATTACGTAATGAGCGTTCTTCAGCAAATTGTTTGTTTTAAGCTTTGAATGTTGTGTGATAACTCTTGATGTTTATTCATTTATTACTTCTGATATTTGTAACACTGGGATTTATTTTAAAAGCACTCAGGGTTTCCTGAGCTTGCCAATTACTCGTAGCTGACTTTCTACTGTAATAACAGCGTAATGCAGTGTTCATTCCGTACAGTGCTCCTTCACAGGGCGCAAAGCCGCACGGCGAAAAAACACAAATAACTTATAGATGAACTTTTTTTTTTGGGGGGGGGGGGGGTAGAATGGTTAAATTCGCACAGGGCGCAACAGATTAATTTGGCTCCTACGGGGGCTCCTTACTGGTGAATTTGGAGGGAATAGAATAATAGGATATGTAATATTTGAAAATTAGGTTTACTTGCCATATTTAACTATTTTAATGCAGGGGGGGGGGTTGTGTGTGTGATTCTTAGGGGGATCCTTCGCGGTGCGTGGTCTGTGGAGTCCTTTGCAACGCCACTGTATGAAAGAGTAAGATTACAAAGAAATAAATAATCGAACTACTTTGGTACATTACTCGGATGTATATCAAATTACTTTGATAAGAAAGTAGTAGAGGCCTCGCTGGGGGTTTCCTTTCTTATGCTGGGGGCCATTGCTGACCTGGCCAGTCCGGGCCTGAGAACAATGGACGTTCATGGGAACACAGGGGTGTGGTTAATCGAGGGTAGTGTGTTTTTGCAGTATTTTAAGGAAACTTTAGCCCATCAAAATATATATATTAAAACCTTCATTAAATTTTAATTATAGTACTAAAATGTAGACATAAAAAGCTTCTTTTTTTTGGGGGGGGGGACTTAATTGAGGAGACATCGGTTGGATTTATGTATCCATCCACAGCATTTGATCAAACTGCTTTTCAACGGGGTAGGCTCGCATTCTGATTCGTTACGCTGTGCTCCGTGCACCGCTAAAAGGTACGTGATCGGTGGGGGCGTCATTTTTTGAGACAATTATTACTAAATAACTTTTATAATTTTTCGTTGAAGATCGGCCAAAAAAAAAAAAAAAATTTAAAATATCGTAAACGCCGCGGCGTTTCTTCCATAAATTACAGTACTATTACATCACTCTAAAAGAATGCAATTGGCTCAGAACAAACCAGTCAGAAAAACAGAGAAAAGAGAAAAAATGTCATTGATCATCATTTTATGGCCAGCACTGCACTCAAGATAGGGTTCCTCAGGGGGGGAGGTTGTGACCCCCCCTTATCCCCCCCCATAGCTACGCTACTGTAATGGAGATAAAAAGAGAAAAGTTAAATAAAAAAGTTTGCAAAAGTTATTCATTTTTCATTTAATTTTTAATCTATAGTCTTTGTTATTATTATTATTCTGGTGTTAAAAATTACCTGTAACTTTGAATGTAGCATCTAATAATATATTAGGTTAAGGTAAGTTTATATTTTTCATTTTTAAATGCTTATTATTTATTAAAGTGGGCTTCTTTTATCTGAGTAATATTTAATACTCTCAAATTTACTAAAAGCTTGACTGTAGTTATATTTTTCTATCAATAGATTAAGAATGAAATTTGCTCCAATTTGTCGCTTCAGTGCTCCAAATCGTCGATGCTGTTGCTCCAAAAAGCTGCTCCAAATCAGCCTTACCCAATTCCCATCCCTGGAAACAGAAATGTTTCACTTTATTTGTGAGCACAAGTTTTTTTTATTTTAGAAAAAGTAAATTTTTCATTTTGTTAGTAAAAAATAACTGACTTATATTTCAAGTTCAGAAGATAATTGGTAAACATATTTTTCTATAAATTTAAATTTTAATCCATTTAATGGACTTATGTGGTGAAATTTAAGTTTATAATATTCTTTTTCTATTTTTCTCATGTATATGTATAAGATATTAACTGAAATACTCACCGATTTATACAGAACTCACTGATTTACCTTTTTGTTACCTCTCTCATTTTCTTTGTGATATTGTTTAATGATATTTTATTTTCCTGGTGTGAATAAATAATAGATTGCTTTTTAGTTCAGAATATGCAGGGTGCGAATTGACGGGGGGATGGATGCCGGGGATCGTCCTCGGCTGAAGAATGTAATATCCCTGGCTAGAGAAATATTAATTGATCCCTGCCAGGGATACTATTTATCCCTTGCTGAAGAAATATTAAACTGATGAGTGAAGATTTTGGGACGTCAAGATGTAGGTGGTATGTTATCGTTTGTTACTCGAATACTCTAAGGCAACTGCCTTAAAATTTCGTCACTTTTCTAAGCTAAAAACCCTCAAGGGTGGCTTCCAATACAGGTACATTGTATGTAGCTTGTGTATCTGTGATTCCATAGAACAAACAATCTGACTTTTGTTTGAATATAAGTCGGTTCCCACACGTGTCGGCGACTGCATTTGTCAAGTAATATCATGTGAGTGAAGCATTTGCACCTTCCCTCCTTCTTCTTTTCAAGTGTCCCCCCCTGGAGAAAATGTTCAGTTCGCACCCTGAGAATATGTTTATTCTAACTATCAAGTGAATACATAAAGTTTAATTTATTATTATTATTTTTTTTTTAGTATTATTATTATTATTATTTTTTTTTAGCATTTCTACAAGATTATCAAATTTTAAGATTACTAAATTGAAAAAGCCTTTCATCTGCACTTCATCATTTAGCTGAAAGCTAAATATTTAATGTTCAATAAACCCACAACTAAGCTTAAATGAAAAAGAATGGTCTTTTATTATGCTTTTATAAAAATTACATTGTTTACTGTATATGTTTATACAACATCAATAATTATTTTCATATATATAAGATTTTGAAGTGTCTTTCAAAAATAGCTAAGTTAATAATTCTAATGAATTGATTTAAAAGGGCGATTCAAACTCTTTGACAAAAATCAATAAATTTGAAAAAAAAAAATTAAGTATGGTAAGTATTACAACCTTATTTTTATTTTAATCCTTTTATGAAAGTTCTAATTATTGAATAGAAAGAATATAAAAGAAAAAAACTTATGTAAGAAACAATTGTTTTAAACATGTTAATTTCTTGTCTTATAAAGAGAATTTTGCCTTAAAATTCATATTAGAATGATCATGGTTTATATTTGCTTTCAGTAATGAATGTAAATGATTATATAAAATGCATAAAACAAGGACATAAGGACATTAAATTCTTGCGGGATTAAATAATAAGACATATTGTTTTCTGTATTTTTAATTTCTTTTTTTACAACAAGACACTAAGACTGAATGAAATTAAATAGGTAAAAACTGAAACTACTATGACACTTGCTATTTATTTTGATAAGATAAACTAGAGTTTCTGTATGTTTGAAAAGCTATTTGGTTTAGTAGTAGCGATTCGATATCACACAATATACACAAAGTATCTTGTTAAAAATTTAAAAATGTAAGTTTATTTTAATGACTAAAATAATTTTTTCACTCATGCATTCACAGGATTTGAAATTTATCATTGTGGTAGAACATTTCACGTATTGTGCATGAAAACATCACTTCAAGATGATTTCTAAACAAAAAGATTCGTATCCGTGGATCTGAGAAAAAAATATCCATTTTCATATCCGTATCCACGGATCTAAAAAGCAAAGGATCTGTTTTCATATCTGTATTCGCAGATATGAAAAGTAATGATCCGTTTTCATAACCATATCTGCAGATCTAGATTTTTACCAATCCGGCACACCTCTATATTTTATGGCTAGTAAGAGTACAAGTTGGTAGTAAAAATAAATTAACAGAAACTTTTCATTCCAATTTAATAATAAAAAGAAAAGTGGAGGACTAGAAATAATTTTTTTGTATCTTAATTAAAAGAAAAGATTTGCACAGAAATAATAAAGTAAAAAGTAGAATCTGAAAATGAATGCACATGTTTATTAAGAAATTTTAAAAGCTTTTCATGCTTTTGTGAGTATGCATACATACATATATATATATATATATATATATATATATATATATATATATCTGCTGAGTGGATGCTACATTGATTTGTAAGTTAAGTCTTTTTACTATATATATATATGTAACATTACAAGTCAAAAGCCTATGAAAATCCCATATTTCTGGAACTGCGCAGTTTAATTCAGTTGGAACACAGAAATGCGCGTTCAAAAACTGCAATTACTACACGGTCCCTTGCAACTCCTTTGTAATTTTGTAGACGGTCCTGGCAGCCAGCCACATAGGCGTCTTAAAAGTCATAACAAATTTTGGAAAACCGCTGCCCAGAATTACCTCTTGACGAATAATTGCAATGCTTATAGTCATGTGACACGACTTCAGAAGGTGATAAAAGCGGATGCATCATCCCAGGAGCGGAACTTTCGCGTGACACAGCTGCCTAAGAAAGATGTATCCAGTCGTCAAATAAAATCATGTAATCCTACTTGGATTCCGTCTCATTTCTCCCATCCACCGGAATGGTCGGCTGGGGGGGGGGGCTCTAAGCCAGAGTCCTTACCCAGTCGCGCCGCTTCCTCCTGCTCTGCCCGTTAACGCCTCGCCTAGTACTCAATACCGAAAATGCGCCTCAACCGCCTCAACAGTCTTGACTTATCCGGACCACGACTATACAACTTTCCCGTAGCGCCTTAATGCTACATATATATATGCACGAGTGTGTGTTAGGGTGCTTCAGAAATCTATGAAAAAAAATAAACTTTGTATTTTTCTTGATCTTGCCATCTTATTTCGTGCCACTATATATAGTGATAATTTGTGTAAAATTTTGGTAAAATATATTTCTATTTAGAGGTCACACAGCCATATTCAAATTTCCTTATATTGAGAAAAATACGCACGTTTGCATATGTAGTTGTTGTGTGTGATTACGGCAATGCTACACTAGGGCGATCTGCCAAGGGGGGGGTGCCTTGGTAGGAGGATTTTCTAAGGGATTCTAATGCGCATTCACGTTACATCTGGAGAAAACATACCAAAACTCCAGACCGTTAGATCGACAGCCACGCGATAGGACCCGAGCCCGGGACCTTCACACTTCGGCCATCTATCATTTTCAGTGGCATAACCACTGTTCCATGGTGAGGCCTTGCATATGTAGTAATAAAGTTACTTAATATTTTTGTTATATCTATGAGAAAAGAAAGAATGCAAAACAAATTAAATACAGGAAAAATATGAAAAATGAATCAAATATAGAAAAAATATGAAAAATAAATGAAATGTAAAGAAAATATGAAACACAAATAAAACACACAAAATCTACAAAAACTCATTCATTAGATCTGAAATTAATTTTTGAGTGTACTTTTCTTGCAACCTCGATACTTTTTTTCGATAATCCTGAACCACTTCAAGACACTATTGCTGCTCTTCATTCTTAGCGATTATCTTAATAAATATTTTGACAAGGGCCATTGCCGCTCACAACTCCCAGTTTCTTTGCTATTTTGAAGACTCGTTAGTAAATATCTTGAAGTTCCATACCAATGCTTAGGATCAATTTGCAGAAACTCCCTGTTGATGTATAATAGGCTAAAAAACATGTCTATGTTTTTCGTCACAAAACTGCATAATGTGTTAGTCATCAATTTGTCAATCTCTTGATTTTGCAGTCTTGCTCGCTTCAGTTGTTAGTCCTCACCATCTCGTTCCTGAAGGGCTTTCACTATCTTTCATTTTTACTTCACTAGAACATCCAAATCAATGAAAGCTAGTGCTACGCTATGGTCGCTGAGATATCAAAGATATCGTGACAGTTTGTCTGTAGCCACAGCTGATATTTCTGGGTTTTCCTCTTTATATGCTACAAGACGCTGAAGGAGCTTCAAATCATTTCTCGGTGTTTGCATAGCAAGGAATGTTGTTAACCAAGCTCTTATACACTCTTTCACAATAAAGAAGTCAGGAATACCTTTGCTTTCTCGTGCTGCAAGGCTGGACTGTCTACGAAACATCCACCAACTTGAATCTATAAAGAATGTTTGACATTCATCTGTCATGAAGGGCAGCTCATGGAACACAAAAGGTAGGTACACCATGAGAAGGTGTTCATCTCAGAAAAAATATAATAATCTCCAGCATCTTCCTGTAATCTTCTTTTGCATGGAGCGTCAGAAGTTGGCTTTGTGCAAATTGAATTACTAATTGCATATTGCTCTGAATGGCTGCCAGCATTTCAGCGTTTCTCACTCCAGGCTCAAAATTAGAGTAATCTGTTGCTAATCATGACTGCTGAAATTTTTTAAAAAGCAGTATAGTAGGTCCACTGGAGCTGGATGGTCCCATGTGTTGCGTGATTATGCTAGAAAGCACAATTTCTAGTATGCTGTGGTAAAATACAAAAGTTGCTTTTTTGGCTTTTCTTCCAATGTCAAACATACTACAATTTTTATACCAATTTTACTGAATGCCGTATCGAAGCACATACCTCGTACAGGCTAAGTAAATGCCTACTTATCTAACAGTTCTGCAACGGCATTTGCCATAGCAATTCTTGTCCCTGACTGTAATTTAGGAAAGCCAGAACAAGTGGGAAAGTCTTGATTCTTTAACTGATCAGACATTGTTTATCTTGTAGAGTTGTTAAACATTTGAAATTATACACTTTTGAATGCAGGATTATTTCTGTGTAATGGCATTATACACTATTCTTCATCTGTCCATTTTGCCAATTTTCATCAGAATTCAATTGTGTTACACAACCTCTGAATGTTATTCAATTAAACTGCAATTTTGCATATTTATGCAGAGTGCAAAAGAATTGCAGGGTGAGAACAAAGAAATTCAAAAAGACACTTTTTTTGAAGCATTCTAATATATACATATATATAAATATGCTAAGGACTTTTGCATACATATATATAGATATGCTAAGGAAAACCTTTGTGTCCCTTTTGCAGCACATTGTGCAAATGGATAAGTGTGAAATTCGGTACAGTTAAAGTTAGTATGGAGGTGGTTATGTGAAAGCTAAAATTTTTGTGTAATATGCTAATGCATTGTAAAAAATTAGAGAAGTAATTTGGCATGCGGTATTTCATGCCAAGTTGAGCGATGGTTCCAATGTTGTGTCAATTTTGAAATAACAAAACTAAGTTTCAGCAGTACTATGGGTTATAGTATTACAACAAAATTTGCAAAAAGTGAAATTATTCGCCAGTTTGGTAAAATGCCAGTGACTAAAATCTGCTTTATCCCTGTGCTTGGTGACTTTTAGATGGTGAATAAGTGCACCAAGTGTTGTAAATTCCATGTTTTAAAGCTATGGGAAAATGAACCGAACAGGGCAGGAGGTTGCAATCCGAGAGATGCTCCACAGAAATGTGCCGATTCGACAATTTCTTCACAATCTCCTGCCACGCAGTATGCTAAAGCAAATTTTCTCCGAAAATATCACTATAAAAATACCTCCGCAATTAATAGGAAATGAAATAAAATTATCAATGAAGTGTATGGAAATATTTCCGAAAACATACTCTCAGATTACATATTGAAGTAGCAGTTTCCAAGGGGTGCCAATTTTCAAAAGTCCCTCGCCTTCTGATGACAATCTAAATGAGGGGGAGGGTATTCCAGGAAGGGCGCAAGTAGCTCTGAATGACAAATTCGGTAACGTAAGCTGCTCTATCCTGGAAAACAAACAAACATCATTTGATCGATTTTTCATTTAAACAAATATTTCACAGTAGTATGATTTTGTTACACACGTAATTCTGATTTTGAGATTTAAGAGTTCGTACCTTGAAAAACATGAATCACTGAAAGAAGTACCCCGGGAAGAAAGCTCGTCATATACAGTTGAGGGCCAAAAAATCTGCCGACCTAAAATCCGCACAACTTCTCTGATGTAGATAACGAAATTCCCAGTTATCCGCCAGTGATGAAATTGTTCAAAAGTGTCTTGAATCCAGATAAATATGATTCTGATGATGATGATGAAAACTTGGGTAATAATAATAATATTAATAATAAAATCCATTTGATAAAAGTTTAAAGTTTGGATAAGAATACCTTAAATTTTTAGTATAGCAAATTTCTTTAACAAAACAAGAATTATTGATAATACACAATTTGTAAAAATACATAAGAAAAGAAAAAAGCTGAAAATAGAAAAAAAATAATATTTTAAAACAAATAAGCATGGAACATGTTTCCAAAATTAGAAAAGGAAATTTTGAAACAATTTGCTTTTCCAGTCTTCATGCATTTTTCTTTTTTCTCCTATACTTTTGTATGTAATGTGAAAATATAAGAGAAATACTTTTGACAGTGTTTTTATTTCATTGTAATTGTATTCTACATTTTTAAAATCAGAAATGTAATTATTTATCTTTTATGGCCTGAAATCCACAAAATCCTAAAATCCGCACAAGTCCTGGTCCCAAGCTGTGCAGATTTCTGACCCTCTACTGTACATTATTTCCAATAACTAAGGAAGCTAGTTGACTGATTTAATTCAGTGCAGTCAGGGGTGTAACCAGAAATTTTTCATGGGGGGGGGTTATGACTACTGTAACTCATATATATGTATACGTGTGTGTGATAATGTAGAGAAGAACATACATTTTGTATGGCAAAAAATTCCTCATGGGGGGGGTTATGACCCCAATAACCCCCCCCCCCTTGGCTACGCCTCTGAGTGCAGTTTAATAATTTATTAAAGTTTTATTTGATAACTTAAGTTGTTTCATTTTACCGTGATTATAGTTCTAAGTAAGAACTGAGTAGATAATTCTATGCCTCCAACTAACTGGGGAGGTTTGAGAGGGTGTGTAAATACCCCCCCTTCTTTCAATTCATCCCTTCATGCTAATAATAATATCTACCGCTTGTGGCGCACCCAGGATTTTAGTTTAGGGGGGACGGCTGGGCTACAAATACTGCTGAATAATGACCTTGATTATAGTTACAATTCTCTTATAACATCAAAATATTCTGTACCACTTGACTGGCCCATAGAACGCAAACCCACAAGCAATGTAACTCGTTATAGAGTCAAAAATAATTATCTGATCTTTTCAGTGACGTCGTAACCGAGTTTAACAGTGTTTCATAAACTAACTGTACATATTTATTTAAAAACTAACATTTTTTTTGGTAAAAAAATACTTTAGAAATAAATGAAATTAAAAAAATTAATTCATTAATGGCAATTTTCATTTTTTAAAGCTTTTCACTTCTAATTTTCTACCTTTAGGGGGAGCTTGAGCCTCCATGAGCCTCTGTGGGTGGGCCTATGGTGTTGCGTAATTTTTGCTGCAACCCAGTTTAGCTTCTCTTCTGGAACTTCTTTCCTAAAGTGTTTTGAGTGGAAGTGCTATCAATACTTTCTTTCACTTCGGAGCCCTTGCACAAATAGTAATAACTACTGATGTATAAAGATAACAAGATGTTTTATAGTGTACACGGGGTAGTAATGTTCAGCCACTGCAATTCTGTACATTACTGCCCTGACTTAAGCAAGGCCGTGTGTAATCGTTACTGCACCCCTTTAGTCAAGCACCTCATTCTCACCCCTTGTCGAAGATCCATTGCCCCCCCCCCCCCCAGCAAGAGAAAGTGTTCTTAGTTACACTCCCGGTTTAAAAGTGAAAAAAAATACAGATAAAATGGCAACACATAAGTTGAGAACAACCTGCTGTATTCTTGTTTTATGAGGGAAATGTTGAAATTTTTAAAATGGAAAAAAAAAGTTGAGATGAAATAACACTCTTTATTTCTACAAGTGCATAGAACATGTCTTTCATTATATTTATTCTTATTTCTAATCTCATAAGCCTTTTTTATCACCAAATCGGATCTTTTTTTCATTTCAAATTAATTGAAAATTTTAAAACCAGCATTTTTTGGTGACTTTGCACCCTCTTTGCTGGTGTCACCTGGTGCAGTCTACACCCCAACGCGATGCCACTAGAGATGAGACGGGCTCAGCCCGAGCCCGAGCCCGAACCGGTCTCGGGCTCTGTAATTCACAATTGCGTTCGGGCTCGGGCTCGTGGAAAATTTCTCCTTCATTGAACATACTCCTTGAAACAGAATTTAAAAAGTAATTCATGAGGAAAATAAAAGTACAGTCAACTCCGGTTATAGTGAACCTCTGGGGACCATCAAATTTCGTCCACTATATCCGAAGTTCACTAAAACCCAAGTGTCTTCATGATGGATAGAGATACTGTGTGTGACTAATGGTTTGCGTTCCCTATATCCGATGGTTCACTATAACCAGAGTTGGCTGTACGTATAAAAAAAAATAGAGGCACTGGCGCCTAGAAGGTGCGTTAAGCTCTTTGGATATTTCAGAACAGCGGCTTATATTCATTAGTTGGTCATGAGATCCGACATTTGATAAACATATGGATAAATAAAGAATTAGGAAGTGCATTGAGAGTTTGCAACTAAATTTGTCTTTAATTTGCAGAAACGGCAAAATTCGTTGTATTCTATCAATGAAGTAATTGGATTTTTTAAATCTTTAACTGAAATTTCGGGCTTGGGCGGGCTCGGGCTTCAAAAAATGAGCCCGAACTCATCTCTAGATGCCACTGGTTTGAACCAGGCATTTGAACCTCCCAGTTGAGTGTGCAAATGTATTCAGCCACTGGTGGGGCACTTAGATTATCCCTTACAATTATAAATTTCAATCCAAAAAGTTTTTTGCACGTAGATAAAATTTTGTCTGCGATTTCTGTATTCATAGAAGTTCATCAAACATACACATACAAAACAAAAATGCTAATGAAAAGTAAAAAGGTATAACTATATATGATTTTAAAAATATTATTAGCAGTTAACATTCAGAGTCAAAATTCCTGAACATATTTTGTTTGGTATGTGATTGCTTTATTAAATGCACTCATTCAAAAGACTAGTGTTATGGTGTGTTATATACAGTTGATTTTGTGTCACAAGTTCCATATTATATTATTTTCCTGTGAGTAGCTAATCATTTCTCTGTTACTTTTAGTAATATTCATAGAATTCAGAACTTGCTCATTACATATCAGATTGTTTTGTAATTAATAATTTTTTTCTTTTTTTTTATGTTTATCCCCAAGAGCGTAAATCTTCTACATTGTCAAATAAAAAAATTGAGAAAATACAGGTAAGATATACCTTCTATTTTAAAGTACTTTGAATTAGTTATCAAGGATTAATTTGTCTTTGAAAATAATGTGTTTTTAAAGGTACTTGAATTATATAACAGGCAAGTGTTTAAAAATTATTTATCATAGAATTTATTTTGCTCATTAAAAAACCTTATTTTAAATTTGTATTTTCTTTTTTTTTAACTATTAAAGGCATTTTCCCAATTAGTTTAGATAATTTTAGAATGTAAAATAATTTTACTTTTGTTGGACAATTAATCTAATTAAACCAGAAAGCTTTTAAACTAGTTATTGTGGTGCTCTGCTATTAGAAATTTAAACTACACTGGTAGAATAGCAAGAGTCTCGGATCAGCTTTGGTGATATTTAATTTACTGTTTTTGGTATTGAAATGAAGAGGGCAAACTTTTGCTTAGGCACTTATTGGAAAGGGTTGATTTCAATTTTTATTTTTGTGATAATACTCGAAAGGAAGACTCAATCTGCAAATGTGTAAATTCAATTAATTTAAAATGAGTGGTTCCTAACCTTTTTCTTCCTATCAATCCCTTCTAAATTCTAAAAGAATTTGGAGAATCTCTTGTGTACTTGTATTATGCTATATTATTTTTGTGAATTCTTTTTTACACCTCATGAACCACCAGTTGAGAACCAATGTCTAAAATCAATCAGTTGATAAGTTAAGCCCAATAAATAGTCGTTGTGTATGATAACTCATAAAAATATTAAACAATACATGAATGTTGGGTACTTAGCACTGTTCACCACAACTTATTATCAGTGCTTGATATTTGCATATGCTTTTTTTTTTATTAAACCTGTTCTCTTGTAATTAGTTATGGGAGGAGCAGTGTGACTTTTATGAGAATTTGTTTTCTCTTAAATATTATATGTCCATTTTGGATTTTCAGTTAATCAGTTT
The DNA here is from genome assembly GCA_038373885.1 of Cheiracanthium punctorium. NCBI lineage: Eukaryota > Metazoa > Arthropoda > Arachnida > Araneae > Cheiracanthiidae > Cheiracanthium > Cheiracanthium punctorium. Next base: position 145,765 of record JAWZYV010000377.1, read on the forward strand.
CTTTAAGCATTATTAGTTTTTTATTCTGTACTGAAAAATATTAAGCTGTATGTATAATGTAAACATAGCTTTTGAAAATTAAATTTTATAATTTTTCACTGAATTTTTTTAGCATGCTTCAAACAAAAGTCAGTATCTAGAAATGGAATTTAAGAGGTTAGAAAGAAAGCAAAGGCATGTGGACAAAAAAGCAGCTATATTAGAAAAAGAACTTCGTAATGCCATAAATAGTAAGCAAATTTCCTGATAATATTTATTCTCTATTTTTGCCCATTATTTGTTGAAGAAATTCTTGCTAAGTAAAATTTTGAAATTATACTATTTTCCATGCTATAATACCAATTGCAATGTAACAAAAGTAATAAGGAGTAAAAATCAAAATGCTTAAATTAAAAACTTTGATAGCAATTATTGAAAATTTTCAAAATGTTACTTGTGACTTATTTTCTGAAGTATGTTAAAATGTTTTAGATTGTTTGTATCAAACATTTTACTATTGCTAAAATATAATAAATTTTTGTAGGTAATTGCATCATTTTATTGTTCCCAAACAACATTGTTTTTTGAACATAAATAAACTAATTATGTCAGGAAATTGACACATCTTTAGAGTGTCTATTCACAATGTGTACTCATTGCATGACTGGGTGGAAGCTCTGTTTCACTAAGCTTGCCTCATCGTTTTAACCAACTCTAGAAAAATTACTCTCTATTGGAAGATTAGTTGATGGATTTCTCTAGGGAAATCTAAAGTGCATGTACAGGGTTGTCCAAATTAAACTTCCCCAACTCAGAGGCCTGTGCAGGATGTTGTATGGGTCATAATGTGATGAAATTTTGGAAACAGACACTTCAGATCACGCTCTCGTGATTTATTAAAAAGAAATTATTAGTACAAGAAGTTGCCGATAGGTGGCGCTGCAGATCAACAAGATGTTCTTCAGATGTTCAACAGCACGAGAAACAGTTGGGACACTGACAACACCATGTGGCAATTGGCTAGCGGCGTCCACGACCGCCAAAGCAACGTCTTGAACGCGTGCAGAATCCACAACATGTCGTCCTCTACCTGGTAAAATTCCCAGCTGTCCGGTTCTTTTGAACTTCTTCATCATGTCTCGTAAAGCGCGTGATGTCGTTGGACCTTGGCGTAAGTTCTGTAGCCGACGGAATGCTCTTATCGCAGCACAGGAGTTCTCGTCATTCTGACAAAAAAGTTTCACTAACAGAGCTTTGTCTTTCAAAGCCGCCATTGTGCATCAGCGAGCTGGAAACAACTGCCTGTGCAGTGCCTGTCTTCCACTTTTGTAGGGCTCTCTTTTTGATACGTTGCTCAGAAGCTTTATTAGCAAGTTTAATCCTTTAAAAATAAACGACTATACGATGTGCATTACTGCAAAGCCCATCAGTCTTTCTTTTGAGCATTAGCAGAAGGGGTGTAAAATGTCGCTAGAGGTGCCAAAGCGCCCGCGGGCATGAGGTCTTGGAATTACCAAGATAGGAGATTTTCGGCAGATCCCCTTCACACACACGAGTTTTCCCAGAATTCGATAATGACTGTTGTCCAAACAAAATAGGCGAGGCTTTCTTTTACTGAAAGTTTTTTCTCCCCTCCTACTGTGAAAGAGTGTAGATGAACGCCCGTTTCCTTTAAAGGGAATGGCATTGTACGTAGATCGTGTATCTATTATTGAATAGAACAAACAATCTGATTTTTGTTTGAATTTGAGTCTGTTCCCAGACTTGTTGTAAACAAAATTTGTCATGCACTTTGCTACATCTTCCTTCCCCCTTTTTTTTTTTTTTCAGATCCTATAAATCAGCTTTCCCACGCTTCGCCTTTACTAAGAGTAAAAGCTGAAAACCCTTGTTTTGCAAAACTCAGATTTAAACAACTGTGTGCTGCAGTGCGCAAAATGTACTGATACTTAATTCTTTTCAATTTTTGAAATTTAGGTATAAGGTAAAAGGTCATTGACCAAAATAAGTTAGTTATAGAATAGACTAAAACATTTATTCTTATAATTAATATTCGTAACTTGTGGAATGAAGGGGGGGGGGATAGGCGACCAAAACATTCTTTTCACTTAGCCCTCAATCTCTAACGAAAAAAAATATATATATATCATTCTTGATGTAAAATACAGTCTCCGCGAATACCTAAAAATCAATTTATGGACATTCTGAAATTAGTTCTCTAAAAAGGATCGATGGCCGCCCTCTCAAAGAAAAAAATATCTGTATCTTGCGTTAAAATATAAAAAATACAAATCCTATGTTTAGACAGAGCTTTTTGGTAATTAAAAACTTTTGTTTGAATTTAGTGTAAATTACATTATTTTCCGGTACACCTAATAGCAATATTACGAATAAAGCGGATATAGTACGTCTTGATTAAATCTCTACTATTTACTTTAACGTCAATTTCAAGTCTCTAAAATATGTGTAATTTTTATATTAATGAAAACAAGATTATATTAACGATAATTATAATTATTTGCCTAATATTTCCAATAACATTACCGTGTGTGCATTTTTAGATTTCATTATAGTATCTCGGTTAATAGACGTCTTATTTTTTCTTTATATTTTAAATTACTGAACTGTTAATTTGTTGACGACTATCCGTTTGTACTTTTCCATAATAATTTTTAGCGAGAGTACTACAGTCGTTATGGTCGCCCTGTTTACAGAAAAATTAAACCATAATCCCCCTAATGTATATCCAGTGTGGATTTTTTTTAAAAATGAAAAGACATCTAACAGGTGAAGATAATTTTAGAATAGGAACCCAACTGCAAGATAAAATGATGGGGAGGAAAAAAAATTATAAAAGTTTTGGAAGCCGAAGGAAGGGAAAACACGATAATATAAACGAAAAGAGAAATAGTTTTAAAAAAAATTGCTTGCATTTCTTTCCGTCCGATATTAATATATAAGAACAAAAAATGTCATTTTAATCTCTTTAAAATAGGCCAACGATAGGGACTTTTAACCACCCTTAGAAAGTTGTCACCAGGGTGGGCACCCCCCCCCCCTACGCACGCCGCAACGTGTGGGAAAGTTTGAGGATAATATCGGTACAAGGATATTCAACCATATTTCAACCTACTCAGACTAAGCATCAATGCGAATGCAAGTTGCTCTACTTCTAATCTCTCTCTGATATACCCGAAACCCGATTATCACAGGTGCAAGGTGGGGGGCGGTAGTCCGGTGCCCCTGAAGAAAAAGGGGGCCCATATATATCCCGATTATCTAAATTATAAATTCATATGTACTGAAATAGTAATTGTGGGGAAAAAAACTGAATTTCCTCTATAATATAGGTATTACCCAATTGTCTATCACTAGATCAAGTTAGAGATATTTTTTTGGGGTGATAAATACGATTTAATTAAAGTACAAAAACTACAGTTAACTGAAATGCAATTTTTGAGTACAACAGCGGTCAAAACTGGGTTAAAATGCTGAAAAAGGGGGGGCTCAGTAAAGGGGCTTTATGCGTAAAAAAGGGAATAGTAAGGGGGACCCCAAACTTATGCCCCGGGCCCCCATCTAAAAGTGGTCAGATTTGAACATACCGTACCGCCTTTCCTATTTACTTATTATTTTTCTTTCAACTCTTCTCTGTTTTCTTTTTTTTCCGCCTCTTTCTTTATCCTCTCCTTTGTGTGTTTTGTATATCTCTTGTCTGTTCTAATTTTAAATGTTACGTGTTTTGTGCGTATTGTAGAGTGCTGATAGTATACCATAACCGAAAATGAAGGAGACGCAAGTTAAACGGTAGAGGCTTCAGGCAAATTGTCACTTTTCAGATCGTATTTATACGAGACGGAAAAAAATGCGAGAATTCTAGCGAGAAATCTCGCGCGAGACAAGACTCTGTCTCGTCTCGCATCTCGTCCCGCAAAATATTTTTTTTCTCGTCTCGCGAGACAGTGCGAGAATTCTCGCGTCTCGCATCCATACCTAATTTTGTTATTTCTGTATACTGTGCATTCTATATTTATCATATTTCCTGTTTACACATGCTTCTTTTCTAAGCTTTTTAATCTTTACATGATTTAAATCCTTTTAATATTGTACTTTTCAGTTAGTCTGTACGAACAGCGCAACAATGTAGTTATAATTCTTTTTAAACTATCCTTTTTTCAGAAAGGGACGAAGTTTTAGAAGATAAACTGATGAAAAATTGGTTTCGCCTTGTGAATGAAAAAAATGGTTTATTGCGTCGCCAGATGCAATTGAACATTTTGTAAGTAACTTTATTATACTATCCTAATAGTTTGTTCCCTTTTTTACTAGTCAAGTACCTGGGGGGGGGGGGGAGCCTATTTTATCCTATACAGAGTCTTAATGGACTGATTAACTTTTAGGAGAGTTAAGAGACATAAAAAAGATTGAGATTTGCATCTTAATATAAAAGAAAAACATCACCACGCACCTGCTAATGATAACTTTAAAAAGGTACGGAACTGTTAATGAAATTCCCTGCCATGTTTTGCCAAAATAAATTATTTTTCTTAAAAAATGCTGAACTAAAATCCATTATTATTAGTCCAGGCAAATTAGACCAAAAACCAGCAAATGGGGGAAAAAATTTATATAGTTTTGAAACTTGGGGAAAACACTAATTGGGTATGTAGTTGTACCAAACAGAAAAGTTCCCCTCTCTTGGGGTGCTGCATCCCCCCTTTGCCCCCCCCCAAAGGTCCCTTTTTTAGATTTTCACTTCTATCTCAAAAACCGTTCGTCTTAGCAAAAAAATGTCAATTACAAAATGAAAGCTGATAAAATTTCCTACAAGATTGTAATTGGTTATTTTTTTCTATATGCAATAGATTTCGAGATATGTTTTAGACAAAATCGCAAATTTTTGGAAAATGCTTCTTTTTATCCCGATTTTTAACCAATTTTGTCTTTTAATCCTTCAACGCTCAGTTTTACAGCAATTGTTTTTATAACAAAGTTGTAGAGTATTCAATTACCTTTAAAGTGAGTTATTATTTGTAACTTTATCTTTAAATGATCAAAAGTTATTGGAATTTGAAATTTTCAATAAATTTAGCAAATTCGAATGAAAACTACATTCCCCGTCAAAGTACGACAAAATCTAGGAAAAAAAATGATAAAGTTTTGAAACTTTGGGAAAACATTGGTTGGGGATGTAGTTGTATGAAACAAAAAAGTTCCCACCTCTCGGGGTGCTGCTTCCCCCCTTTAGCCTCCCCAAAAAAGGACCCTTTTCGGATTTTCCCATTTATCTCAAAAACCGTGCATGTTAGCAAAAAAATGTCAGATACAAAATGAAATCTGATAAAATTTCCTACAAGATTGTTATAGCTTATTTTTTCTAGATGCAAAAGCTTTCAAGATATACGTCTTAGGAAAAATTGCAAATTTTTGGAAAACGCTTCTTTTTATCACTATTTGCCACCAACTTTGCCTTATAGCTCTTCAACCATCAGTTTGACAGGAATGGGTTTAAAGCAAAGTTTTAAAGTATTCAATTACCTTAAAATTTAATTTTTATATGTAATTGTATTTTTAAATGATCAAAAGTTACAGCAATTTGAAATTTTCAATACATTTTAGGGAATTCGATTGAAAAATGAATTGTGCGTCAGAATGCAAGAAAAAACCTAGGAAAAAGCTTATAAACGTTTGAAACTTGGAGAAAACACTGGTTGGGAATATAGTTGTATGAAACAGTCTCTAAGGGTGTCGCGTCCCCCCTCTTAGCCCCCTCCCCCTCAAAGTTCCCTTTTTAGATTTTCATTTTTATCTCAAAATTGGTGCTTCTTAGCAAAGGCATGCCAATTACAAAATGAAAGCTGATAAAATTTCCTAGAAGTTTTTAATTTTTATTTTTTTTATGCATCGAATTATTTATTATTCGATATCTTTATTATTAGTATTTTTTTTCTACATCGAATTGCTTCGAGATATGTTTTAGAAAACCTCGCAAATTTATGGAAAACGCTTTCTCTACACAAAAGCGAATCAGCTCATTTTGGGAGGTGATTTTTCTGCTAAAGAATTTTTTCTGATTACATTAAGACATGTAAGTTTACTATTAATATCAGTTCATACTTCAGTTTATGAAGAAGTCATATTAATTTTTTCGAGTGTCTAACATAACTGGTTTGTTTTTAAAGTTATTCAAAAAGTTTTTACAACTTATTTCTTCAAAAGAAACATTCTTAACACAGACTAGGAAGCAGGGACATAGCCGGGGGGGGGCTGCCTTCCCCCTCAAAAATTTAGATTTTTGTTAACTGGATGCTAAAAATTAGGCTTTTTTTTTTGGCAAATTCTGACTTTTCAGGGTTCATACACTCCTTAATAACTCCTAAAAATTCATTTTACAAAATTTAGGGCCCTTAAAACTCCTTAAATTTATGTGGGACTCTATTTAGAAACTCTTTAATTTTACATTTACAGTAACAACCGTGATTAATGAAGTGCACAGCCTAAGCAACCTTCCGGATATTGGTGGCCATGACCTGGTGATGGAAGAATTTATATTTCTTTAACTAATTTAGAGTTTGTTACTTACAGAAAACTGTATAATAACAGAATGAAAAGGGTGTGAATTTTAATTTTTCTCTTTCACTTTAAGATTTTTTTGGGACATGCCTTCAAAAAACTACATTTTTTCATATTCAGTTTGGATTAAAATTTTTGTTAAAACATACTTGTAATGCTCAATGATAGTTATGCACAGTCTCCTGCTAACCTAAGATTGCATTGGTAGTCCAGAAAAAAGTGGACTCCATAATTTTTTTTTTTTTGGGGGGGGGGGGGGTCCTTAAATACTCTTTAAAAACTCCTTAAATTTCTTTTTGAAAAATCAGTATGAACTCTGTATTAATATCCATCTAAAGATATTTAATTTGTAAAGAAGAGCTAATTTTACTTACAAGGAGAGGCTCAGACGTTGGGATCACCGATTTTGATGAAATGTTTATGGCTTATAGGGGGCCTATAGTGTAGAAAAATGCCAAAGAACTGGCCGCCAACTCTCGCTTATTTTCGAGAAAATTCCATTTAAACATTTAATGCGCTGTTATATACCAATTATTTGGAGAATTGTTTGCATTAACCGTGGCGCCGTGGTTTCGCTTTCGGCTGCCAATCGCGGGGTCTCTGGTTCGTATCCAATTGAATCCGTCCAATATTTTCATTTTTTCCCCCTCCCATAAAACAGTTTCAAATCATTTTGTAAAAATATATATTGTGACTTTCTTTTTAAAACTGGAGTTATAAAGGTCTTTGTTGTGTATATATTTGATAATTTACTAATATTTTTAGGACCAGGGAAGAATAATAAAAATGGATTTGCTTCTTTCTTCATTTTGAATGATGCAATTATTGTTTACAGTTTCCCATTCAGCTAAAACGTGTTACACACATGTAATTACAATTAGAAATTCAATATTCGGTATAAACGATAAGTTAATCTGCCTTTCACCAGAAAATTTTTCTGCAAACCATGCATGTTTTAAGATTTCAGAAAAGAATGTGTGAATGCGGTGATAGCAGAAAATACATGGCTTAATGAATTTTTATTGCATCTTCTCAGGTTAGTAATTCCCGTTTATTTTGCATAAAGTATGGAGTTTTTTTTTGGGGGGGGGGGGGGAGGGGTACATGTAAGTGGGATTACCTCTAGGGGACAAGATGAATTACTTTCATCGTCATAAAAATATTTTGTCATGAATTTCTGGATTTGTTTGACCTCTCCTAAAACTTCTCGTTCCCTGCATATGGTTTCAAAATTTGGTCAAGGAATGAAGAAAGCATAGTGGTTACTTGTTGAAAGTGTCCCGGGCTTTGAACAAGTTACATCCCCATTGGAATATTCTTTTATTAAATTCTCTATAGTTTTTTAAACTCGGAAGCCAAAAGCTCCTGGTATTTTAATATTAATATATTTTTTTTTCGTTATCTACTACTCGCGAAGTTTGACGAATGTAAAATTATATGCATTCTTCATCAAATCATAAATGTTTAAAGCATATAAAAAGGTTTAACTTATCGTTTATACCGAATATTGAATTTCTAATTGTAATTACATGTGTGTAACACATTTTGGCTGAATGGGAAACTGTAAACAATATTCGCATCGAGCCTCACCATGGCACAGTGGTTATATCACTGAAAAGGGGAGACGGCCGAAGTGTGAAGGTCCCGGGTTCGGGTACCATCACGCGGTCGTCAATCTAACGGTCTGGAAATTTGGTTGGTTTTCTCCAGATGTAACGTGAATACGCGTTAGTGCCCCTTAGAAAGTTTTCTTACCAAGGCATCCCTCATCTTAGGCAGATACCCCTCGCGCAGGTTTGCCTTAATCACACACAATAATTGCATCATTCAAAATGAAGAAAGAAGCAAATCCATTTTAATTATTCTTCCCTGGTCCTAAAAATATTAGTAAATTATAAAATATATACACAACAAAGAACTTTATAACTTCAGTTTAAAAAAGAAACTCACAATATATTTTTTACAATGATTTGAAACTGTTTTATGAATTTTTAAGGGAGGAGAAAAAAAATGAAATTACCGGGCGGATTCAATTGGATACGAACCAGAGACCCTTCGATCTGCAGCCGAAAGCGAAACCACGGCGCCACGGTTAACGCAAACGGTTTTCCAAATAATTGGTATATAACAGCGCATCAAATGTTTAAATGGAATTTTCTCAAAAATAAGAGAGAGTTGGCGGCCAGTTCTTTGGCATTTTGCTATACTATGGGCCCCCCTATAAGCCATAAACATTTGATCAAAATCGGTGATCCGAATGTCTGAGCCTGTCCTTGTTAGTGCTGGTAGAAATGCTAAACAATGCATCTTGTAAATCATTTAGCATTCAACCAATCAATTTATAAGAGTTTTTGTAAGTTATTTTGATAGCCAAAACTCTAACTAAGCTAATGTAATCATGAAATGTGCAAATTTATTTTAAAATTTATAAATGTATAAATAAAAAAGAAAAGTTATCATCATATAAGGATAAAATATGGCAGAGCTAAGCTCTCTGCTAAGCTATCTGCAGTGCTTGGTTTCTGTAGCTGTACTGAATATCTATTTGGTTTCTCAGCTGAATTGTATTTGTAAAATATTGTAATTGGTAATCGTACTGGAGCTGGAGTTTGTTGTCCAGACAATGGCATTAAGCTCTTTTATTCTCTGGGCCTTCATGCCTTTGTCTTTCAGGCAGAGGTCTATGCTATTCTTATGTGTAGTGTTTTCTGTTTAAAGGCTGGTTACTCTAGGAAGCATATCTTCATTTGCTCTGATAGTAGGGCTGCTCTGTTAGCCTTACAAAGCACTGCTATCTCCTCCTACTTGGTTTGGAAGTGTTACTTGGAGCTTTGTAAGCTCTCTCGTCTCAATAAGGTTACTCTGTATTGGGTTCCTGGCCATTCTGGCATTCCCGGCAATGAGATGGCTGATTTCCTTGCCAGGGCGGGCTCTAGTTCCTCTTTTGTTGGCCCTGAGCCGGTTCTTGGCATCTCGGACAAAAGTTGTAGGGATACTGTTCTTAACCACTTTCGGAGGCTTCAGTATTCTAACTGGCTTAATTGCGATGGCCAGAGGCAGGCTAAAGAGATTAATCTTGGCTTCCCTGGTGACAGATACAAGGAACTTCTGCGTCTCAATAGGTCCAGTCTCCGTAGGGCTATTGGTCTGTTAACTGGGCATTGTTGCCTTAAAAGGCATCTAAATATAATGAAGGTTGTCGATGATCCCACTTGTCGTTGTCTTCTTAAGGAGGAAACTGCGTTGCACATCCTCTGTGAGTGTGAGTACTTCTCGGCTTACAGGTTTGAGCATCTTGGGCGCCATATCATTGAGCCCTGGGAGCTTCACAAAATGTCTGTTAGATCTATGCTGATGTTCGCATCTGCTACTGGGCTCTTTTCATAGGGCCCTTTAGGACTTTCCATCTTTACAGGACTTGGGGATGGTACAATAGACCCATGGTCGCGATGCCTGGCCCTCTGTGGGCCTCCCCTCCATAAGTCATAAGTCATAAAATATTGTAAGGAATGATTTTATGATCGACTACAACATTCAAAACTGCTGATGGTTTAAAATCCATTATATTTCTCCATAATGTAAGCTAACAAGAAATCTTACTGCTAGTTTATGCTCGACTTTAAATCATATGCAATGTTTTTTGGCAAAAACAATAGAATTTTCAGTCCACATTAAACCAGTTGCTTTGTCACATGATCAATAACATTTGACTTGTTTAATTTGAATAAGAAAACTTGTTATTATTCAATTTCTTTCCCATTTACAAGGAAAAGCTTACAAATTATGCTCAATTTGATTCTGTCCCTAAATCTGCATGCTCAAAAGATGTGATTTTTTTTTCCCATAATTATTTGCCAACTTTATAAGCAACTCATACAAATTTCATTTAAACATAAACAAAATGTTGAAAAATATTAATCATATAACGAGTTATATTCCACTTATTTTCTAAAAGTAGCTGGAATGATAGATTTTACACAAATTTCCATTTTTTATTATAAGACACCAGATAGTTAAATTAGGAAAATAGACATAACTAACAAGTATATAATCCAATTTTTATGGTTCTAAATGCACTTCTGAAATAAAAATTTTATGCTTACTTTTTTAACTTATTGCAAAACTTTGCTTTTCAGAAAAATTATTATTATGGGTAGGTTAGATTCGACAATTTGTATAACCTCAAAGATGTAGAAACAAAATACTAAGTGACCCCAATCATTTTTATCATCAAAGAGTTGGTTTAGGTCAATAATGCTGTTCCTATTAAAAAAAAAAAAAAAAAAAAAAAAAAAAAAAAGGCTAGATTTATTGACTCAAATTTTTTTTAAATTCATGTGATTTCAAAATGGCCTCGACTTCAAAATAGAATTTTTGGATCTTGTAGGAAGTATTAGTGAAGTGGCTTTATCAATCCAGAATCAAAGTAAAGTTGATGCATGCAGTATGCCAAAGAAATAATGTTGCAGTACATGTCTAAGTCTCCCTGTCCTAATAAGTTAAGCTTGTATTTTCATAAATATATGACAAGTACATCCCATTTGCCAGAAGGGACCTTTTGACAAATGACAAATAACAATCCCAATAAAATTAGAAGATTGTGTATGGCTTGTTGACCTTCAGTCACCTATTTTTAGCTCATTTAAGACTGTTCTTTTAGAAAATCTTACAGCTTTTGAAGATCTTTTTAAAGAATTCGATTGTACTGAAGACTTGAAAAAATTTAGGTCTCTTTACAAGTTGTAACTGTGAACTATTACAAACGATGAACCTACAGGAGTTACAAAACACTCAGGGAAAAATGCTAAACATACAGAATTTTGTAGTATTTCTCTAAAAAGGGAGAACATCGCCCCATTTTTGTGGGCAATTTTTGTGCTTATGATTTTTTTCTGAAAGTCAAGTGAGACATACAGGTTGACTGTTAATATTATTATATAGTGCAGTTAGTGGAGAAGCATTAATACCATGTTTACTCACACAAGACACACTTTTTTCTTCAATTTTTCATGGTGAAAGTCTAGGTGCTACTATTATGTGAGGAAATCAACTACATAATAATGTACGCTCTTAAACTAAAACATTACGGATATTATAATAAAATTACTAACTTACCAAATGCTTCCAGATTATCTGACGTATATACATAATCTTTCCATCAGTTGCACACAAAAAAGAGGCATTTTTCTTTTTATAGTAATATTTTTAAAAGCCCGATTTGTGTCTTTTATCATAATTGACGATAGCGTCATCGCAGGTTGGTTGTTTGTTTACATCCAAAATAACTTAGGTTTAGTATTTTAATAATATAACTTGTCGTATATATGTATTATCTATGATTTTATTAAACATTTTTTCCTAAATTGTTTTCTTTTGTCCCCGGCCCCAATTAAGAAAAATTTGTATGTACATATTTATGCAAAATTATACCCCGACTTATGCGAATTTGACTTACATGGTCATCGCTTTGTCCCAGTTATTGCGCACGTTCTAGGTATTACTGCAGGTTGTCCAGCAGTTGGGAAATGTACTTGAATTTGTTCACGCCTCGAAAGTCCGGAATTATGCCTGAAAATAGAGAATTTCCGATCAGCGTCGGGAAATCTGTTTTACACCAAGAAAGGACATGACCAAACTGGAACAGCTCTGCTGTAGAACAATTTTAGATGAAATATCGATACAAATAAAATTTGTGTCTGTTCAGCAGCCGCTGCACAAAAATGAAATCTGCGATTGCGAGAATGCGTCTTTCGTTGCCTGCACGTGCCTTTCAGATGCTCATTTTCACTGTACTAGACGCTCAGCAAAAGTCCAATTGACAGTGCGAAAATGCCCGGTTGCGGAGCCGTTGAAATTATTTTGAATTAATAATTGGGACGGAAATTTCAAATTTGGGTACGGGGGGGGGGGGGAAGAATTCTCTGCGATCCCTGAAGTGTCTTGAGTTGTTTATGTAATTACAAACTACTGGAGATGAGACGGACTCTTTAATTCACAATTGCGTTCGGGCTCGTGAAAAATTTCTCCTTTATTGAACATACTCCTTGAAACAGATTCTAAAAAGTGATTCATGAGGAAAATAAAAGTACTTATTAAAAAAAAAAAATAGCGGCACGGGCGCCTAGAAAGTACGTGGTGCTCTTTGGGTATTTCAGAAGGGCGGCTTATATTGCTTAGTTAGTCATGAGATCCGACATTATTTCATAAACATGGATATAAATAATTAGAAAGTGCATTGAGAGTTTGCAACTATATTTGTCGTTATTGCAGAAACGGCAAAATTTATTGTATTCTATCAATGAAGTAATTGCATTTTTTGTATCTTTAGCCGAAATTTCGGGCTCGGGCTTCAGAAAATGAGCCCGAACTCATCTCTACTACACGCAACAATAATTGCTAAGAAATTTTGCCTCTTACGTCTTCCCCCTTCTTTCCATTTTTACATAACAGCCCCACTAGGAGAGCGCGTTGCCCTCCCCTAGTTGGAGTCCTCTGCATAAATATTGAAATATTGAGAAAAATTACAGATGATGCCACATACGATAAAAATCTGAATCTAAAGCGAAATGTTTTCGGTCAGTTTCGAGCCCGAAAATTTTCGTGATTTTGGAAAACTTGTTGGTAAATCGATCGATGCCCGTTATTTTGCGATTCATTTCACTTCTTTTTTTTTTTTTTTTTTTTTTTTTTTTTCGTTCTTGTCGAAATAAAGCATAATAACAATCTAAAACAACTTTTGTAAAAGTGTAGATTTTATTAAATGAAAATATTTGTTAATTCCTCCTCACTTTTGAGTTTACGAAGCATGAAAAGCAAAATCATCAAGACAGCGTAAATATAGTTATTTATACTTGCCTATTTTTACGTTTTCAGCTTTAAGCTTACGATTTTAAGAGAAACTCCTTTTTTTTTAAACGATTCTACTCGAATAATTTCCCTTTTTTTACGCTTTTTAATGAATTTTGAAGTTCTTTTTATTTTTAATAAAATCACAACCCATATTTTGTTTCCCAAAAATAATCTTAAAATTTACTATTGATTTGAATTTCCAGTGTTTTTTTGTTTTTTTTCCCCCCGATTACAAAACCGAATTTTTCGTCATTATGTTGATATAAAGCATTATGACGTTCTTACACAACTTTTGAAGAAGTGTAGATTTTATTAAATGAAATATTCGGTATTTTAAAATACAAATTCCACCTGACTTTTGAATGTTCAACACATGAAGGAAGAGTAAAAATCATTAAGAGAGTTTAAATATGCTTATTCATACTTGCCGATTTGTATGCTTTCAGTTTGAAGGTTACACTTTTTCACCGATTTTTACGATTTTTCCCGAAGCTGTCGTTTTTCTACGTTTTTCCTCACCTATTTTTATGATTTTACGTGAAACTACCGTTTTTACGTTTTTCCACCGATTTTTACTATTTTGCGCAAAACTTTTTAAATTTCATAGAAACCAAACATGTTTGTAAAATGCAGTTGCAATTCTTACGATTTCAGGCTTGTTCCACTAAACACGGAGGTGGCCACCCAAAAAATTCAGGTCATTGGAAAAAAGCTTGGAGAAGCTGAGGGGGGGGGAGATTTATAATGCAGACTCCCTCCCCCCATTTTTAACTGTCATACTGTTTAATTTTAGTGTATTTTTTTCTGATTATTCACACCAAAACTATTTTGTTTGATTTTTTTGTTAATTATGAAGCCAAGGTGAAGAAAAAGTAATAAATGTCCAAAAATAATTTTAATTCTCTCGTATAAAGTGTTTAAATTTTTCTGAATTAAGGAAGTTCTAAGAACCTAGATAGGTTTTTCAAACATATTATTAAAATTAATTTATCAAATCTAATTGGAAAAATTCCTATTTTTTCCCTACTAGGGGCCAAGGCCCCCAGAGTCGCTACGCTCGCTTTTCATATGAGGCATTCGGCCCCTAATCGGGCTTATTCGTAAAAAAGACATAATTTCAACAGAGAAAACCCGAAAATTGGATCAGATAGAATGTTACTGAGCTAAGCTACACATTGCTTAGTTCTTGCATCTTCATTGGTACATAAAAATTTAAACTTCACACTACAGTAGACCCCCTACTCCTCATAACACGGAAGATATTTTGTTATGGGAATCCGTGTTGTACGGGTCCTGAGCTATACTCCACCTGGAGTGCGGACTCCGTTTATAATCGCTGGAAAAATTATTTGTACTCCTCAGAAACACAATGATATTTAATGTTGCCATTCAAAGGTTATACTAATTAGGAGCTAAAGCGTAATAAAATAAGAACATATGTTTCAGCTGTATTTTTAATAATGTAAAACCTATTGGACACCTTGCGAATTTGCCACCCATGGCGATTTTTCATTATTTGGCGACTTGCGTACATGTAAAGTAAATAAAAGCTACGGAACAGATAGAATAGCCTGCCACCAATGGCGACTTTTCATTATTTGACGATTTACACATACTCACAACCTATATTTACTGTTCATTTAAGGTTACCGGAAAACCGTTATCCGTACTTTCACTTACATAATCGTTTGCAGATTGGCGAACTTAACACCACGAATTATACTATCTCGTCGCGCTAGCAAATATCCAAAGTGTTACTATAACTGCTATAATGGCATAGTTAACGCCAAATATTTCTACTGGTAGCAAATAATCCAGCTGGACGAGAACCGGCTTTAAAATAATCTGCATTTTAATTATTTTTCATTTTCCAGATATTAGTTATTCTGTTTTGGAAAAACGAATAATCGCTAATTATAAACTCCTGTTGTCTAAGCGAACTCACTATTTGAAAATTGTCAACTTTGTGTAACACATTTTGAGTTACTTATTTCATATAGTTTTTATTTTGGCGTAAAATGGGCGTAATTCTAACTCATGTTTGTAAATTTCACGCGATTCTAGATACTTGAAAACGCTTTGTTGCAAAGGAATGAATGATTTTATGCCAAATCTGGCAACCATTCTGTTTATTTTTTCAGTTTTTTATTAATATCTTCTAAAATAATTCGATTTTCGAAATTTAACTGAGCTCATCAGGTTCCTCGGAATTTTTCGAATCTGTGGGCACCTTAGTTGAAACTTAAATCCCTACGGTTTAGGAGCATATAGGCCAACAAGCTTTGACAGCGCCCTTTACTTTTTTTTAGAATAGAGAGATAATTTCTTTTGCTCTCCTTTATTTTCCTGATTTTAATTTTGGCTTCTGACGGACACCGTAATCCATGGAGTAATTCTAGTTCTGTCCACCTGTATGCGGGGAAGGGACTAGAGATGAGACGGGCTCAGCTCGAGCCCGGGTCCGACTCGGGCTCGGACTCTGTAATTCACAATTGTGTTCGGGCTCGGGCGGGCTCGGGCTCATGAAAAATTTCTCCTTTATTGAACATACTGCTTGAAATAGATTTTGAAAAGTGATTCATGAGGAAAATAAAAGTACTTATAAAAGAAAAATAAATAAATAAACAAATAAAAATAGCGGCACGGGCGCCTAGAAGGTGCATGAAGCTCTTTGGGTATTTTAGAACGGCGGTTTATATTCCTTAATTAGTCATGAGATCCGACATTTTTTGATAAAGGACGGATACAAAAAATTAGAAAGTGCATTCGGAGTTTGCAACTATATTTGTCTTTAATTTGCACAAACGGCAAAATTTATTGTATTCTATCAATGAAGTAATTGAATTTTTTAAAAATCTTAACTGAAATTTCGGGCTCGGGCGGGCTCGGGCTCGGATGAAAAGTCTTCGGGCTCGGGCGGGCTCGGGCTTCAAAAAATGAGCCCGAACTCATCTCTAGAAGGGACACATATCAGAAATGGGAATTTTATTCTGAATTTCCAAACAAATGTTCAAAAATAAAAGATTTTGAGACAAAGTTGGGGCGTGTCCACCCCACCCCCACCCAGTGCGCGTGCGCGTATGCTAGGTAGTAGTTTCGATGATGGCCTTATCGAGATCCAAAGCTCAGTTGGATCGGCTGCTTGCCCATGAAATCTGTCATTTCACAATAAGTAAATTTGGAGAGCTTTCACAAATTCAGCTATTAAATCATTTATATAAGTATGTAGGAAATCATAATTACGTCTTAAGTATTACAATAATGGAAGCCTTTAAAAACAAAATGGGTTTGATAAAAGGATAAAATTACCAAGGTTAAGAAGCATAATTAAATGCAGTACAAAAGTATTTCACTTTAATCGATTGAATAAAAACAGTGAGTAAATTCTGGCCACCTGTGTGCGGTACACATCTTTACACCTATGGCAAAACCGACTCTTATTCACTGCAGTTTTATCAAATATTATATTCAAATAGAAATTGCCTTAACTCGACCGAAAAAAAAAAGGAAAAAAACGAGTTGAGTTAATAGACGATCACATGCATTATATCACGTATCCCCCCCCCCTCCCCGTCTCAAAAAAAAAAAAAAAAAAAAAAAAAAAAGTGTAACCATTTGAAACTTTTAGCTCACACTTAATTCTTGTTGATGTTTCTGCTATAGGCTTGTCGTACATTTTTGGTTGGCAAGTGTAACTAAAAAGTTTGTTCTGGGTGATGTCTCTTAGTTGTTTAATGGTAAATAAAGAGCAAGCCTATAGAAAGAAATGTTTCTTAAATTACATATCTGCTGAATCATAAGTGAGTGTCTAAGAAAATAAATCTTCTAGGAGGAAGGGAAGGTATACAAAATTTCTGTTAAAGATTATTCTTTATAATTTCGCTAAAAGCAGTTCGGAGTTTCCTCCCGCGACGTCCAATCCAAAATATTTGCGGGCCCAGTTTTGGGAAAAACACTCTCAAAATCGTTGTCAAATGTCAGTCTCTTCAACACAGGATAATGTATTGAAAGAACACTTCGGAGCAAGGTCTTGTGTACCCGGGCTGGTGTGTAAATTTGTCACCCCCATGTCCACCAAAATATGAAGTTAACTTTATTGATAAAGTATTTTTTTATTCAACTGGTCAATAAAGAGGACAAAATATGAACTACTTTTTAAACACATTTTTATGAATAAAGATACCGTTTTATTAATAAACCAGTTTAATGTACAATGTAAGTTGCCTATTTCATTATAGTAATATTACTTTGTTCGTAACTTCATAATTGTGGGAGGGACCCAAGGATCTTTTGGCCTTATCTTTTGCTACGTCACAGAAGACCGATATCTACACCGAAGAGCCATTACATTATGACCACCCACACACTTTTCAATGAACTCGTCTGGATGACAGAGAGCACATAA
Organism: Cheiracanthium punctorium; assembly: GCA_038373885.1. Taxonomy (NCBI): domain Eukaryota; kingdom Metazoa; phylum Arthropoda; class Arachnida; order Araneae; family Cheiracanthiidae; genus Cheiracanthium; species Cheiracanthium punctorium. Next base: position 163,571 of record JAWZYV010000377.1, read on the forward strand.
TTAAGTGGGAATGGTATTTAACGGTTGCTGGAGAAGGTCCTGCACTGACGTTTGCGAGTGTTGGAAAAGGCTGTTAATCTAAGCAAATTTGATAGAAGGCAGATTGCATTGGCCTGAAGACTTGGAACGAGTATTTCTGAAACTGCGCGACTGGTCCGTTGTTCACGATCTGCCGTTGTTAGTATTTATAAAAAGTGGATTAATGACTGTGAAACCAGCAATAGTTTGTGTGATTATGGCAACGTTACGCTAGGGCAATCTGCCAACGATGGGGGTGCTTTGGTAGGACTTTCTAAGAAACCATCAATAGACGCCAAGATGTTGGGCCTCCACGCATCATCAAAGAAAGAGGACGCCGGAGACTGTCTTGCCTTGTACAGCAAAATCGGCGACAGACAGTGGCTCCGCTGACAACCCAATACAATGCATGTCCAAGTACTTGTTTCGGAACACCCAATTCAGAGGATACTGTTGTATATGGGGCTGCGGAGCAGAAGTCCCACTCGTGTGCCTCTGCTTACCAAGCGTCATTGTCAACTACGCCTACAGTGAGCACGGGAACATAGAGACTGGCCCATGCATATGTAGAAGAGAGTTGCCTGGTAGGATGAATCCCGCTTTTTCCTTCATCACTTCAATGGTGATGTCAGGGTATGTCGTCTTCCAGGAGAACAGCTGCTCCCATCTCCCCGGCAGCTCAGAGCTCAAACACCAACATTTTCCATTATCTCGACTTTGTGGCCGCTGCTTAAATATTTGGTACAACCTGCCTCCAGTATCTACCAAAAATTCGTGGCATCCATGCCCAGGCGAGTTGCAGCTATTTTTAAAGGTCAAAGGAGGCGCAACGCGTTATTGAGTAGGTGGTCATAATGTAATGGCTCTTCGGTGTAATTAGTTTCGTTCCTGGAGAAAAACTTCTTAATTTTCCCTAGAGAGAACTTATGCTCTTTTAATGAAAATCTTAAATTTATGACGCGCTGGGCTTCGCAGCCTGCTGGACCCAGTACGATGACCCTATTTGCCAGTGTCTTCGCCGGCCCTTGTTCAAAGAAACTTTTGGTAGGGAAGGGGCATCTCGTCTCTGACGTTGGTTGTAGATAAGCGTAAGCCATTTGTAAGAAAACACATGACGAAGATGAAAAAGATACAAAGAAAGGAACAACTACTAATCCCACAATTTACAGAAAGCGGCGTTAGATTGATTCAAAAAATATTTGAAGCATATTTTCTTTTATTTTTCAGCAATAATAGCAAGGGTATTTTATTTCAATTTTCCCCTTTTTTCTTTCGGTGAAGTAAAATAAGTGACCATTTTCTTTTCGTTTTGAAGGCCATTTTATCTATTCTAGCTCAAATGATATTGAATTAAACTTCAAGCGGAGACTTGAAAAATGTTCGAAAAACATTTCACAGCATAAATAATGAATTCTTTCAGTGTCGTTTCCCTCCACGAGGGTCCGGCGAAGTGTAGCGCGTTACTTGGACGATTCCAAGATGACCACTTCACCGTCGTCCGGTAATCTTCTTTCCCTAATCCCGCACTGTAGCAGCCTTCGTCCTTCGGCAATTCCCTCGGGCTTTGTTATAGTTGGACTGCTCTAATGGACTGCCGAAGAGCGTTATCAATTTTTCACCAAATGTCGAATCGACTGGATGATGGCATTTGCTCGCCCATTTGGCGATTCTTCAATGCTTCTACCAGCAGTCGTAAAGAAGGCATAGGATACGCAAAGCTCGTAATTAAAAGTTCTCTGTTTCATTGATGCTCGTAATATTTCGGAACGTCCGGACCGCTTGTTTGGTGCCGCGCATGCGCTACATAATTCTGGAGCAGTTTTCTTTCAGAGAGTAGTTTTTTTAAATGTTCAACGCATTGATGTTGATTTAAATCTGGTGCTATACATGTGATTCTGTTTTAATCTTACGATAGATTTTGTGTTAAAAAGCTTTTTATGCGACTATTTTTTTTTTATTTATTATTATTATTATTTTTCATTTTGGAAACTGACTTTAGTTCAGTAATGTTTCTTTCCTGCTACTGTGTGACGTTTATATGCGACGACTATGTTTTTCGTTGAGCTTAAGTTAGCTAAAACTGTTGATTTCTGAAGCATTTTCTGTATTAAAAAAATAGAGTTATTGTTTTTGTGAAATTTTCACCTTTTTAAAACTTTTTAATTTATAAAAGTGACATTCTGATTTTAATTTACATTCGAATACATTTTGAGGGCTTGTGTGTGTGTATATGTGGGAGGTTACTGTCAAGTTGTATGTTGAAATGTGTTTAGTGCCCAATCTGTAACGATAAAATTGTTTTTGTTTAACAAATGTAAGCAAATTCATTTGTCACGGCATTTGATAGTGTCTCCCGTCTGATGTAAGACCATTTTATTAGCAAATCACTATATACCTAAGGTGACCATACGTCCCATTTTGAACGGGACAGTCCCGTTTTTATGTGGCTTGTCCCGTTGTCCCCAAGCTGTGCTTGGGGACACCGTAATGTCCCGTTTTCAGAAAATGTCCCCTGCAATGTCCCGTTTTTAGGAAGAGAGCAACCCACGGTAACGATGGCCGCTAAAAATCTAAAATCATCCAACGGCAGTGTCTGTAAAAAAGAAAAAAAAAAAAAACTGACCTCCCTCCCTCCCCTCTCGAGACGCAAAGAAAACGCCGGGGGATGTATTGTTTTGTGTTTGTTCTTTTAATGTTCTTTTTTGTCAACTATTTCAATTTATTTAATTTTTATTTCTTTTTTTAAAGTCATGTTCCTCTTTTGCTTATTTCTCCCCTCCCCCGATCTCCACTTTATTTTCCCTTTTTACTCTGGTTTTCTAAGAATTTTTTCCTTCCGAATGGCAACTTCCTTTTTTCTGTGTGTCCTTTTGTTTACCTTTCCTACTTTCCTGCCTTGTGTTGGATGGTGTTTTTGAAGTAGAAGAAGGCCTACTCCTTTTACCACCCGAAACGTACGTCTTGCACTATTTTTATAGGTCTTTTATCAAAGTTTTTTTTTCATTTTTTTTTTATATTGACATTAACACAAGCTTTTTTGCGCGTTTTCTTAATAACTAAAAGATACCTAGACCTGTAAATTCAGTCTCCCTACACTATTACCTTAAAAACAGTAGATGTCCCGTTTTGAGAAATAAAATAAATACACTATTGCCAAAAAAGTAGTGGATGTCCCGTTTTGAAGGAAAAAATAACTGGTCACATTATATATACCCTTCTTTCAACCTCCGCTTATAATTTATAAGGTAAACAGCGCACTTCTGGTTATGGTTAATAGCTGTGCAACTAAAGAAAATAAAATGCAAATTTTTCCGTATTTGATTTTCCGCAGACGATATTTTGGTATTCGCTAGTGAACTGCGAAATTCGCGAGTTAAGATTTTTTTCGCACCATAAAAGTACAGTTGTTTTAAAATAATGACATAAGACAGTTGTAATCTTACTTGAAATTTAAACGTAGATTATACAGCTTCTTTAAAAAAGAAGAGAGATAATCAGTCTACATCACATAAACAGACAAACAACAACAAAAATTTGTTTAGGGAATTTATTTCTAGCTAATAGGAATCTGAGAATTTACGAAATTACTGCGCCAGTGATGTAATTTGTACGTCGAAACCTTTTAACTGAACTGTATTTTAAATTTATTTTTTAACTCGTGACAAAATTGTGTCAATATTACTAGCGGCATCTAACTTAAGTTAATGAAAGAAAGAAAAACCGTATTCTTTTCTTACTTTTTTTTTTTTTTTTTTTTTTTAATAAAGGCTGAACTTGTGAGAAACCTCTGAAGAGTCAGGGGAGCAGTTTATTTTAAATTTCGAAAGTAACCATTTTATTTAATGATTATTTGGATTTCTGTAACAAATTTCAAACGGCTTGGTCAAGTTTATGTAGGAATAGGGATGAACGCGAGACGGAAAAAAAGGCCTCTCGTCTAGCATTAAAGTTTACCTCTGTTTCGTATATAGTATCCATCCATACTAATAATTATATCGTTGTACATATAACAGCTGTTTCAAACTGAGTAAACTTTGATCAGTCGGGCACTTTTAAACTGTTTACTGTAGCACTATACTTCCAATTAGAAAAGGTTTCTAGTGACAAGCAGTGACTCTTTATGCTATAAAATTTATAAGGGGTCATGTATTGAAAAAAAAAGAATAGAATAGAATAACGCTGCACTTATTTTTTATTTATCAACGTTCTTCTGTTATTACAGTTTGTCGTTTATTTAGTTTAGTGTAATTGTTTAGAAAAAAATATATTGGCGGTCAGTAAAGCAAAGTGTGAAATTTTATTTTTTATTTTGAAGAAAATATATCCAAGGAACTATTAGTGTGTGTGTGTAAAAATCGCTAAAAGATAGTTACAGAGATTAGATAGTGATATTTTGATGAACAAAGAAATATGATCAAATATTACTGTAAAAACCTATGTCGAAAGTGACACCTTCCTACTCTCCATTCAGGATGAACGAATAGTATAAAAATACGTTATGCAAGATGTGGCGGGGAGAGTAGAGTAGAGTAGAGTTTTGTTACCCTTGTGACAAATTCATAGTCAGATAAGTAGGCTATTTAGTTTATTTCCTGTTAAATGCGCCTCATTATTTTATTGTTTTCATACAGGGGTGTAGCCAGGAATTTTTTTCTGATTGATAGAGGAGGTTGTATGTGAAAGACAGCCTTGTATAAATAAACGAAATTATTGCATGACCAAAATATCTGAAAGTTAATAAGGCTAAGTAATGAGAAAATTTCATAGGGAGGGAATGATACATCTTATTCCTCTCTCTCTCTCCCCCCCCCCTCAGGTTATGCTCCCGTAAATTCATGAATTACTTAAGGTTGTTCTTTTCTTTTAAATAATGAAACTTTCGACGAGTTTTTAAACGAATTCAATGACGGTTGATACTTGAAAAAAACTTAGATGAATGTCTCTACGCAAGCTGCATCATACAATCTTACTAACTGTCAACTTTATGAGAACTATAAAAAATTCAGGAAAAAACGTTGACATTCTGTATTTTGCAGTTTCTTTGTACGCGGATGGTAACTTGGGACACTTTTAAAAGCGAATTTTTGTGCTTAAGAATTTTTCTGAATCTTGCATGGTACGTATAGGTTGTTAAGGTATCCGACTACTTTGAAAAGGTCAATTTTGGCGAAAATTCACATTTTTGTTGTACTGTCTCAAAGTAAAGCCCCATGCATAGATATTCTAAAACTGCTTTTATTTTAATTTTATGTGTTGTCGAACACTAATTATGGCTATTTAAATAGTAAGAGAAGGCTGTCAAAATTTTAAATGTTTTTATTAAAAAACTAATTTTTTTCGCAGCTACTGCACGAAAAACATGAACTGATGAACGATAAATGATTTAATTTAGCATGCATGTTTCTTGGACCTATATGAGTGTAATAGACCACAAGTTTTGGTTTAGATCAGTTTTATTGTGTTTTAAAGCTTTTTTATTTCAGAAAATAGAATGAATTTTGAGAAAATGCTTATTCACTGCACTGGACTAATTATAAATCCGAAAATTTTGAAAATACAACTTAACCTGTGGTCCTGTTACATTAACAACTGTTAAATGCGTACAGCTGCGTATGATTATTTTGAAAAGCATTTTGCGTGTTACATAGTAGTAGTTATTTTAAGAAAAGGGTTTTCGAACGTAGTCGGTTACCTTAATAAAAGTGCATAGTACAGTCGCTGAAGAAGCAGTATTAATAATACCGTGTAATTTGTTATTTAAAAAATCTTAAACATGAAGCTATAAATTATGCAAAAAATTGAAAAGTATTTACGAAAGCCATACTCTTGAAATTAAAGTTTAAAAATATCGATTAATCGTTAAATCGAGTTATAAGGTTGTCAAAATATCGATTTCTACATTTATAGCATCGTCCAGCCCTAATTCAAACGCATTCTTTGCATGCCTGTTACAGAGCAAGTCCTGAAGTATTTCTTTAAAAATTCTAAATTGTTAATTTTCCGAAACTGAAATGGTTCTAATAAGATAATTTAAAATAATACATTTTTAAGACTTTGGTTCTAAGAAAAGGGTGTCTGTCTACTGGGACGTTAATCTTTATTTTGAAAAGTGATCTTTCATGAAAAGTAATCAATTTATGTGCTTTTTACATTTTATTTGGTCTTTTTTAGTAAATTTTTAAATTAAACAGGAAAAGAACAATAGTTTCAATGCTTAAAGTGCTTTTATGAGTTATTAACACATCTGTGTAAGGACGGATACGAGACAGAAATTTATAGCTTTTATGTGAGACGAGGCAGATATCTTTATCATTACTATGTAGGAATTTTCCGAGAGGTGATAAAACTTTTCAGCTGTTTTGCGAGAGGAGACTGGCTTATTTTTCCCCTCTCGTCCATCCTTACATCTGTGCAACATATTGAAAAAATATGTTGTAAATTATAAAAGTACTGAGTAACGTGCACAGGCTTCTTTTATTGGGCGGGGGGCTGATAGACTTTATGTTAACAGGCGCAATCTTATGTTAAAAATTTAAAATATAGGGACTTTTTTCTGTATAGGAAGTTATAACCTCCCAACTCATCCACTTGTGCACCCCATTGAATATATTTACTATTTACACATTAATAAATCGTGAATAAAATATTTTACATTGTGTATAGGTTGATAGATAAAAAGGCTTTGTCATTAAGTCATTTAAATTTTCATGAACGTCTCTCTTACGTAGTGTTTTAATATGCATGCTATTGTTTTATTTTTCTGTGGATTGTTCGTGCAGAAAAATAAAGACAGCCTAATCTTATCGGTTGAAGGCGGGGGCAGGTTATTTTCGTATTTGAATCTTCAAAGTAAAATTCATGGCATTTATAACCCGAGAAATAAACATTTATATTTCTTTTATTTTTCTTGTGTTTTTGGGACTAATATCGTATTTTTTTTTTTTTTTTTTTTTAGTTTAATATTCAAATTTTCACTGATTTAATATTAAAAATTTTGGTGATGAGAACGGTGTTATATGTCTGCATAAATTAGCAAAAATGAATCTGCCACATTATTTTTGTACTTTAAAATACTTATTCTATTAAGTTTAATAACGTCTCGAGTATTACATTATTAAATTCAGTGTTAAGAAACTGCTTTAAGTGGGAAATTATAATTGAACATTTATAAAAAAAATTATTAATTTTCATTATTCTTATAATAGTATACATACAGCAACATTTCCAGAAACGTTGTAAAGTTGTCAATAATTGGTCATAAATTAATCAATAGAAAAATACCGAACCGCAGACTCACGAAGTTTACGAATCACTTATCTAACATTTTATTTAACTTATTATTCTGTGTTGTAAGCTGGGGCCACGATTTGGATTAAGTAATTTACCATTTCATTGAATGTTCACATTTTCCTTATTTCCACTTGTTTAATCTTGCTTTTCCAGTACTTTTAAATCTTTTACGGAAATACAGGTTGTTGCGTATGCGACGGTAAATGTAATAATTTTTTTTTTTTTTTTTTTTTTTTTTTCTTTTTCAAACTGCTATTCTAGTAATATAATTATTTTTCATACAACTATTCTGTGATGACAAAAGTTTCAACCAAGATAGACAGAATTCGAGCTTCGGCCGTCTTTTTAGTAGCTAGACGTATGTTGGACTGTTCTGCCTTATTTGATTTACTTTTTCGTTTGTTTGTTTGTTTAACATGTATTTCGGATTTCTGTGCTTGGCCCGAAAACCCGCTTATAAATCCACGTCAAATGGACAACACAAGGAGGGTTGCCCTCCGTTTGGAGGGGTCTTTCTAAGTGGTCCTAACCAGTATTTACGCAAAGTTTCGGAGAAAACCGCGGAAAACTCCGAACGGTTTGGTCGGCGGACGCGACTTAGATTTAAAATTTGATTGACTTAAAAAGTAAACAAATAAACAAAAATAACCCTCTTTCGAAAGCTTGCAAGCAGTCTGTCAGACATTTCTCTGGATGGTTAAGAATGGTCTCATTCATTTGTCAGGATGGTTTAGTTCGTTCGGCCTTCGTGAAATAAGACCAAAATGATAAAACTAAATTTGATTTTAAGTAGTATATACATGATGAACGTGCACATTAAATCTTGTGAAAATAATATCCTTTCGCTGGTTAGGTTCACATAGGGGTGTAGCCCGGAGGTGGCTTATGGGGCTACAGCCATCACCAAAATAAGTAAGCGAAAGATGTGGAGGAAATGCGTATTGGTGGATAATTTAAACGTGCAGAAAAATATTTCTTTTCCTTTTTCATCTTTTAAGACAAAATCTTAGCTACTCAATCGCAGTGACACCTATATTGGATAATCAACAATAGTTTTCGACATTCTACTGTGGTAATATACCTAAAAAAGTATTTTTTTTTCTTTTTTGGACGAGTTATTGACGGAGAAAAGAAAAGATTGTTCAAGGTCCTTTACAGTTTTGATCATGGACATAAGTACTTGGAACAGGAAAGGAATGTTTCGGAAATTTTTTATTGAGGGGGGAATGCGTTGCTTATGCTTCTGTGGTGTGGGATTATAGTTGATTAAAAGTTCCCTTTGAGAAATTTGAGGTTAGCTTCAACGCATGTTACGCATTTCCAGCAGCGAAAATTTAAAACTCGATTTAGGGATTAAAGTCCGTAATGGAGACAGTTACAGCGGGCACTATAAAAAAAAAAAAAAAAAAAAAAAAACATTTGACAAAAATATGTCTACGCTCAATATATTTAATCTTCGTCGACTTAAAATAAATAACTTCATATTCAATTTTTATTTTATACCGAAATCGAATTTTATGCTCTTCTGGAAACATGAGGAAACTTCGCATTCGAACGATTTCGTCTTGTGGGAACAGCCCCTCTCCTCTTATACCAATGCTTCATGCAAAAGAATTTCATTTTATTTGTAAAAACAAATAAATAGGTAAATAAACTGTGTAATCTGAAAAAACTATTTTAAGCGAACTGGAATTGCAATTTTTCCCTTTAAAGTTTGACAACCGTGACTTCAATATGACGTCATTGTCACTTGTGGCATCGAATTTTGTTACGCAAATGATTAACTTTTTTTTTTTTTTTTTTTTTACTCTCGGTAATAAAATGGCGCTGAAAATAGCGAAAAATCGATTAAAAAAAAATTAGAGAAGGGGTGGATTTTCAAATTTTTAAAGCAGTGCAGATTGCTTTCTATATTTTTATACATAAGTATGAAAAATTTCAAACAGATCGTACAAACGGTGTAGATTGTATTACGCTTTTTGCGCTTAATTTTTTTGGAGAAATGTTGGTAAAAGATTTATCTTGGAGTGGCTACCCGGAATTGTTACAGAATCGGCGAGTCAGAGATCAGCGTAACTATATAGTAGGATGAGAACTCTTTTAGGCAGAATAATTATCTCCGCTCCTCACCCTCCCAAGAAAAAAGAATGTGTCTCATAGATTTTTGTATGTTATGTTGCATTCCAGTTTTTAAATTCTCAGCCATCCTCGTAAAAATTCCTGGCTACGCTACTGGGCTCGCAAGTCGGTAGGTGGACAAGGGATGCTGAACCAGGAATGGTCCTATCTCCGGGGATGGTCTTATAATTTGGGGGGACAAGGGCGTAGCCTAGAAAGTATTTCGAGGGGTGGGGGGATAAGTCGTGAGCAAATACAAAAAGTTTAGCTAATGCTGACTAATCCAATTTATTTTATTTATTTATTGGGGGGGGGGGGTGCATATATCACGATACATCCCTGGTTGTACCCTTGGTCGTACAACAAATTTGAACAAGCTGAAATTAAAAAAAAAAAAATTGAATTTAGAAAATTATGGGGGTGTGTAGGGATTATTGCCACGATATACAGTGACTTAAAATAATAATAATAATAATAATTTTTTTCCTCCTGCAATTTTTTAAAGGGGGGGGGGAGGAGTGTTGGAACTGAAAGTGATAAGTAAATTAAAATTTTGAAAATGCCAGTGTTTTACAATATAAAGATTTTTTTTCAATTAGCAAATGTTGGGCATTGTTATATAAGCAAGGTGAATTGTTAATTAAAAATTCATACTGAAAGCATTTTCCTTAGCCTTTGGAATTGTCCTTACCAGTGTAAAAAATGAAATTTTTGAACAGTGGGGGGAGGGGGAGGGAATCGGTATGTTTCACAAACTTTATTTGAGGAGTTTATATCTTTTATTATTATTATTATTTATACTTTTAATACGTCCATTGACTCGCTGCACTTTTTTCTCCTTTTCTTTCCTTACAAACTATTGTTCCAGCAGAACAACTTGGCGACATTTGATCTATTTCTTGATTCCAGCAACCCTTCGCGATGTCCGTCCGTCACCTTTTGGGGATTATGACGTCACCATTCGGTGCTATTCTCCCGCCACAGGTCACTTGCAGCTTGTTTAGGAGCGAGCGGCAGTCGGCGCTAAAAGGTTTAAAGCCCTAAGCCCTACCTGCCCGCTCGCCGATACCTAGGCGTATGTTTGTAGCCCTCTTTGGGCCCACCCTGCTAACAACTTCGTTATTTTTCAACGCTCTTAGGACCGGGGGTCGCATAAATATTGTTTGCCTTTGCACCGCGTGGACGCGCTCAGTTTTTGTTGTTGTTGAGGGATGTGTTTTTGACGTTTAGCGAGTCTATTTTTCTATTCTAGGTTCTAATTTTTCGAATGTTTCCCAGATAATATATTTTTTTGTTACACATTTTTTTTAACTCTTCAGCTAGGGTAAAAATAGATTTGCATTTCCGTTATTCTGTGATACAGGAATTTTATTAGAGAGACAAATTATTATACATTTCATTGTATTACGCCTTTTTTGTGCTGCACACTAATATGTATGAGTTTTTTTAACGGTGAAGGGGAGGTGCTTCTGCTAACTCCTCCCCCCGTTTAATTTCGCTTTATTTATTTATTTATTTTAGCTGACTTAGGTACTCCATGTAATTGACACCAGTGTAGAAAAATAATCCCTAATCATTCGTTATGCTAAGTCTTACTAAATGTGTTTACTAAGAATATCCTGGATTTAATTTCTTTTTTGTGGATAATTACGCAGAAAGAAAGATATTAGAAATCTCACTATTATTTGAGATTTGTTAAAATGCTCTGTTGGTAAATTTAAGAGATCATAATGGAAAAGCAGACTAATTAATTTAAAAAGAAACATGTCCGTTATATAACACTGTCGAAAGGGCTAATTTTTTAATGAATGATTTTTAATTTAGTTCATAACAATTATTTGCTCATTTGGCTGTTCTCCCCCACCTCCTTTTCCACACAAACACACTGTAGACTTAAGTTATGCTTATTTACATTTAAAAAAATGTTTCAGATTCAAATTTGTGTTATCATAATAAATTATTTAAAAAGACCGTATGATAAGCCTGTCTCAACTGTGTCCAAAGGACATTTTATTTGAATTTTTTATTTTTTATCGATAATATCCAGTCCCGAGTTTGCATCATAAAAACTTATCAAAGTTTTTTTCATTTTCGTTCTGCTTTTTTCAGCTAGTGTGTTAGTAACTAGCTGCGTACTAGCTAGTTCTCCTTGGGCGTCCCATTTTCATAAATACATGTACTATTAGCAAATTACTAAAATCAGTGAAGAGATATACAAGCAAGCTGTAACAATTACAAATATGAATTGATTTGAATTTTTCACAGTGGGTTAAAAAATTTCCTTGGGGGGGGGGCATATTGCCAGTACATATCTTCGTGTACATTAGTCAATGTTTTTTGCTGCTCATGCTTTTGCACCCCTGGAACATAGTTTTTATTTTACTTTTACACGTGTTCTACACAAAATTGTTCCTATTTTTTCAATTATAACAGAAACATTATTTATTTAATGCGTTTTTTTAATTGTGCATATTTTACTCAGTAATGTAGAAAAAAATTAGGTAATTTAAGCAGTGGACTAAATATATGGTTGAGGCGGGGTCGCCGCGACTGAAGAAGAGGAGAAAGCAAGAGGGGGTCTGGGTACTGGTTTTCGTGACGTCACAAGAAAGGATGGGATTTGGAACAGTTTGCATTGAGTTCAATGGAAGAAATGGAATTAATAATGCCAATAAATACGAGTAGCTTAATTTTTTATGACGCATTGAAAGAGCATTTTCGTTTTACAACACTTTGTTCTTAAATAATAGTGAATCAACAATATTTTTTGTCAGAAATTAATGAAATAAATTGGTACTGAATTTAAAGCAGTTTCAGCATTGTATGCAGTATGTTTTGCATTTCGGGCTAGCAAATACATTCTAAATAATATAATGGTTACTCAATGTTATCATTTATCTAAAATAATATGTATATGGATTAAATTTATACGTTGTATAAGCATAAAGTCATATTTTTAAGTAAGTAAAACTAAATATATTTTTATGTAAAAATAATAATTTTATTAATTTTACTTAAAAACTGAACTACATTATTTAGTTTTGCTTCGTCTTAATAAGCTTTTTGAAAGAATTGATGTTAAAAATATCCAGATTCATAAATAGTCATCTTAAGCCATTTCGTGATGTCACAAGAGAGGATGGGATTTCAAAGAGTTTGTATTGAATTCTATGGAAGAAATCTGATCAATAATGTCAATAAACACTAGTAGCACGAGGAATATAATCAGAAATTTCCACAATTAATATTTTAAAAACTTGTACAATACATACTATATATAATTATGTTATACAGACTCCTATTGTCAAATTTTATTAGAATCAATTAAAGCACAAAAAACAAGAAAATAAAAAGTAAAAGCTTTTACCCAAACCTTACAAATACTATACAGTTTTTCATGAAAGCACTACAAGTGTTTGCTTTAATTTTTTCTAGATAAGACTTTCAAATATCACATTGAGACATTTTCAATATACATAATTAAATATTTTTAAAAATTAGTGAGTATAACTCTTGAATATGTAAAACTGCCTAAATGCTCTCAGGGGTTTTCATGTAAAATATATTGCAGTAATACATATACTTTTTTGTTATTGTTTTTAGCATTGCAGTAATACATTTTCTTTTTTGAGTTAATTTCCAAATCTGTGTTCATACTTAATTTCAGAATTTTCAACAAATTCCGATAAACCGTTTAGTTGGAAATATTTCTTTAATAAATACCTTCTATATTTTTGTTTTTCTAAGTATCCAGAAAATAGATTTCTCTCTCTCTCTCTTTTTTTTTATTTTTTTTTTTAAATAAATAAATCAACCATGAGATCCGCATTGAACCTTAAGCTACTTGGTATGTGCAGTGGAAGGGGATCTGCGTTTAATTTATAATTAAAGGTGAAATTTTCTTAACATAGAATTGCCATGAAACTCTTGATACATTTCTTAATTACAAAAGAATTTATATTTTCCTTTGCATTATTTTTTTCGGTTTCCTCAATATCTTTTTCCTAAACGTTTTCTCTTCTTTTAGTAGGATCAGTTATTTCTTGTTTTTTGGTAATATCGGATATATAGGCTGGTAAGCTCGAAAAAATGCACGGGATAGCATTCGGTTCTAATTTATAATGCTTTCTTTTTACAGGTAAAAGTGCCCCATCTGATTTTAAAATAGCATCGTCTTTTAAAAGATCTTCATCTCGAAAATGCTCAATACAAACATACGTATTTTTTCCTGGGGACCAATTTTTTCTTGGAATATTTTTAGTCCATTCTTTTCTTCGTTTTTTGGGAAAAGTGAAAACTTTTACATTTTCTCCTCTTTTGTAATTAGCTTTACTTACAGCCTGGGACGCAGCAAACGGAAGCATAATGATTGCTAGAACAAAAGAACAGAAATCAATAAAACTAACGCAAAATACGGCAATTTTATATTTTTATGTACTCTATAGCTTAATAACTATTATCAAGTATGTCGTATTAAGAATAGAGATTGCTGACTTACCATTAGTATCCATAAAAGGCACAAAACATCTTAGTTTCTTCTACATTTCCGTATGATTCTAATGCTTTTAACGGAGAAAAGTCCATCCTCTCTTGTGACGTCACAACACCTCCACGCGTTCAGTACCCAGGCTCGCCTTGTAATTGTCTACTCCCCCCCTCCCTTCCCGGGGGCTCCGGTTGAGGCCCGTTGCAAATTCATCGAATGCCTCTCCCCTATTATCACTAGAAAAAAGAAATGTTCGGTTTTGATTCAACAAAATTTTGGTTATCTCTATTTCAAAGAAATGCTGTTGAATCAACAAAATTTTGTTAATTCAACAAAATATTTTGTTAATTTAACGAAAATGTCGTTAAAACTAATAAAATTATTCGGGCAACCAAATTTTGTCTAATTCAAGAAAACATTTTTTTCCGTGCACGCATTCTAAAGCTGGGCGATATCTTTTTCTCACAAATACCTTCAAATCTTGATTTTTGTTGTTGTTTAATTTGTGTATGTACTTCAGTCGGAAAATTAATTAATTTAATGCGAAGTGTAGATTTTAATAAATTTTTTTATAATAAATTTTACCATTCTCCTGTGCTTGTGCCACCTCCGGCCGGGGCCCCCTGGAATATTGCCCCTGCCACCCTATTGTTTCGTCACTGAATTTAAGAAATTCAAATTTTTATATTTAGAGTGGTGCCACAATGATATTTAATCTGTACTTAATCAAATTTGATGTATAATGTTATAGCATTATTGATACCTTTCGGAAATATTTATTTATATTTTATTCTTTTGTGAAATGTATTCGTCACAATACATTATGCCGTTAACACCTTCTCTTGTCACACTCCTTACTCCAAAATGAATATTTTTCAAATTGTGTATGTACGTGATGTTACAGCTGAATTTTTAAAATATCGATGTAAACTTAGTAATTCGAAGTTCGTATAAAAATATATTTACAAATAATCTTTATATTCAGTGTAAACTGGATAATTCGTCACGTCCCACAATGAAGTCGAATTCGAAGGGACCAAGGGAAGAAATTCGAACTTCGACTGAAGAAACTCCGTATTTAAAAATTAATATATAACAGTAATACCAGAACTCGTAATATATATGTTAGTCGAAATATCATATACATTCTTACAGCGTTTTTTTTTTTTTTTTTTTAGTGGGGAGAGGGAGGGCACAATCCTTTCATTCTCTCCGATGAAGGATGGAACTAAGCTATCCTTCAGAAAAATTTTGACGATATATGAATTTTCAGAGCTAAAATATGTATAACATTTTTTCGGTGACTTTTTTTAGGAGGAAAAAGAGCCTCCAAGCACCCTATAATTCCGGACCCTGGACCAGTATCCTCCCCAAACGGCGACTTTGGAATTTGGATCCCGAGGGGGGGGGGGGGGAAGGAAGCATTGGGTCACTTGTCACAGGGTCAGGGTCAAGTTTACACTATAGGCGATTGACTAATTTTGTAAATTCAAATGAATTTATAAGAAAAAGTTGTAAGCCTTTCAGAATTTTTTCCTGTATCCGCCACTGCTTTCTCCCTAAATTTTCGATCTCACTAAAAACGGCACCTCTAACCTGTTCTACGTGATGTGAATGTATAATCCCGTCTACATTTATAATTTTTATGTCACGTTCATGAATATGAATAGGTAAGTTTTATACATTTTACACGAGTCCTTATCCCACTCTTAAGCTAAAATTCTATATCTGCGTTTCAATAGTCATTTCGTTGCTAATACTCAGGAGCGTAGCCAGGGGGGATATCGGGATATATCCCCCCCCCCGAAACTTTTGGATTAGTGGTGAAATTCCGCGTATTTATACACATATAAGTTCGTATTCCCCCCCCCCCTCGAAAAAATTTCCTGGCTACGCGCCTGCTAATACTTATATGTTTGAGCTTGGTTATGTTGGTTTACAATCTTAAGGCATGGCTATTATTTAAAGATGTATGTTGATTTTAATATTAAATTAATGTCATCCCTTACCATTTATGCGAAGATTGATAAAAGTAACTATAATATTACCTGTGAAATAAGTCCATTCTAAGATTAAGGGTTTTTGTTTTTAGATTGATATCATAGATGGCGCCACGATTTCCATTACTCATGAAATAGTCCTAAATTCAAATATCGCGTGTATGGAGATAATACTTTCTCTCTTCCAATGTGAATTTTACAAGCACTAACCACAGTCTCAATTAACTTTTTTATAAAACAAATAAGTAAATAATTTCTTTTCTTATTTTCGAGAAGGTTATATGTATATTCTTTATTAAATATAAAGTTATTCGAAATGATTGAACTATAAAATAGAAATGGCATGACGGAATGCAAGCTAAATCTGCAGAATATAAGTATTGTATCAAAATGTTTAAATTTTGTTGTAAGCGAAAATTGATAATAGAATTTAGAAATTAAATTAACAATTAATGCTCATGAGTAATAAGGATATATAAAGATCTTGATTGAACTCCCCTTATCCTTTAAAGTCTATTTCTTCGATTTTTTAAAAAGATAAAATCAGTAGGTTTTATATGGAAAGAATGACATAACATTCTGTTCATCTCTCACAACGTGTTAATTGAGGATAACTTTTGAGAATAAAATTTCCTCAACAATTGCTTATAATTTTTTAACCTGATTTTTAAACTTTGAAGGATCAATAGTAATTCTTAGACTGTGGAAGTATTCACGATACATCCATACAACTTTGAAGAATATGTTTGTGGGGATAACCCGAAGACCACTTTTTAAAAGAGTGTTGATTTTGCCTTTTCAATTATATTCATGAAATAACAGGAAATTTATGTCAACGTATGGAAATCAGTACATACTGAATTTTCCTTTTAACAGATGAAGTTGCTATTTGAAGAAATATCCAGTATCCAAAGGTAACTATACTCGAACACGACAAAATTGAAAAAACTGGAGGGTTTTTAAAAAATGTGACTATCTTTTATTGTTATTACTAGTTTCTTTTTCCTTGGAGAAGACGTTATAAATCACATGTGAAACTTGCAGATTGCAGACCCGTGCAGTATTCGTCTATTTTCCCGATTACATAGAGAAACGAGTAGAATCAGCTCACAGAAATACAGATTTTCTTTTTAAGAAGTATTCATATAAAACCATAAAAATGTGTTTAGAGTATTCCCAGTTTTTAACATCTTCTGAATACTTTGTTCAGCTGTCTAAAATCGGGTCACTTATACAAACGTGTAAAAATTTTACCTAAAAAAATAAAATAAAAACACAGCCTCTTGACTTTTCGATATACAGTGCACACTAGAGATGAGTTCGGGCTCATTTTTTGAAGCCCGAGCCCGAAGACTTTTCATCCGAGCCCGAGCCCGCCCGAGCCCGAAATTTCAGTTAAGATTTTTAAAAAATTCAATTACTTCATTGATAGAATACAATAAATTTGCCGTTTGTGCAAATTAAAGACAAATATAGTTGCAAACTCCGAATGCACTTTCTAATTTTTTGTATCCGTCCTTTATCAAAAAATGTCGGATCTCATGACTAATTAAGGAATATAAACCGCCGTTCTAAAATACCCAAAGAGCTTCATGCACCTTCTAGGCGCCCGTGCCGCTATTTTTATTTGTTTATTTATTTATTTTTCTTTTATAAGTACTTTTATTTTCCTCATGAATCACTTTTCAAAATCTATTTCAAGCAGTATGTTCAATAAAGGAGAAATTTTTCATGAGCCCGAGCCCGAACACAATTGTGAATTACAGAGCCCGAGCCCGAGTCGGACCCGGGCTCGGGCTGAACCCGTCTCATCTCTAGTGCACACCGGTTATGACGGACCTGGGATATGACGTACTATCGGTTATAACGTACCTAGAAGCCAGGTCCCGTTTGAAGTCCTATATTTATGATGTTATTTAACTTCGGTTAAAACGTACTTAACAAAAGTACGTACTTCGGCTATAACGTACTTTTTATACCAAAAGTAAAATTTTGCTTTTCTTAAGCATTTTATTTCCTTTTTCTCGGAAATTTCAGTACCTTCAGAACCACTCGTTGTCAGTTTTCAGATTCTCTAGCGAGATGAATTGTGTATGAATGAAGGGAACGATCTTTTATTTTTTTCGCCTGCTAGGTAGGGCTAAGAATAAGACCATGTTTTTTATTTGTTATTCATCAATGTAAATGCCTCCTGAAAATCCCTATCTATAATGATTCTGATGATAGTGAAGAAGAAACAGAGGAGCCTATACCAAGCATATCCGACGCATTCAATGCTGCAAAAACATTATCACGATTTTTAGAATGTCGCATTGATGATGCAGATACTCTACAAAAGTCTATTATGGATATCCAAAACGGCATTTTTAAAGCAGCATCTGCCCATTTAAAACAAAAGAAAATTACAAATTATTTATCTTAATAAAATTTGTAAGTAAAGAATTTTCTCTGTTTAATTTAAATTTTAAACAGTCAGACCTGTTTAAAACACATATTACAATGAAATTATGAGCCCACTTTCTTTTTTTTTTTGTGTAATATTGAATCTTACCGGTGGTACTGCTTATAACGTACTTCGGCTATAACGTACTACTTTTTTAGGTACCATGAGAGTACGTTATAACCGGTGTCTACTGAATACTGTGTACTCTCGACTACTGCACGCGTGAAATCTGTGTGGGGAAAAAACAAGACTCTTGTCTATACATTGCTTTACTTTTTATTCGCGCATCACTTAAGAATGGCAAAAGCAAATAAAATGAGAGTTGGTAACGTAAGTGGTCTCACTCAGTTTGAGCTATCGTTTTTGAATCTTTTAAAAATTTTAAGTAGAACTTGAGATTTTGTAAAAATCTATTCTAAGTGCATAAATTTTTGATCGTGTATTAACCACTTAGTAAAAACCGCTGAAGCAATTGAAATGAAGTTTTGTATCATAATAAGGTGATCATTGAACTAAAACTATGGACTTCGAAAAGTTTAAACATTTTTGACATGTTGTGAAAATTGTGTAAATATTTGTTAGCGCATCCCTCAAAAACAGCTCTAGAGAATAAAATGAAATTTGATATTATGATAGCTAATGCCTCAGAACGTTAATAGGTGTTATTTTTTTTAATTGAATAAGTTTGGATATTTTGATAAAAAAATTAATTTCTTTACAAGGAGGGGGGCTTATGTTACGGCATTTGGAGCGAATGAAATGACATTGGTAATATGATCGTTGGCTACTCAACTTAAACAGTAGATGTCGATTTTTTCTTTTTTTCAATTTTTTTTTTTTTTATGCTGTATCTTTATTTAGTCAAATGAAATTTAGTTACAGGTCAACAGATAGCAGAAATTCAATGATAGTGCTCCATATTTTTCGATTTGAAAATAAAAATAATAATATTTTGCGGATGAGGTAAAATTTTGTTGTACAGTAAGCATTTTCTCAGTTTAAAACATTGTCTTTGAATTTTCTAAAAGTTTAAATGATTTTTGAAGTATAATTTAAATTATAAAAGTTGTTATTCGCGTATCACTTAAAATAACCTAAATTTATTCAAATGGGGCTTTTCATTGTTGAGATAGACTGCTTGCTTTTAAAAAACCATTTCCGGGTATTCTCTTTCTCGATTTAACATGCATTACTAGCATTTTCCTCTTTTTAAAAAATCATCCACCTAAGGTGTTCCACCGTTTGGCAGATGGCCCTTTGTGCTTGCCTTAACAACAACAAGAACTAGCAAAATTAGCATCTTCCTCCAACCTTTATTGGCTTCTTAAAGTTTAAAACTAATTCCTCAAAACTAAATAAATGAATTATCGTTCTCCCTCGTAATACATGGAAAAAAATGTTTTTGAATTGAACAAAATTTTGTTGGTTCAACAAAAATCAGGTTGGCGCTATTCCAGCCGAATAATTTTGTTGGTTTTAACAAAATTTTTGTTAAATGAACGAAACATTACGTTAAATTAACGAAAAATTTTGTTGATTCAACCAAAATATTTCTTTGAAATAGAACGAACCACAATTTTGTTGAATCAACAAAACATTTTTTTTCAGTGTATATCAAACGAAATTTACACTTTTCGAAGCTATGTGGAACATTAACCAATCAACAACGGATACTGTATCCAGTAATATATAAATGCATTATCACGTTCTTTAAAAAGATTTAAAGTCTGCTTCTGGAGCAAGCTGTGTAGTTGCTCGTGAGTAAGTTCTGCACCCTGAAATTAATAAATAGTCTTATTAATTTAATGATTATTTATTCAGTATTATATAGTTTGATGTCATTGCTGCGTAAGGATACACGACACACATTCTTTCATGGAAATTGCTTTGCGATATAAGATAAACGCTTGCCGAGAGAAGAAGAATGAAGAAGAGAAGCCTTGTTCACTCGTGCATTAATGCGTGTAACCGTTTCTGAAAGATTATCACGCCTTCCTCCCATTTGCCTGTTTTCATGTCATGCTATTACATGGTTTTTGATGTCTGATAAATAGTGCTTAAACTGTTTACCTCCTCCCTCTTCACAGATTTATATATCTTTTTGAATGTGAGAGAATATAATTTGTCAAGGGTTCTCTTCCTTCCACGAGGTTGTTCGAGACTACTTGCATCTGTTCAGTATACCGTGAAATGTGATAGATATTATAGATTGTGCGATTTTGATTCCAACGAATATTTCTGGTCCAGTAGGCTAAAACACCATTTTGTTTTGCAAAGAAATGCGTCTTTTCCCTTCTACCCTTGCGTTAGCTTTGATTTTTTCTTAGAATTTTAAACCGAAAATTAAAATATCGTTTAATATTTCCATTCTGTTTTGAAGTGGAGATAAGGATATTTTATTTATTCCTTTTCTCTTTCTCCGTAATAAATAAGTAAAGTTTTAATCCCTATTTCTAATACTTTGTTGATATGTTTTCTCTAACTAGTTCTTTTATGAAGAATATTAGTGGACAGTTTAGCCATAAGGTTTTTAATATTTCCAACCTAACAATATGTACGTATTCTAGTTCCTTTGGGGGAAGATTCCACTCCCGATGTTTTAAGTGTAATTCAAAAAGCTGCATGCAAAAAGTAGATAAATGACCCAGACTCTTAAAGAGAAAGGAAAACCCCACACCCACTCAAATTGCTGTAAAATGTAAATATATAAGCAGTAAAAGCTTTTATATGCTTTGGTCCCCTTCTGAAGATTTATGCCCTGTAGTCTCTATCTATGTTTTTGCATCATGAATACAGACTCACAAAATTTTACGCCATTTTACTAGACTGGTGAAAATTTAGAAAGCCCCTTAATGTTTAATGATCAAGTTTTTCTAATATTTAATGATTTTCCAATATTTACACCAAATCCCAAATCGTCCTCTTCACATTGAAATAGTAACCCTCCCCTCCCCCCCCACACACAAATAAATGCATGTACATTTTTATATGACAGTAATGATATTGATGATTAAAATATCTAATTGAAGATGAATGGTATAAAACTGATCCATTGTTGTGCCTTAGTCTTATTCTGTCCATGAAAACCAAAATATTCTAGGTGATTAGGAATAATGGCGGCTCAACAAAGTATTAATAACTGTCTTATGTATCGTTAAAACGCATTTTTGTTTCGGGGTCTTTTAAATTTTTACGTAGGCCGTTATGAGATCATATATAATTTATTGACATTTCACAATATAATATTTGCAAATAATTATTTTGCCTACTTAATGTCTTACTTATAATGCATACTAAGATTTAGAGTGTAGTTTTTCAGGAAGTGTTTTCTTTTTGAATATTCATGAGAACTTATACTGGCCTTAAAAATTTTTACACGCGCTGCTCAAACTAAAGCGTTTAAGAAAGCAAGCCAATAAAAAAAAAATTGTAAAGGAGTTTCGAATATACAAAATTTCTGTATAAGGGCGCTAAATGTTGACTAAACGTATTGTGACAGAGTGCTGCTATTTTGGTTGTATAAATATACTTGATTAAAAAATAAATAATATGCATCAAGATTCATGGTAAAATGTAACTTCAAAGTAATTATAATGTTTTTATATTTTGAAGTTTTGTTAAAATGAATACGTGCACCTTTTTTAACTTTTACTACTACAAATTATTCTTTCTTAGTTAAAAATATGACTTCACGAACATTTAGTATCACTGTTTTTTCTTTTGTTTTTTTTTTTTCGCTTAAAAATAGTTCCTCTAGTGTTTACCTTTGCTTGCTTATTTTATGTTTGAACTGATTGCGCATCAAACCTCTGACCACTTTTAAAATTTCCTCGTTTCTCTGAAATTTCGCCATTTTGTTCCGGCTTTGGGAAACGCATCATTCCAA
This sequence comes from Cheiracanthium punctorium, assembly GCA_038373885.1. Classification (NCBI taxonomy): domain Eukaryota; kingdom Metazoa; phylum Arthropoda; class Arachnida; order Araneae; family Cheiracanthiidae; genus Cheiracanthium; species Cheiracanthium punctorium. The sequence goes on from JAWZYV010000377.1 coordinate 185,812, forward strand.
TCGCAGGAAAAATTTTCCCGTGCAAAAGTAGTTATGAGTCAATAGTTATCAGCAGCTCGCAGTCACTCCATAAAGGGAGACCCCGTCCGCAGGGTTATCTATCGCCTTCGTATCCCTAGCACTGTTTGTTCGCCCTCAATCTGGCTTAGGCCTCGCCTGCCTTATTTGCAGGCCAAATATTGCGCAATTTAAAGATCAATTACTTTTTGGGGGAGGCGGATTTATCAGTCTCGGCAGCTCCTGTGTCTTAACAATGCTGTTGGACGTTCTGGCATTCCAGGCTTCCCTTTTAGAACGTGTCATCTATATAGGCATGCGGATTTTTAGCCGCCCTTGAATATCTTTTGTTAATTTACCCAGATTCGAGTCTAGGAATACGGACGCTTATTTTCATGTTTTAAATATTTGCTTGAAAGAGAATTTTAATGCTTAAGTTCCTGTTTTATTTTTTTTTTGAATTGTGTGCTGCTGGAAAAGAATAATAATAATTTAATAAAGCGTGCTGTTTAGGGTGGGAGGGCAGGATAAGATTTTTCTAAACTGTAGCTGGAAGGTATTTTGTGATAATTGTTAATTTTGCACAGCGTCGTGAATTTTAGAAATAATTTGGTTAGTGTGTTTATTAGTTGGCTTTTGTGTCTGAAAGTTTTCGTATTTTCAACTGTGTTATAATTTGCTCGGAATAGTTTCCGCATCACACATGAATTGTATGTTTACCGTATATATTTGACGTAAAATTTTTAATTCCGGACTGTCCTTTTCTGTGTGTGTGTGTGGGGGGGGGGGTGTTAAAAGTTGCCTCCTGGAAATTAGAGAAGCATGAGAGGTCGAGGGGATGGAGCTTTAGTTATTGTGATAAAAAAAAATTTTGTGCTAAATAGTGATTCACCGTGTAAATAGTCTTATTTTTTTTTTTTTTTTGTTATTGAGTTTTTGAAAGTAGAAAGAAAAGCCTTAAACTGTTAGTAGTGAACCGATGGAAAGCTATTGCGCCGGATAGGGTGAGGTGGAGAAAGCTTGGAGAGGCAGTCTTTCCTGTAACAGGCTGTAGCGCTTAAGAAGAAGAAGAGTTTTTTAAAGCGTTTAAAAATGTTCACTCAGTAAAAATAAATCCATTGTAATTAACAGTTACATTCAGAATTGTAAGCTTTAAAAAATATCATTTTAGACACGTTACCATTTTATATGCACAAATAAATATGTATTTGTTTTCCCTTCATTTTGAAATTACGTCCAGTTTTTGCGTTGCTTAGCCTGCTGCTGCTGCAAAAAAGTATTAGATATAAAAAGCGGCCAGTAATTATCTATTTAAATCTGCTAATTTAAGAGGAAAAAATAAAAGTCGTACATCACTGTCAGCCAAATTATGGATTTTATCGTCAAATCTGCAGGTATTTTAAAAGTAATAGTAAGAACAGAAACAGTAGCGGATCCAGGGGAGGGGCTAGGGGGCTTCAGCCCCCCCCAAAAGAAATTGCTCAAGGGTAACATTCTGCTTTATTATACACTTTAAATAGCTAAAATGATCATATTTTTTAGTTAGCCCCTCCCAAAAGCCTAATACATTGGTTTAGACTAAAATTTTAATTTATTGTACATTTTAATTGGGTGAATAAGCTTTTTAAAAATTTTAGCCCCTCCCAAAAAAAAAATTCTGGATCCGCCACTGAACAGAAATTCCAAAAATCTGTTAATAATTAAATGTTATGCGTATGCTTAGTTTTATTTAATACTGCTGAAACTATAAAAATTAAGAAAAATAAAATTCTTTAAATTAGTATTGAATTTATGTACGGCTGTAGAAGAGTTATTTGAGGGTATCCAAAACGCAAAATTTCTCCAAAGGAGGCTCGACTACTCTCATTTTATTAACCAAATGTGAATGTGGAAAGGGGGGGGATGTAGCTCCCCTGCCGATATTTCTGACTAATTATCTGAAAAATAAATTTTAATAAAACTTAATATATTTTCATGAAAAAAAAAATTAGGGTGCCTAATTCCCAAAATCGAATCAAATCATTTATAGGGAGTGCTTAGTTTTAGGTGATTGAATGTATTTGAGTGTGCTTAATTTTTTGTCTCGAAAAGCATCTGAAGCGTACGAAGCATATGTATGCTTGAAAAGTAATTTTAATTCCAAATCTTCCTCTTTATATTTATTTTTTAATTCTATCTTCCTCTCGGCTTTTCTTGGAACACAAGAGACGAGCGCAGTAGAGGGGTGAAAACACATGTTCTTGTAACTGTGACAAAACGAGATTTCTCGAGAAATATTGATTCACCTCGGTACTTGTGTTTTGAAAACTTTCATTGGGCTGTACAGCGCGGAGAATAAGACGGTGTAATTGGTTTTAATATTTTGCTTTTAAGTGTTCGAATGCAATTATTTCAAAATGGTTATTTTAAAGTCTGGTCATTTAAAAGCAAGTCTCTTTGTTTTTTATTCTAAAATTACTCAACTTGTTGTTTGTAAGTATAATGGGATAAACGAGAATTAAAATTTAAATGTAGCATTGTTTGAATACATTGTTTGATTACATTGTTTGATTTATGTATTTATTTATTTATTTTAATAGGAAGGCTCTGCCAAGTATGATTATATGTATGAAATGTCTGTATACGGAACCAGATATATAGTTCATGCATTTATTTATATATTTGGTTCAGTGAACGAAGGGAAAAATTTATTTGACATATTTTGGTTTATATTACTTTGTTTAAAGTTCTCATTCGATTTTATTAAAGGGTTGATTTAGTCGCATAGTTTTTCTACTCCCTCCCAATTTTCTGTATAGTGTACTATAAGAGTTTACAGTGAATACTTTTCACCTGTGTTGATTTTGTCAATTAACTTTAACTATAGAATTTTAGTTTTATGTATTGATGTTTTTCAAAGTGTATGGTTATAGTATTTAATTTTTAAATTGATAGAATATAATTTCATCCGTTATTTTTGTTTTGCAGGGAAAAAGAGTTTGACCTGGAAAAGCAATACGAATTTCTCAACGAAGAATTACGTGCTCTGTTAGAAATTGACGGTTAGTAGCAGTGTCGTTACTTACTTAAATCGGTCACTTCAAAAACATATTTAGTCACGAGTTTTCAAAATGCGGTTTCAGAATATAGTTTTTGATACATTTATGCATGAGTGTTTAAAAAAAAAAATGTAAGTATGACGTAGTTTAAATACAGGGTGATTATAATTTAAGTTCCACTTTTTTAAAACGATCAGAAAAGGAAAACTACTGGACCAACTATTATCAAACTTGGTATTTCTGTAAAGGTGGTCACGGGATTTATTATCGGCGAAAAAAATGTTCAAAAATTCAACACCAGGGGCACGGACGTATTTAAGGGGGGGGGGGTGGAAGGGGGGAGTCCAGGGGTCCGAGCCTCCTCCCCAAGAAATTTTAATTTTTGTTACTAAAATGATAATGATATAGTGTCCTTTTGAGAAAAATACTGCCTTTTTTACCGTTTGGACCCCCCTCCGAAATTTTTGAACCCCTCCAAAATGTTCTTCATGATCAAAAATTCAACACCATGGGCACATGGTGTTGAATTTTTGAGCATTTTTTCCGCGGATAATAAATCACCCTGTATAATAAATCTCAGTAGCGTAGCTACGGGACATTGGGGTTAAGATAGGGACGTACCCAGAAAATAATTTCGGGGTGGGTCCAAAAATTTCGGAGGGGGTCCAAACAGTGAAAAAGGCAGAATTTTATACACCAAAACTTAATCATTATTATTTTGCTTACAAAAACTAAAATTTCGGAGGGGGTCCGGACCCCCTGGACCATCCCCCTGGGTACGTCCTTGGGTTAAGAGGGGTAATAACCCCCCATGTGGATTTCTTTTGTGATACAAAATGTATTTTTATCACACACACATACCACATATATATACATATGAGTTACAGTAGTCGTAACCCCCCCCCTCCCACCCATGAAAAATTTCTCGCTACGCCACTGTAATAAATCCAAACAACTTCTTGAAGTTCCACATATTTGTACATTGTACAGCTTTTATTGAATCTTGAAAAGTTATGACTAATGTGGTTTTTGAAATGACCAATTTACTTATATTAAAATTAATTTTGAAGAAAATATGCGTATATATATTTTTAACATTGAAATTGATTTAAAAACATCTTCAATATGTATACCTGCGGTTGTGCTACGATGTATGTATTTACGTTGTTAAAAATTTGCAGCTCTCCTGTTTATTAATTAAAATAATAATAACATTGATTTCTTGTTATTTTAAGATTATTTAAAGTGTAAAACTAAGTAAATGGCATATTTTATTACATTTGCCACTTGACTCTAAATAAGTGTTTTAGACACTGGAATGATAGTTTAACAGTCGGCAATTTTAATGTATTATCGATTTTAACTCCATTTTAAAAATAACATTATAATGTATCACCTTTTCATGGTGACTATGGTACATGAACATATTTTTCTGAAAGTTCAAAAGTTATTTTTGAAAAAAAAATTTTTTGTTAAACTTACACTTGTGTTAGCTTATCTTTCTTATTATTCAGAAATATAATTTGTTATACGAAGTTTAAACTTTTGTTTTAACTTTACAAATTTTTTAATGTTCTAATAAATTTACCTGAACATTTATACAACAAGTTTACTTTCGAATTATCGCCTAATAGTAGCAACCTGATTCTACTAATATTGCGTGAAATAATTTTGAAGGGTAAGACTTCTAGTCTAGGTTGCGATGGTTGGGTCCGAGTCCAGGCTGAGCCAGTCTCATCTCTTATGCCTACTCTTACTATCTAGTCAGATCTCCCATATGAAAAGATCTGTGTAAGGAAAATAACATTATATCTACTAATTTAAATTCGCTCCTTTTTTTCTGAGTTTCGTAGTAAATTATTTAAAAACAAAAGCATTTCCCCTTTCATAATCTCCCCTTTTCTCTTTTTCCCCTCTGATGTTGTTTTTCCTGTGTAGCTCGTGTCTCTCGGAAGAGAAAATTCATCTCTCGCTAGTTATAGCGTTGTCACTGCTGTTTAGAATTTCCTAGCTCCCATCAGTGTTTATTGCTTTAAGGCAGACCCCGCCTTTCTGATGTCCCTCCCCCCCCCCCCCCGGTTTCGAGATTAACCCCAGCTGTAGTTTATAGAAGGCGGGCCGGTTTTCGTATTGTGACTGACGGCCCCTCTGGCTGCAAAATATTTGGAGTCTTATGTGAGTTGTTTTTCCTTGCCATTGATTCCTACGCTGCTTCTGACACTGTTGCTGAATATCTCCTGCCAGCTTCTCGATTTGGCACCACGGTGCCCTTTCGTTCTAGATCTGAGTATCTGAAAGCCCCTGTTTATTATTTTATGATTAAACGTGTTTACCGTCAGTGACCATCCATTGCGGTTGACTTTAAGTGCACACACACACACACACACACACACACACACAAAAAAAAAGCACTTCTTGTGTTTTGAACTTGTTAAGGGAAAGTTTTCTTGTTTAGAAAAGTGATGACTCTTGTTTTAAAAGTTCGTTTATGTTGCAGATTAACCCTTCTTATTCCGATGAATCAAATATTATGTATTAGGATGTGCTGTGCGGGAAAAGTTATATGTAGGTGTTTTGCGATCTTATGTACGAAGCAATGTTTATGGAATAATTTATTTATTTATTGTGGGGTTACTTTTTTAAAATAATGTATATCTACTAATTATGAAACTTTTTTAACTGGAAGGATATTACTTTGATTTGAGTATGAAATTTGATAGAATGAAATATTTTGCGAGTCTTTACTGTTGCTATTTACAAAAGTTTTGTGAAATATTTTAATCGAAAAATTGCTGTGGAGTCTCTCTTTGTTAAACAATAGTAGATACAAAATAGTATTTTCATAACACTGAACAGTCTTGAATAGGTCCTTTGTGACATATTTCTTTTCCCCAAGTCATTAAGGATCTTAAAGGTCATCATTTGACGCAGTATTGAAGAATCCGTGTTTGGAGGTTGGGTACGGAGTTTCAGAAGATGGTTGTGATGCGAGGTTGTAATTGCAGTGCGAGATCCGATACCGTCTTATTTCAACCATTCCTACGATCAACTTCTTAGAAGGAACATTTAGACAAGGCTTTGAAAAGTGCAAAATGAAGTTGTATTTTCTGTTTCAATGACAAACGGTCCTATTTTGAGAATTATTAAAGTGTTCAATTTTCGATTTGCTTATTTCTCTTTCTGACGAATTTGTTCTTATTGCTTTTGAAATTTACCATGTAATTTAAGTTTTGGTTATACATTCTTTTATAATCTCAATAATATTTTAAAACCTCCGTATTACATTATTTTTAATGGCTCTCGAACATAGCTGCATACCTGAAGTTTGAAGCCATCCAATTTGGAATCTTCCATTATGTTTCGCAGAAGCATCAGAGGCTTCATTTATGCCGTTTCCCTTTTTTAATCTTTCAAAAATTCTCTTCAATGTTTAATTTAAAAATGTTCCTCAACAATAGAGTAAATTTTAAATTATTTATTCTTCAGTATTCTTCTAGAGATAATGCTTTAAAGTTTTCACTTTTAATAACTCGACAGGAAAGTAATTTAAACCCTTTCTTAACTGAATAAGCGTTGTTATTTATTTCCCTTGATCTTCCCTCTCTCTTTTAAAATCCTTATGAACTATTTATTGTTTTGATCTAAATACTTCCATGTCATGCTGATATTTGTTATTATTAATATTAAAAAAATAATTCCATATACTGCAAATAAATACGAAACAAAAATTTCGCTATAAATAAGCTGAAAAAAGTGCAATTTTGATGCTGTAATTTATAAGCTTTAATTTAATAGTCGTTTTAAAGAGTGAAATAGCAGCTTACTATAGGACTAATATTGTATCCAAGAAAGTGTAAAAATGCTACGTTTAAGTAGGTTCGTTTGGAAAAAATAAATATTCACTTCACCAAGAAGTAAATTACTAAGTTTTTACTCTGTAGATGATTGAAAAGTTGAACGAAAGTGGAATATCTTTCTTTTTCGTAATTTCAGTGTTATCAATTACATTTTTGTCCGTTGTAATTGAAGAGTTTCATTCAAAATTAGAAGTAGTTGCAACTTTCTGCTTGACTGAAATACCGTGTCTACAGTGTGTATTTTTGTAATTTTACCTTGTGGTACTTTGTGTGCAGTACCCCTAATTTTTTATGTATCCCAAGAAAAGAAAAATTGCTTTTGACTACTACGAAGACGCATGGAAACAGAGTTCAATTGTGAAGTAATGTGAAACATTTTTTTGCGTAGGTGGTGAACAAAATGAAAAAAAAGCTTTGTTAAAATGAATGAAGCTTATTAATCCTTCTTAGGAAAATGATAAAATTGATTGTTTTTTTTTAATGTAGCTGAAATAATCTCAATAGTTCTGCCGTTAATAAACAAATTTCAATGTTGTGGTTACATAACTTCAAGAAAAGCGGAATTTCTGAAATTCTTTTGCACCGTTAAAATAGCGTGAAAGCGTATATCTTTTATGTCCCCCGCAGTTTAATACTGCACTAGTTTAATTTAAGAAAGAAATATTCCTTTCGATGCCGAAACAGCAAACTTACGTGGTGTATTATGCAATTCTGAAAGGAAGAACTCAAATACCGATTTTTTCTCAAATTCCATTAAAAACTTTGTCACTCTTCTTGACGTTGAAATTACCTTCAGCGTTGTGTCAGCAACCCCATTTGCTTCTATCATAGATGGTGCTTTTGCTGTTTTAATGCCTTTTTCAGTTCTTTCCCCGGCTGTTATTTTTTTTCCCCCTGCTACTTTCTCCTGTTGCACTTTATTTCGTCTTAGCACTCCCATTTTACACGTAATTGTTGCCTCCGGTTCCCAGTTCTATTTCTATTATTTTTTATGTTTTTTTTTTTTTTTCGGGCCTACCCTTTATATTATTTTTTACTTTTATTCAGAGTGAATTCATTGAAGGGTGAGGGCGCTCTGATTTATCATTGCGTATTATCTCTACCCCCCCCCCCGGTCTCTTAAAAAACTAAATAAAGCAGTACGAAATTGGAATTGCTTAGTTGACTAATTATCTTATATTGTTGTTCATATTGCTCCTCTCCTTTTCTTTTGGCTGAATTTGCCAACATTTTGGTTTCTTTCGTGGTGTATAAGGTTTACAAAACATGAATCTTAGTAATTTAGGTTTATAAAACATGAATCTAACATTAAAGCTTAATAACTTATTTTTAAAATAGTTATTTATTAGACATATAAATGATGATGTGCAACGACATTAGATATATTCTTAATTGAACTAAACAAGTAAATTAAATCTGTGCAAAACTTTTTTTTTTTTTTTTTTTTTTTTTTTTTTGTTATGCAAAATTCTTCCATTTCTAACTGTGAAAGGAGATAGTTTAGAAAAACTTCAACACCTAAATAACATTCGCATTGAATAATTATTGAGTATTTTCAACTAGTGTAATGTATGACAGTTTGTTAAGAGGATTTTTAGAATAGCTAACATTATTTATACGTTTCTCCTATATCAGTCGTTCTTTCATATGAGAATCAACTAGAAAACACATTAATTAACGTATTTATCGTCAAAGTTTCACCGTTAAAATGTATATATTGTATGGCATTATCATTAACTTATATTTCTCCACAACTGATTTTGTGCATTATAACTATAAATTTCACTTAGTGTATCGGTTAAAATGTAAAGAACATTCGAAAAACGTTTAAAAAATTTTAAGGATCTATAATCATTTTACGGTTATAGACCTTTCATGTATACCAAATATTTTCTGGGGAGGAAAAAAGAAAAATGTTTTTTCAAGTTTTTTACTTCTCGAAACGCATACATTAAAATATGCGGAAATAATTTTGCATTCTTCTTATATTCTGTGTTCAATCATGGTAACTACGGCAGCACAAATCACTAAAGTACCGAAAATTTGTTTCAGTGCCTTTTCTTTTCCCCTCTTATTTTCCACGTCTTTTTGCCACTAAAAGGCTTAAAATTTTCGCGTTTAACCTTTGTTGCGGGTGATTAACCTGCACTAGGACACTAAATTCCTACATGCGCTTATGCTTTGACAGGTAACATTATTTTTTTCTGCCCCAAAGGATACAAGAGTATTATCACTTTATTGGGCTCTGTAAACTAAGTTGTCTTTTACAAGTAGTTATGATCTTTTGCAAATATTTCGTGTTAACGGAAAGAGAAGGTTTCGTGAATAAGATATGTCCACCAATTTTGAATATATAGGAGTTCGAAAAATGTTAGTGATTATTTTAAGTTGTATTTTGTTCGCGTTCTTAAACTATGCTTTAAGTTTATTTTAAATTCTGAAATGCTGTGTAGTTTGCGTTTCAGTTTCCTTTCTTTCTTTCTTTTTTCTTATGTTTAATGTGATGAGAGATTGAATTTCGTTGTCTCTGAACAGTTCTTTATAATTCCGAAAATAAAAACAACTTCCTTTTTTTTTTTTACTATGGGCTCCTTTGTTATGTAATTGGTGGAAAAGTCACGAATCCTTTTTTAAAGTCATTTATAAGTTCTTCGAAGTAATTCATTTATATTAATAACAAAGACCAATCAACGAAGTATTGTCCATGGTGTTTGATAACCTGATAACATGGAGCTTAGAAAGTCTTTAAAGGTGTTTCTTAACAATTAGTTTTTAAGAATTTAAGAGGCTTCATTTCAGATATGTGTTATCAGTGTTTTCGGTCCAAAAGTGTTGATTAAAACCTGAATAAATCTGTGGGATTTGAAATAGTCAAGTTCTAACCCAGGACGTGACGTTTTGATATATTGAAGTCCACAGTATGAAATAAATAAAATGTTTGTTAAATTTGGGGGTTACCGCACCACCTTTTTGCCACCACTGATCAAGGATACTTTAATATAGTTCATATAGTTCAAGGGTACATTAATATTGTTGCATGGTTCAAATTACAAAATATTTGTAATAAGGTTGCTGTGAATCTGAGTAAAAAGGTATTTTTTGCATTAATTTCACTGTGAAAGAGAAAACAGTTTTACAGGCTTGTCAGATACATTTCAATTTAGCGTGTGTTTTTTATTCCAGTTTCTTTAAAAATAATTTTGTACTGTAATAAGCTTTATAAGTATTAAATTCTTTGATACTTTCTTATACAGTTCGTTTATTCCTAGATTGAAAGGTCTACAATTATAAAACTAAAAAAGTGGCAACCTTATAGTAAATATTAAATAAAAATAACATTTTAAAGTTTAAAAATTAGTTAACTGTTCGGTATGACCACCTATCAAGAGCCAAGGCCATAGCTGCCAAGGTGGAGTTTGGGATCCCTTTCTTAGTAGCACAATTAGTACAAAAGACGTTTAAAACACGTTTTTTAACGTAAAAAAAAAGCAAAAAAAAACCCCTTGTGTTTTTGGTAATTGCCCATAGATAGCAGTCACACGCGCAGTATAGGTGTGCAGTGCGATTTTCTTGACTGGTGTATAGCAGGAATCCCGTTCAAACCTTTAGTTGTAACTATACAGTCCTTATTTTGAGATACGCGCGTGATTTCACTATCCAAACGTTTAAACATGTTACGTTTAAGTGCATTTTTTACGCTAATTACTGAATCCATGCATGACTTCGAAGTCAAAACTAAGTGTAGCACCTGTATAGAGTACTGTATAGAGTATGGTTATGCCACTTTCCGTTGCGAAGACAGGCAACTGGGATGTGTTACTTCTGTACCGTGCAACAATGGGATACATGCCGCAGTTTCTTTTGTACGGGATGTTGTTTTTTTAATAAAATTTTAATTTATCACTCCGTCTCTTATTTTTTTATATTACTAAATTTATGTTAAATAAGTAGATTTGCTGGATTACACTAAGCATTAACTTTTTTCCCTTTCACTTTGCATAGACTCACCAAGTTGGGCATGTTATTAGTCGTTAATTGCAACTGTCATAATTTTGTATTTAAACTTTCTTGCTTGAATGAAATATTGATCTTAAAAACCAGATAAATTTTAAATTTTCTTACAGATTTAGAAACGTCCACAATTTTTAGAAGAATAAAACAGTGCAAAAACAAAAGAGTAAAACAGTGTTAAAAAAATAAAATAATATAAACACTAATTTAGTCTTTTTCCCCCTCTCAAATCCACATTACCTTGTTGATGGAATAACAATTAAAATTCAATTAAAAAAATAAATATTTAACTTTATTAGTGAACTAAGTCGGCAGCTTAATATTGATTGAAACCTACTAATACGTCTCTCTGTACTCATTTAGTTTCTTTTCGTTATTACATAGATAACTATACTGCAAATATGAATATTTATTCTGATGATTTTTATTTATTACTTCTTTAAGCTCTTATGACAGTCACAGCATAACTCCCGCACAAGAGCGGCGTCTCACCCTCAGTGCAATGTTTTAGAAAAAAATTACAAAAAAAATATAAATTTATTTTTTATTTTTTTTTTGTCGCAGTATATATGTTTTATATTCTACATTAAATAACACAGCATGGTTTATTATATTGTATGTGCACCCTGGGATTTTTTACACAAATTTAAAAAAATGTGCGGCATAAGTCCCGGAATTACCCTATATGAGTTGCAGTCAGAGTCGGAATCTTTAAGTTTAAAAATTCCAGGAGTCGGAGTCTTTATGTTTAAAATTCCAGGAGTTGGAATCAGTCATTTCCCCTACTGACTCCTCAGCCCCCCCTCCCCGTTTTTTAATTTATTTACTAAGCCATTCACCATTTCATGAATTGCCTTTCTCTAACAACACTGGAAATTTTGAATTTTGAATATGTCAGCTTTAATGAAACTGAGAAATTCCTTTTATTATTTTTATTTAAGTTAAAATAACTTTTGGTTCTCTTACTTTGTTTTTCCTGGTGATATCCTATGAGCATCTACGAAATTTAATATTACTTGAAAGTTCAAATACATATTTTCTTTCTAAAAGTTGAATAGATTATTTATCTCTGCTCCTGCTTTTTACTATGTATATAATCTATACTGTGTAATTTAAAAATATTGCGATAACAGCGGTCTGGGAAAAAATGTATTTCTTTCTTGCATTAGTATCATTGTGAACGGGAAAACAGTTTTACAGGTAACTTAACTATTTCTGCATTATTTTATTATTGTTGTGTATTTTTCTTTCTTTTCATACACTTATTACTGTGATCAGCTTAGTGAATCATATTTTAACTAACAACTTTTAGTATTAATTTTGCATATTTTAGTTTATTTAAAACTAGTAAATTCAATATTTTTTCTAAATTCATATACTACGTATATTTTGTAGCTTTAAGTATATTATTATTAAAGTGATTTTTATTATTTTAATGAATGTCTAATTTTGTGGAATATTTTTACTATTTCTTATTAAAATTGCGGATTATGAAAAGGAAAAGTGTTTTGAACATTTTTGACTTATTTAAAGAGTTGTAGGTAACATTTTTCCGCCAAGATTGAAAACCCTATTGTCCAAGGTTCATTGATTTCATAAGTTTATTTTTAATTTTTCAAATGGTGCATGGAGCTTTCAGCTCATTCTAACTGTTGTTTTTTGAGTTACAAATTATTAAGCTTCAGGGTTTCAATTGTGTGTGATAAGGTTATGCGGGTGTAAGTGTTAAGTGTATCTCCTGCATTAACACCACTGTGAATGGGAAAACCGTTTTACAGGTTAGTCCCAGAGCTAGCTTTGCATTTTAAGTATGTATACATGCATATATATATATATATATATATATATAATTGTTTTTTATTTAATGTATCAACTAATTATTGTAATTAACGTAATGAATCAATTTTTTTATTAGTATATATCTTTACACAACAAGTTTCAGCGTTACAACTATGTCCGATAAGGTTATGCGGATGTAAGTAAAAGTGTATCTCTTGCATTGAAATACCACTATGAAAGGGAAAACAGTTTTACAGGTTAGTCACACAGCTGGCTTTGCATTATTTTATTACTAGACTAATTATTATATCTATAGCGTAATGAAGCGATTTTTTATTATGATATCTCTTTACACAACAGCTATGATTTTTTACGTGTTAGTGTGAAATAAACGATTTTTTATAAGTTAAAATACGTATATTATTAAGTATAATAAGTAAAAGTGTATCTCCTGCATTGATACCGCTGTGAAAAGGAAAGCAGTTTTACAGGTTAAACACTTTAGGTAGCTTTGCATTATTTTATCGCCAGAATAACTATTGTTATTAGCATAGTGAATCAATTTCTTTTATCATCATATCTCTACACAACAGCTATAAATTTTTAAACGTTAGTGTGAAATAAATAAGTCTAAGTAGTTTAATGATTTTTTAATAGTTAAAATACACTTATTATACTTAGTAATAGGCGTATCACCTGCATTGATACCACTGAAAAAGGGAAAACAGTTTTACAGGGATATAGTCTCAAAGCTAACTTTGCATTATTTTATCACTAGAATAATTGTCGTAATTGGCGTAATGAATCATTTTTTAAAATTATTATATCTCTTTACACAACAGCTATGATTTTTTACTCGTTAGTGTGATATAAAAGAGTAGTTTAATGCTTTCTTAAAAGTTAAAATACGTCTATTATTGAGTATAATAAGTAAAAGTGTATCCCCTGCATTGATACCACTATGAAAGGGAAAACAGTTTTACAGGTTAAACACAGAGCTAGCTTTGCATTATTTTATCGCCAGACTAACTATTGTTATTAGCATAGTGAATCAATTTCTTTTATCATCATATCTCTACACAACAGCTATGAATTTTTAAACGTTAGTGTGAAATAAATAAGTCTAAGTAGTTTAATGATTTTTTAATAGTTAAAATACACTTATTATACTTAGTAATAGGCGTATCACCTGCATTGATACCACTGAGAAAGGGAAAAGAGTTTTACAGGGATATAGTCTCAGAGCTAACTTTGCATTATTTTATCACTAGAATAATTGCCGTAATTGGCGTAATGAATCATTTTTTAAAATTATTATATCTCTTTACACAACAGCTATGATTTTTTACTCGTTAGTGTGATATAAAAGAGTAGTTTAATGCTTTCTTAAAAGTTAAAATACGTCTATTATTGAGTATAATAAGTAAAAGTGTATCCCCTGCATTGATACCACTATGAAAGGGAAAACAGTTTTACAGGTTAAACACAGAGCTAGCTTTGCATTATTTTATCACCAGAGTAATTATTGTAATTAGCGTGATGAATCATTTTTTAAAATATTATATCTCTACACAACAGCTATGATGCTTTACGCGTTAGTGTGAAATAAAACTGAGTAGTTTAATTCTTTTTTTAAAGTTAAGATACGTCTACAATTGATTTTTCATAAAGATAAATATATTATATTTATCTAAAACGGTTTTAATATTTTTATAATAATGGGTATTTCGTGAACTATTCTTTCAGTTTATTTTATATTTTCATTCAAATGCATATTTTTAAAATAAGTTATGATTTTTTTTACTAATTTAAACATAGATTTTGTGTTTAGGGATATTTCCCCCCATCGCCTTAAACTGAAAAAACTATTAAACACGACCTGCATCAAAAACATACTTTGGGCTTTGATGTATTTAATTAACATTGCCAGTTCTTCAAAGCATTAAATAATAATTTGACGTTTTACAATTAATTTCGTATCAACTCCTCCCCAATTTTTCAAGCTTTATTTTAAATACGTGTGGTCCTGTTTTTGATCCAAAAGTGCTGCATACAACTTGCAATTCATCCTGATAAGTCGTTTATGATATTTCTAATAACGTTAATGCGATTGTAAGTAAAATTCATTTTGTGTGTTTATAATACTGTACAAGGGAAAACTTTTTTTCTCTCTTTTTTTTCTTTCTCCCCAAGTTAGTTTCAGAGGATTTCTTACAGACATGTTGTCTTTTCATTCAGTAGTCGTGCTTTTTCTTTGTAAATTCTTCATTTTCTTTATCAGATTTATTATGATAACCAGCATTATAACTCAATTTATTTTATTCCATTTCGTTATACAGCAGTTATATTTTCAAGCATAAGTATCGTGAAGTTGAAAACGTTAACTTTTTAAAATTAAAATACATTTATTAATGATTTTTCAAGTTAAATGTTTTGTTTATCTAAAAATAAAAGGGTTTTTATGTTTCTGTGGTATTTGGAATTTCGCAAAAAATTCTTTCGGTTTTACATTAAAAATGCAGATATTGAAAATAAAAGGGTTCTTTAAATTTAGACATATTTCAGCGTTGTGTAGAATATTTTGGGAAGAGGCTTCATGATGTTTCTGATTCCTACATATTTTCAGCAAAATATTTTTCCGTTCGTCCCTAAGCCCTTTCTAGTTTCTCTTCAGGTATAGATATATAAAGGAGGAAACATATTTTTAAAGCTGTTCTGCATAGAAATCATAAAATTGATGTATGACAAAATAAGCTCTGCGGTTTTACATGAAATAATAGAACAATAGGAATTTTAGAACGGTTAGCTTTACCCTTTTAGCAATTTTCCATTGTTTTACCCATTTCATTTAACATTTCTAAATCTTTGCATCCCATAAATTTTATGTCTATTTTCTACCGATTTTGTGTTGCCATTTGAAATAAAATTCAGTGATGGGGGAATTTTTTTATAATTTAATTGACATTATGGGTTTATTTATTTATTTGAGAGGGAAAAAATCTCAAAATATTTGTAGAATATTATTTTAAAGTATTTGAATTTATTAAAAGATGTTTGTGTACTGTTATTTAATAAAAGTATTACTGAACTTATTTGTGCTTCAACTTTACATGAAAATATTCCTGCTTCTGTTGTTCATCAAGTTGTATGCGCATTCATGCAGGTTATAAAGGCTAATGGTATTTGAAGGCTATTAAATAACCAGTGCTGTATTATAAATTATAAGGGAAAATGAGTTCGTGCTCGTATTTACAATTTTAAAACGCTGCGTTTTTCTTCTGTGAATGTTTGCATAAAAACTATTTTTCATTAAGAGATTTGCTCTTTGATTGCTTTAGGTGATAACTTTATCTTGGATTACTTTTAAGATAGACTTTCATTACCATCTTGAAAGAGCTTCAGAAGAGAATGAATAAATTATTGAGAGAAAAAGCCAATGTTGTTTTCTGGGTTTATTATGGATTAGGGATAGTTTTTTACGTGCATTAGTGCCCAAGCTTTATTTTAAAGTCCCGTTTATATTGTATAATATTTATTTAAATGTAAATTTTCAATTTGATATAAATTTAATATAAAATTATGCCAATATCATATGTTATAGTTAAAAGTGTACGATGGCCTCTTTTTTATTTACTATGCAGAAACAAAACACATCAGCGTAAATAACGAGAGAAAAAAAAACTTCTTTTGTGTTATGTTTATATATCTAACAATGAATAAAACAATTACATGATTCTACTTCAGCATGTCTGATATCCGCATAGCGAAAACGTTACTGTATAAAGAATTGTATCACATTCCACTTTTCTTTTCTCACTGCCGTGAAAGAACGCAATTATTAGATCATCGGACATGCTTGGCACAGTCCCTTGATCCCCAATTAATAATCGCGTTCCGTGAAAGAACGGCTCTTTTCCCCCTCTCCTTTTACCCTGCGAAACTGGGCCCGTTGAGACCAACCGCACAGGGCCGGCCCTGTCTATGGCATAGATATTGCAACAGCCTAAGGAGCTTAGCGAGCCTTGTAATACAGCCCCCCTTCCCCTTCCATTCCTTGGCTGGCACGTGTTCTTTCTAATCTGAACCACTGCTCTTATTTGTCGCGTTATTGTGTCGACCTGGTTGTCTAATTAGGGTTTAATGAAGTTGGATTTCCCCTGCGTGCCATCGTGCCATGCTTTTAATATATTCATTGGGACGGATGCATTTGCAGTCTGCAGTTCGTGTACAAGCGCGGACGGGCACAAACCGTTCTGTGATCTCAGCAGCCAGGAGTTGTTCGTTTTAGTCTTCTGTTTTCTTTTACGGACTTTATTTAATCCACGTCTCCGGTGCCTGAATTTCTATTTCCGGGAATTCACGCTGTTTCATTATTATATTTATGGCATATATTTTCCTGTTGTCCTTCGGAAGTAATTTCTATTTCCATTCTCGGCCTCGTTTGCCTATATCACTGCTGCGTCAGTGAAATAGTTGAATGACATATATGATTTCTGTTCTGGTTGATCAAGAATGCGTTTTGAATATTTTCGTAAGATGCTGAATGAAAACTTGATTGACTGCAGAGTGGAAAAGTTTTATGTAGTTATCTTAATACTTGTCTATTCCCATGTAGTGTCAGTCTGTTCTTAAGAAAATTTCACCTGATAGGGATATGACTTTTCTTTGTGAGAATATTTTTTGAAATCTTTCATTATTTAGTATTATTTAGCATTAATAGAGATAGTCTCGATAAGCAGGTGTATTTCTTTTTTCACAGTTTTTTTTTTTTTTTTTTTTTTAATGCCAGTTTGATAACCAGATCACTGTTTCTGGAAAGTTGGTGGTTCGAACTCACATTGTTTTAAAAATATGTACTGATTTGGTTGTTTTGTGTTATGCCAAAGCTACGCAATAAGGATTGAGGGTGTCTTCGTCGGAGGACTTTCTAAGGGGTTCTAACGCGTATTCACCTAATGCGTTCTATTTCCGGGCGGTTGACTGGAGGGAACCGACCAAAACTCCAAACCGTTAGATCGACAGTAGGGATGGTCGTTAGACGAAAAATAGGCATCTCGCAAAACAGCCTAAAAGCTTTGTCTCGTCTCGCATCCAACCCTAATCGGCAGCCGCGAGATAGGCCAGAACGATAGACCTTCACATTTCAGCCATCTACCATTTTAAGTGTTATCCACTCGCCACAGTGGGGCAAATGTATATTGAAAAACTTATAGCCATAGTGATTTGTGTAAGTTTTTAATTTGCCTACGTAGTAGCTTTTATTTTCAGATGTATTTTATTTGTTTCATTATCAAAAATGGGAAAATATTATGTACAATATAATGTTATCTTTGTTCCACAACCGTTCACATTCAATAATAGTTTCTGAGCGGAGTTTTAATGCTCTTTTATGTACGCACTATTTTTTATTGCTATTATTTTTTAATTAACCCTGGTTATTTGCGCGAAATGCGAATTCTATAGAAACTCAGTTTGGTAAAATATTTTTTGCTGTTGAGTCAGTAAAGTTTTACTATAATGATTAAAAGCAAAGTTTTATCAGTGTTCCTCGAACTGCGTTCGGTGAGGTTTAGTCTTTGTTAAAGCTCATATGCGATAGATCATCGACTTGTTTTAAAAGCATAACTAAGTAAAAATAATAATTTGTATTTTCCCCTTTTTTGTGTTAAAAAAAGCGGAGACGTAAGTGAATACTTTGAAATTATAAAACTCACTATCGTCTCATAAGTCTCTCATTCCATTTATTTCTTTCTATTAGTTAGTACTTTATGATGACGATAAATATCAGTATTTTCAATTGCAAGAAGAAATTATCCAGCTTTCGTTGGAGTTTGAAGAGTTCTTAAAATTGGTTATTCTTAACCAAACAGACATTTGTTGTTGTTTATTGCTATTTTTTGTATCTAGCATTATGTGTACGAACTATTTCCAATAGAAGATTACCATCTGAGACATTATCAATTCATATTTACGTATGTTTAAAAAGAGTTACTTTGTTTCACTCCAAGTATTTATTTCATACTCATGCAATCTATTTAATCCTTGACAAAAACCATATATATATATAAATTTTTGAATTACATTAGATACTAGTACATTGTTTGTTATTTCATTTAATTATTCTTCATTAGAAAATTATTGTAATTTTTCACTCTATCCATAAAAATGGGTTAGAAGTCCTTAGAAAGAACCTCACGGAGGGCATCTCCCCATCGGCTTGATACCTAGTGCAGATAATCAGCCGTCATCCCGCAACAACTAAAACAACTATCTATAAAAATAGATTTATTTAAACATAAAGAATTTTCATTTGTACATTTTGCTTTTAATTTAGTGTCTTTTCTTTCTTCTAAAATTTTAAGATTTAAATGTCATCATTGCATCTAAAGCTCAGTCGTATACTATAATCTATTCCTTCTGAATATCGTATCTGATTTAACCTCACAAACCTGACCTTTGCACTGCGATTTATAGCCATATCCCAGCGAGCAAAACTTCCTCGCTCGTGTATAAAAGCTAACCTCTGGCCCCGTTGAGACCGGCCGTACTGTACCGACCTTTCCTTTTAAAGCCCAGGTGTCGTAACTATCTAAGCAGCTTAGCAAGCCTTGCAAGGAAGCCCGTAGCATTTTACGTTGCACCGTGTTGTCTAATCTGGACTCTTGTTATTTTGTTTCATGGCTGCGCCTGTCTGGCTCTAATTACGCTTTAATGAAGTTCCAGCGACCCTCTCTTGTGTCGCCATATCCTCTATTTCTGAAATATTCTTGATCAAACGAGGAAGGATATTTTTGGACCGTGCTGCATTTGTTTACTCTGTAAGGCTATACTTGAATGCTGACGAAGGTCTTTTGTTTTGGTCTTAGTGTTTATCCGACTTGTAAAATGTTGTTTTATTTTTTTTTTTGTATGTGTTTTTGTTTTTAATATTTCAACTATTCATTTTTATATGAAATTATGTAGCACATTTAAATGCTCATTTATAGTATCCTTGTTAATTTCGCAGAAATATCAGCATTTATGTTGTTATTTAATATAATTATGTAGCAAAATTAAATTTTCACAATAGAGGTGCACCGGATCGTTGAAAAGCTAGATGCACAGATCTGAAAACGGATTACTTTTTTCTTGCAGCCGCGTGTACGGATATGAAAAAAGAAAATTCATTTTGATATCCGTGGATACGGATCTTTTTGTTTGGGAATTATTTTGAAGAATGTACCATCTTGCAGCGGTAACGTCATGCATAAAGTGTGAACTATTCTACCTCAATGATAATTTTCAAGTCCTGTGCAATGTAATGCATACTTTTGTGATTATCATTATTGTTGTGATTAATACCATTGACACCACAAGGAGGGGGCTAAGCCCTCCCTCGAAAGATTTTAGCTCCCTATAGGAAAATTACACTTTCTGTGGCAAGAATAAGAGATGGAGTGGTGGGTGGTCGCTGAAGCTAATCACTTAGAAATATTTAAAAAACCTACCAAGTTGCGCAATACTAAATACCTGCTAATAGCTTTAAATTACTAATACTAATTTAAACGAGGGATAATAGTAGTTCTAAACAAGAAGATTCACTTAAGAATAATAAACAATAATTATTAAGGTTTAAATAATAAAATTTATATTTAATTATAAAAAATTAATTAATAACAGAATAATTTGATTTTTTTCATTTGACCTTTCCCGAAAAGCCATGGAAGATCCGCTGAAAAGAAAAGCTATTCCGGATATTTTTTTGTCGGTCTGACGGATACGGATAATTTCTATTTGCTCAGGCGGATACGGATCTTTTTCTTCGAATATCTAGGGATACGAAATCCGTCACACCTCTACCTTATATAAAATGTTGCCGTATTAAATTCTCAAAAATATCAGCAGTTATGTAGCAAAATTAAATGTCATTTCATATTTTTCTAATTTCGAAAGGGTATTAGCAGTCATTTTTACCGTGGTATGAACTTGCAGTACATTTGGAACGCTGCATTGAAGTTGCAAAATCTCTTTGTTTTTGCAATAGCCTCGGAAAACAAAATTCTAAAATTTCGTAGCGCAGAATTTGAAAATACCTCTAAATGTTTGCTATATGATAAGGGCACCCCCCCCCCTCCCCGTTTCATTGAAATAGAGCACGTATAGTATATTTAAAGATTGCACCTCCTTTGCTCTTTATAATTTATTCTCCTTAAACAATTGGGTTCATTTTTTTTTTATTTTTCTAACATGATTTAAATTTACCGAAAAAAAAAATTGGTAAACATACCATAATCAACACCAATATATTTAATATTGCGTATTTTTTGACGATCTTGATAAAAACAATCCGATGGTTTCCGCATTTCTTCCTTACATCACTATAATTTTACTGAACTTGAATTATTCATATAGTACAGTGGTCACCGCTTTGTCTGATCACATCGTTACGGATTATGATTGACCGGAATAACCGAAATCCTAGATAAATGGCGGAACCTACGTAAAAGTGAGACATTTTTGTAAAAATATCAGTAAATTAAATCAAAATATGTGAATTTAGACAATAGTTTAAAGTGTGCACTTATTTATTTATTTAGGAATAAAGAAGAGAAAAAAATACATATGTATTTGATGATTTTTGGTTTGGTCGTTCGCATACCAGATAGTCATGTTTAATCTTCTATTTGAAGTTCAATTTCTTTAAATTACTTCACAGAATAAATACATATTGTTCCTTGTTAAATGGATGACAGTGAGAAATGTGTTTTAAGTCTCCGGAAATAAAAGAATAAATAAATGGAAATGTGGGTTACGGCCAATTATCTACACTTAGAGATCTAGGCCGGGGAGTGGGATTGCTTTCTGTGGGGGACTTTCTAAAGAGTCCTAACCCGTATTTACATGAGTAAATAAATAAATGAGGACTATCCAATATGAAACCTTGATTCGAGGTTTTGTTGGCAACATTATCGTATCATAATTTCTACCGTTTTTTTTTTAAATTTATTTATTTAATTCTTTAGCCTTATTTTTGTGGATCATTTTTTTTTATAGTTTACTTTTTAAAAAAAATTTTCCATACCTTGGATGCAATTCTTTGATCCCCCTCCCTTTCTTTCTCATATATGATTAGAAATGTTCCAATAACATATTCCATGATCTTATCTGTTTCCGGAGTTGCTTGTAGGATTTTCCGTGTATTAGGATACGATTTTACGAACCCAAATACGTTACCGTTGCGCGATACGACATTTGAAATATTTTCTGTCGTTCTAGTTATTAGATGAATTAACTTGCTGCTTTTGGAAGATTTAGCAATCGATGCTCAGCACATTTTACTTGACAATGCATATTCAAAACTCTGTCCTCTCCAGGGCGATTTCCTTATCTATCTTTACTTTTGTAGACGATCCAATCTAAACTCTGATGAATGAACTTTTCTAGAAATTTTCGGTTGGCACGAATTCCCAGCTTATCACTAATGCTGCGCCGAACTTTTCCAAAACCTTCATTTGGTCATTAATTATATGCTGTTAGGTCACCCTCGTCAATCCTTTTCATCCGCGGGGGCTGAGTACTCACGGGCAGATTAGAGGTTAATCCAAGTCTCCAAGTCCATCTAGTACTTTTAATCCCCACGTTTCTACCGGACAGTTGGCTCCCCATTAGCTGTCACTCAGGCCTCCTAATTCCTGTCTCATTTGCGTCCGAGCTCTGCTGATTAAATGTTACTTTTCGTGGGCCTTCAGTTTAGTCGCCATTTATTCTCTCTTGTTTGTAAACTTGGCCTAAATGCTCCCGCCAATAATTGAAAGGAGTCAACACAAAATGTTTCCTTTGTTACCGATGCCCCTTATCTTATCGGAACAATAAATCGCGTTAAAAATTAGCTCTGGGTTGAGATTTTTCTTGCTTTCAACTGGAGAACTCTTTTACGCATTTTAGCACTTGTTCTTTAGTTTTGTTACATGTCTTAGGATTAGATTTACTGTCTCACGCGGTCAATTCGACTCGTTTAGGTTTCATTGCTACATACATAGGTTAAGTATATTCTTTTTAAAATTAATATACTTTAGCTATTTATTATAATATTCATAATAAATACCAATTAATGCTCGTTTGGACTGAATAATAAGGATGGATATATTATTCGCAACCGCTAATCCAGTGTTAAGAGGAATAATTTTTTTATAGAACGTTTTCAGATAGGTAGGTTGTTTTAAATGTTATATCAGAGTTGTACTCTGAAAGTTTAATTTTCAAAATGAAATAAAAAAAAACATGCAGGAGGAAAGGTACTGAATACTCATTAAGCAAACGATAGTTGAAATTTATTACAGTTTTTCCTTCCAGTTAATTGAATGAGGAAACATATGAATGTAAATAACAATTTTTTTTCCTCTTAATAAAAAATATAGTTAAAAAATAAATATCGTAAAAAATAAAATACTACATGTAACTAAAAAGAAAATAATTATAAAATTTATACACTTACTATGAAGCAAATGTTTTAGTAGTTCGTATGTTTTAGTAGTTATTTTAACCAGTGATGTTTAGCAACTGTAAAAATGTGCATTTTCTGGTTTAGTTTAATTGAAATTTCGCGTATGTTATTGCTTTAAATCGTATTTGTAGATGTTTGTAATCGAAGATTTTTTGCTCCTCATACTCTTTAGTAGAGTCATTGAACAAACTAGGCAAACTACTTACCTCAGAGAAATTGATTTAAATTGTAATAAAAATTGCTCTTAAATTCCTATATATTGATATTACTTTGAAAATGCAGTTGTTGAACTGTAAATCAAGGGAATAAATTATTTATCAGTACTGATTTTTTACACGACAGATTTGCTTCTTTAATGAAAGTAATCTTAAAATATCGTGACAATTTATCGAGGGATAGGCTCGTCTCTCCCTCTTTTTCTATTTAGTATTATCATTCCTGTTTCGACAAGTTAGTTTATTTTCATCTGAAGAACATGTTGTTTCAGACCTTCATTTACTGAGAAATAATTAGTTTTACGGATGTTGCATAGATGGCGCTACGTAACTTAAACAAAGGGAGTAAATACAGTTATGGCTTCTTCCATTCTAATGCGGTAATAAATGAAACCAACCATTAGATTGTTCTGATTGAAAATAGTAATTATTGTCATACCTATTTTCATGAGGTCTTTTGATCTTGTTTCAAAAGCAGAAACTTTTAGGAGTGTAGTTAAAATTTCGCTCGTATATATTTTGTTGCCCCTATGCTTGCATCACTTGCTGTGATATGTGGAACATAAATGAGGAAAAATCTTAATAGTATTCCATTTTGCTCGTTTGAAAGCACCTACTCAAAATTACGTGTGGCTAAGAATTGTTCATGAAAAAGGGTATAAAACAGTGTTTCTTACCTTCTGAAGAAGGCAAAGAACTGTCTTAGACTGATGCATCATAGGAGAAGACGTCAGCGGGTTTTCCACGAAATTTTTATATTGGTATCAGCATACTTTAGCATCATACAAGTAAATAAACGGGGTTTTCTGCTTTTATTTATTTTTTAAGCGCAACGGGTTATGAATTCAAGTATAAAGGCAAAAACCCGTAAAATAACTGGCTGGGTATCTCTTCCCATTTCTCTCTGTCTGGGGATTAAAAGTCTTAGAGAATACGGAAGAAGAAGCAAATAATGTTTAGGGAGTGGAAATTTAACAAATAAAAACCCAAGAAATATATTAACGACGTGACACGTTCATTGAGAGTAAAGGGGGAAACACTTAAACTCTTTTTTTTAAGCTATGCTACTAACCTGCCGACGCTGAAAACCTTTGAGAGACAAATATTAATTCTGTAAATATACCACGCAATAATGACTATTGAATGTAGTTTTATGTCTGTTTTAACCTGTAATAAACAACGGAAGGAAATGTGGCATTTCGACATACAGCTACGAATGCGAGTCTATTTGATTTTCAATTATCGTTTTATCGTATTTTAAATAACTTACCTTGTTTCGGGAATTAACTTGCTTCTTATATAAAAATTGAATGCTTTCCTGTTACTGCAGTCTGTTACTTGTATGTTACATGGAATTGTTTATTCCTTTATTTTAACTATAGAAAGATGAAAGGGGTTATTATGATCATGTGCCCTTTTAAATGCACCTCGCGACTTTAATTTAATGCTTAGTTTTAAGCTCTTGCGAAAATATATTAAAAGGTTTCTGAGTAACTCTAGGTATGGGCATGAAATATAAGAATGCGAATTTAAATGGAATGTTTGTAAAAGCGAAGTAGTCATATTTCGAGCACTCTACCTGTGAAGTGAAGTTGTTTGATTTCTTCTTATCGTCTCTGTGTTTGATGTAAAATTAAATTTAAAAAAAAGATTCTTAACTGTATTTTATGGTATGAAAAATAAATTTTTGCTTTAAAATTTAAATTATGCCTATTTTTAAAAGATGAATATTTGTATTTATTACTCTTACATTAATTTGTATTTTTTGTTATGATGTTAAGTATGTGTTAAAATACACAATTGTAAACAATAAAAACGATGTAACTGTCCTATTTTCTTAGAAGTTTCATTTCTGTACAGAATGTATTCGAAAATATTTTTACCCTTTTGAATTTTATTGATACATATAACAATTGTGTGTATGTGTATGCACACACACATAGTGGAACCTGCTAAAGTGACCACCTGTCTATTGTGATCACTTTTGTACACACACAATTTCATTTTACAGCCGACACACTTCAACGTCTTTGTGAAGTGACCCCCTTTATAAGGTGACCAGCTTTGCTCTTCATGGTGGTCACATTAGACAGGTTCTACTGTATATATAAGTAACTGTACTGTAAATTGTACTGAATGTACTGTATGTATAAGTAACTGTACTGTAAATTGTACTGAATGTACTGTATATAAAGTAAAATGAACTAATGGCTAGAACATACATCATACCTCCAAGAAACAGAAAGACAGTGTTCGTGTCACATGATTAAGGGATCTTTCTAATGGGTTCTAACTCGTATTTACGCTAAATTTCGGAAGAAACCACGGAAAACCCCGAACGGTGAGGTCGGCGAACGCGATCTGGTTTTGAACCAGGCACCGTCCGTCTCCCAGTGCTCGGCCACTGGTGGGGCATTGAACAATAGGAGCGCACTTTGGAGGAGTAAGTTTAATCGTACCATCATTGTCATCCTAGAAACTATCATAAATTTCAGGTTTTGTTTACCCATGCCATGTTTCGATGAGAAAAGAAAATTCCTTTTCCTACCGAAGGTTTTAAACAATCTTATAAAAAGCAAGTACGTACAAATTCTGCGAAATGTAATAACAGTGGTAAAACTGCAGAAAAATTTTATACAGTAGTATAGTAATCAAAATTTGTTATCCTTGGTTCCTCACTCCTTGGGAGAATTCTTTGTTTTCAATAGAAAAAGCGCTGCTTGCAATCATTCACTTTTCACATGAATATTAGTTGGTCCGAACTGGTTTAGTAGAATCCAAAAGAAAATGATATATGACCGTTTATTATGACCGGACGTTATATTATGACCGTTTATATAGAATAATTTAGAACTGCTAATTATATTTTAATAGTAGAAGTATTTGTAGGTACTATTTATATGTATTGTTATCATAACTATATGTTTTTTCAATTCTAATTAAAACATTATTTAATATTTAATAAGCGTTTTCCTAAAGCAAATAAAATGTTTCACGTTTCTAAATATTAGATTTATTTCATTCTAAAAATTAATTAAATGAATTGCGAGACAAAAGTATGAAAAGGCTAGAGTGAGACTCGAACCCTGGACGTCCAAATTGCACGCGAGCAATTTACAGACTGAGTTTACTGGCCACGGACGAAAGTGCTTGCTGATGAGTATATAAGTTGAGTATGAATTTTCAAAGGCTTTTTTTCTCTGAAGTGAACCCCCTCGCCCCATTTTACGCTAATATATTAAGGGGTGAACGATTTAAAGGAGTACTGTTATTAATACGGAGTGTCGTCCCGAAATGAATTTCCGAGGTCGCGCACTCTCCTTGTTAGTTCAGTTTAGCTTTAAAAAAAAACTACCTTAGTTTTAAAATCTAACAAAGCCGCAGAAAATTATGTAGCAACAGGACTTTTTTGTAGCTCTGCCAGCATTGCCTAACAACCTTTTGCTTTCTGTTCTATACTGATGCTACCACAATAAAATTGGTGTATCTTTTTCAATGAAAACAGTCTCGATATTTCGAGACTTAAAATATCGTTGCATCGCATTAAACTGAGTTTTATTCCTTTTTATTTTTTAAATTCATACTTCCTTTGGGAATGTTTAATGAATCGAGATATTATAATTTGAACTGTGCATTTGTGAAAAAGTGATCCCAGTCGCCTGTGGAGAACTGTATTTGCGGCAAGCGCCGTGCGTAAAAGTTTTCATAAATTTTCTCCTGATTGGAGCTCGACACTTTGTTTTGCAATGCTCATTTGTGTAAGCTTGGTCGATTTGCTTATTAGCGAGATTTGGCGGCGAAGTAATCACCAAAAATCCGCACCACTTGGCGAATTGCGGATATACTCTATTTAACCGCCTGATCGGGGATTTTAAATGTGGCAACCATGTTTCGGATGGTGAAGCAGCAGGGATTAGAGGACCGACCCTCCCAATCTTTCGGGTAGCCACCATAGCAACCCATTGTTAGGCTCGGCGGAATTATTTGCTGGGGCTCGCTTAATTTATCCGGTTAATCCCATCATTAACAGCTCCTTCCATCTGGCCTAAGTTCCGATCACCCACACTTTTCCCCTTGCTCCAACCGGAGGGGACGGGAGGGCTGATGCAGCCTTTTACGCATCTTGAACTGCGTTAACGAATTTGTCGGAAATTGAAACTGATCTGAATGGAAGCATCGGGCTCGAAGGCTTCCTCAGCCGTACCAAATCCTCTGGTTGTTGCGTGAGCCACTGATCCACATCGCTCCTCCAGTCTCTAAACATTTTTTTTTCTTTTTTCCGTGTGTTTGCGACGATTATTGCATCTCCAACTTCGCCCCGATCTTCACAGATGCTGTGCGTGAATTAAATTTTAATTACTGAACATCGAAGAGGTTTCAACCAATGGCTGTCTCAAGTGCGCATGGAAGTTCCAAATCCCCGAGGCTGGAACTTATGTATAGTTTCGCGAATTATTGTGATGTGTGCGTAGCTTTGGCTCTTTGAGCTCGCTGTCACATGTAGTAGTGTCGCTTTTCATTTCCTGTCTTAGCTTCATCAGTAGGATAACATAGCTTTGTTTTTCGTTTTATCCATTGTTAAAAGTTTCATATGGAAATCCTGAAATGGATGGTGAAGTTAGACATTCATTCATATATCACGAATGAAAGAGAACTTAAAAAGAAACGGGTTTTAATAGTTTTCTTTAATGTCAAAAATCTAATAATTTGTTTTTCTGATTTTCATATACGTATGCTCTGTACAATGATTTTTTAAAAATCATCACAGTCTACTTGTATTAGATATCACATTTTCTTCAAAACATTATAAACTTTTATGTTTCTCTGTCTCACGATTGCCGTTTGCTAACTTCGTTAACTTTTCACTCTATAGATGGATGTCCATATAAGGGCTAAAAATGGGGATTGATCCTACCACCATCACCAGCAGCTATAAACATTTTAATAACATACTAAATTTTTTTTAGAAGTAAAATGTTTGAAAGCTCGAGGTCCCCCACCCCCTGAAAGTGTTCGTATGGCAGCCAAGACACTGTTCACTCAAGCCACGGAGCACAACTGTAATTTTTTATTCAATTTATACAATAGAGCTCACTTATAACGAGCTCAAAAACATCGCGGTATTTGCTCGTTATAACCGAATGCTCGTAAAAAAGCGTGTTCTTGAAAAATCATACATACTTGCTATGTTACTTTATTCTTATTATTTTTTAATTTCTGAATAGCGCAAAAGAAGTTGGTTAATTTGCTTTACTGTCTTGCTGTCTTTTTCTTGTGTTTTTGTTCTTTGGAGAAGTCTCTTGGCCCCAAAATATCGTCATTTGGACCTCTGGCTTCGAAAAAAGAGATTTTATGCGCCCTCAAAAGCCATTGAGTATGTTGGGATCAGTTGAAGTCGAAATTCTTCCGATTCGTCTCTCCCATTGGCTTTGGAATGTTAAGGCTGTTTCACTTGAAAATCATGCTACTTTTGTACAGCTTTTTAAAAAATTTACTTGCTATAGAGACTCGAAAAAAATTTAGAATGTCTCTTTAAAGTTGTGCTGTGAGCTGGTACAAGCAATGAAGCTATAGGAGTTACAAAACTCTCAGAAGAAATGCTAAACATACGAAATTTTGCGATATTTCCAAAAACGGGTTACTCCTCGGCGTATTTTTGAAAGCAATTTTTGGGCTTATGAACTTTTTTCTGAAAGTTGCATGAGACATACAGCTTTACTGTTAGTGTGAGTCAATGGTGCATTGGATGAAGAAGCCTTGTTAACTTTTTTGAGTGGTTAACATTGGTTTGTTTTTAAAGCTTTTCAAAAGTCTTGTAACGACAATCGCTCTTCAGGTATAGAACACCCTTAAAAAATTTCCAAGAAAAGATTAGCTGAATTGGAAGTCAATAAAAATATGAATCGCAAAGTATTGCTCGCTATAACCGGGGTTTACTCGTTAGAAGTGAGTTATTCTCCCATGGGCTTAACATTGTACCGACCTGGTATTTCCGATTTCCTCGTTAAATCAAGGTTCGGTATAAACGAGTTCGACTGTATTTAATTGTTTAATGCTAAGAAGCATTGTGTGATAGTTTATCGGAGCAGGTTCACACCGAGATTCTTAACTTGAAAAGGATGTCTTCGAACTGGTGCATAAATTGCATAATACATCTTCATAAAGCAGAACAGAATTTCACTTATTAGTTAAGCAAGCCGTATTATTTTTTCACCTTCCCCTCGTTCTCTCCTATAGTATACACTACAGAATATGTTGTAAGTTAAACAATTTCTTGTGATAGTTTGTATCTTGTAAAAATTGTGACTTTTAAGTATGAAAAGACGTAGCAGTAAGTGCTCTTAAAATTTGATCTTTAGAATGCTACCATAAAAGCAGTAGCTTGATTCAAGCCCGATGAGATAGTTAGGTTTGTTTGAAGCTGCGACCTACTTTTATGGGAAGAATCCATTATCAAGTCCCGGCTACAATTCGGGTTTCTTCGTCCCATTTTGCTCATTATCCTTTATCTTTTTTTCCCAATTTTTTCCATCCGTCTCTCTTTACTGCCATTAAAATTCTACTTACCGTACTTCGCAATCATTTCAGGGGTATTCAAAATTTCGATTGAGGATTGCAATTTAGTGAAATGCATCCAAAAATTGCTGAATTCATTAACTTTTGCGGAAGCATATTTGGCATTTCATTACCTATTCCGGATCCAAATCGGTTTAGCAAAATCCATTCGGCTAAAGAATGATACTTCCTTACTTTAACCAAGTGGCGTGAAACAGTGCGCCTCTATCTGGACGATCAGTGAACACTTTATGCGGCAGCTTCGGAAAACAAGGCATGATTCTCTGTTGTAATCCCAAGCCAGAATCGATTCTATCGTAGGCCTACTTACATAGGATTAGTGACGGGAGTTCTTTTTGGACTTTTCCCTACGAATCAAAAAATTGCGGTTCGGAGCCTTTTTAGGAATAGATTTTTTTTCTTTGTTTTTTTTTTTTTTTTCTTCTCTGACTGCTCCTTCTATTCGTAGGGTCCTCCTTGCATCTAAATCTATCTCCCTCCGTGGAAGGCGAGTTACTTGTTAGATGGTGCACTGCTCTCGTGAGAGTTAGTCTTAAATGAAATAAGATCAGCCATGCTCCCCTCTCTGCTAGTGCTTCAGTAATGTGTTTTGAGGGCTTTAGCTATTGATTTTAGATGCTCTTTAAAGAGCGGATAAATTTGCTGTTCCATTTGGGAGCGGTACGCTGTTTTAGTTCCTTTTTTTTTATGCACGCGCGTATGAATGCATGTATTTATTTACCGTCCCATTCCCCGATGGCCCATGGGAGGAACGTCTATCTCTCTGCAATGATAACCTCTGACTTATGGATGAGAGAAGGGGAAGAGAACGAGGTTTGACATCCATTCATCAACTCGTCTATCTGTACTTTCCCTTTCATAGGTGGTAGAGCCGTAACTCGATAATGTACCCAACTCCAACCCATTTTGCCATGTTTATGTAATCACGTCTTTGATGTCATTTCACCTTAAGGCTACATTAACAACGTTTTTTTTTTATCCCCCCCCCTTTTATTCGTCATGCTGTTTGTTAAAAAAGGGGTAAAAACTTCTTGGCAAAGCTCGGCAGTAATCTGAAATCAAAGTTTTTAGAATGTAATCTACGTGTTCTTCAAGCCATATCATTGAAAGTACATACAGCCTTTCCGTTATAAACGTATTAATTTGCGTCCTTACTTTCTGTGGGTATTAACTTTGAAGTATGTTCTCTCCTTAAATCGCCCTTCACCCCCCCCCTATTTTTTTTCTCTCTTCCGCTGATCTTATCAGGTCGATTTTAATCAGCTTACATGGAATTATCCAAGTGTTTTATTGTTTGCTGCTTTGGTTTCGTTAAGATAGTTTTCGGATACGATATCTTTGAGAATGATTTGTGTGTGGGTTGTTCAAAGCGGGTGGTTACACAGTGGACGGGTAAGGAAATTAATTCTTGCATGTGTTTTGTTTCAATATTAGTTTAAATCCTTGGCTCTGGCGTTAGCCAATATCGGCGGTGAGAGTTCTTATGAGGTCCCTGGAGATATATCAAATCCAAATAGCACCGATTACCGTGCTAATTGGAAACAAAAGTGGCTTGAATAATTTGTCTTTTAGTTTTTCAGTGGATGCACAATCCCATGTTTAATTCACTTGTTTGAATAATGCAGAATTAGGTCTTTCTAGAGGAAAATCTCATTACCTTTTAATAGATGGGGGGAAAAAATAAGGAAAAGGTTTTAGACGGTTTTTGATATGTGAATCCCTCTTAGTTTGAAGTCTTGTTACTTCTCAGACTAATGAAAAACCTTGATGAGAAAGAAGCTTTAAATTCTTTTTTTCCCTCCCTTTTAAGAAGGGCTGTTGAAATTTCATCGATTTGAAGCAGTTTAATGCATTAAATTATATGCCCGTTTCGCTTGTTGATAGAAAACTTAAACTATTTCATACTGTGTTTCAGTTAAATTATAATTGCATGTTAGATTGTTGCGTTTTCTACGAAGTTTCGATAACTTGACTTGTAAATGATAATAATTATTTAGTAGAAATATTTAAAATTCTAATGAAGTGTTTTAATGCCCATTGTTGATTTTAGTAATTTTCTTTTCTTTCTATCCCTTCTTTTTATGTTTCTTTAACTTTTTATCAATGGCATTAAGAATTGCCAAGAATATCAACTTGAAACTGTTTCTTTTCTTTGTTTTAGTTGGCCAATAAATGATCCCTACAAAATTGTGTAGTAAGAAATAAAATTAAGAAGAAAATTAACAAACACGAGCGATACGTCTGATGACCGTTTCATTATCAAATAGTGAGTTTTTTTCAAAAGAGTATGACACAAAAATTGAAGGCGAGTGAAGTAATACTTTGACACACTTTTGGAAATCTAATCTTTTAATCATAAAACCAACGTCTGAAAATTCACTAATGCTCATATATTTTTTCGCTGGCTCTACATGATTAGAAAGTGAGCGAAAACCTGTCCATTAAAAACGATCTTACTCTAATAGAACATGCAGTTTTGATGTAAGCTTATTAAATGAAGCATTTGGTATCGATTTTTTTAAGAAATGGTTACAAATGAATCAATGAGATTTTTTAAAAAAGTATTTTATTTTTACGATACTTCTAAGTACCGTCCGTAGATAAAAAAATTAAACTATTTCTTATTGTAATTCAGAACTGCAAAATTTATATGAAAAGTCCTGTATCGACAATATAACTGTTAATTGGAAGGATATGATTACCGTTTACCTTTCATCCTTTAAAGGGATTTGACACCTTTCAAATGTCGAAAATCGATAAAAACATCGATTTTTCATTTTTTGCTTAAAATACAATTTTCCATACCTGCCATAACAGCTAAATTTAAACAATCTGATCAATATAAATATAGTAAAAAGGCTTTTAAACATTTTAACTGTATTGATGGCCTTTTAAATGGGACTACTTAAACTTCGTTTTCTCAGTTCTAATTTTTTAACAAAATCACAATTTTTAAAGTGTTAAAACTTCACGATATATTCAAAATGGACTTGAAATTCTTTTTCGTGTGTCCAGTACGATTAGCTTAACAGAACTAGGGATGTATTTTCTTATATCTTGAGAAGATGAAATGTCAAAAATAAAAAAAGTAAGTCATCATTCATTTTCTGGTTTTTCAATAAATGTAAATTTTTTTTTTCTCTCTCAAAGAAATTCATCAATAGCAAAGCTTATCCCTAAAGTTGTAAAGCATATTATTATAGTTATAATACAAAATTTTGGTAAAGAAGAATCGATAAATAGCGGAGAGAGGAAGGGAGGAATTCTAAAATTCTTGATTTTTTAAATAAAATTTGAATTTTAAAACTTAAATTAATGTTTGTTTTTCAAGTGAATTTTTTTTAATTAAATAGTAATCTGGAATGTACATGAGATAAGTAAAAATCTTTAAATAAAAAAATTTCATCAAAGGGTGCCGAGTCCCCTTTATTTATAAAATTCTTACTTTTGTACTGCATCTTTTAATATCGCAAATCGCTAAAAAACTCTTTTCAACTTCATTTTTGCCCCTTTTCGAAAACATTGTTTCTAGCTTTAAAGTCTAATAAAGTAAAAATACAGTTATGTACAATTTATTATACTGAGTACTTTGATTTCTATTAAAATTTTTTCGGTGAGTGAAGATATAGTATTATGGGAAGAAAAGCTCAAAATTTGTTATTTTGTGGGGCATATTGCCAAAATTTCATAATCTCTCTATTCTAAAAAAAAGTAAAGGCCGCTGCCGCTGTCAGAGCTTGTTGACCTATCTCCTCCTAAACCGTGGGGATGTGAGTTTTGACTAAGGTGCCCACAGATTCGAAAAATTCCGAGGAACCTGCTAAGCTGACTTGAATTTCGAAAATCGAATTATTTTAGAAGATATTAATAAAAAACTGAAAAAATAAACAGAATGGTTGCCCGATTTGGCATAAAATCATTCATTCCTTTGCAACAAAGCGTTACCAAGTATCTAGAATCGCGTGAAATTTACAAACATGAGTTAGAATTACGCCCATTTTACGCCAAAATAAAAACTATATGAAATAAGTAACTCAAAATGTGTTACACAAAGTTGACTATTTTCAAAATATTAAGTTCGCTTAAACAACAGGAGTTTAGAATTAGCGATTATTCGTTTTTCCAAAACAGAATAACTAATATCTTGAAAATGAAAAATAATTAAAATGCAGATTATTTTGAAGCCGGTTCGGTCCAGCTGAATTATTTGCTACCAGTAGAAACATTTGGCGGCGTTAACTATGCCATTCTAGCAGTTATAGTACACTTTGGATATTTGCTAGCGCGACGAGATGGTATAATTCGTGGTGCTAAGTACGCCAATCTGCAAACGATTATGTAAATGAAAATATGGATAACGATTTTCCGGTAACCTTAAATGAGCAGTAATTATAGGTTGTGAGCATGTGTAAATTGCCAAATAATGAAAAGTCGCCATGGGTGGCAAGCTATCCTATCTGTTCCGTAGCTTTTATCAACTTTACATGTACGCAAGTCGCCAAATAATGAAAAATCGCCATGGGTGGCAAATTCGCAAGGTATCCAATGGGTTTTACATTATTAAAAATACAGCTGAAATAGATGTTCTGATTTTATTACGCTTTCGCTCCTAATTAATATAACTTTTCAATGGCAACATTAAATATCATTGTGTTTCTAAGGAGTGCAAATAATTTTTCCAGCGATTATAAGCGGAGTCCGCACTCCAGGTGGAGTATAGCTCAGGACCCGTACAACACGGATTCCCCTAAGAAAATATCTTCCGTGTTATGAAGGGGAGGGGGTCTACTATTGTGTGAAGTTTAAATTTTTATGTACCAATGAACATGCAAGAACCAAGCAATGTGTAGCTCAGTAACATTCTATCTGATCCAATCTTCGGGTTTGTGTCTGTTGAAATTATGTCTTTTTTAGGAATAAGCCTTATTAGGGGACGAATGCCTCATACGGAAAGCGAACGTAGCGAGTCTGGGGGCCTTGGCCCCTAGTAATTAAAAAAAAAACATAAAAGGTGTTTTTTTTAAATTGATAGAATAGGTTTTTTATTTCTGTGTTGTGTTTAATTGTGCTTATTAATGTGTTGTGTTGTGATTTCATGGAGTGTCAGCTCTTTCGTATGCAATATAGTGAAGTTTATCTTTTTTCCCTTTTATTCGCCATGCTGTTTGTTAAAACGAGATTTTAAGAAAATTATTGATTTTGAATGAATTAATAGTAACACCAGTTTTTTAATCAACATTTATTAACAGTTTTTTGATCAACTGTGGCTAAACAACTTTAGCCACATATAAGTTTCTAAAGCTCTGATATTTGTTTAATTCCCTATTGATTGTTAAACCAATTGGTTTATGGATTATTTAGTTACCGTAACTTGTTTTTTACTGTTGCCATTTGCTCCGCCGAGGAATCGCCCCACCCCTCCCCCCAAATCAACATAGTCGTTCTCTTCAGTCTATGTTTAAATAATTGTTAGTTTAAGAATGTTACACTTGTATAAAAGTTATGTTTGTGTTATGAGAATTATCTCTGCCCTAACAATTCCTTTAAAAACTTACTTTGATAATTAGTATTTTCAAACTATATCTTTATTAGCGTATATTTATTTTTCCGGCGAAAAAAAATGGACCGTTATCTGTATTTTTCCTAAAATAAGATTTTTTTATGGGGTATTTGTGATGCTATTAATTTTAGCTTGCTAAATCTTTCCAGGGGAAAAAAAAAGTAATAATAATAAATCCGTGTATTTCTGACTGCTTCTGGACCTTCTAGATCTTTATTCTTTTGAAATCTGTTTTTCCCCAAATTTATTTAATAAATAAATTTCAAAACAAACGACTTTGATGCCTTTCAATTCCTAGCAACGCTGCGTTATCTTCACATTACTCGGATCGTTCCAATAAGTGTTTGAGATATCCTACCCAGTATCTTTCTGTAGCAATCTGCTAAACGCCAGCGTGAATGAATGCCGCTTATTATATCCCGAGTACTCTCTAATGCATATCTTGTTTCTGGCGCGAGAACGTACCATCCTGCGTCATGTATTATGTATGTTCCGATAAAGGGACCATTTGTTATTGTTTAGTAGGCATTAATTGTTTGACTCGCAGTTGATTCGGCAGATCCAGCAAAACGGGGGAAGCTCATTATTCGTAAATATTGACTGTCTGGCGCGTTTCGCTTTTAATGAATAATCGCATGTGCAGCTTCTCCTGATTTTTTTTTTTTCTTTTATCACTCTCTCGCGCGCACTAATAGAAGTTAAAGAGCGGCAATTCACCGTTTGAGCTTTTCGCAAATAATGCATTACTGCTTGTTAGCAACTTAGCCGAGTAGCCAATTAGTTTCAAACCGTGTTTATTTTTACCGGCGCCCTTGTCCCTTTTTCTGCTATTATTACATCGCTAGATTTTGTGAAATAATACGACATCGTAGCTTCTGCTCCTTATTTGATTTCTTTTCTGGCACTTTTTCTTTTGGTACTATCTTTCAGTCGCAGATTTTAATGGGCATAATACGTTCCCGCTTTTGCCGGTACATTTCTTCCAGATGAGAGCTGTCATTTCTCTCCCTTTTTAGGAGACGTGTTAAAAATCTTGATTCTTCATTTTGCCTTGCTTTTGATTGCTTTTTTTCTTCTTTTTCTTTGTGTTGGACTTTTTTTTTTCTTTTCTCACTTCTCCTCTTGCGATTTCAGATTGGCAGAAGACTGAAGCGGACAAGCAGAGAGAAAAAATCCTACTTGAAGAACTTGTGGTCATTGTTAACAAGAGGGATGAGCTTGTGCAAGATTTGCATACCCAAGAGCAAGCGTAAGTATCAGTGACACATTTAGTAGAAATTTGGATGTTGATTTTTTTTTATTTTTTATTATTTATTTTTTTTTTTTTTTTTTAATAAAAGTTCCCCGTTTAGGCTCTTGTTCTAGGTAAGTCTCTCTTGCTAGTTCTTATTGCTACTTGAAGATATATTTTTATTATATTTTGTTAAAGAAAAGAAAAGAGATCTGCGGTTACTGTTCATTAAAAGATTAAATTAATGAAACTCTTTAAGATAATTTTACTTGATGGAGAAACATGGATTGTAAGTAAAATGCATAGATATAAGATAAAAGATAATAAGACCGCCATTTGTTATGCATGCTTTATTGCGATGTTAACATTTAAAATTAAAATTGTCCTTGTTTTTGTCCATTTTCTCTTTTAACAAGTGGGAAAAAAGAACCCCTAGGCAGTTTCTGCAGTTTTCAAAAGAAAAATCTTTTATTCGTCGGTGTTACTTTAGTTGGATAGTATCGTGTTATTTTGATTAGAAGAATTTGGCTAGGAAGATACCATCATGGAGAACGACAGTTCTACGAGTGACGCAGCCTACAGACTCGTTTTTTATTTTTTTTTTTAATGCAGTTTAAAAATGGGATTATTTAAGTCACGTATTAATACTGAAAACAACTTCAATTGAGTGGGGATTCAACACGATACGAGACCATTCGAAGAACCATCCACATTTTATACTTTTCTCCTGTGTCACGTGACATTGCTTCGCGTTGCTATGGGTAATGGTGGAGTTGGACGGAATTCGCAAATACCGAGAAGCGGTCCATGTGTAGGGAGGAGGAGAACCTTTGGCGAACCGCAAGCGACCCGTAGGTTGCACAGGGCGGTTGCGAATTGGCCCATTGTCGGACCAGCTCTTTGTTAAGGCGGCCGCTCTCCGTAACGTGTAAAAGTGGCCCGTAGGTTGCACAGGCCGGCCTCGAAGCGGACCAGCTGGTTGCCGAAGGCGGTCGCTCACTGTAACATGTAAAAACGGCCCTTCGTTGCACCAGCCGGTCGCGAAGCGGACTGGCTGGTCGCTGAAGGCGGGCTGCCCCTAGGTTGCACTGGCCGCTGATCATACCCCTAAAAAGTAATGATAGCCCCATGCAAAAACCCTTAACGGATTAAAAGTTTGTGGCGCAGCATTCTACATTATAGCTATACGAATTTTAAATATGGATCTTAAAAATAATGATATCAAATTTTGAATGACGCCCTGGTGTGACTTTATAAGATTTGTTATTAAATTCCATTACAATTACTTTTTTTTATTTTCTAAAGACGATTTAAACATTCAAGCAATGCTTTTTATCATCAAATACACTGTCAAATGTATCACACTTTCACTGAGCCTGTATTAAGCATTCAAATGAATTTATTTCAATAATTTAATTTATCTTTTGCTTCACGCTCTCCAAAAGGGCAAGCAAAATGTGCATAAATGTATTTGAATACATTTCACTTAGTTTGGATTACTATGACACAATTCAAATCTTCTCTGGATACTCTATTTCTTTGTATTTTATCAATACATATTTTAAATGTAACAATGACAGTATATTCTTATTGAATTAATTAATATGTGAACTGTCTAAAATATGTATCCTTGTAGAATTCACTTTCTACATCTGGCATTATACCGTTTTAGTAAAAGTCCCCGATTAAAATGTTTACTAGCTTTATGTACGAAGAACCTTCTTTCTGTTGCTAAATTTAAAAATAGGTAAATAACGTATCGATAGTGCGGTTTCCTTTTCACTGAGCATTCATTATATCTAACTTCATCTGAATATTGAATATCGACGAAGTATCCGGAAAAGCACTATCGACGGTATAGGAAGATCTTGTTACACTGTCAACATTTGCTGAGCGAAATCTTCTGTAAGAGTATTGGATGGTTTACTGGATATTTGTTGATACTTTTTATGTCTGTGCAAAGCAAAAAGCTGAAACTCCGTTTTACAACCTCTCTATTTATTCTTCTTAACGCTTTATATGTGCTATGCAGCTCTCATGCCGTTGTATTTGCATAAGTTTTTCCAATATTTTTTTTTCCACATTAGGTTTTAACAGGGGCGTAGCCAGAAATTTTTCATTGGGGGGAGGTTACGACTACTACAACTCATATATATCTATACGTGTGTGTGATAATGTAGTGAAGAAAATACATTTTGTATGGCAAAAAATTCCTCTTGGGGGGGGGGGTATGACTCCCACCAGGCTACGCCCCTGGGTTTTAAATATTTGTAATTCTATCTTTGAATCAGATAATTTAAAAATAATAATAAATCATCGATGTGTAGTAACGATTAAAAGTGGGTTTTATACAGGGTGTACCGGAAACATTGACCTCTCCTTTTATTCATGGACAGATGTACTAAATTACAAAATTATGTAAAGAAAGATACAGAGTCTTATGAAATGGGTTAAAATTTTCTGGATATTGAATTTGAGTAAGTACAAAAATAAAATTTTTATACTGCTCCCGGAAAAAAAAAAATTCCTTATTAGTAAATTGTGCCCCATACACTAATGAGGCGATGTACAAAGTTTGAGCAATTTATCCTAAAATGTCTCAGAGGTATGAAAATAAATAATGCTAATATATATAAGTGACATTGAATATAAGTGACATTGAAAAGTGATTTACACTTTTCAATGGCTCTCGAAGGGAGAAAAGGTCTTCGGATGATCGCATTTTAGGGTGTCTTACACTAATTTCTAGAGAAAACAATTATTGCACAATAGTCTTCCTATTATTGGTATTTAATACCCCTCATCATCTTTGTTTAAACAGGGTTGCCACTGGTCAGGGAGAACAAGGAAAACCTGGAAAAGTCAGGGAATTTCATTTTGGCCAAAAAAAAAAAAAAAAGTCGGGGAAAATTGCACATTTCGGCCCAAAACCTGAAAAACTTATATTTTGGACTGGAAAATCAGTGTTTGTAAACAAACAACTTTTAACCTTACTTTGGGAAGCTAAAAATATTAAAAAACACATGCAAAGTTGACGTCATGAACATAAAAAAATAGTCTGGATTTTTATCACGTGATGGTCTGGAAAACCTGGAAAAGTCAGGGAATTTTTTTTTTTCAGAAATTGAGTGGCAACCCTGTTAAACCTATCTCGAGACAGGGGCGAAGCCATAAGGGTGCCCAGGTACCTCCCGGAATTTTGGATTTTTGTTAATTGGATGCAATAAATCAAGCATTTTTATGAGAAATTGTACATTTTTCAATTTTGGGCACCACCCGAAATTTTTTCTATCTACATCCATGTCTCAAGATTTATGATCAAAGGCTGAAATTTTGTACATCACCTATTTTATGTTTGGGGCATATTTTACTAAATGGAAAAGTTTTTTTATAACGGCCATATAGAAATTTAAATTTCGTATTTATTCATATTTAATCTCCTGAGAATTTTAATGAATTTTATGGATTTCTGTAACTTTTTTTACGTAACTTTATTGTATATGTCCGTGATCGATATTTAAGGAATAAAAGCGGAGGTCTATGATTTGGGGACACCCTGTGTGTAGATTAATGCAATCCTCTGGATTTTCTTTCCATGCGGCTCCTGCTTTTTAAAAAATTTGCAAGAATAAAACTTATCTCAATAGACATTTCTCTACAGCAGACTCTCCCAAATAACGGACACTTTATGAAATTGCAACATTCATAAGAAATGCAAACACCCTGATACCCGGAGCTTACGAAGTTTTTTTTGGTCATTTTAAAAAGGGAGAAATATAGGCGATATTTTGAATTGTAACTAGAGTGAAAATGAAGTCATTTTATTATAAACTTCAATATTGATACGTATGAATATTTCTGCGCACACAGCTCTTTGCTTCATTAAGGACTTAAATATTTTTAATTCATTTTTATCAAGTTTTTTGAGTTTTATTTGTATAGTTCTTTAAAGGAATACACTAAAAATGTTTCTCGTGTAAATAGAAGTAATTATAGTAATCTTAAATATGCTGTTATTGAAATAGCATTCCAGCTTGGCCGGAAATTTTGCGTCCTTTTTAAAATCATTAGATTTCCTTTCAAATTTCGAGTACTTCTCACTGAAATGTATTCATTTGAAAAATAGAAAAATATAGGAGTTGGGAACCTTTCTCATTCTTTGTTGTTATTTGTGACGAATAATTTCAGAAATGTTTTACAGTAGCAATATTTTTCTATTTTCATTAGAAATACCGGGTGAACCCGAAGTCTGTCCCTGATTACAAACATGCATAAAGCAAAAAATGACATACAGACAAATACTTTTTAATTTACTTTTAGTATTTACAGAAAAACTTGAATGTGTTACATGTAATTCAAGATAAAAGTATTTGTCTAGTGACTTATTTTCTGTCTTATGCATGTTTGTAATCAGGGTAGGATTTCTGGGACACCCGGCATGCTTAATAAATTTCGGCGCCAGCAGGGGCGTAGCCAGAAATTTTTCATGCGGGGTTACGACTACTGCAACTCATATACATGTATGCGTGTGTGTGATAATGTAGTGAAGAATATACATTTTGTCTGGCAAAAAATTTCTCATGGGGGGGTTATGACCCCCCTAACCCCCCCCTTGGCTACGACTCTGGAAGCCAGTGTTTGCACATTTTTTTCTACGGGTATGATATGTCAGTTTCTGGAGATATTATTTAGATTTTCAAATTAACCTCAATTTTGATATCAATCATTAATTTAAGATTTTTAGTTTAGGCGATAGGCGTGCAATATAAAATTATGTATCGATGGCAGTTTGAAGCAAAATAACTGACAATCTTTTTATGTCAGGTTTAAGGTACAGTGGAACCTCCGAAGTTGGACACTCCCATAACTTGAACACCTCTCTAAGCTGGGCACTTTTCCGGTGGACGGAACGTGTCCATAATATAGAAATATTCCTCTGACACCTCTGAAAGTTTTACACATTTTGAGGGAGCCGCAGTTCAATTTACGGAAATTTCACTGTATATCATTATGACAAGCAGTTAATGTTTGTAGGCCTGGCTTCTAACTCAGCAGCAATAATATAACTTTTAAAATCATAAAAACCTTTTCTTAAAAACAAATTTCTACCCTTTTTTTTTTTTTTTTTTTTTCTGGAGAAAAATTAAATGGTGAAGGAATCCTTTTAAATTCACAGTGTAATGTTAGTTACAATTTCGATTTTGAAAATACCTCAGATATAGGTTACAAAATTTTTCCTTAGGTTAAATATTATTAAATTATAATTCGTAAAAAAAATATAGAAAAACTGTGCTTTTAAAGCATGAGTTCATTGTTAACTTGCATATTGTGAAGTGCTTTAAAAATCGGGTGGAGTTTAGTTCATGTAAATGGTACATTGTTTACTTAGTATGCGAAATATCTAAAGTTTTGGATCCTAATTAAATGTTCCTTTGACAAATGATCGTATCAAGTATAATCATTATAAGCCTCTTGATAGATATTTCGTGTCAATTGTATTCCTTTACATGTCACTATTAATTTAGTTACGCATGTTAGGTTGGTTCTCCGTAGGATTTGGAAGTTTTATATATTTTCTATTTCACACACACACTTGTCCCTAGTAGGGAGCGATCACATTTGAACGATTTATGTCGTCTTTCTTTAATCAGATAATTGCGTTATGCAATCTACTGTTTGCTTAACAAATCCTTTTATGGAATTGCTTGTCGTGTTTCTGCACATTTTATACTCCCCCTCCTCAAACATGGATTTCATTCCGGGATTGGAACCTCGAGCGATTTCATTCCAAGGGCCTTCTGCAGATTGCTTTTACTTTCAATAAGTGTGGACATTTTATTTGTTAAATGGATCTTAATTGGTTGAAATCTAAAAAGTCTCTTTTTTTTTCTTTCTTTTCCTTTTCTTCTCTTAAATGCCGTGTCTTTTACATTAATGCTTGTTCACGCATATAATCTCTTTACAAATTTAATTTTTGTTCTCCCTTCAAGAAAGGAGCGAAATCGTATTTTAATGATTTATTTAAGCTTGTTTAATAATGTTGGAAGTTTAATAATAGTATCGTATTGAAAAATAAATATAAATTTAAAGAAATTTTATATTAATATTCTTTATGAGTGAATCGATGAAATATCTTAATGCGACCATCCATATAAATTGTTAAATGAAGCATGTCGTCGTTCATTTTAGCTAAATATCTACTTGCACTGAATGTTACAAGCAAAGGAAATGAATGAGTTCGCTGTTAATTTGGGAGGGGGGAGGGGACTGCTCGGAAATATATATTTTGTGATCTTTCAAGTCCTTGTGT
Organism: Cheiracanthium punctorium; assembly: GCA_038373885.1. Classification (NCBI taxonomy): domain Eukaryota; kingdom Metazoa; phylum Arthropoda; class Arachnida; order Araneae; family Cheiracanthiidae; genus Cheiracanthium; species Cheiracanthium punctorium. Next base: position 228,869 of record JAWZYV010000377.1, read on the forward strand.
AATGCAAGAAAAATATCTTCGTTAAATATAAGCGTGTGTTAACGTCATTTTAAACCAATCAATACATTAAAGGGTGCTAATATCGAGCATTGTTGGTTTTTCAACAGATTATTTCTTAATCCTTTCACATCGACTGTCACGCATACGTGTCGGTAAGAAACGCAGTCATTTCCAGGCCGGCACGCTGGCGTGCCACATCGTTTTTTCGTTTACCCCCGGCCTTCACACATTAGTGGCAGTGTTTGGGAACATTATAATAACCATAACTTAAATCATATTTCGGTAATTTAAATAGATTTTATAATATATCGGCAAGCTCGCGTTTGCGCCTCCCGCCACAAAAGAGTTAAACTAATTAAATGATAATTATGTCCACATTGTGTTTAAAATACACTGAAACCTCCGTAATTTGGACACCTGCGATTCCTTCAAAAAGTGTTCAACTTACAGAGGCATATTTCTATATTATGGACACGTTCCGTTCCCCGGAAAAGTGTCAAAATTATGGGGGTGTCCACTTTGATGCCTTCCACTCTAGACATTTTCTTTTTATCCTTTTAATCATTTTAAGATGAGCATCTGCGTACAGACGGTGGAAATTAAAATTTCTAAAGTTAATTAATCATTACTTCGAAAATATATATGCATTTAGAAATTTCTTCTTTCATTGATTTATGTGTAGCAGCTTAAACGAGAATTCCCTCTTCTACCTAATTTCTCTTATAAACGGAAATATATACTTTTTTAAAAAGTGCAGTTATTTCAGTAGGTTTGGGTTGTTTGCAAACTCAAAAGCTATAAATTTCATTGAAAGTGTTTTAAGTAAATTACCGCTGTAGTGAGGATTTTTGCTTTTGTCCTCCTTTAAAGAATGTGATTTGAATTCGAAAATTTTAATAAAACATTATGAATTTTCTTGTGTGGAATCGTACAGGTCAAAAATTTCCGTTGTTGTGGGATCTAACTCAATTTTAAAAAGCTTATTCCAACTGCATGGTCACAGAGTGTACATAAATGAATAATATTCCAAATTCTTAGAGCTATTAAAGTAATACAGTCAACGCGCGTTTTCACGAACCTGTATTTTACGAACACTTGCGATTATGCGTACTAAGGGAGTAGTCCCTGATAAACTCCCATAGACTATTTTACGTATCGATTTTACGAACTATCCGAGTGGTTCCTAAGAGTTCCTGAAACATCGGACATCAGCTCGCTCCCTAACTATACGGACTGTAGTCCAAATTCAGATTCTGTAGATTTCTAACAGCGTAGATTTATTAAATGCCTACACACTTGTATGAGATTTTATTTCTTTGTTGATCCTAAGTGAAACTGGTATTTAAATCTGCAACACCGACCACTTCACTCTTAGCTTGACGTTGTTGACACGACCGTTGATACTCTACCGCCAAAATCTTTTAATCGGATGTATTAGCCTGTGTGTCCACCGCTTTTGAGGCACTTCTGTTGAGCTGGTAGTCTTTTGTGTAAATCTTCATCATCGCTTAACCTTTCGTTTCTTTATTTTATTTTTTAATAACACTCACATGTAATCACAAAATCATTCGCATATTCGTTGCCGTGCATATATATATATATATATATATATATACACACGGTATATGTTATTTTATATTATTATTATAACTTTGGGGGTGGAGGGGAGGCTGTGTCTTTCGAGTAGATAAAATATTTATTAAATTTTCTAACCATTGCTATTGATAAAGTCACCCCCTTCCCCCTCAAAAACAATAAATAAATAAATATTTTCTACATTTGTTTTTGTGCAGTGGTGACGAGGTTGTGCAAAATCATATGTATTTGCTTTGTACTAGAAAGAAATGTGTACGTTTTCTGTGCATAACTTTGTAAAGCAAACGCATTCTAAAATTTGTCACTAAGTTACTTTGGATTAGAGGGTGAGAAGTGATATATCATCATGAGACGAATAAAATATACATTTGTGAAGCAGGCTTCAGTACTGTTATCTTGATTTAACTATAACTCTTTTATCGAAAGAGTAACTCATAATTTCCCAAATAAAAATTACATTACCGTAGTGAATTAGAAGAAATAGTGTAAAATATGTAACGCTTAGTTTCATTAAAATCTTAATTCCTATTTATAGTTTGTATTTTTAACTTTTATTTATTTATGCTATAGAGTAATAGCTTTGTATATGCTAACTGGATGCGTTTTCTTATTAAGTATTCTTTGCAGATGTTTCGTTGTGTTGAATTGATACATGTAACATACGTGATTTCGAATAACCACTTTGTTCTCAAACGTACCAGTTTAGTCACCGTGAAAAGCATCTGCATGAAAATTCCTCAAAGTTATGAAAATTAAATATCTGCCGCAAGTCTAGTTACAACTATTTGATTTCGTGAACATACACTGAATTCAGGAGCTTACGGTACATCAGTTCTTATTACTTATGCTTTTATGAATAAACATAATAGTTGGATTGTATAATAGGAAATCACGTGCCATAAGGTTTTTCGAAGTTGCAAGCCATATGGCATTCGGTCATCATCTGTTGCTGTAATATACGGTACTTTCTATATGTATGTGTATGTAGTACAGTAAAATCCATTTAAGAAGCTCCCTCTTAAGAAGTTTTCCCACTTAAAAAGTTGTTATTTGTGGTTTCCAATTTTTCCCTATTCTGAAGTTTCTTTCCAAACACTTTCCGCTTAAAAAGTTTTGTTCCCCCCCCCCCTCTCCATTTCTAACTTTACTTTCAAAGCGTATTTACATGTGCCTTTCGTTTTTATTTATTTTCTAAGATCAATTACAATAATGCTTAAAGCGTTCTTTAAAGATTTAATAAAGAATAGAAAATTATATTGTTTTATTTTATTAACTAATTTTTTTAGTGTGCCAAACAATTTATGCAAGTAATTATAAACTTTGTATTATTTATATAACATTTTAATAATGTGAAAAGGCCTTTCCTGAGAATATTTATACTGAAATTACTTTATTTGTTTTTCAAAAAATTAGTCCCCGCTTAAGAGGTTTTTGCCCTTTATCCCCTTAGAAAACTTCTTAAGTGGGTTTTACTGTATATAATATACATTTTTTTCACTTACCTTTTACGGTATAGCTACTTAGTGTCTTTGTTGTCGTTTATTTACACATATTTACACAGAAGGTGTCCCAAAAACTCCGAGTTAGGCTTTTATTCCTTAAATATTGCTCATAGACGTACAATAAATTACCAAGGTACAAAATTTTATGGCATCGATTAAAATTTTCAGGAGATTAAATCTAAATAAATCCAAAATTTAAATTTTTATATGGCCCCATACAAAAGAAAAGGAAAAAAAATCCCAGTTAGTAAAATGTACTCCATACATTAAAGAGGGGATGTACAAAGTTCCAGTCTTTTGTCATAAAAAGGCGCAGAGATATGTTGAAACATAGTTGGTCTGGGGCTATAAAGTATCAATAATAGCAAAAATATTATGTATTTATGCAATCACTGTTTTCTTTCCTAGTTTGTGTACGACCCCTGTAATGCGATCATGTGACGTAAATTTTTCCCTTCGAGAACCATTGAAAAGTGGTTTAAGTCAGCATAGATTTATTTTCATATCTCCGAAACTTTTTAAGACAACGCGCTCAAGTTTTCACCTCATTAATGTAGGGGGCACATTTTACTATATGGGAATTTTTTTGTATGGGGACCGTGTAAAATTAAAATTTTGTATTTAATCTTTTGAAAATTATAATTTATAACCACAAAATGCCGTACATTTTTTACGTAACTTTATAATTTATTGAGTTTGTCTATAATCCATATTTAAGGAAGAAAACCATAGGTCAGTGTGTCTGGGTCTCTGTTTATGTAAGAAGAAATAATTACGAATGAGGTTAAAGTGTAGGAATTTAAGATTCTCATCTTAATTGAATTGCTTAGAGAGATAAATAACCTTATTTTCTTCTTCTTCTTTTCTTTTCTTTTTAGAAGAATAAAACTTCAGAAGCACTGCTCTTATATTTTTTAAAAGCGTACAAATAAATTACATAGACATTATTACTTGAAAAAAAAATACTTAGTCTTCCTTAAACGAAAAAGAACAGTTTTCTTGGTGTTCTAAATATTAGTTTTCTTGAAAAAAGTACACATTTATTTATATATTTTTTTTTAAACTTGTGTTCAGTTGAGGAAAATAATTTTCTTTTTTCTTCAAATTTTAAAAGTTTGAAAAGTTGGTTATCTTTGTATTATCAGAAATGTCATAAAATTCTAAAGAAAGTTCAGTTCATCACAATGACATTCCAAGCGCTAAAATATATATTTAAATGTCGAGGTTATTAATAAAGTAAACTTATTCCTTTTAATTAATTAAGGCTGTTTATTCATTTCATGAAATCCTAACCAAAAGGCCAGCTTCTATCCTGATCCCGAAACTTCTATTCCCGTTAACAAAATGATAAAAATTAAGCCTTTCTTTGTGAAATTCTGTCATTTCCCCACAAAATATATAAGCAAATTACAGATTTTGAGAGCAGAAAAATATTCTGAAATGTAGAAAGAAAGACGCTTGTATTCCTGTATTTCAGAATTTTTAAGCTTACTTTAATAAAAACTTTTTATAACTGTTTCTTGAAATATTATTAAACTTATTATAAACACTAAAAATAAAACTGGAACAAAGTTAAACAATTCTATATTATTTTCAAGGTAAATTCTGACACCACATCGACATATCTGTTGGAACAAACGTACTATTTAGTTAAAAGTATGAAAATAATTTAAAACGCTGCTTTTTTATTTAATTAGACTGTTTGGATCATTCGGTACAGTCTGTTTAGAAAATAATTTGGTTAAATGAACCAGACTTGCAGAACCAAACAGTTCTGTTCATCATAATGACATTCCAAGTACTAAAAAATATATTTAAGTGTCATAATTATTAATGCGTAGGCATATTGCTTTTTTTCTTTAATTAAGGCTGTTTATCCATTTCATGAAATCCTAACCAAAAGGCCAGCTTCTATCCTGATCCCAAAACTTCTATTCCCGTTAGCAAAATGATAAAAACTAAGCCTTTCTTTATGAAATTCTGCCATTTGCCCACTCCCTTTCTAAATATTCGATGTTCTATCCTTTTCTGAATGATTTTTTTTTCTTCCGGAAATTTAGTTATAGAATTTGTTGTACATTGTATGTATCATTTCTATCGTTACTTATGACCTCTTGCCAACATGATGACAGTTCATAAATCTTATTTTACCGAAATGCCTTATTTTTAGAGGCAGAGAACTTAAGTAGTGCTTGACTTATATACATCGTGCAGTGTTTGGGGAGTATGGTGGATATGAGCAAAATTTACCAGCCTTACTCTGCGGTTTTCTAACTAGTCACCAAATCAACATCTGGTCTGGAATTATCATGATGTAGTATGATGTGCTTTCTACTTTTAAAATTGATACTTAGAAAAGTGCCGTCACGCGAGCTACCAAAGTACAGAAACAGCACTCTAATGTCACGCCATTGTAGTATTTTGACGTCATCTTGACAATGAAAGTGGCAATGAGAGGTGAATGACCTTAGGAAGTCCTCCTACCAAGGCACCCCCATCCTTGGCTGATCGCCCTAGCGTAGCGTTGCCATAATCAATCAAACAAAAATAAAACAAGAAAACAGTAAAATAAATAAATATAATTAAAACTATATTAGCACTAGCCGCCCTCGGCGAGCAGTAATGTTGCCTTCGCACACTAGTGATTTGTGTGAAGCTAATAAAATTCCCTAGTTACGAAAATTTTCGCAAGCTTCAAGAAGTTACACTTTTTACTAAGTTAACCTCTGATGAAAGCTAATAATTAAAACGTAGGGATCTCCTTTGATCGCACGAGAATTTAAGACATCATATTGTTTATTATATTTATAATCAGTATGTGTCTTGATAATATGAGTAAACTCAGGGAAAATTATTTCCTGATAGTAAACTATATATTTATTTAATAATTTGAAATTTTTAGGGAGCTAATACCAGCGTGTTATTAAACATTGTTTTTAACTACATAATTTTTGGATTAATACTGTTCGTTTCTCTCGACAATTAATTCTGTGTTCTGATTATATCCAGTATTCGTTAATTTACTCAAAATCCGTTTAATATATGTTAATGAGTTGTTATTTTCACAAGCATAATGTTTTTTTTTATATGCATTTGACTGCTCGCTCTCATAATACCATCATCATACCCATTAATTTACAGGAAATTCTGGTATATTATTTAGCAACGCACATTATGGCGAGTGCCGTGTGTAGCTACACTTGTAGATTGTTTCATACAGCTGTAATAATTCCTTCCCCAATGCCAATTGAGATATTCTCAATACTGCCAAAAGAAATTTCAAGGGGTGAGTCCAACATTAATATTTTGTTCTGTGAAGACTTAACAGAAAATATTTGTCGAGGGAAAATGTATTTTATAATTCACTAGAACATTTTCGTCTTCATTAAACTTTCTCACGCAATTTTTTGTTAGTGTATTTTAATTACGATAATAAATCTACAGATACCATTAGCAAAGCTGCGGAGTACGCCTTATTGTACTTTTAATTAGTATTATTATTATTATAAAGTATTGGAAGACTTTTGTTTCATTTTTTTAAAATGAATTTTTCTTTAACGTTAAAATTACTGCACTTATAAGTTTCTGTTGACCGGGGGAGGGAGAAATGTATCAATAAGGGAAAAAATGAACCATGTTTTAATTCTAGAGTTAGAAAACTTCGCTGAGAACGACTAAAAATAGTTGATTTAATCTACCTGATTGAACTCGCTAATTTTTTGTGTTGAAAACTTAATTTTTGTGAAATCAACTAAATAGCTTGGTTCATTTAACCAAAATATTTTCTTAAACAGGCTGTAATTACGGAATGATCCAAACAGTCTAATTAAATAAAAATAAAAGAAAACAGCGTTTTAAATTATTTTCATAATTTTAACTGAAAAGTACGTTTGTTCCAATAGCTATGTCGATGTGGTGTTAGAATTTACCTTGAAAATAATATAGAATTGTTTCAATTAGTTCCAGTTTTCTTTTTAGTGTTTATAATATGTTTAACAATATTTCACGGAACAGTTATAAAAAGTTTTTATTAAAGTAAGCTTAAAAATTATGTCAAATATAGGAATACAAGAGTCTTTCCTTCCACACTTCAAAATATTTTTCTGGTCTCAAAATCTGTAATTTTCTTATATATTTTGTGGATAGTCCCTTTTGACTTCCTGCTGATTCGCCCGCTGTTTGCTTAATTAAAACATCAGCCCATCAATTAAATACTGGACATTTTCACACCTCCCCCTGTCTCTCACGTACAATCTTGTCAGGTTCAAAGGTTTCCGTGGTGGCAAGTTAGACAATAACTTAACTTTTTTAAAAGAAAACAGAATGTATCTTAAGAGGTAAGGGAAGCAGCTGCGCTATCAGAATTCTAAATCTGTTTTGTACTTTTAATATTTAAATGGTGGAGGAGTAGAAAATTGTAGTGCGTGAAATAGCTTACCTACGGTGCCATTGCAGCGTGCTTGGAATAGCAAAGTGAGAGCGTTTGAGACATGAGCAGTTTTCTTTGTGCTGTTTCTGTAATAAGTACCACATACTATCATGACAGAATTTTTCTTAATAAGATATTACTAGCCGTGATTTCAGCTAAGCACTGAAATTTACAAAATTTTGCTGTCCGCATATACTTTGTTGTTGTTATTGAAAAGTGTTAAACTTGTCTAATATATTTTTTACTAATTGCATTATCTATAAATTAACCATTATTGCACTTTAAAAACCTAATCACGTGTAGTTGCTAAATCAGACAATATTAACCTTTTCGGTTCTAAATTTTGTACGTAGCTTGAGGGGAAGGGGGATGTTTACACTAGGATATTTTTTTTTCTTTTAAATAACGAACTAATTAAAAAAATTGTAAAACTACGACATGATGCTTTGTGGATAAAAAATTCCCAATTTTTATAATTACTTTTTTTTCTGGAAATCCTTTAAAACCATATTTTTATACGCAGTAACATAAAAATTCTTAACATTTTTGACATGCAGGTATATGTGTATATCTAAGTTACTACACTATCTTAAGTTATGCACTTTATGTTATAAACAACGTTTCACATGTTCATTTTACTTTTTTAAATCATTAGGCTGAAAAACTAAATAACCTATCTGCATCTAAATTTTCTTTTAATTTGTATCGTGAATCAACTGTGTCTTGCGACCAGTGAAGCATTAGTGAATAACTTTACACGGCTAAACATTATTCTGATGAATAACCCATCTTTCAAATACCTAATTTATTTCATCAAAATTCTCTGACCTGGGTATCCCCCACCCTGCGTAGGCAGCCCCTCGTGTAGTCTTGCCATAACATAAATTTATTTCATCATGCGATAATTTGACGAATCACAAGTGCTGTATATAGAAAAATTCTGTGGGGTTTAAGGTTTCCTTTTGGAGTTCGAAAAAGTAGAGTGAGGTGGGATAAGAGCATACGTGGACTGTGAATCGCTTATTATTTGCACTACGGCAATGGAATTTGCACTAAAAGCTGCCTTTTTTTTATCATACTTTATGTATATTATAAAATTATACTTCTATGGACTAATTTCGCTTTGTGAGGTTATTATTATTATTTATTTTTTTTAAGTTGATATCATTTATCCTCCGAGCGAAAGCTCGCAAGGTTTTTTTAAAAACATTTATTGAAAAAAAGCAAATTGATATTTTTCTATTTTTATTGGCTCTTCTTTTACCTTCTTTTCAGTCATCTTTTTATTTTGTTTACTTCTACTATTGTTTAAAAAAACATGGAGAGTTGTGCACTTCCCCCTCTTTTTGTTGGTACAGTGCAAGTGTATACACCAAATGTGCACTTAGTACTTAAAGGGAACAGTCTTTATCAAAAACATTCATTAACAGCACCTGGAGATGAGTTTAAGGGTGTAGTTCGAAAAAATAAAATCTCCCTTACGGTCTAAGTACACAAGGGGCTCGAAAAGATTCAGGATGATTCTTTCTAAGTTGTATTGCACATCACAATAAATGAAACAACGGTGACTTTTATAAAACTTTCGGAAAAATTTCTTCAACATGGAATTGCGCGACAAAAAAGTTTTGAAAGTGGCATATCCTGCTAAATTTTCGATTTTTAAGAATTTTTTCTGAAAGTTTCGCTATTGATACAGGTTTATCGTTTGTTGCAGTGTAATGATACAGCTTGTAAAGGGAATTCTAAAAATTTTGAAGTGCATTACTTAATTATTTCATTTGTATTTATGTACCAAAATCGCATGATTTTTTCGAACTACACCACCAGAGGTGCCAAGTCCCAGGATTTTGGCCTGAATCTCAGGCTTTTTCATCCTATATTGGGCCTCAGGATTTTTCTTCATTTTCTCAGGCTTTTTTAATAGTTTATTTAGAAATTGCAACTTATCTTCATCAGGCTTGCAAGATTAGTTTTGCTCCTTTCATGTTCATCAGGCTCCACAACATGAGAGCATTTGGTTTGAAGTAACATACAACTGATACTGAAGTTTAAAAAGAAAATGAATTTCATAAATGAATATTCATTGTTATGCTCATTATTTCTCTAAAAATATGCTAGAAATTTTATAGTTGTAAGAGATTAATAAATATTTTTATTTATTTATTTATTTATTTATTATTTATTTATTTTTTATTTATTTATTTATTTATTTATTTTTTTTACAGAATTATATGTTATTAAAGCTTTGAGATTTGAGATACCTTTCACTTTCAGGGGTCGATCAAAGAATTTTTTTCAAGGTCCCGTTTTTGTGAAACTTGCTTATTTTTGTGAATTTTCATACCAATTTTTGATAAAAGTCACTTTTCTGTTACAATAATTGATAAAGCAAATTAAAATATACTGTAAAATATCAATGCAGGACCGTTTTAATCGATTGCATTTTGTGAAGGGTTCGTTTTAATCGATTGAAATTTTGCGATGGGGCTACAAAAAGGACCCAATTTTCGTCTGCATCGACCCTTCCCTTTATATAATTTTTAGGTATGAGTAGCTTACCTCATGTGCATCTGGATTGATATTTTATGTTTTCTGATATTTCTTTGGCAAATTTTTGAAAGTGAATTTATTTACATAATACAACTCAAACGATGGCATACTGTTAAGTTTCTATGGATAAGCATGATATTTAAGAAAATAAACAAATCATTATGTCTGTATTGATTATTTATGCTTTTATGCTGAAAATATATTCATAAGAAGTCTCGGACTTTTTGACTTAAAAAGGCAGGAGATCTCTGGCTTTGTGATTTTGGAAACTTGGCACGTCTGGTTTAACCCAGTTTGGTAAGTAAAATCGAAATAATGTTTCTAAGCATTTTAACCCCTTAAAGGTCGTATTATTTTCAAGATGACTGTCATAAAAGTGCCTTTTTTTTTCGTTCGAGAAAATTGTATAAAAATAAGTGTGCATGTACAATATATGTATTTATTTTAAGATTTTGGACATTTTTTAGCACGAAATTGGGGGGGAGGGTTAAATTTCTAGGAAAAGCCAACATTTAGGGTTATTGTGACTGAATGTGCGTTTTCTAGTAAGCAAGGAATCATTAAAAATGTATGTTTTAACACCGAAGGAGAATTTTATGAAACTTACTTCGTAAAATAAATAAATATTTGTAAAGTTTTCTTTGAACATAAATAAAAAAGCGCGCTAAGATTGCAAAATGCATATTACAAATACGCTTATTTGAAGATAGATTACAGAAAAAAAAAGTTCCTATCTCAAAAATTATGAGAGATAATTCGGTTCTGTAAAAAGTTCTATATTCTTGACACCAACATATTCCTACTTACTGCACCTATTATAGGAGAGTATAGGCAGAAAATGCATTTATTCCACTACATGGGGCAAGTGCATACACTGGGTAGAGGAAAATTTGGAACTTTTTTCTTTTCAACATGAAAAATGTATTGTATTTTTAATAAAACTTTCAGGGTCAATAAAAGAACATCCTTGAAATTGCACGATAAAAGTGTTGGGTTAGTATCATTAAAAATGATGTCCTCAGACTTGATCAAAGCTGTACTGTGGATTTTACGTCCTGCACTTTTCCCACCTCACCCTATTCGATATAATGTCAATATGATAACCCAACGCACAGTTTTGAACTCTGCTTCTTGGAATTTCGGCCCTGTCTTTAACTGTGTAACAAGGTTATTATTATTTTTCTGTCGATAAAGTAAAGTTTAATCCATTGATTCTTTCTTTTCTGTAATTCTACAATTCTACTACGCTCACATTTTTGCATCGAGTTTACTTCTTTCGGACTTACTTTTCTCTAATCGTACAGAAAGTATCTCGATTTTTATTATTTTTTTTTATTTTTACTTTTTATCGTTGTTATGCCTGCAATAGTCTGTGTTCTTCCAGAATGCGCAAGTGCTTTTAAATAACTGATTCAGCCTCCCTCTTCAACCATTACTTATGTACCGACGACTCCAAAACTTTCCAAAAAGAAAAAGCACTTCAACGTGTAATTTAGATGCATTAAAAATTATATTCTAAGTGTTGAATTAAAACTTTCAATTAGTCTAATTACGTATATGCAGAACAACTTTTTAGTAACAAATGTTGTTAAATTATCAAATTGTAACTAGCCGAGATTGAACTATGACACTGAATGCGGTAGGCGGCTGAAGTGTGAAGATCCCGCGTTCAAGCTCGCGGCTGTAGATCTGACGGTCTGAAGTTTTGGTAGGTTTTCTCCAGATGTAACGTGAATACGCTTTAGAATCCCTTAGAAAGTCCTCCGTCAAAGGTACCCCCCCATCCTAGGCAGATAGCCCATACGTAGCTTTGCCATAACAAAACAAACAAACTAAACGAGGAGTAATTTTTCTTGGCAGAATGTGTGTTGTCTTGCTTTTTTTTTTTTTAAGTAAATTTCAAAATTTGGATTTGACTGTTTAACTATGTTCTTCGTGTTCTTCTATGTTCTTCTATGTTGATGTGTTAAACTATGTTCTTCGAGTAACTTTCTCATAAAAACCAACGTTAATGTGTAGAATAATCTTTGGCATAATGTAATCTGTTTTGGTCTAAGGGCATCGGAATAATCTTCTATAATCCGACGAAACTGAAAAAAGCATTTGAATCTTATTTGAAATTGAAAAGGTCTTTCAAGTCAATGAACATTTTTATTTTAAAAACAAAACAAAACTTTTTCACCCTTTAATTAATAGTGCTTAAACACACAAACAGGTTCTTTGAACGTCTATTAACGTTCTGGGAAACTTTTTTTCTGAACGTTAATAGACGTTGAGAGAACCTGTATGTGCTGTTTGGGAAGATTTTAAATTTATAAATGTGCAAAAGAACCGGGGAATGTTTTTAACCCTTCAATTCTACACATTAGTCTCCTGGACGAAACCTATATCAAATAATATCATGTCAGCCTGTGAAGAAAGACATTGATTTAAAAATAAATTATACTTTGTTGTTGACTTGATGATCGAGAATCATGGATACTGTATAGGCCGTATAATTTTATTCTAATTAATTAAAATAGGTATCAAGTGCGCCTATGCACACTTCATCTGGAAGATGGCTATCTGTCCAGTAAAATTTTCAAATGGTAACATTCTAGGGTTAAAAAATATTTACGTTTAAGTTGAACTTTTATAAAGCTTGTTGTGACCTTTTTGTATAATTTTTGGAATTTGTGTATTAATGAATTTTATCAAATTTTTCCAAAGCACTAGCTTTTCTTTTCTTTCTTTCTCTTTTCCTTTTTTTAAATAAAATATATGAAGAATTTTTAAATGCCCGGACTCCTAAGTGAATGATTCGAAAGGAAGTTTCACTTGTACATTCAAGTTGACTGGGGGAAAAATTGATCGATTTTTCCCTGTGTTACTTTCCGCCATGTTTCCTTCATTGGTGTAACTTTTATTCTTTTCAAGAATTTTTCTCTTTATATATAAGGAATTTTTCTCTTTATTTATTTTATTCTTAAAAAAAATGAAAAAGGAATAGAATAATACGAAAGCCGTAGATAACATTGTGAAACAGTTAACATTTAGGTTCGATTAATAATTGACTCCTTGTATTCCATCAGTCAATCATTTACCCTTTAGCTTGACTTGTTTATCACCTTATTAACTCTATTCAGTTGAATATCTGATGTGATTTTAAATCCAAATAATAACAGTTACTATTACGCGAGATATGTTTTATGCGCACATTCTTCCTCTACTGCAAGTGTTGGTATCGTTTTTTCGCGTACAGAGTTTTAATTGTTTTTCATTATATATATATATATATATATGTGTGTACACCGTGTTTTCTTCGTTAAGTCTCAAACCCGGTTTGAAGCAGAAAAAATCGTCAAAATATTTTCACCGCATAAAAGTCGCAGTCACGTATTTGACCTTCATTTAATTCTCTAAAAATATTAATATAAAAAGGAAAATGCCTTTGTTTGTGCAACTTTAATGAAAATATTATTAAATATGCGGCAGGTAATCTGGAACCATTTGATAAATTGGTAATTATCATTAATTAGTATTATACCAGTAATGTTTTAGCATTAGATGTGCAACATTATGTTGTAGATTTCCCCACACAATAGTCGAACCTAGACTTTCACCATGAAAAATTGGAAAAAAAAGTGCGAATATAATATATATATATATATACAGGGTGAATATAAACTCTAGGGCAAAACTTTAAGGGGTGATAGAGCACATAATGAGAAATCAGAATCACATAGATTCACCCCGTATATGACAATACAATAATGTTATTTTTGATTATTTATATTAAAGGATTTTGCGAATAAAATTACACAAATATAATCAAAACATCGTTCACACATTCTTTTGTTGATATCTGGTGTAAAAATCGTAACTTAATTTTCAAAACTTTTCACAGCAATGTGATTAACATCACAGATGAAATGTGGGCGTGGTTATAATAGCCCCATGTCGTTTTTTAGGTTGATATTGAAACAAATATTGCCAACAGAATAATTGTTTAGCTGCACTGTTATGTCTACTAGTGAAAGAATCCCGAAAAATAAACTTTCTTGATGAACTTTAATGATTCACGTCTATGTGTAATCCACGTCAAAATTTTCGTATAATTCGGTATAATCTTTAAGTCTTCTCTGACAGTATTACTAGATCAATTTGAGGATAAAACGTTTGAATCTTGGATGTTTGATATACGAGGGGTCTGCTGACCCTCTCACCTGGCGGTTGGAAATTGGTGCGCTAAAGGGCTTCTTGATGAAGACAGGGTCAAAGCACTCCACCCCCTCATTCGTCTAGTGTCTTGACAGGCACTAGACAATGGCATTTCGAGTTGTGCAAGTAGATGATTCAGTTGTAATATTTTGTGTTACTGTTTCTTCTATTTTTTTTATTGTTGTGTTAAGTCCGCCGCTAAGTATGTGCATTTAGAATGTTAAAATTTTGAAGTCGTGGAGAAGTATGATTATCCTGTATGTATGCAAAAAAGAAGATTTGTGGAGCTAGCAATATATTGTTGATTCTATTTTACACGACAAAAAAAGTTATGACTTCCATTTTGAAGCCAGTATTGTTCTTTTATTTTCGAGACATCTATTTTATTTATTTATTTTTTGTTCTAGCTAGAAAAATATTTTATTTTTCAAAATTTAACAAAATTCATAGAATTCAAATTCGAACGATATGTCACTCAATACACTGGGAACGGTACAATTGATTTTTCAATTAAAAAAAGTCTGTATATATATTTAATTGAAAACAAGAGAAATTGCTTCTTTTTTTAAGGGGGGGGGGAAAGAGTGTCCCATAAACACTCAGTTGTATCCACATTTTATCCCATTGGTCTTGATTTCATTTTCTTTTTCAAAGGAAAGATGGCTAGGAAAACTTTATTTTTCCATGTTCAAAACCAACCTACAAAGAGCAAAATGATATTTTTGATCTAATTCACATTTTGATCTAATTCTATTTTTGATATTTTTGATCTAATTCATATTCCTTGAGGGGGGGGGTAGAAACCCCTTAACTCTGGACCGACGGAAGCTCTGGATTGAATTTAGATTGGTTGATTGGTTTGGATTGAATGCAGACACTTTTTTTGGAGGAGGGGGGGGGCGGGGGAATGCCGATTTCTTTTAAATTATAATCGAATGAATTTTCATTTACATCCCATATGGGCGACCGCCGGCCGGATGTGGCCCGCCAAGGCTTTGGATCCGGTCCGAGGAACATATCGAAACCCTGAATAAAACCCAGATAAACCATTCAGAATCCCAATAATACGGCTTGCGACTTCTCAAAAGTTGTCCATACCTGATACGTTGATTGGAAATAAAGCGAAGGCGTTCATATGACCCGTATATGTTGATTTTAAATTTTGTTTTTTGCACATAGATATTGGTTAAAGCAGGTGTCATTAAAAACGTTGATGAGCAATTGAATTTCCCTCTTAATTCGTTGCTTATTTAATATTTGTAACAAATAAGCACTACTTATTAAATACCATTTCTAGTCTCCACTTGAACTAACGCGTAAATTTATTTAACTAACCCCTAAATATGATAGATTCTATAACCATATTACGGATATAAAATGAACTTTCATAAATAAAGTGATTATAAAATGTTTATAACTTAATAACTTCAAGCAGTGGTAGACTGACCGAATTCAAATAAGGAATTCCTACAAGGGCCGTATTCATGACCTTTGCAGCCCTCAGCGATTCTTTGATGTAAGCGCGCTTCCCCTTGATTGTTGAACGACCAATATTTTCCACAACCATGCCATGCAATCAAAATTTATTTGTATTGGTATTTTACCAGATTTCTAATAGATTTGTGAATGACAAGGATTAAAAACGTATACATTGTTTTACCGTTTCTCTCGTATGTTTGCTTGCTGTCATGCAGAGGAAGGACCTGTTGCAGTGAGGCTTGTCTCTTGAAATTTATTACAACCAGTACGACATCCATGTCCAAGTTGAAACAACCGCAGAGGGTTAATATTCTTCACAGATACCCAATCAATGCTAGGGAAAAAACCGGATAGGAAATCATTTGTAAATTTTTAATTCAGACTCTTTAGAATGTGAAAACTACTGTTCCCTCACACACCCAACTACGAAGGACGATTTCAAACGAAGAAGGGAGTATAGGTAGAAAGATGCGCATAGCTAATTGCAGTAGGCTACGATCTAAAGTGACGTAAATCAATTTTTAAGCATTAAACTATTATTATTAATTTCTTTTTATTGAAAAAAATTTGCGGCTACCGCTTTCCTTTGATTCCGAAAGTGTTCACAACTTGCATTCATTCTCTCTACTTTTTATCCTCACCCCTATTTTGCCACTGGATTCGTTCAATTAGCGCATGCGTGTTTGCGTCTACGGGCGCGCTAAATCGGGGTGAACAGTATGCGCGTACTTCAGGGCATGTAGGTGACATTTCACTACAATAACTAAGTTTTAATAGATAAAAATGAGTTTTTGGTTTAGTTGAGAGCCAGAATGATAGTGCAAAAGAAGTTCAAAATATCTCATAAAAAGTTTTTTTTAAATATTCACCGTACACACACACACACACACACACACACACACACATATATCAATACTGTATATACAAATCTTCCCGTATTTGTTGAATCACCGATATATCATATGTACATAAATCTTCAAATAATTTAATAGTCTTAGTTAAAATTTTATTAAAATTTTTTAATATATTTTATTCACTATGTTTAACATATTAATAAAAAGATATTTCTAATACGTTTATATAAAGACTCTTTAGTATAACTCTAGCAAATGATGTTTTTTCAGATAGAAATTTTCTTTACACACCTGCACAGTTCTTTATTAAAAGACAGTTTAGGGAGGTATAAAAGGACGAGGGGGGGGCGTAAAACGAAGTAACTGATATCTCGAACAATTGCTGCCACTTATCAAGTGAATAGTATTTTCTTTTTCATTTTGCCTACCTTCATCTACGCCACGAGCATTTAAGAATGTCTAGCTTCAAGCTAGATGTCGAATTTAAAGTGATATATCAAGAAATACAGTCTTAAATGTTTAAACGTGCTTGCCTGTTGCAGCTAACATGTTTTTTCGTGAGCCATCTGATATTTTTGGCGACCGCCGTGTTCGCCTATAGGTGAAAAAGAAATGGAATCCTTCTTGTTGTCTAATTAATTGAATGCCACTTTTTTGTTAATGAAACATTTAGTCCTATTTGAGATGATATTTATAAAAGCGTTTGAGTAACTTTTATGTAAATGGAAGCTGCGAGTCTAACTTTGTCATTTATTTTCAATTAGTGCACAAAAAGTAGCTCATGATGTTTATTAATATCCCACTTCATTTAGAACCTGATAAAAATGACACAGTATTAAATCTAACGCATGTCACGACTTTTCTCTGTAGGAACAATTTTTATTTATTTTAACCTCCACTTTTGTTAAAAAAAAAAAAAAAAAAAAAATACCTTTTTTGTTGTTATTTCATCACTTGTATTCTTAATCACGACTTTGGGACGTGACAATGAAGTGTTTTCTTTTTTTATCTTCTCTTGTCCTTACTGATATTTCTTTAGCAATTATCTTTCATCTGTGTTAACGTACAACTCTCATGTGGAGTGAAAAAGAAACTTCTGTTAATTGCAACAGACTGTGCGTTGCATCATCTTTTTTATTATTTCTTTCTGCTTCTTCTTCTTGATGTTGGGGGAGCGTCCTAGAAGTAAGTAAATTAATTTGTTTGCCAACCCTAAGGCCGTGCCGCCTACCTTCAGTAATAATCAGTCGGGAGGGAGGTGCTGGGCCTTCCGTAGGCCATCAGTCGTTCTAAGAGCATGTAATTATTGGGGCCGAAACCCATGCGCGCCCCGTCTCTAAGCCACCGCAAGTCCGCGAAGCGAGTGTGCATCTCTAGCGTCCTCATGTAATTATTTGGGGATTACCTTCCACTGTTTTCCGTCATATTCGGCGGCCAGCTCATTTTCCGCCAGGATTACGGTGTTCCCAATAGAATGCATGCATCAGCAACCATCTCTCTATCATTCTCTTTCTCTCTCTCTCTCCTCTCTCTTTCTCTCTGTTCCACGACCGCAATATGGGCGGCGGAATGCTGAAAGCTCCCTCCTATTTCCATTTTATTCCACAAAGACGGTCTCCGTTAAACCCGATCGTTCTAGCAGTCCCTAGTTGCCCTTTACTCGTTCGGCTCGCTTGCCTTCTTAGTTTCTGCCACTCATCCAACAGACATTAAAAGCGATGAATAATTCCCTTCCTTTCTCGTTACGGCGACTTCGCGCGGGGCCTCCTGGAAAAGCAGCAAAGTCCTTCCTCTCTTCTTTGCTTTCTTTTTTTTTTTTCTTTTTTTTTACGAGAAACTACCGGTTCAATTATTTCAGCTAACAACCCTATACTAGGTACAGTTTCCTCCTTTTTCTGTCTTTTTTCCTCCCATTACTGATTGCCGTATTGGGTTACAACTTCATAGATTACAAGAAGGTTTTCAGTAAAGAAATCGATAAGAACCCTTCTTCTCCTCCTTCTCCTGATCCCCCCCCCCCTTTCGTTCAAATGCTTCACAATAATAAATGTGAAGACAGCAATTCCGATTCGGGCCAGAACGCGGACGCTTCCTTTACTTCCCACCCCCACCACCCCTTCAATTGTTTCCTTTCTGATTTCCTTGTTCATTTGCAAAAGTTCTAAAGAAGTTATGGCGTTCCCGTGTTTCTGAATGGAATATCAAATTCCCATCTAATTGATACAAAGACTCATTTGGGCAGAGTATTTTATGCATGGGGGAGTAATTTTTCACTATCCGCTTTGCTGATGTATTTAAAAGTATTGCCAAATTATTAGTTATGTGATTGATCCGTGATTATTCATGTCGACTAAAATCGATTACTGTTTTCTGTATTTGATATCAATTACGACGATAGCGCAAATCTTCACTCGTGCATTTAAATTTTACCCTTTGCAAAATGCTGCAATTCATTACGGTCTCAAACAGCTTTATATATATATATACATACAATTTAACTGCCTTCCTCTTTAATTGCGCGAAATTATCTCCTACATTAATTTTTGGTGAATTTCATTATTTGAGATAAGAACTTTGACCTTTATTTAACTTGTGGTTTTTATGATGAGTTTGAAGAATAATTAACAATATAAGAATAGCTTTATTTGTACAGCCTTGATTCTAATTCCCCTGTTTCACATTCGTGTCATCGTTGGATCTTTTGAAATGCATTTTTAGTCATAGTATCTTGAAAAAGCCTTTTCATCATTGCATATAATTTGGGACTTTGGTGTACAGTGTGCACTGTTTGATGGTGGCATAGATGTAATTTAAGTTAGTTTGGTTTAGAGATCTGTGCTAGCGCTACACCGTCTCCATCGTGTTTCAGTGAAATTCAGAAATAAAATCCAACTTCCTGATAATTGGAAAATAAAATTTTTCCATCATTCTAGCTTACTTTTACACTGTAGATATATACCGTGTTTACTCGCACAATAGTAGCACTTTTTTTACCAATTTTTCATTATGATAGTCTAGGTGCGACTATTATTGCGGGGAAATCTACTACACAATATGGTACACTCTCGTACTGAAACGTTACTGTAAAAAATACATTCGATAATTAGCAAATTAAAAATGTTTCTAGATTATGTGCTGTTTATTAAATAGTCTCTTCGTCAGTTGCATACAAAATAAAGGCATTTTTTCAATTTACGGTAGTATATTTACATCCCTTTAATCTCTGTCCTACACAATTGTGATCTACATCCTCTCAAAAGGTACTCGAGTGTAAGTTGAAATAAAATAAATAAAAACTTTGTGAAAAAACACACGTGAAAGGTTACTTCAAGGCGTAACGATCGTTACGACCGAAAATTCGTTCGGTCTTCTTCAGACAAACCTTCCGTCAAACAGAGCAGAGGGAACAGAAAAAGATAAACCGAGGCGTTAACTTCAAGGCATAACGATCGTTACGCCTTGAAGTAACCTTTTATGTGTGCTTTTTTCACAAAGTTTTTATTTATTTTATCTTATAACACCAGTTTTTTGAGTGTTTATTTTCATAAGTTGAAATACTTAACATGTGGTAACAATAAATACACTCTAGAACAATAAATACTTGAGCTTAATCATGTACAAGTAAATCATGTATAAAATAATTATTTCTTTTTTTTTTCTTTTGATTTATGTGTTATTCGGAAAAAATTAATTAGTTATTCACAAAACTATAATAGGAAATTTATCTTACACTTAAATACTTTTTCGTGCGAGTGTAGCAAAAAAAAAAGGTCGAGGTCTTAAAGGGATAGACATAAAATTTACAAATAATCTTTGCCAAAATTTTGACTAAAAATTCTAATAACATAATACATAATTCATAATAAATCACTTTCACTGAAAGTATCAGGACCAGTGGCGAAGCCAAGGGGGAGATAGGGGTCACAACCCCCCCCCCCTCAATTGAGGAATTTTTTGCCACGCAAAACGTATGTTCTTCACTCCCATTATCACACACCCTATACATATATGTGAGTTACAGTAGTCGTAACCCCTCCCCATGAAAACTTTCTGGCTACGCCACTGATCAGGACTGTAGTTCTGAGAAGAGTAAATCTGATAATTTTCTATTTTCTAGATGAAGGTCAAATATGCGACTCCGACTTTTATTAAGTATTTTGATGATTTATTCTTCTTCAAAACGGGGGATGTGGCTATTACTCGAGTAAACACGGTATTCCTAAGGAGTGGAACTACCATCAAAGTATCCATCTTCTAACGTAATAAGGATTCTATCTTTGCTCGAGTAAAAAGTTTCGAAATGTATGCCTAGATAATGTTAATATTTAGACATTCCAAAGTAAAGTTAAAACATTCTAAGAGGTTGATGATATTCGATCCTCCAGAAGGTAGATGCTTTGGCAGTCGTTTTACTCCTGTGATTATTTTCCCATTCCTTTTTTATAGAACAATTTTTCCTGTTATCTATTTCGAAGGCCTGGGAGGTCGTTGATAAATCTTCGTTATAGGATTATCTCAGTTTGGATTTTCATCTGAGCGAATACTCACTCCGCTAACGTGCTTACGAGAGAGGATGGCGCAGTCAGGTTTTGCCCTTTGTGCTACTAAAAACCTTCACGATCACTGAGGCTTTTGGCCCCATTGATTTAACGTGCACACGGTGTTCTTTGATCAGACTGGAATCGAACTTTCTCAAAACCAGTTCTCTACCAAATGCTTTAACTAGTCAAATGTTTATATATGCTTAACAGAAGAATAGGATAGATTAACTGTATTTTTCACTTAAAGTGATATTTGATAGAATTATGCCACTTGCTAGATTAATTAAAGCACTATTTACGCTAGCCCATGCCGCAGCGAACCGCTGCCGTGAATTTTTTAGACTGCGCAAACCTCTAGTTCGGTTGTCTCTTCAGATCGCCCTTTAATTTTAGTTTTCGATCTTTGATTCTTCCTTTGGAGTGTGTGTGGGGGAGGGAGGTCGAATTCTTGTGCCTCGTTTACCCAAGTATAAAACGTCATTGCTCTGCGATTAAAATTGTGAGCGAGTGAACGCTTGGGGACTGTATCCGTATTTAGATAAAAAATTAAAAAACTGTGTAAATGCGGAGATCGGCATAATCTCGACTATGGTTTCTTGAGACTTCATTTTAGTGTATTAGCTCGCATTTACAAAATTAATGGCTAAAAATGAATCGAAATTTCTTTTGGGAGGGTAGAGAGTAGGTTTAACTGCACCAAATATCAAAGCAAAATTTATATGTGTTCTTCTTTAAGAATTTTTTAAATATGATATAATTACTCATATTTAAAGTAAAAAAATAAAAAATATCTTAATCGTCATATTTTATGTCTTTAACTATTTTTTTAAGATAATTAAATTTATGTAGTTTCTGAAGTTATGGCTTAAAAATTAAAATTTCTCTTTAAAATTTGATAACCCGTTTTAGGTACTTTGTTATTCATTTAATCATTGAAAATTAATTAAACTCTATGTTCTGTCTTTCTTGCTTTCGTGGTTTTTTTTTTTTTTTTTTTTTTTTTTACGTGCTGAATTCAAAGATAAATTGAAAAGCTGGAAAGGTCGTTCAATTTTTGAAAACTTTGGTTCTGTTTTAATATTTAGATGAAGACTAAATTTTTATATCAAATAATAGAAAACATATAAAAGCCAAAAGTGTTTGCGCTCGATTTTTTTATATCTAAATTATGTTTTATTTTGTGTGTGTTCATGCGCACCGACGCATACCAATTCTCTGCATTTGAATTTAATCCCTTGATGAACGTATTTTGTTATTGCGAATTTTTCGATGCAATTAATATTTCTTAAATCTTTGAATTAACAAATAAAATGTTTTGATCCTAGATTAGATTTAATCTGGAAGTCCCCCCCCCCTCCCCGAACTAATTATTCTCTTTAGAAAGCAAACTTATTTAATTTAAAATGAAAACTAGTATTAATTAAATTAGTGTACAGTATGGTAATTTTTTAACGCGTATAAATTAAAATAAATAAAATTACCTCATTTTCATGAAATGCAAAAATGATAGATAAGTGAGTCTGTACCTTAGTGTTGTCATCTCATGTAAAGATACAATCTCACACAGTAAATTTAGATTTTTTTAATAACTGTTGCTTTGAGTAAAGTTGATGCCACAGTAACAACGTAAATACCTTTATTTCAACACAATATTTAAGAAGCTAATTGAAAAGCTGCCGTTCCCATGACCACCTTTAAGTAAAGTGTACTTTTATGAAGAAGTTAGCTCGTGTGTTATGGAAACGCTAAATTGCATAATTCTTGTTGAAAATATTAACAAGCTTTATATTTCCATTTAGCAATTTGTTCCACAAGGCATATCTGTATTTCTCAATCTATTTTATTCTTCAAAATTTCCGATTGGTATTCTCAGTGATTATTCAGGGAACGAACCCTTTGTTGTTTTTCTTAGAAAATAATCGATCTTGGCTTGTGAAGTTACTCTTCAATTATTCTGTAACAGAATGGGCGCGTTTATACTTAAAGAATGAAGAGTGTTGAATAATTAATGTTTTCAACTAATTACTCATTTATACTCAATTTTGGAGATATTTAAAAGAAAAAATCATGTATAGAAAAGACTAAAAGCCCAATTCATATGTGTTAGGTTTGCGAGAGAAATGAGCATTTGTTTACATCCAAGTTAAAAGGGATTCCAGATTTTCAGATTTTGTGTCATGGCATGCCTACACGAGGGACATCTGCCTACGGGGGGGTGCCTTGTTCGAAGGACTTTTTAAGGGGCTCTAACGTGTATTCATGTTACATCTGGCCTGAACCAACCAAAACTCCAGACCGTTAAATCGACAGATGCACCATGGGCCTGAATCCGTTACCTCCAGACTTCAGCCATCTACTAGAGATGAGTTCGGGCTCATTTTTTAAAGCCGACCCCGAGGACTTTTAATTCGAGCCCGCCCGACCCCGAAATTTCAGTTAATAGATAAAAGTCAATTACTTCATTGATAGAATATCATAAATTTTGCAGTTAGTGCAAATTAAAGACAAATATAATAGCATGCCCTTAATGCACTTTCTAATTCTTTATATTCAAGTTTATCAAATAATAATAATTAGTTTATATCTCCCATGAATCATTTTTTAAAATCTGTTTACAAGGAGTGTGTTTAAATAAATGAGAAATTTCTCACGAGCCCGAACACAATATTGAATTACAGGGGCCGAGCCCGTCTCATCTCTACCTTCTACTATGTTCACTGTTTTATTCTCTCGGCCATAGTGGTGCTCAAGTGAAGAGGGAAACGGTCTGCATGTGAAATGCAATTCTGGTGTTACAAAAACCATGAAAAATTCTCCTAACTATGGCGCCGGTTTGCAAGAGTTATAAATGGATGGCCACAAATCAATTTTCCAACGCTTGCCCTTTATTTCGTTAGACAGCAGAATGTATCATCTAACGTTTCTGGAAAAATAAAACTGCAATTATGTGATGTTTGATTTAGATTACTTTTTACCTTATTATTGTCTTCGAATGCTTACAATTTCTTGTAAATTATATTCTGTAGAGGGGGAAAAGGAGATAAAGTTAATTGGTATTAAAGAATAAGTTATTTAAGTAAAAGTAGTTTTTTTATACTTTATTCAAACACATACACACACACACATACATATATATAAATGGCACTCCAGATTTTCGGGTCTTTTTTTATTAATTTATTTTTATATTTTTAAGTTTAACGGTGTTCTTCGAAAAAATCATGAGATTTTGGTACATAATTACAAATAAACTAATGATGACAAGCACTTCAGAATTTTGAAACTGTCTCTTTACAAGCTGCATTACATACTGCGAAGACAGGCCAATCTGTATCAGTTTCAAAACTTTTAGAAAAAAATCTTTCGGAAAAAATCTTTAAAAAAAAATCGGAAATTTTCGCAAAGCGTGTCACTCTTCGAAAAATCTTGCAGCTCAGATCCATGTTTAAGAATTTTTTTCTGAAAATTTCACAAAAGCCACAGCGTTTTCGCTTATCGCAGTGTGTAAAACAGCTTATGAAGAACCATCTGGAAGTTTTTGGAGACCATGGTGCTATTAGTTTATTACAATTTGTGTACCAAGACTAAAAACAGAGTTCTTTTTTTCGAAGAACAGCCTTAAATGATGCTCTTCATTCTAATAACACGACTGATTCTTATCAAATCTATCAAAACAAGTATTAATTTTTAAAAATCCAGTCACCACAACTGCTTTTCAGCTCTAAAAGAATCAAAAAGAAATGAAAAATATTTAACGAAACATGTAGAATCCCCCTCTTAATAAAAATTATTTAAAATTGCCTCTTTACTTTCAAGAATGGTTTTACAGTGTTTCATATCTTTGTAGGTATGGCTTCAAACGCCCTGCTGCATATTAAACATTAAAAAAAGAGGATGCATCTGAAAATGCAACATATAATTTAAGTACATTGCTGCAGAAATGTAGACGTAAGAAATTCACAAAACATTAACCTCTGACTTCTTTTCATTTCCGGTCAGTGAAGTACAATTGTATTTCGCTCGTTTATGTAAACAACTCCCGCTGGTAATAAATTGGGCATGAAAAAATATCAAAAATAACTCACCAGGAATCTGCAAGATTTCTTGGTTGTCAATACATACGAGCTACTACCCTGCCCTTGCCAGTTGATGCAAAGGTCCTATCTAACTCCTTAATCCCTAGACAAAAGGCCATCTTTCATCCGCTCGTCAAGGCGAACCAATTGGGCTGGAACCATCTGCAGAACTGTATGAACCGGAACTATACCAGAATAGTTAACTATCCATTCGTACACCACTTCACACCTGCCCAATTTTACGCTTCTTAAAATTACACGCATTTACAATTTTGTCAAATATAGTATCCCTCGCCTTCAAGAAAGAAAAAAAAATAAAACTTCTACAGGGGAATGGGGAAAGACGATTTTTGATTCTGAGTTGTAAAAGTGATTTCTTTGTGATACTTAAAAAATTCTGAAAATTATTTTGTGAAATATAGTTAATATTGTAACTCGAAACTGTATTTTGTCCTTCGGCAATCGTGCTATTCGTTAATGCAGCACTTAACAGTGTTTTTTGGTGGATCAACTTTACAAGAATGCTAATGATTGATTGTTTAAAAAGTTCTGTAGTAAGCTTGTGAATATTTTCAGGATGTTGCATTACTGTATGAATGTTTTTGTATGATTGCAATGTACAGCTTTTGAAGAGGCATCTGGAGGTTTTTTTTAAATTCTCCGCCGTAAAATTTTAAACTGTTCATAGTAGCTGTTAAAAGGAGAATCATGTAGAAAACAAGAACTATTTATGATTGAAAACTGATAGTAAAGATGTGCATTGACTAACATTGTATTAATGGCCCTGCATCGTGCTAAAACTTAAATGTCTTGCAGGAATCACAAACGCAAGTTCACGACCTGTTCCAGCATAGTGTAATTTTAGTAAACTTATTTTACTTTTTTTAACGCATTACATTTGTTTAATAACATGTGCGATTTTTGATATATTGAAAATTTCAAATGTATAATGAAATTATTTTATAAGCAGTGTTGCCAGGGAAAATACGGAAAACCTGCAATAGTCAGGGAATTTCGTTTTGACTAACAAAGTTATGAAATCATACAAATTTTTGAGTAAAAACTTGGAAAATCTCATAATTTGGCGTGGAAAATTATGAGAAGTGCACTAAAATTTATCATAACATTTTGATGAAACACAAAATAGCAAGGGGTGTAGTGGTGGTGGTGGGGGATTTCCAAATGATTAAATTATAATACAAATCTTGATACTCGTAATATTGGCAAAGCAAACAGCTGCATTTAAATCTAACAATTGTTTAAGAATAAAATTTATATTTTAATAAATACTTGCATACATTTTTCTAGTGTCACGGGTTTTTACCAGGGCTTCGAACCGTTATTTCCGGTGGTTCCGGTTCAACTGAAAAAACATATATCGGTTCAGTTCCTGTTTTCGTTCCGCCCAAAATTACGGTTTTCGGTTCAGACGACTCTACTTGGAAAAGGGGTGATACGTTGAGATGGGTGCTTTTTGAAGCTTTCTTTTGGCGTGCTTCTTTTTATGATGTTTTCTATTTTGTTTTATTTCAATTCGGAATTTCAGAAACTATTCTACTTATTGCTAATTCAAGTGTAATTAAAGTTTTAATCATAAAAGAGCTTAGCTAAACTTACGCACGCCCCTATTTTGTTGAAATCGACTCGGACCTGACGCATGCGTAAATGGGGCAAAACTCTGAGAAGAGGAAACGTGTAATGATGATAAATATACGGTTGACGTAAAATTAGAAAATATTGATAAGTTGGTTGCAGTTACAAAATGTTAATACCGAAGATATTAACAGTACGCGGAACCGAAATAAACAGATATTTTTTTCCGGTTTTCGTTCCGACCAAAATAACGGTTTTTTCCGGTTTTCGGTTCAGTTCCGGTTCGAAGCCCTGGTTTATAACAATACGAGATACAATGTTATGTGGACGATTGCAACTGCTCAATTCAGAAACAGCGGATAAAATTTCATCTCTAAGAGCTTCCTTTAAATCAGCATGTTGCTCATTTTGTTGTCAGTACGTGTACTCTACCTCCATTGGCTGAACCTCATCATACACTTTATCATCCTTAGCATTTTCAACTACTTGAGCCAACAAACTAGGAACAAAAGTTACTTTTTCGATCGTTGATAAGTGATATTTTTTTTTTTTTTATGTTTCATCAGATTAAATACATTTGTACCATGCACTTTTGCACCCACCCTGACAACATTAAATTGGGAATGTTAAGCCACATGTAAACTGATGATGGCGAAAATGTTTCTTAATAGAAATTAAATTAAATAATTCGACGTTCTTGTTACAAATGCTGCAAAAAGTATTAGAACTTTTTACTGCAAAAATAATACTAATAATAATAATGATAAATCAAAGATGTACCTTTAATTTGATTGCTAAAATACAAAATCAGATAACACATTTTGAATTGCCTCGTTGCTCGGTAAGGAAGTAAAGAAATGCGGCGTTACACATGTTGCAGCTCGGCAGCATAGCTGCTACTAGAAATTATATGAATTTAATTTTTAACGAATGGCCCCCAAGAAGTACATAACTAAATTAAATATATGCATAATTCAGAAACTTATTTTTAATTTAAGCTATATCCATCTATTCATAATTATTTTTTAAAAACCAGAAATTCAGTGTATATCTGACGTCAAGACTAGCCATGACGTCAATGTTCGTCAAACTATTGTGCAATGATCGTGCAAATAGTATGTGCGTTCACGGATCGCACATTTATTGTGCGGTTAGAGGGTGCACAATTTTTCTAGAGTGTAGTCTTATTATTTGAGCACTAAAGTTCTGTTAACTTCAAGTTCGGTAAAGGTTTCTTTTCTTTCATAAAATTAAAACGGTGACGATAATATGTAATTACTTTAATCTCCGTATTGATAAGGGAAATAAAGTGGTTTTTGAGGAATATGGCTTCAAAATGAAGTGCTCAAAATATAAATTATCGGATTCTTCATTTTTAATTTACGAGGATAAAACGAATAAGCGATGTAATGATTTGCCTCCTTCGTTTATTTTAACTAGAAAAATCGTTTACAGTAAGAAGAATTGCATACGTAAGCGATACAAGGATTCCGTTGAAATTTACGGTTACAAACTGTACACATAATTTTTTGAATTTTCTAGACTTCTTTTCTTTTGGATTGCAAAATCTCTTTTTTATACTATTTAAAAATAATTCTAGTGCATAGGTGAAATTTGATACGCTTTGGTGTTTTTATAATTGTCCTTTTCATTTTGCTGTTACTTTTTCAATTTTTCATTCTTTACAGCATTGAAGAAGACGAATTGGTTGTACAAGATGCCCAATCAGCTGTTTTTCGCGAAGAAAAGTCTTGCATAGTGCAGTAATGTTGCATTTATATAGCTTCCCTCTGCAAGATAATGTCACAAAAATGTTGTGTTTTTTGACATGCATTTCTGAGCTATTGTTTTCGTGGTACGTTTCCAAAGATATAAGTTGTATTTAATATATATTATGTGTGTAAGCAGAATATCTTAATATATTTTGAAATATGTGCTTAATGATTTGTTGTTAGATTAAATAGTCTGTGTTGTGTTGTTAAGTTTTAACTGTATAGTACTTTTGACTTGAAGCAAAAAGGAAAGCGCTAAATCGATGTTAGCTTTGCAGTACACTATGTCATATTTTTAGTGATATGAATGTGTGTGTTAGAATGCGCTTACATGTAAATAAATATACTGTTCCGAATTTTATTCTACTTATGAGAGAAGCAAGGAAATAGTGAATTTTCTTTTTAGATCTGATGCTCTTTGATTACAGAAGAGTGATTGGGCTGCATTATTTTATGTTGTCATCATATGGGAGAATAATTACACATTATCAAAAAAATATTCACGATTCATTTCGTTTTTATTAATAGTTCTTTATATCCATATAAATCCTGAGAGTATAACTCGATAATAGAAAATTAATTTTTCTTACTATCGAGCTGGTAAAATTAACGATTCTTATGAAGTCATTTGTAATCAAAATATATTAATTCTTTAAATAGAAAATAAAGTACATTATCGCTTTTTTAAAATATTCGTTTGTTGCAATAATACTAAATATAAAGTTGCAATCCGTATTACCTTTTCAGTTATGACTTTATGTCAGTATATGGGAAGTTAATTTTTTCCTATTAGAGTAAAGGGAGAACTATTTTTAAAAAGGAATGCATCAAATAAAGGCTAGTTGTGATAGTTTTTCGTTTGTGTTTCAACGGTGATACATTTAAATCTAAAACGTACCTGTGTTATTTTGTAATATCGGAAGCTTTGCTGCTCACAACTGGATGCTATACTAAGTGAGGTGAATTAAAAGCATTTCATCGCCATGCTGTTTTTTATTCATTGTTAAAATTTGAAAAGCACACAATAATAATTGACAATACAATTATTCTTACAATGCTGGGAAGGTTTTCATACATTAGAAGCATTATAAGTAAAAATTGTTGCAACATGCTCCGAAAATTACTTTGAAAATAAGTATTGTACACTGCCCGACATAGAAAATTAGGTGTGAACGCAAGGCGAAAAGTAGGCCTGTCTCGTCTCGCGAAACTGCCGAAAAGCTTGGTCTCGTCTCGGAAAATCCCTATACTGCAATGACAATGTTTTGTCTGGTCTCGCATCCATTCCTATTGAAATTATTACACCACAAAGATTTGGTCATATAATTATGCAGATTTCAAAGATTATGCAGCTGATCTGAACTGCAAGTTGGTCACGTGATTGTAACGCGGTATACAAGGTAAGGAAACGGCGGATAAACAGTTTATCAGTGGCCTACGGAATGATGAATTTTGATAAGTACTACATTCCAGATGAAACGTGTGCATTCAGAAATGACTGGGTGGCGGCGACACCATTGGCAACTTAGACCAAGGGTTCCCAAACTTTTTTTACCCGCGGCACCCTTGTCAGGCTAAAAACATTTCGTGGCACCCTTTTCCCCTTTCAGGCCAAACTGCTTCATGAATATGAAGGTTAGAATGAAGCAGTTTGGATGCATTTTACGTTATTTTTTGTTTGTTTGTTTATAGGGCTAACTATCAAGAAAGTACTCTCTTGGGAAAGGATATAGAATTTTGACAATACCAACATTTCAGGGTGTTTTTATAAAAGAGAGGCTACAGGACAGTCTTGAACTTGATTGAAATACTTTTGTTTGAGCCCACTTAGTGATCGGCTTGGTTCACTTTCTTGGGGATACCGGTTCAGAGGAAATTATTTGATTATACTCCACCAAAACACTTTTCGTGATTATCTCCATGGCACCCCTGACATACGCTCGTGGCACCCTAGGGTGCCGCGGAACCCAGTTTGGGAACCTCTGACTTAGACGATTCTTTTATGACGGGCAGTGGGATTAATAGTTTTAATCGCAGGTTACGGCCTTTACATCACTGCACTTAGGGCTACGGCCTATTGGTTCAGTTTGAGAATTAGTTATCATTACATGCTCCCTATCACAATTAGTCTTTGTCCTTCGTAATGTGAATTATACAGTTACAATAAGCAGCAATAATTCGCAGAAAAATTGCTTTATTCATTTGTTTTGTCATTCCAAGTATATTCTTTTGTTTAAATCATTTTACGTGCGATTATAACAAATTTCATGTAGTTTGTAATATTTTCTGTACTTGCCAAATTGCTGCTAAATGTTCATAGTATTTTAGAAACATATTGATCATAAAATGAAATTCTCGGAATTTTCAGTGATCATATTTGCATTGAATACTAAGAAAAATATTATTTGGCAATTCCACATAAAGGAATTGAACTTCAGAATGAAAGACAACAATATGACCAAATAATTCTATTGCGCTTAAGAGCAAATCAAATACGATTTCTCACAAAAAGTGTGCAAACATATACCTCACAAGAATGTGTACAAAATGTGTAAGCAATTGTTTTCGTTTCAAATTATTTTATATATTATTGTTATTAGTTATGTTTGTGCATATGTAATTTAAAACATAAGTAATCTTTGGTTTCATGACTAGCTGCCATTGATAAAATGCTTATTTTGTGCCAATGTATTTTAACAATCATTATTAACTGCGTTGAACATGTATTTAAGAGATAAATGTTTGTTTTCCTTTAAAATTTATTTATCCATGACGAATAAATTTATTTTTATTTGTTGTCTATCTGTTTAGAGAGCGAAAATTTAAGCCACTATTTCATTCATGAAGTCACTAATATTTGTAAACATATAGTATGGTATTTCTTCTATATACATGTCATTGTTGGTATCGTGTACATCTTTTCATAGAAGACCAGAATTAGTGTATATGAACTGAAAAACATGTTATTTTATCTATCGTTTTACTGCTAATGTGTTTCATAATATTTATCTGGTTTCATAATATTTATCTTATAATATTTGGGATTTATCTATTTCATGAGACCTTGCTAATGTACTGCCAATTGCTGTGGCAAAATATTGTGAAAAAAAAGTCTTTGTACTTGCCTTTGTGCTTCATAATATAGCAGCTGCATTTACAACATTACTAAGATTTAATTTTCTTAGTGTAGCCGAATTAATTAAGAGGCAACACTTGACTTTTAAAAGATGACTTTTAATTTAGTTTTTTGTCCGTTAATAATAATGACTACAAAAAACCTTGATTTTTCTTGCTTGTTTAATGGGCTGGTGCTCTAATAAGAGCATATCTTTATGATAAATTTAATATGATTTTAATGTATTCAAATATAACATAATTGTGTCTGTCGCATAACTTGTGGAGGTTGGAGGAAGGGTTTCTTAACAAAACTCATCAAGATAAAAATGCTTAGAGCCTTTAGTATTGCCATAGAATATTTGTAAATGTTGCTATTTTATTAAAAACTCTGGTTGCAAGAATAATTAATGCTCATATGTAGTTAACTTTTAATAAGAGTTTGCGATTTTTGTATGTGTTTAAATAGTGTTGCAATATTTATAACCTGAAGTTACTGAGTGCTTTAATTCAATTTCGAGCTTTCGAAGGAAAAACATTTAGATTAATCTGTGTTACAGTTTTTTTGTTGTAGATCAATGTGTTCTCTTCATTACAGTTATGTAAATTGCAAAAAATGCTAGTCAAGTTAATAAATATGGTTTAATTTAGAGAGAGAGAGAGAGAGAGATTTTTCTGATAGAGAGAGAGAGAGAGAGAGAGAGAGAGAGAGAGAGAGAGAGAGAGAGATTTTTCTGATATCACAGAAATGTGCTGATGCTATCAATACATTCTTATGATACCTAATAGAGTAGTCTTATTTACTATATAAACTTAAAAGTACATCTGTTTGTGAGCTTTTGTCTTTCTATGTGAAATGCTGTGCTGAAAGTTTAAGTATTTTGTTAAATACAAGTATGTAGGCACAAATAATTTTGTATGCTTTTTAAATAAAACAGATTTTTTTAAAAAATAAAATGTGTTTCTATTAAGCCTCATCAAAAGTGAAAGGCCTCGAAACAGACCAAGAAAGGAAAAAGAAAAAAGTTATCTGGCAGGAGACTTGAAGTATATTGATAAAAATAATTTATATATATAACGTGTGCAATGGTTATTTACTAAAGTGTTTTTTAATTTTTTTTTTCATTATTCTTGAGCTTGTCCTTCTTCTCTATTCATTGTGAATATCTACATAGCAGTAATACTGCCTTATAAACCTTGTAATAATGACACTAGCGTCTTCATGCTAAATGCTAATATGTTTCCCTTAAATGCATTTTTTAAATAAATTGTACTCCGACCTTCGTATTTGCATGTATATCTTTTGATGCATTTAACTAAATTGTATAATTGATATGTGTGTACACATAGTGCATTTTAAAACAAGATTATTTATTTATTAAATACCTCTGATATTTTAAATGTGGTTGTTTGCCGTTGTTTGAATATTATTTTAAAAAAAAAATGTATGAGACTATGAAATTTCTCTGTACATATATTTTTATGTAAAAAAATATTTTGCCACAGTTATACATTTTCAAGTGGATTTTTTCTCAAAATTTTATCACAAGATTACTTTTTTGATAAATGCAACATATTTTCGTTTTCTACGGAAACCTTCTTTCATCGACCTTTCTGGAGTTTATGTTATTTATAGAAGATACTATAGCGTTATGCGCTATATGTAGCTGAGGTCGAAATATTTGTAAAAATACATATACAAATCTTAACTTTTACTGATTATCTAGTTTAAAAAGATCTTTATTATATATTTTATGTACAAACGAGATTAATAGCCACATCAAATTGACATCGATAACGTATTTAAACATTTTATACTTTAACTATAAATGAAAATTTTCTAGTATCACATCACATTGGTTTACAAAATTCTGCAAGTAGTTAAAAAAAAAAAATCTGCCCTGCTTGTCAATGCCACTGAGAATTATTTTTCTTTCTGCAGTTATTTGGTATTATATTCTTGAAGCCCTTCGGAGTTTCTAACAATCTTTTATCAATTAAAAAGTCATAAAGTGCATTTATATTTAATATCTACATCGCATTAGAAAGCTTATGTGTCGAAAAATAGCTTTGTCTTGTAGCTTTTACTATTAATTTTAGTTTTGACTATCAATGCAATTTCGCTCGAAATTTTTTAAATGCATTCCATCGCAATACCAAATAAACAAATTAAATTCATTAAATTAAGAATCAAATCAAAACATCAAATTATGAGTTAAAGTTATGATTTGTGTGCTGAAGAACCGAGTGCGTCTTTGCAATCCAGTATGAAAAACGAACACAAGAGATATGAAGAGGCTTGTGTTCACTCACAATTATTAATGTGAAGTCAAGCGCACTCAAAAGTAGATAAGTCGTTAAGATGTATGGTCAGTTGGCACAGTTAAATATTATAAAGTATTTTTTTTCCTTATCAAAGCATTTAAAAATTATTTTTAACGAATGACCAAGCTTATTTTTGAAGTGTTGATTGTGCTTATTTAAATTCAAATCTATAAAAATATTTCTTGTGAATATACAAGATGTCCTAAAAAAGGTGGTATGGTATCACACTTGAATTCCTTATCTATAAGAGATAAGGGTTCAAAATAAGGTTGGAAAAAATACCTTAAGAAAAAAATCATCTCTGTTAATTTTCGAAAAGTTATACTTTTTAAAATTTGTACACTATCCCCTACGAAAAAACTGACTGTTAGTAAAATTTTACCCATACATTACTTAAGTGATGTGCAAAATTTAAGCCTTTCATCATAAAACGTCTTAAGAGATTTTTAAACAAAAATGATCTGGGGTTGTACATGAATTTGTATGTAGACGTTTATTGCTAAGTACGGAAAATAATTTTCTGCCGTAATTTCTGTACGACCTCTGAAACGCGACTATACGATGTGATTTTCTCCCTTCGAGAGCCGTTGAAAAATGGTTTAAGTCAGCATATATTTATTTTCATATCTCGACACTTTTTAAGATAAAATGCTCAAATTTTGTACCTCACCTAATTAATGCATTCCACATTTTACTAATAGAGATTTTTTTTGTGCGGGGTTTGTATACAAATTTAAAAAGTGTAACATTTTGCAAATTAACGATAGGGACTTTTCCCCCCTATTTTATTTCTTATAGATACAGATTTAAAGCGTGTTACCATACTTTTAGGACACTCTGTATAATCTCTTATCTAACATTTTATAAAAGATATAAATCCGTGTTATTGAAGTGTTATACCCGTATAATAAATTAGTTTACCTATGCATTTCATATTTTGAATGATTACACTTAAACAATTTGGCGCACTTTTATTTAGTATTGATAGAACTAGTAATATTCCTCTCATTTATTATAAATTGTGCAAAAGTTGAAATTGACAAAATATAATAAAGTGCCAATTATTGTATATTGTACTCCTGCTGTTAATGTGAATTTATAGAATTCTATTGGAATTGCTTTGCAGTAGTTAGTCCTTAATCTGGAAAATATATTTTTCCGAACGACAATTGCACCGAGCGAGACGTGGATGGAATTGTTTAAATTTAAAGTAATATTATTAAAATTAACTACATATTTTTTTCAGTTGTAATCCCTCCCCCCGTTTTCAATAAAAGAACTTTTTTAATTTAATTTATTTATTTTGCAACCTTTTCTTGCTGAAGATTCCTGGGCACAGCTAAGACTTCAGAAAATTTATTTGCTTTCAACCATTTTGTTTGAGAAATTGAAAGTACAAAACTCATCTGTCTACCATATAACTTAAAATGATTGTCGTTAAAACTTTGCTTGGCACTTACATCAACGTATAAAACCTTCGCGGTTGGTGATGTTTTGATTTTTACATATTTAAATACATATGCTTAGTTCTTCGTTACTTGAAACGTGTTTCGGAAAGTAAAAAAAGAAAAAATAATTCTATTAGAAAATATATGATGTATAATTTAACTGTGTAGCACTATACCTTTCAACGCACATATACAAAACACAGATCGTGGTAGTACTTATCGAATCAGTAAGGGTTGTAGGAAACAATTAGTGATAGCGGTTTGGACAGAAGAGGAATCTATAAATCACTGCATGTGCAGCATATACTGATGACTTTGGATATAC
Organism: Cheiracanthium punctorium; assembly: GCA_038373885.1. Classification (NCBI taxonomy): domain Eukaryota; kingdom Metazoa; phylum Arthropoda; class Arachnida; order Araneae; family Cheiracanthiidae; genus Cheiracanthium; species Cheiracanthium punctorium. The sequence goes on from JAWZYV010000377.1 coordinate 264,670, forward strand.
AGTCGAGCTCCAGAAATCCGCTGACCTAAAATACGCACACCTTCTCTGATGTAAATAATGGAATTCGCAGTCATCCACTAGTGGTGGAATTGTTGAAAAGTGCTTTGAATCCAGATAAATATGACTCTGATGATGATGAAAACTTGGGTAATAGTAATAATAAAATCCATTTGGTGAAAGTTTAAAGGAGGAGAAGAATACCTTAATTTTTTAGAACAGCAAAGTTCTGTAATAAAACAAGAACCAATGATAATATACAATTTGCAAAAATAAATTAAAACAAAAAAAAAAAAAAAAAAAAGAAAGGGAGAAACTGAAAGTAGAAAAAAAATGGGGTGGGGGGAAATATTGAAACAATTTGCTTTGCTAGTCTTCATGTAATGTTTCTTTTTTCTCCTATGCTTTGGTATTAAATGTGAAAATATAAGTGAAATATTTTTGACTTTTCATTGTAGTTGTATTCTATTCTTTTTAAATCAGGAATGTAATGATTTATCTTTTATGGCCCGAAATTCACAAAATCTCAAAATCCGCACAAGCTATGGTCCCAAGCTGTGCGGATTTCTGGCTCTCTACTGTAATTGGTAGATCCTTGAGATCGGAGAAAGATACGTTTATTCTCTTTAAGGCTTCGCCCAAAAATATTGGACTTTCAAGCAAACAGCCGTTCTTCAGCTTGAACTCTTCTTGTTTGCAAAGGAGTTGCTAGTGTATTTGTTTCTCATTTCTTGTAGCTCTAAAGTAGTCCAGTACACCTGAGCTGTCAGGCTTCGGCAATGCAGTACAGCGAAACCTGTGTAAGTTGAACACGTATGGTGCAAGAGTTTTCTGGTCAACATAGACGGGTGGTCAACTCATACAAGTCTTATTTCAAATGATAGGCAGGTTTGGTTCTGTGTGAAAGGGGTCAACTGAGCAGGTTTCCCTGTATTTGCTTCTCATCCGTCAATCTAGATTTTTCTGGCTAAAACCGTTGTCTTCTGGCGACTACACCCATCTAAAATGTTAAAATAAGCATGAAATATTAAAGTAAACATCTTTCGGATTAATTCATTCCAGATTTTAGGCTTTCTACTGAACAAATGATAACTAGAGATGCAAGTTGAAAGTGTACAGCATGTTTTTATACTATTACAGTATTTTACTAGTGGCTTCTGCTGTGCTTAATTTTACTGTAATGAATCTTTCTCTTCGTTATGTATGTACAGTGGCGCACACAAGGGGGAGGTCCAGGGGGTCCGGACCCCCCCCCCCCCCAATCGGCTTTGATATTTTTTTTTGATCGATTATTATCCTATATCTATAGTAAATAAAATAATTCCAAAAAAAGGTAGCAATAGTTTCAGTTCTAATAAATAAATAAAAAAAAAAATCCCGTTTTCCTCAACTTTTCAAAAACGAACTGAAAGTGAACATAAAACACCATCTTGTTCTCAAAACTGTAAAACTATTACTTTGTTTCATATTGTACTGTGTAGTGTATTCTTAGGGAACTGGATGGGACGAGTTTTGATGAATTCCATCTAATAAAAACGAGCTCTTTCATCACTGATTTTTGTCAATCTGGAACATCCCTAAAAGTTGGACCCCCCCCCCCCCCCAGCCAAAAATCCTGTGTGCGCGCTTGTATATGTATAAACATTTTGCCGAATTGAACTTATACTTTTTTAATATGCACTGTATTCTTATAAAGCAAGGGTGCCAAACTCGCTGTGGCCCTTAACTATTATTTGTGAAACCCCGGCATAGCCAATAATTACTCCTTAGAAATGCATTTGAAACAGGACTTGTAAATTTAAAATTATTTGACTGTGAATTATCTTTGTTCTCTTGGATTTGTTCAATAAATATATGCAGTTGGCAAAAAAAGTATTAGAACAATGAGAAATTTGAAGTTTTCAAGGTAGTAAAATGAAACATTTGCCACATAGTATTTCTATTATGTAACACTTTTACATAATTTTTACATGGGAGTAAGTAACAAATATTTAGAAGCAATAGGATTTAAAAAATAAAAAGAAAAGAAAATTTGCATTGCAAAAAAAAAAAAAGTCTTAGAACATCAGACTTCAATGTTGAATCATACATAAAATAAAATAACTTAAAATTCAAAATGATACTAATACTTGGTATGTAGTCCTTTAGCTAATTTTACTGCATTTAGACGTCTTGGCATAGATTCCACCAAATCTTTGGTGACGTTTGATTACATGCTGGTCCAGGCATCTTGCAAAGCTTGCTTTAAACTTGCTTTACTTGTTATTGGGCATTTTCGTACTTTTTCATCCAATAGATGCCACAAATGTTCTATAGGATTCAGGTCTGGGGACTGTGGGGGAGTTACCAATCTTCGGGGAGCATTATATAATAGCCATTCTTTGGTTTTGTTGGCAGTATGTTAGGGGTCTTGTTGAAAAATGAATGTCTTCTCTAACCCTAATTTCTTTGCACTATCTTTCAAGTTATTCCGTAACACATCAATATATGACAAAGCTGTCATTTTATCATCAATGAACTGGAGATTTCCAACTCCATTGTAAGCCATACAGCCCCAGACCATGGCATTCCCTCCCCCTTTACAGTTTTCAGTACATTTTGAACCTGGAAAGCAGTTCCCTTTCTTCTCCAAACTGTGAGCACGTGTTTAAGTTTGAAAATTTCAAATTTACTCTCGTCGGAGAAAATTACATTTTTCTAGAAGTCTAAAGATTGATTTTTATAATGTTTGGCAAACTCAGGCGTTTTTTTCTGTTGATTTCTGAAATAAAGGGTTTTTTCCTTGGCCGCCTTCCTTTTATACCAGCATTATGCAATACATTTCTAACTGTTTGAGGTGTTACAACCTCTCCTGATATTGATTCAATATTTGCGGATAACATCCTTGCACTTCCTGTTGGAGATTGTAGGGCATCTTTAACCAGTTGTCGTCGTTCTCTGACAGTCAGCTTGCTTGGTCTCCCTGATCTTGGCCTATTATCCACAGCCCCAGTTTCTGTTTTCTTTTTCAGAATGTTGTGAATTGCGCAAAGAAACATTCAACTTACTGGAAATTTCTCGAAATGTTTTGCCACTATCGTGCAGGAGAACGATTTGTTCTCTCTTCGCAGGTGAAATCACTTTTCTTTTAGGTGCCATGGCAGGAAAAGTCCACGTAAACTGAATTTCCACAAACGCCCGTGACATTGATACGGGTGTGCGTAACCTTGAAAGTTTAATGACGTCACCAGCCCTGTAATTTGCATGTTTCCGCTTCTGTTCTAATACATTTTTTTGCGATGCAAATTTTGTTATTTTTATTTTAAAAATCTTGTAATTATTTTTAAATTTTATTTTTATTTAGTTAAAATTTTCTAAGAAAATGTTCTCGTTTTTAAACTGATTATGCGATTTACTTATTTTATTAACTTAAAAACTACAAATTTCTCATTGTTCTAATACTATTTTTGCCAACTGTAATCAGTACTTAAATGCAAATGCAGGTAATTGAGATGCAGTGTCATTCGGAAGCAAAATTGAATAAAGTTGGCAAACCAGAATTTTACGAACATTTTATTTACTAGGTTCATAATACTCGAAAATCGGCAAATGGAAATATTCCCTTGCTTGGAAGTACTTATTAGTGTGAGCGGTCATTTTCAATTATGATCACTTATCATAATTGAAAATGAAATCAAATTTTCTCCTGTCAGATCCAGAACAGCCGTCAAAAGTGGTTTTGCTCTAAACGTTATTTACTGTATTTACCCGCGTATAAGTCGACGCCCCACTTTCCCGATCAAGAAATTCGAATTTAAAAAAAAATGAATTTATTCAAAATCATCTGGAAAGAAATAAAAAGTACTAAATGTACAATAGTAAAGAAAATAATATACAAGAGTAGTATACAAAATTAAACTGATAATTAATAATAACAATATGACAGAACTAATAGGGTAAAGTTGTAACATACAAAGTGATTCAAGATCGGATTCAGTATTGGACTCGCCAAACAATTCATGAAATTCCTTCGTCGTCATCGGCTCATCATGATACATGTTTTCAGTCTCTGTATCGCTACATTCTTTCTGGTATGGAAATCGACGCCAATGCGGGAACAGAACAATTGTCTTTTAAAGGTGCATTTTTGACTTCTGATTTAAAAAAAAAAAAAAAAAAAAAAAATTCAGGACCCTCGTATAAGTCAACCCCCCACTTTAAAGCCTTTTTTTGTCCAAATTTTCTCGACTTATACGCGGGTAAATACGGTAATCTCTACATTTTGTGTATTTGGCCCTTGTCGAGCTTTGAGTTTGACACGCTTGCTATAACAGAAACACGTTTTAAAATTCTTGCAACGTCTTAGAGTGTTGCGATGTTACGAGTTGTGAATTCTTTGTGGTATACTGCTCTGCCTTTGTCTATGTGATAAGCTGCCTTGTCGTTTATCGTGTCATTTCGGGCTTTGCAGCTTCTGTGATTTGTGTTGAATAAAATGTCGAAATAAAACATTTGTTTCAGTACTTATTTGTTTTTATTGTCTATCGTGTTCTTGTGTGTTAATTCACTAATGCATTCAGAGTTCCTGTACAATGTATTTCTTGCAAATCTTACCAAAATATAAATCCTTGAGTAGATGAAAGCTCAAATAAATGAATTGGATATTGCAAACGAACAGAATAACTACATACAAAAGTATTAAATCATTTCTGTTTAATGAGTCAGCTGATGGCTGATAAAATTAACCAAAAGGGGCCCAGGAAAGCATTGAACAAGATCAACAAGTGTAGCGGTATGTGTATTGATTATATGCAAAAAAGCAGTATTTATAGTTCACAGTTACACAAATAACACAAAATTGATATTATAAAGTAAATAAAATATTTAAAATATTATTCATATAGATGTTAACAGGAAACTATAAAAAGTGATTAAATAAATAGGCAAAATTATCATAAACCATCCAAAATAGTACACTTTATAATGGTATATTTTCGATATATGGCTAATTTACAAACAGCAGTAGTAAAGATAATTACAATATAAGACAAAACATTTTCAATAATCACCAGTTCTAATTTTTCTATATTAGTATATCACTCATAAATAAACAAGACATGAACCATACCCTATACCTATTTCACAAAATGATTTTAGACATGATCAGTCGCTACTGGAAATAGAAAAGACATTAGAAAATGTTGCTACCGTAAAGCATTCTATATAAAAATAGGTTAATAGACTTAACATGATCAGTAGAAATTGATATAATATAACTATATTCGGGTGGGTGATAGCTTGTTAAACTTCGATATGAAGAAGTATGCATGCAGGAAGAAAATTTTAGTAAAAATTTTTACATTAACGTTGAAATCCTTTCTTTTACCGTGTAAATTAAAATATAAACCCTACACACACACACATAAAGTAAGCCTTCTGTAAATCATAGATTTTAAACCATATTGGTTGTTCATAAGCCAAAATAACTCTGAAATTGAATTCTTTATACTGCTTAGGAAGTTCCTTATCTGTCGAATCCACAAAAAGTGTTAGTGTGACCTTTCTTTAATTTTTAAAATACGTCAGTACCAAGTAGCTTGCTTGACAAATCGATAGACTAGGTTTCTAAGTTTTCCTTAAGGCCAATAATTTGCTTCAGAATATTTTATAAATTGTATAGATATATAAGTACAAGAAAGCTTAATCATGCCTAAAGCATCGGTTATTAAACACTTTCCAACTCAACAAATTATTTTGGCTTGATATTTCTTTGTTCAATGCAGTGTTTACCTTCGGCATAGAAATATTCATGTCACAGAAGCAATACAGTATTTAGACAATATTTTTTTTGAAGAGGTCGGGACTTCGTAGTATTAAGCACCCATAATCTCGCCACAATGTGCAATGTCTTATATATGTATGTATGTATCCAGCTGCCAGCCTCTCTCTCTCTCTCTCTCTCCCTTTCTATATACATATATATAATGATTCTCGGGGTGTAGTCGTGCATTGAGTGTAGTGAGGGATGAGACCATCTTAGAGAATCAACAATTCTTTATTCCCTTTTCTCTGTACGGCGAATTCGCGGAAGGCCTGAGACCCGTGGACTAACTGCTAAAGTTTTTCAAGAGCGCTTATCACATTTAACGATGCATCGTTGTTCCAGGAAAAGCCTCCTAATCCCGCGAATTTTCTGTTAAAAAGCCCAGTTTCTGCATATTCTCCTGATCTGACTACTTTCTGTAGGGCACAATAAAAGTTACTGTCTACTAGAACCATTCCAACAAGCAGGTGGATGAGCTTCAGTCGTCGGTTTGTGTGGCCTGTGAATCCGTTTCCGTTGAGACATTACGGGCTGTGATGAGAAAAGTCATTATTCGTTCGCAAGACCTCTCTGTGCCGAAAGGTGGGCATTTTGAGATGTTTGTGTTGTGACTGCCTGCAAAGAATTAGTTTATATTTACACATGATGATCTTCTGCTATCAGTAGCGTACCTAAGGGGGTAAGCGCGGTGGTGTTTGAGAGTTCTAACCCCTCTTGTAGAAGATTTTTTAACATGAAGTCTCTAATTTTTTAATTTTCAGCCTAAAGAATACGCTTTTTAATATTAAGATTACGTCCATAACGCCTTCTCCCCCTAAAGGAAATCTGTGAACACCACTGTCTGTTAGCAGCTATTCTAACTACTATTTCGAAACTTCTGTCTAAAATTTTTTCCGGTTACATAATAAACACATCGTTTACTGCATTCTTCTATTGGCCGTTGTTTTTAAGATGTTTAATTTTGAAGTCAGGGTGTTATTTTCTGGTCACCCTGTAATAAAAATGCAATTACAAATTTATTTCAAATACAAAAAATCTAAAAAACACATGCGAATATTATAATTCACATTGGCATCTCTGGGACTGGGGGTTAAGTTCTCTTTGCCTAAAGATATTGTCTGAAATTTAAGCTAAAAAGAATAGAGTCATTGATTTTAGGTAAATTTTTTACGCCAAAGTAATTTTGTGCTGTTAATTGTAGTTTTTAAATATTGCGTTATTATTTACGTTCGTTTACTGCTTGAATAAAAAAAAATGTGTAAATATGCCAAAGATCGCTTAAAGTTATAACACGGATTGCTAGGCATAAATTTAAATCTCCATTTATGATAATTTACGTGTCTAACGCAAGAATAAAAGCCATGAGAAATAAAAAGTATTTAATAATTTTTTTTCATTTTATACTTCAATAGAAAAAAGAATGCTTATTTGTTAAATTATTTAAATAATCAGTTTTCAGATGGAGAGTAAAAACATCTTTCGACAAGCTTTCGCGTCATATTTATTCTATGAGAAAATTTACCTTGATCTGGAAAATATAATTTTCATACCAGTATAATATATATTGAAGGAAATTCTGTTTTTGATATTGCTGTCCACACCGAAATCTTTATATGTCTGCTAAAATAATAAGACAGGATTTGTAGTTGACGAATGCGATCGGAAGCAGAAAATATCTCATAGGATTATTTGATTAGGAAAGAGAATTTTCTACTTTCACTATAGATCGGGGATGTAAAATACTTACCAAAACAGAAAGAAAAGAAAATCCTATTTTATTCTTATGTTGTTATATAAGGCTATTTTACATCACCAATCGCTTTTGATAAGTTGGTTTTTGTGAAGGAGGAAAACCATTGACTTCGGGTTTGTTTCCTGACGGGTCTAATGCTTTTGCCCCATTTGTGAATAAAATTTTTGTGCTTCGGTCTTGAGTGATATTAGAAAGGTATGAGCTAAGGATGATGTGAAAATATTAGTAGCTTTATGTAAAAACATTGAGAGTTTGCCTACTATTCTCTTCGCATACATATTTCTGCGCTGTTGTTATTTTGAAGAAATTGTACCTAAAAGTAGTTTTGGATAAAAAAGTAGTGCTTTTGATTGTATCCGAAAGTATTTATAGATTTTTTTTAGATCAGAAGTTTTCTGTGTTTTTGATGGGGTGTATTCAACTATTTTCTGTAATTATTTATGAAATCTAGTATTACTTTATACTATAACGATCGGAACTTGTAAAAAATTAAAAGTATAGTTCAGGCATGTTTATAATATAATCTGGTGATGATATATAAGTTCCAAGTTCGCAGAGAAATATTTATATGTACATCTATATAAGTTTGTTGTATGCTTTATGTTTAGAGTACATTGTTGACTTAAATTAATTTCGCTGACTGCTAATCACACTTTTAGATTAATCCAGTTTCTATTATTTTTATTATTAATAATAAGAATCAATCTCAAATACTGAAAATGGACTCTCTTAGTGTCTTCTGAGTGATTTATGTTATTTTTTTCAGGTATATAAAATAATCAGCAAACTAATTTTAGCTTTTCCTTCAAAGATAGACAAAATTTTATAATGTAGTTAAGGTGGGAATTTTCCAACTCAAACCCTTATTATAACATAAAAATCCATCGTAGTTCACGGATCAACGAGCGCAGGGGTACTTAAAGAGAATTCGGTCAATTATTATTTTTTAAATGTAATGTAACATAATATATAGAAGCTTGAGGCACTTAACAACGTACTTTTATACAAGGTCAAAAGATATGTTAACGTGTTAACTCTGTAAGCTTTTATAAATTATACATTGTTCATTTATGGCAATTTTATTATATGCATATTGTGCGTATCGTTAATCTTATATATTTAAACTTGTTCCAGAATAGTTAACCTTTGCAAAGAGCATTGCGGTCATCTATATAATACTGTGTTTCACATATAACCTCTATATTTGTACATTATATTAAAATAAAAACATGTACTTTTTAACTATAAAATATGTTTTATTAGAGCTGCGTATGGTTTAGAGTCAGCGCTGGCCTTTCATTGATGATGTGTGTGATTAAGGCAGCGCTACTCTAGGGCGATCTGCCAAGGGAGGAGTGCCTTGGTAGGAGGACTTTCTAAGGGGTTCTAACGCGTATTCACGTTACATCTGGAGAAAACCTACCAAAACTCCGGACCGTTAGATCGACAGCCGCGCGATGGGACCCAAACCCGGGACCTTCACACTTCGGCCATCTACCATTTTCAGTGGCATAACCACTATGCCATGGTGAGGCGGGCCTTTCATTGAATGAAGGGTATTATGTAATACTATTTACATTCAGTAATAGTAATATTTTTTAAAAATAAAATATCAAAATCATCATGAGCACAAACTATAACTATTTGTAATGAAGTGTCACATGTAAAAAATACTATTTATTTTGTTGTTATGAAAAAATTACTTTAAAAAAATTACAAATTTAGGTTAGTATGAAATAGTCGGGTTATATGGAATAGGTGTTTTAAACCATTGAAAACTGATTTGACTAATTATTTTTAACTATAAAACCATATGTTAAAGATTATTTACTAGTCATTTCTGCTTCGATTCTAATTACAAAAGTCGCAGATATGAGTGGTCCACAACCACAGTGAACCAAGTCCATCAAAACTAAATTGAAGAAATGAAGGTTTGAAGTTGTACATTGTAGTATAGTGGCATTACACTGTCAAGTAATAAATGCCATCTCTGGGAGAGAAAATGCATTAATCACTTGATTCACTATGGTAGTGAATAGAAAATGTTCTGAGATTATTCCACCATAAACTATCTCCATTTAAAAAAAAAAAAATACGGACTTGGTCCCCTATGGTTGTGAGCCCCTCATATAAACTTCTTCTCCTACTCCGGTAAAGTCAAGGTGAACTCACAAAGTGCTGACGCATTGAAGAAATGAATTTCCTCTTGCTGATCTTCAGAGAATTATGGGTAATGGAAGATACATTTAGTGTCTTTGTTTTTCGGTTTTTAAGTTGATGGCATGAAATCCATTAGAGCATATTCCATATAATACCCGACACGCCATCTTGAAAAATGAACCTTAAGCTGATGAACAAATCCTTGTCCGCTAAAATATGACCGCATAGTATTACGAACTACAATTCTTTTAGTGTAAATTATGCTTAACATCAAATGTTCCAGTCGCATATGTACAGCTGCGGGAAAAAAAAAGTCCCACTTGCTCTTTATTTCGCCGTCGTTCGTCGTACAGCAAAGTTATATATATCGTTTGAAAATAATCGTTTGAAAATAATGCATACTTTAATTTACTATTACTTTAATTTGCATAAGGGGTCGTCTTCATATTTAATTCTGCACCAACTTCGTTTTTCTCAATTGCAACCCCGCATTTTAACTTTCTTAAACGAAAGAAAACCTTCAAATTACCCTAAATATAAATTTCCCCCAATTTTCTGCGATAATTTCCGGAGATATTGCGAATTAATTTTTGCGCGTTTTTAAGGGACTTTCTGCAAATTGAAAAGCGCTATTTGTAGGCTCCGAACTTTTCGCCTTTCATTAATTTCGCTCGCGAGAGTTAAAAGAAATTAATATTATTTTCAAGGAAATATTGTTTCCATCTCTCTCAAAGTTTTTTGTACTGAGAATATCAAGGGTAGAAATTAGAATATTTAGTCTGTGGTCCAAATGACCCGTGAGTTCATAACTTCCTTGGTTCGTACACATGATTTAAGGGAAAAATGCAAAATGACTGCTCACGATTTTGAAAATCTTTGTAATTTTGAAATTGTTATTGAGTATTTCCGTTGATGGTTCTCTTAGACAGGTGAAATGTTGGCAGGAGTTAGAGGCTGCTCTCTGTGCTCTTCTGACTACAAGCATGAATATTACTCAGCTATGGTCGAACTTGAAGAATGATTTCCTGATAGAAAATTTATTTGTTTGAATTTCATGTAAAAAACGCAATTACTTTTTTCCCGACCCAATATTATCACCGTGTTTGTTATTTCACTTTCTTCATTTAATACTATCGTCTGCAATGTGCAATATTCTTAAGACTTTTGGCGGTATTTTAATTTATAGTTAGATGAAACTTTAGACAGAAAAACGTTATTTTGAATGTTTGATAAAGTATGGGGAAGTCCAAAGACCTAATGTTTCCGATATTAAAAAAGTTTACATTCATACCTGCAAAGTTGAGGATGTTAGGTTTTCAGGAATAGGACGTTGTATTAGAAGACATACATCTACTGCATCTAATTCTATAGCTGGAAAATATTTTATTTGGGGGAATATGGCAGCGGACGCAACAGTACACGCTTTATAGAATCACCATCAAACTGTAAAAACCTCTAATTTATTTGCTTTAAAATTTGATATTTTTTAATACTGGTATCTTTTACTGTGTTTTTGCACAAAATAAATCTAATTTACGTTTATTGTATGCAATTTTCAAAACATTTTCACTTAATAAATTTATATATGGTCCCTTAACTCATGAAAATAACACATTTTATTTAATATAAATTAAACTACTGAACGTAAAAATTTGAAATTTTGCACAGCCATGTAATATTACTTTCTGCATCTATTTCCATCGAAATTTGGCTAGGTCGCTATTCATAATTTTTTTGAATATTAATTTAATAATTCATAATTCATATTAATAATTTATTAAAAATCATAAAAACGTTAAATTATGTTTGGGTCGTTTAGTTCTAATAGTACGAATAAAAATCAGCTTCTTGCTATCAATTTTATATGAGATATGAATTGAAGTATGAAAAAATATTTTAACATAGGGGGAGGGGGATTTTGGGTGCTCATAACTCACTCATTTTCAGTCCAAATTTATTGAAAATTGGTGTCCGGGGTTAAAATGAGCTAAATTTTTGAAATATGAAGTGAAATCTAGGGGTTGCTATTGAGAAAAAAAAAGTTGGTACGAATTTTAATATGTAGATGGCCCCTTATGCAATTTTTATGCATAGCAAATTAAAGTGTACGTCAATCGTAAACGATTGGTATCTGTAACTTTGCTGTACGACGAACGACGGCCGAAAAAAGTACAAGTGGGACTTTTTTTTCCGCAGCTGTACCAGTAGGAGTAGGTCAAAATGTTCGAAAACTTGTCTGCAAAAACGCTTGAAAATCACAAAACACATTTTGTTCTGTAGAGAGTGGTACTGCACAATAAAATGTGCGCATTATCTCCCCTCCCTCTCCTAGACATTTAATGAGTTAAAAATTAATTTTCAAAGCAAGTAACTCTTTAACTATTTAGTCTCATTAGAAGACAGGCGTATCTTAACCTCTGTTTAACTCACTGCTTTCGATCATGATGTATGACACTTTTGGGTTAAACTGAAATCTCTGTTCATTCTCTTGTAAGATCACCATGACCTAAAGTGAGGATTCTTACTTAATAATTTAATCTCTCGTACAGATTAATCTTGTTAAATGTATCCTCCTTTTCCTCTTCCTGAAAATCTATTAATTTCCGGAAATGTTTTCGAATGCTTCAATTAAAAGTACAAGTGTAAGTGCTGTATACAAATGAGAGGTGCAGTCAGTAAGTGTAAAAACAATAATTTGACTTTACTTAGCCAAACTTTATGCAGTATAATGAACCACTTTTTGTAAACAGTGTACTTTTTAAATATTTTTTTTTCCAAATTAGTAACCAGCCCATACGTCAAGCTTAAAAAATTTGTTATGTTCACGGATTTGGATAGAGGACAACGATCGAGATGTTCTAGAAGAGCTGAATGAAATTTGCCTGTAAGATGGCGCTGTGAGTCGTAATCATTAAGTTTATGTTGTGCGCATGCGTGCGTTTAGATTGCATTATGATTCATCATTAGAGGACGCGTATGCAGCTAATCATTATTTTTATACCATAAATTTAAATGGGGGGACTTATATTTAAAAAAAGAAATTAAAAATAGAAAAATAACTTTGTAGGATGACCTTGTATACAGAAATGTCAAATAAGAAAATTGAGTAAAATCATTGAAAGGGCACTCCTAAAAAATGTTTTCCTTTTTTGAAACATAATATTTAATGATATAGTGAAAATTAAAAAAATGGACCTTTTTGGCACATTATTGCTTCTTTGGTGATTAAAGTAAATTTGATTGATTCAGTTAAAAATATCTAAAAGTGAGGGTGTGCACAAATTGAATTTAAGCTTTTTCTTTTATGTATGTATTTTTTATCACTTTTTTACCTCATAAGATTGTTTATAGATACTTCTGGTTTAATTTACTCATATTTGTTCATTTAATTAATTTCTTTTTGTCATTGCCGCCCAAAATAACATATTTTAAAAACCATGCAAAGAAAATCATGCGCCTTGTATTAATGAAATCCTATAAAATGCTAACCGATATTTATACTGGTTTTAGTTATGTCCTAGAAAGGTAATTCTAGTAAAATTTACGTAATGACTAACTTTTAGTCTGTGAAACTAGAAAATTTTTAAAGGAAAAAAAAATTAGGATTTGACAGGTACAGTTTGAACATGGTACAGTTTGAACATTAAAATTGGAATGTCCATTATACTGATCTTCATAAATTATTCCGTACAGTATTGAGTTTGTAGAAATATTTCTTCTTATTTGAACTTAATTTATCTTTCCGCAATTTAAGAATTGTTCCTTAGTCATAGTCCCCTTAGCGATAATTGCTATAAACTTTTAAGTCAAATAAGTCAGTAAAGATTACATTTACACCTTTGCAGTTTTTTTTTTTTTTTTTTCGAATGACTTTATTGTTCCACTCCTTTTATTTATTTAATTTCTTTCTGTCATTACCGCACAAAATAACATTTTAAAAACCATGCAAAGAAAATCATGCTTCTTTAGTATTAATGAAATCCTATAAAATGCTAACTAGATATTTAAATCGGTTTTAGTTATGTCCTAGACAGGTAATTCTGCTAAAATTTACGTAACGACTAACTTCTAGTCTGTGTAATTAAAAACTTTTAATGGTCGAGCTTTATTTTTCTCGTCGATATTAATGTTGAATGAGAAATTCGACATTTTTGTATACTATGTACATATATTCCATAAATGTACAGTCCCTTATAAAATTTATGAAGTAAAAGTAACTGCATTAGAAAACTTTTTCTAATTGGGAGTAAAGTGCTAAGTCTAAAAAGCGTCGCTTTGATCTTACAGTTTGAACAACTTTGAGTAAATATTAAGAACAATTTAAATCTGTTTTGAGAGATTTACTTTAATTAGCAGTCTCAATAAATACTTTATTTAAATTTGTGTGCAAAATTTATATTGTTCAAAAGTGCATAATAATTTGCCTGTTCACTTACATTATACCAAAGATGTAACGATTGATTCCCATTCAGTATCCTGCGTCACTTTTCATGCATCAGTCTTGAAATATGCCCATTTGACATAGATAATCAATATTATATAGTACATCAATCGGGCATAGCATAGGTAACTAGAACATTCATGCAAAGTATTAACACTCTTAATCAATACTGTTTTTTTTTTGTTTTTTTTTTAATGGAAAACTTAAATTGTAAACATCAAACTGGGTTTTAAAATTAGATTTTTGGTGGAAAAGTCACACTTAAATTTTTTATTATAATACAAGAATAAAAGTGACTAATTTTAATGCGAATTATTTTGAATTAGTCTCTGAATTCTGAAATTTTTTATATAGTATGTTTTAAAAGTGTACATACTCTCTAAATTTTCTTATAATTTGTCTATGTTATATTGTATTTAACTATGTTCACCCTCATAAAAAAAACCTTTAAAAAGTGTTAATTTATTTTTCAGATTCTTCTAAACTGACAAATTTCACTCTTTTCTAATCGTAATTATACTTGAAAGGTATCTTTTTTTACTGCATAATCATACAGAACAATTCCGTCTGTCTCAGAATGAAATGTCAAGAGAAAATCACTTTAATCGAATTCGATAATTCTTCGTCTTATGCATGGACGATTAGTTAAAAGATTTCAAATTACTTAAAAAGATTTCAGCACCAAAGTAACGAGAACATAATGCCCTGAAAATTTCGTTATCTGTTCTTATAGTAAATCCCCTGCTTATCTAAGAACTGATATTTTTTTTCTTCCAAACTGTCTTTTTTTTATTTTACAATCGCTTAAAATTCAGAAATCTCATTTTCTCACTGGAAAAAAAATTTTTTTTTTCTAAATAAATTCGTTTATCTTCATTTTTTTTTTTTTATCCAGTACCATCGAAAAAAAAAATTAACTACCTAGGTGAGGGTATTAACTGATAACATGTAAATTTAAAAATATGTTTTCATATATACTTCGTTTTTGAAAGATTTTTCTCAGATATTAACGTTAGTATAAATTACTAATATATTAACAAATAAAAGTATTTTATCCAAAAAATTACTGATAATACAAGTCTCAGATTCAATAAAAAATTTAAATATTACCTAATACTTACGTGAATATTTTCATTTTAACCGGGAGGTCTAATACTTTTTAGGAAAGATATCCCTCCAGAGAATGCAATTTTAGATGTTGTTTGTGAATTTCTGCGTCATATCTTCCAATAGTAATAAAAATATTTCTGGTAATTCATTATTTTTCAACACTAATTTAGTAAGATGAAATCTTTTCTTTTCTTTTTTTTTCTGATGGCGGTCACTTCCCGTATAAGATGAAATTTTGATTTAACATAATTTATGAGTGCATTGGCTACGTTTATCTAAGCTGTGACTACTGAGTACGATTGCAAATTAACTATATTACTAAGGGGTGTCAAGAAATGTATTGGTCAAAGTTGAAAATCGAAGTTTTTTTTAAGAAAAGACAGTCCATCACTAAATTTTATTAACTGGATGAAAAGTAAACTTTGGATTTCATCGAAGAATGTTACCTACACTGCAAATTCTCAGCGCACATTGGGAATACATTTATTGAAAAAAAGTGTTTTGGTTACCTACAAGTGTTCTGAAATGCGTTCCGAATGTGATCCATTCTAAAGGAAGTGTTCCGAAAGTGTTCTGAAAGTGTTATGCTTAGGATATTTTATAATTTAAACTTAGGAACAGCCCGGGCGGTATAGCATCGGCCTCCAGATCAGAAGGTCCGGGGTTCAACTCCCGCTGCCGGTAAGTGAGAAAAAATGAAATCCATGTCCACAAATTAATTCTAAAATTAAACAACAGATGGCAGCACTAAATTACAGTAATTAACTAAAATTCATTAACTAAAATTCATTAACTAAATAATTCCTTAAAATCAGTTCCAAACTCTAAAAAATTCTGTCCAATTCCAAAACTAAAAAGGTAGCTCCTAAACATAACACCAGATGGCAGCACTAAAATTAATTAATGATTAACTATTATAAATTAAAAGCTGTCCCAAAAATTACAAGTCCGGACTAAGATTATAAGAAAAATTTCTAAGTCCCATACCAAAACTAAACACTGCTGCCAATCCGTTAAAAGAAATTTAGTGATGCCACCCCGTAAAAAAATAGCCTCATAACCTTTCACGAAAATAAACCGAAACTAGAAACTGAAAATAATAGCAGACTCCACATCCAGCAAAAATACAACACAACCATCCACGAGGAAAACAACTCAACTGAACCAGCAGGAGGAAAACAACTCAACTCCACTCGTTATGTCACTTCCGGCCACGCCCCCTTCATGACGTCACTTCCCCGCACCTGCTCTCACTTTTTAGAAAGTGTTCGCAAATGTAATCCTAAAGCATTCCTTAAAGTGTGGTAAAAAGGATGACAAAATAAGTGTTCTGAAATGGGTTCCAAACAGTGTTCTCAAATGTGTTGCAAAAAGTATTCTCAAAAAGGGACAAAATAAGTGTTCAAAAATGTGCTCTGAAATGTGTTCTAAAATGGGTTCCAAAAAGTGTTCTCAAAAAGGGGACAAAATAAGTGTTAAAGAAAGTGCTCTGAAATGTGCTTTTAAAGGTGTTCTCAAAAAGGGGACAAAATAACTGTTCCAAAAAGTGTTCTAAAATGGGTTCAAAGATTTGCAGTGTAGCCTTTTTTATTTTATTTTCAAATGTCTCAAGAAAAGCGTCTCACGTCCCACAAAAGTTATTTTGAACCCTTTTGAACGGAGAACTGACACACATTTAATTGGTGTTCTATCTGAAAAGCAGCCGTCGTCTCAGGACTTTAGAACGGCTTTAAGAACAAACCAATGATGTTAGACTCTCGAAAAAATTAGTAACGCTTCTTCACCCATTGCACTATGGACTAATACTAACAGTAAAGCTGTATGTCTCATGCAGCTTTCAGAAAAAATTCAAAAGCACAAAATTTGCCTTCAATAACGTATCGAGGAGTTACCTGTTTAGGGAGATACTGCAAAATCCCGTATGTTTAGCACTTTTTCCTGAGTGTTTTGCATCTCCCGTGGATCCGTTGTTTGTAAAAGTTCACAATACAACTTCTAAAGAGACATTCTAAATTTCTTCGAGTCTCTAGCTCTAGCGCAATGAAATTTTTTAAAACGCTCTCCAAAAGTTGAATAGTTTCCAAAAAGAACAGCCTTAAGTATCGAATGGACAATGGAAGAATATCCAGAAAACTTCCACTAGGCCGCCAGAAAATGTGAGATAAGTTATCATAAACGCCATGCAGTGTTATCGACTTCATGAAAGAAGTGTTTTTTTTCTGAGAAATTCGACAATGAATTACAAATCAAAGAAGTAAAGTGTCTCGAATCGAGCATTTCTCTCTCCTTCTCGTTTTCTCCTTAAAACTATATCTTCTGCAGTCCTGCCATAGTTTATTTTGGAAAATGCTTTGCAGGAAAGTTCGTTTAAAAATTACCAATTATACTTGAATAAATGATTGAAAACTACCCTTAGAAAAAAAAAGATGAAAATCCATTTCTGTATTTCATTATCCGCTGAAAATTGTTTCATGGGAAAGGACGAAGCGGGGGGTGGGGGGGGAGAAGAAATAATAAAACGGAATTTAAAATATCTTAAAATGAAGCTGATATCTGATAATGATATCAGGAGGGAAACAGGAGAAACACTTCCCTGGATCGCTTCTGTCCATAAGGTATCTGCGTGGATGAACAAAAGTATCTCTTCTGTTTCTCTTTTCCTCTCTTTTTTTTACCCCTGTGATTTCAAATTAAAAAGCGTCATCTACATCAAGTGTTTCAAAATGAAGGCTTGCGACCGCGGGCTTTCAATATCCCCATCTTTGGGCTTTTCCCATTCTTTTGCTTCTCTTTGTTCTTCCAGTTCACTAATTTCATAGCTGTTAATTCGAGTTTGGTGAGATGCGGCTCCCATTACGCCTGCAGGGTATTAATATCTCCCTCTAAGTCCAATAACTACGGCTCAGGATCTTGAATCATAATTTATCTTTCGACGTGGATGATTTTGAATTGCAGATGTGTTTATTTGCTGCTGGGGTTTGTGCGGTCTCGCCTGAGACTATGGTTAACAAGCAATGGTATAGAAAGTGGAGAATTTTTATGAAACGGTAGCTAATTTTTTTTTCTTTCTCAGACTTCTGGTGATTAATGCTTCTCTGAAAGAAATGTTTTAATTATGTGATGTGATAATTCTTTGTTAGAATAACAGTTGATAATAAGAGTTCTGTTTTGATTTTCTCGATGTTACATAAACATAAAATATTAGTTTAAGTTAGCGCTTTGAAATAATGTTTCAGGCGTATGTGTGACTGTCTCTTGTCTGGCTTCTGAACGGCTGTTATTTATGTCATGTTTATGCGGTATCAAGGATCCAATATAAAACCGTTTCCTTCATTTATGGTTTCTACGTTATTAATTTTACCTCAGTATAATTTTTTGACTGTTTAGGTAAAGAATAATCTTCAGAAAAATGGATTATATACAGGGTGGTCATAATTAAAGCTCCACTTTGAAACGGTCAGAAAAGGAAAACTATTGGACCAGTGGCAGAGCGCGAAATTTTTCATGGGGGGAGAGTTACGACTATTGCAACTCATATATATGTATGTACGTATGTGTGATTAGAGAGTGAAGAAAATGCATTTTGTATAACAAAAAAATTCCTCATGGCATGGGTTTTTTTTTAATCCCCCCTAACCCCTCCCCCGTGGCTACGCCACCAAATGTTATCAAACTTGGTAATCGTATAAAAGAGGTCATGGGAATTTATTAACCGCGGGGAAAAAAAAAAATTTCAAAAACTCACTATACCAATGTGAAAATGGCGCTGTTTGCAATATTGGTAAACGAAATAAGACATGAAGGTTTAAAATGTTCGTAATCGTTTCTGAAACGTGTTGCAAAGCATGTTCAATGTGGCGTCCCTCATTTTCCGAAAGCAAGTTGAATCGTATTACAGCATTCTCAACAGCAGCTCTTGGCATAGCATATCAGAAGGAATGTTACGTACATGTCGGTGTATCGCACCTTTTAAATCCGCCAGATTGTTTTAGATTATCACCATAAGCAGTGCTTTTGAGAACACATTGCCGTTTTAGAAACGATTGCAAACATTTTAAACCGAAGTCTTCATGTCTTACTTCGTTTACCAATTATTGAATGCATCGCCATTTTTTCGCTGGTTGTGTGTTTTTGAACTTTTTATCAGCGGATAATAAATACCCATGAACTTGCTCCTTTACACGATTACTAAGTTTGATAACATTTGGTCCACTAGTTCTCTTTTTCTGACCGTTTCAAAGTGGAACTTTAATTATAACCACCCTGAATATACTCCCTGAATTACGGATTACTTTCTGATATAACAAATATTATCGTCTGTTACCTTAAGTTTCTTTCTCGTTTTTTAGTTTTGAATTCCAGTTATTAATGCTTTTATAAAGCAAAATCTTAAAATCATATGATGATGACAGTTAAAATAAAAAGTTAAGATATCGTTTTCTTAAAATTGTATAGACATAAAAAGTCCTAATTCCTAATTTTCCCTTCTGCATAGACAATAAAACTAATCTACTTGTTGCTTTTAATTGTTACATTTTTGCAACTGTGGCTGTCATCCGGAGACCTTACTTGTCGTCTACACTGCTTGACAATTGCTAAGGAACAAGCGATTTATGCAAAATTGCGTCTCAGACAGCTCACCAATAACAGTAAATTCAAGTACAGTGGTCGTGGTAGACCAGGACTCGTTATCTATATAAAAGACAGTGCATACAAGCTCGTGCTTCATACGAAAAGTCATGCTGTTTGATGTTTGATGAAAATAGTGCTGGATGTTATAAAAGTTTTTTCTCTGAAATTCTGCTTCGCAATAATTAGGAGCAAAATGTCAGCAAATCATAGTTTAAGTGACTACGATCGTGGACGAGCAGTTGGACGACTGGAAGCAGGTCAAAATGTCACCACTGTAGCTGCTGCAATGGGTGTATCAAAGAGTGCCATCTCGTGATTAAAGAAGGCCGCTGAAGGTGGAAATACTTTGCGAAAGCATACCGCGAGTCGTGGTAAAAACATCACTCCTTTAGAGGATCACTATGTAGCCTCGTAGCAAAAAGGATCAGAAATTACTCTCCTGGCCAGATAGCTGCAAACCTTGAAACCGCTACCAGTACGCATGTTTCAGCAAGAACCATCTCACGGCGATTAAATCAAGTTGGTTTGTTTGCACGGAAGCCTGTTCGTTGTATCCCACTTCAACCACGCCATCGTCGAGAGAGATTACGCTGATGTAAGGAACATGATGGTTGGGATCATCAAAATTGGTCTAGAGCAATGTTCTCCGACGAATCTCGTTTCAGTGTGACAAGTGATTCTGGCTACCAACTGCTGTGGAGGGAAGGTGGAACACGTTCGGTAGTTTGCTTGTGAACGTGATCGGTACGGCCCAAGCATGATAGTGTGGGTAGTCATGATGCACAATGGCAGACCACCGTTGCACATCCTTGAGCGAGGAAGCGTTACATCGCAAAGGTATTACAGAGAGATTATTCTGGATCTTGTTCGTCTTTTTAGGGGTGCTGTAGGTCCAGACTTTCTGTTTATGGACGATAATGTGCGGCCACACAGAAGCGTTGAGGTATTGGGCACACTGCAAAGTGAAAATATTCTCCGTATGCAATGGACTGCTTACTCTCCCGACCTAAATTCTATTGAACATGCCTGGGATGCTCTTAGCAGACGTGTTGCACAAATAACCATCCCTCCCCGAACAGCGCAAGAGCTCAACACCACTTTGAGAGAGGAGTGGGACACTATCCCTCAAGGACTCTTCGATAGTTTAGCGAAGAGCATGGAAAACAGAAGCAAAATGTGCATTAGTGCCCGTGGTCAACACACATCTTACTAAGGTAGTCATGTCTGCATCATTCTGACCTGAAGATCAATTTTTGGGGGCTGTTTGGAAATCATCCAAGGAGCATCCTTTTTATTTTATGTTTTTAATTCTTCGATGACACGATATCTGTACCATTTTGCACTATAATAAATGCACATTGTCCCTACTAAATATGCACTTAGTTTCATTTCTTTAATCATTGTCTATTCGTAATTATTCCGAAAAACGTAACTGTTCCTTAACAATTCCCAAACAGTGTATTATCAGCCAGTGTGCAATATGCAATTACATCCACTGGTGTTAGGCCTGCGTTTTAATTTTATAATACTATATATAATTGTTCTTTTAGATTTTGCAGCAATCGAGCGATTTTTTAAAATCATTATTTTTTAGAATATTTATTATTTTAAGATTCATACTGGCATAGTACATTATTTGTCTAAGTTCGTCAATTGTTATTATTTTTTCTTTTATGTTGGCATTTTGTAGGAGCAATTCAGCACTTAAAATACTGTGTAATGAATACTATGTAATGAACCTCATGCCTTCCATTAACCCTTAAAATAAAAAATTTTCTAGCAATAAAATTCATTTAAATTTGTTTTCTCTTTTTAAAATAAATAATTGACTACAACAACAATACTTCCTACCACAAATCGCTAGTAAAATTACATGTTAAGCAATCTCGAGAACTCTCGAAATTTTCTGTAAATATCTCTTTCAGCTATCCAAGCACCATCCAATGCAGATTTCGGGTTATTTAAATATTTCACACGAGAGTTTTCAAAAGGGAAGATTTAGAGCTCCCTCTTTCCCACATTTGTTTGTTTTCTCTCAAAATATACTATTTCAAAAACTCTCCACAAGAATTACCCGCACAAAGGTTAGGCATCGGCGTTGCAGACTAGCTTGAGATAGACAGACTTGGAGAGGGGGTTCCATGGGGGTGTTAGGGATCAAGGGAGTCCAATTCGATCAAAGTAAAAGGGCACCCCCCACAGATTAAGCGAGGTGTTAGGCAAAGGTGTCAAATCACCTTTTAGATCCTCCTACCTCATTAGTATCCCCATAGCCAAACAACTTCCATTTCCGATACTTACAATGAAGGAAAGTTGAAATTTGATTTGGGGCACACGGCATCTCTGTTCCCCCACCTTCACATCGGCGCTATTAGTCTAATGAAGGGATTGGGGCCCCAGAATCACGGCATGCTTTTGGTTCCCTCCAGCGAAAATAGGGAAAGCCCTTTTTTCTCCATCCCCCCTCCTTTTCCTTTTCATATTTCCCGTCGAATAAAAAGAAAGAGCAATGAGTACTCATCGGTTTCAGTTGGATTATTAGAGTTTGGATGTAATTTTACAGTTTTGTGCTTTTTGTTGCGCTTCTTTTCAGTTGAATGTTATTCACCCACTGTGCTAGCTAAAAGTATCGTTTTTGCATTAACCGGCATTATGGGGGAGAGGGGGGGTATGTTGGGTCCATTTAGCAGCTATACTGAAAAGACACGAAATTCATCATTCATCCAACGATTCATCCAATTCCGGCAATGTCCTAGGCTAAAATGATCACGCTTCCATAAGCCTGCGACCATCGCCCTCTAGCGATCACCGTTTGCATTTCCGGACGCACGTTCCTATATAAATCTTGTATGTTTTCGTGTGACAGACCAGTATCTTAAGTTTGGCAATGACCTTTTGGATTATACTGTATTATTCTTAATTACTAGTTTAAATCCGGTTTTTGTAGAGAAAAAAAAAAAAAACTAGACATGCTGAAATGTATCCAAAGCAAACAATAACGTAAAAGACTCAGAGTGCATTTTTACAAAATCTTCAATGCGTTCTAATGAAAATAAGATTGTATGTATATCTTATACAGTACAGTTTTCAGAAAAATATTTTAAACACAAAAGTTATGTTAGAAAATAAGATGAGGATTCAATCTATGAAGAAAATATTAGAGATTTTTTTAATAAATAAAAAATCATTCTTAATTTTGTTCAGAATGTTTCATATCTCTAATGCAGGATTTCTCAACCCAGACAGCACATAAGCTTTTAATCAAGCTTGCCATACATTTTTAGAAAGTGAATAAATCAACCTTTCAAGTATATTAGGCAAGTTGGAGTGTATAGGCTGATTATTTTACCAACTATGCGAAAAATTCCAGAGCAACTTGCCTAATATACTTGAAAGGTTGATATATTCACTTTCTAAAAATGTATAAAACTTCCGCGGCGTAATGGAGTTGTCGAGAATTAATTGTTTCATCTGTTCCATCTGTGGTTTGCAGAGGAAGATGATAAATGCCAACGGTTCAAAAGCGAGAAATTTCATCTGGGAATCGTCCCAGAGTAGCTCAGTGGTAGAGCACCCGCACGTTAAGCGGTAGTCCTGGGTTCGAGCCCCAGCTCTGGAATTTTTCGCATAGTTGGTGAAATAATCAGCCTATACACTCCAACTTGCCTAATAAACAAGCTTGACATTTCTTTGAATTTGACGTATGAATGCAAGCTTGACAGTTCAATTCATTTTAAGCTTGCATCAAGCTTGGAGATTACAAAGAAATGAGTCAGCAAATATTTTCCCGCCGAATTTAAGTCATTTGAACTGTCAAGCTTGAATACGACTTGATTACTGCTTGATTTGGAAAGCTAAACAGGAAGTTGCGCCCGCATTCTGGATTCCACACAGAAGCAGACGGACTACAGTAAATTTGAATCAACCTTGCTATGCCGAGCTTAATGCAAGTTGGGCAAGTGTAAACTTGAACACTTGATGTTGACTTGCATTAAGCTTACACGCTTGAAATATCAAGCTTATGCAGTTTGATGCAAATTTTCTGTGCTGTCTGGGAAATATAGAAAACCGTTATTTTTCACTCATGCCCTTCAAATGAATATTCTAGACGAACTATATTCTTGCTCTCTTGACCAGAGCAAATGTTAATTTCTCAATTTGTTGCAATCTGAGCGTATGACTCTCATATATTGCAGTTGAAATTACAAAAACGGAATTTTGAGAATAGCATGCTAAGTGAAAAAATTTCACGAACTATTTTTTTTAATTTTCCGCTTATGGAAATCTATCCTCTCTCCGAATCAACCCCAGTAGCACAGCAATTGCGATATTGGCCAACCTCGGCGAAAATCAGTCGTTTATCTCGATTTTGGCTACCATTGCCCAACATGAGTGTTGCGATACTGAAAGTTTTAAAACGTGTGCTGCTTTTAATTTTATATTATGCTTATTTCCTTATTAGTAGAGTCTATAAATCGCACATAACATTATTTTAATTTTGATTGTCTCATTAAAAATAAAAGATGTAGATCAGCATCGGGCAATACTGATCAATCTCTCCAAAAAACGGCGTGACAAGCAGAACAGTCACTTCAAACTTTAGTCATTTCACCTCGAGTCAGATTTTCATGGTGGTTAGGACGCTGGCTTCCCACACCTTAGCTCTCGAGATCGATCCCAGTCGCGGACACTAGACGAGCGCAGATGGAAAATAACTTGAGGTTTCAGCGTAGAGAGAAAAATGTGTGGAAAAATAAAATATATGGGGCGAGTTCGCCGACCGCGCCCCATGTATTTAGGAAATTTTTTAGAGTGTAGGAAGTTTGAATCAAGCTTGCCATGTCAAGCTTCATTCAAGCTTGCTATGTCAAGCTTAATGCAGAGTGTAGTAAGTTTGAGTCAAGCTTAATGCAAGTTGGGCAAGTGTAAACTTGAACACTTGATTCAAAGTTGCATTAAGCTTACACGCTTGAAATAATGAAGCTTAATACAAGTTTATTGACTTGATAAATCAAGCTTGCTGCACGTTTGATGCAAACTTTCTGTGCTGTCTGGGAAACTGTGCTCCACGAAGCATTAAATGCTCCTCCCTAGGGATGGAAGCGAGACGGAAAATTGGCGTCTCGCGTCTCGCAAAACAGCCAAAAAGCTTTGTCTCGTCTCGCAAAAAAGCTGTAAATCTCTGTCTCGTCTCGTGTCCATCCCTATTCCTCCCGAATGCAGCGAGTACTCCGAGAAAAAATATGACATTGCATCAGCCTCCAGTTCACTAGTCCTAAGTTTACACAAGGTTCTTCGCCAAAACCCTCGAAGTGCTCCGCCAGAGAAAAAGCTTCAGAAACTCTGCTCTAATGTTTTTATCATTTGTTAAAGTGCACAATCTGGTGGAGAAATTCTGACTTAAATTTGGTTCGTCCGAAAATTGCATGATTTCTTAATATAATAACTTCGGAACACATGTTTAAGTAATTATTAACTTTCTGATCAATTCATGAAAAATTAATTGATTTTTCTCAAAAAGCAGTTAACTAAAATTAATAGTTTAAAAATTCAATTTCATGTTATTGATGAAACTATCAGAGACAAGCCCTTCGTCTATGTAAATTTGAATTTAGACTAACACTTCAGCGCTTCTTCCAAAGTGATTGTTAACATATGTTTGAATGCGAGACTTTTTGACCCCAAATTTTTATGAATTTGTAACTCCAACAAGTTTGTCATACCGGTATTGAATCACCCTGTATGTATCAAAAACGTGAAAAATTGGCACGCTTCTTTGTTATTCCCTAGTATTTTGTTAAGATTAAACTTCATAATCAAAGATATCGGTGTGACGTCATTTTTCAGCCAACACATGACCTTCAATCAATTAACTGGTCCGACCATGGCGAAGTCTGTAAAAGCACTAAACACATTCTAGATGGCTGAAGTATGAAGATGCTGGTTTCGGGCCTATCGTGCGGCTGTCAATCTAACGGTCTGGAGTTTTGGGGGTTTTTCTCCAGATTTAGTATGAATACGCGCTAGAACCCCTTTAAAAGTCCTCGTCCCAAGGCACCCCTCTTTAGACAGATAGCCCTAAGGTAGAATTGCCTTAATACCCAATATAATAAAATTCAATGAGCTGTAAAACTAGAATCTGTTGGTACTCAGTCCTTCAATCTGATTGGCTCAAGTGTTTATTTTCCTCCAATATGTGACTGAAATAGCCTCATACCGATATCGTCGTTAGCGAGGCAGAGGTTGAAAACCTTGCTTGTGTATTTTTTGCGATTTATAGGGAAAATTTTAAAACTTGGTGATTTCGTTTCTCTACATAATTATTAATCATTAATTCGCTGGTTATGCATGAAGCAATTAATTTGATGGGATTCACGTTGGGTTTTGATACCAATATGAACTGAGACATATTTAAAATACCCCATCGGAAGAAAGACTGAGAATAAAATACGGCATACGACAATTTTAAGCTCACCGAAGCCCAAAAAACACTCGATGATACTTACCTCTCTCCCACAAGTTAATCTTTATCGAGTAATGCATTTTACAGTTTTATTCTAATACATATCTTCAAATAAGCACCCAGGAACATGTTACAGCCCTAAAAATGTTCCGGAAACGGTAATGAAAAGAGTTTCCCTTCACGTGCGCGACTTAATACATTACCTTTACTGAAGTTTAATTCGGGAAGAAATGCAGAAAGGAAGTAATAACGGACAAGAAAGAAAATAAAAATCAAAGAAATTCACGAGCAGAATTATATTTTAATGCATTATTTCCAGCAGTCGCTGAAGCTCTTCTGTCCCAAAGCAGATAAGAAGGAAACCTTGCACCGATTTGCCTCCTCTGCGCGCAATAGATGGAGCAAAATTTGCCTTATCACGTTCAGAAGATTCCCCTTTCGGCTTCCGACATCTTGGGAATCAAAACCCTCTATTTACCATCGCTTTTTCGAGCAACTTTTTCTTGACGGTTTACAGACTTAGGATTGCCTCAAGTCTCTTTACAGCTCAAACGGGCATGCTGAAATGGGAAGGTACGAATAAAAACACGTTATGATACTTTTTTTTGTTGTTGTTGTTCCTCTCTTTCCAGAGTTACATGTTTTTATTTTCCATTTTTCTAAAAAAAAAATTTAAAAAAATATCTCCTTTCCCCCCCCCCCCTGTTTTTTTCCTTTTTTTTTTTTTTTTTTTTTTTTTCAACATATATATTTTTTCCCTCTCTCATCGGTGTCGGTTGCTTTTCTGGTGGTTTGAAACAGCATCAAAAACAATGTCTCCGGCGACTGATGCAGGCATAATCCTCTGCACGCTGAAACAGAAACAAGGCTTCGCAAAACGGAAGACTTTTGCATATTTTGAAGGCTCTCTTTTCCTTAGTCTCTTTGGATTACAAGGCCCCGGGGAATTCCCCCTCCCTCCACAGTCGAATTCCAACATTGCTGGGAATGAAATAGAGAAAAGGAGAGGTGGGGGTGGGGGGAAGGAGAGAAGGGAAAAAGCATCCCTGATCACCAACAACGACAAAACAAAACAACAAGTGGGATTTCATTTTCTACTCGGGAGTAGCTCTCTAGCCTAGACATTAGGACTTTTGCATAAGAAGAAAAACATTTTCTTCAAAGAATGAGAGTTTGGGAGAGCCTTTTCCAGAGTGGCTTTGGCCAAGTATAATCTGCTTCGCTCTCAGCCCTCCGATAAAGAAGAGACACGGCTTCTAAATTCAATCAGAGTTTCAGAAACTACCTTTTGGTTCCTATGGTAGAACGCATTCTTAACGTCTATTGTCCGTTTTCTCTTCTGCTTGCTTCTTTTTTGGCTGGTAGTTGTGCATTTCGGTAAACGTCGTTTACCTCATCGAGCTTCTAGTTCCGGACCTAACGCGTGAAAGAGTCTCCTGTTTTAGCATAATAAGTAATAAAGGCTAACGTTTTCAAATACAGGAACTACGTTGAAAAGTTTTGCAACTGTTTTATGAAGATTTTGAAACTATATGAATGACTTAATTTATATCCTTTGAAAACACGATATTTTTTTAAATTTTCGATTAAAATGTTAAGAAAGAGTTAGAGAAACCTGCTCTTACATATTTTTTTTTTTATCATTTACTTCCATATTATGCTTAAAGTAACTTTGGAAATAAAAAACTACCTGTTATAGAAAACAGACACAATTTATATTTAAAAAAAAAATTCAAATATCCTCTGCTGCTAGGAAGGAAAATATTTAATTGCAATTCCCTTTCTCAAAGACCTGAAGCCAACCAATGGACGAGTGGCTAAGACATTGAACAAGGGTAGATGGCAAGTGTGTGAAGGTCTAGGCCTCTGGAATACAGCGAGGCTCTCAATCGAATGGAGTTTTGGGCGGTTTTCTCCAGATGTAACGTGAATACACGTTAGAATCCCTTAAAAAATCTTACAGTTTTCCTACAGTCTAAATTATTTCATTTTCAAAAGTTAATGTATTATTCAGATTTTTTTCTTCATAATATTATATTTTTAATTCCTTCAGAATTCAACATACGCAAATAGTTATTTAAAGTAGCTCAAACATTAGAAAACAAGAATGAACTGTTCATTCTATAGAAGTGAAATATTGCAATTAGTGGCAGATGGAAGAAGTTTTCAAGTAATATAAGCAAAATCAAAGCATTTGCAAATCAGATCAGGGAGAGAAACTTAAAAACAGTACTTCATGGAAAAAATAAAAAATTGCTATTAGGAAATAATCTAATTGCAAGAGAAGGGAGCAATCTTTAAATCATTGATTCTATTCTAATGAAATTCGTGGGGATATACTTACTAAAACATCATTTAGTGGTGCAAAATACATTATCATCTTTCTCAAGAATTAAACTGCCGAAGTTTTGAAACACAATATATAAATTTCTACAAAAATGTATTTTAATTTCATTCTCTATCAAATTTCATGGCGTCGAGCCTAAATTCAAAATTATTCCTGGATCAATAAAATAAAATAAATGTATCACCCATTCAATGAGATAATGAAAGGGGGGGGGAGAGATTTTCTCAAGAAAATAACAAAAGAATTTAAAAAAAAGGGGGGGGACTCTCTGGTGCCTTTACTCACTATACCAAAGTTACTGAAATCGTTTTAGTTCCAAATATTACTTGTATACGCTAAGTCTTAAATTTTGTGTAAATAACTGGATTTCTTAAGAGCTACATTTTCTCAAAATTTTCTTCAAATAGGGGATTCCAAAGTAGCACGAATTTATATTCTTAACAGATAAAGGCCGTTTCTCAAATTTAACATCTCAGGGTGTATACCACAACCGCAGTCATTGGTCTAAATTGGCATGTAACATTGGGGGATAAAATGTTTTTCCTACTGTAGAGAATATTTTCAAATAGGGGACATCTGAATTTCCTTCAGTTGTTTTGGAGAGAGCAATTGTCCCCCTCCCTTTACCCCTTGTGAGTTACGCCTATGACCACAGTAAAGTGAAAAGTTTTACTTCCTTGTTAACAATTAAATTGGCAGATTTCATTTTTTTAATACCCACCTGAAAATTTACTCTTGGAATCTCAATAAAGCACCCCTCCCCCTTGCAATGTACATGTATGAGCCTTTTCGTAGCCCGCAGCTATTTCTCACGCTTACCCAATACTCATATCGAATGTCGCCGGCGTCACGATTGGTGACACGTGCCTTTTCAGTGGTGCGACATAGGCAGTGTTGTTGCGCGATCTCTCGGAAACGGGCATGTCATCGACAACAATGAAGACAAGGCTCATGTTCCACAGCTAAAGCCTCTTTCATCCAGTGTGTTCTTCTAATGTGGATAGACGATGTAGAATAGCTTGTCGGGCGAAGAAATGGAGACAAGGCACATAGTGCCACAAAATGAGCAAGCTAAACGCCTGTTCAAACGCATGTACTGAAGAAAAGGAGAATGTGGAATAGAAGAAGATGCTGAGTGTGATTCAAGAAAGATTGCTTGGTCGGATCATGTAGGAGCTGTTGTTTGGGGGCACATACAGCTCCGGGGCCGGGAAAAAAAAAAGAGAAGTTGACTTTTAATTTGGCAGTAATAATGTTGACTGCAAAATTGAGTGACAACAAAGCTGTTGCATGTTTTCATAGAAATTCGGGTATGGATAACGATCATGCGGTTAGTTCGGCGTTCGGGATGTTTGTTGGGAGGCTTTTATCGAGAAAACAGAGTTGTCACCAGTTAAGGAAATCCTGAAAA
Organism: Cheiracanthium punctorium; assembly: GCA_038373885.1. Classification (NCBI taxonomy): domain Eukaryota; kingdom Metazoa; phylum Arthropoda; class Arachnida; order Araneae; family Cheiracanthiidae; genus Cheiracanthium; species Cheiracanthium punctorium. The sequence continues at coordinate 294,787 of JAWZYV010000377.1, forward strand.
ACTTAGGATAGACAGGAAATTTTATTTTAACAGAAAAATCCAGAAAAAAAATTGAAATTTTTGGCTCAAAACCAGGAAGTTTATGAAATGTGATCTGGAAAGTTATTTAAAGAGAGCATTTATAAATATTTTTTTTTAACTTGTCATATATCTAAAATGCAAGTTAGAAAAGAAAAACAAAATATTGTTTTAGGGTTACAGGGTTACATTTTGCTTTATTGTACATTTTTTTCAGGCTAAAAAAGAATTTTTTTCCCCAAAACTAGGCCCTCCCCCCAAAAATTATCATATCTGCCACTGTTGCGCACCTAATGTCAAGACATTTCTTGTTTCATATAATTTTTCAGGTAAAGATTTTTCAGGCTTTTAGCCAAAAGTTGCTATCTTCCCCGACTTCTTCTGTTAAAATAAAATTTCCTGATTATTCCAGCTTTTCCAGTAAATTTTTGTTATTCCAGTAAACTGAATTTTGTTTGATTCGCTACAGATGTTTTAACATCATGCCTCCAGAACACTTTGCTCAAATTAAAAAAAATCTTATATGGCAAATAAATATTTAAAAAAATCGACGAAATATTTTAAAATTAAATAGATAACTGATATTTTAACTCCGCCTTAGTGACCACCAAGTGATTACATAAAAAAATGTAATTTTTGCACAGTTTTAATATTTATTCAAATTAAAAAAAAATCCCGACATTTGTTGTTTTAGTCGTTACTGATTATCATGTTACCAAAATTCCATTCTATTCTTTCAAGCCGTTTTTTAGGGATGTGAGATCAAACATTTACACGATTTCCCCAAAATCTATGAATTATTTAAGACAATTTTGGCATCTATAGTTTATATTAACTTGCCACATAACATGATATCAAATTTCATTCTATTCCATTACCAGTTTTCAGGAATAGATAAAATATTTTCTTAATTTTCACAAAATTTCAATTTTTAAAAAAACTTTTGAAGTACAACGTCTATAGTTTAAGTTTTATTTCATTCCCCACTGTGGTTTATATGTGATAGACAAACAAATATGTATTCATTTTTAATAAATTTCCTCAAAATCGCAAAATTAATCCAAATTTTCAAAAAATTAGACGGATATAGTTTTATTTTCATGTTTTATTTACCCAAATTTTATTTCATTCGCTTTAGACCTTCTTGCGTGATGTGTGAACAAAAATTTACGTATTTTAAACTAGTATTACCCTTTCAACGATTTTCAAAAAAATCTCAAAATCTAATAAAACTTTTTCAAAACTTCGATGCATATAGTTTGAGTGACCACCTATCATGCCACCAAATTTCATTTCATTCGCTTTAGTCGTTATTATGTGATGTGCGAATAAATATTGCAGTTTGAAATGGTTTTCGCAAAATCTCAAAATGCGATCAATTGTTTTTTTAATTTTACGCCTACAGTTTAAGTTGAATGACCACATGTAATATCACCAAATTTCATTTTATGCACTTTATGGTTATTACGTGTTGCGTGAACAAATATTTACGCAGTTTGAAACAATTTTCGCAAAATCTCAAAATCTAATCAAAATTTTCAAAAAATTCGACGCCTGAAGTTTAAGTTGCATGTTCATATAGTATGTCATCAAACTTCATTCGCTTTAGTCGTTATTACCTGATGTATGAACAGATATTTACGCATTTTGAAACAATTTCCGCAAAATCTGAAAATCTAATCAAAATTTATTTTAAAATTCGATGTTATAGTTTAAGTAGAGAGATTACCTATCATGTCACCAAATTTCATTTCATTCACTTTATGGTTATTACGTGATGCGCGAATTAAAATTTGCGCAGTTTGAAGCACTTTTTGCAAATTCTCAAAATTTAATCAAAAATTTTAAATAATTCGATGGCTATACCTTAAGTTGAGCGACCCCCTATTATGTCATCAAATTTTATTTCATTTGCTTTAATCATTTTTACGTCACCAAAAAAATAAATCCGCAAGTTTATAAAATAAATCAGCATGTTTGTCTACTCATTTCTTAGGTGTCAATCACTGGAGTCAAAATTTTTTTCTTATTGTCAATTACTGGTGTCGCCACCATGACAACATATAAAATATAGAAAAAAAAAAGAAATGTCCAATATTATGCAATAAATTATACCCTACATGAATTTTCAAAGTTTACTTAAGTTTTGAAAACATAAATTTTGACAAGAGACAGTTTTAGTAATTAGCAATTACAAGTTGATGCATATTATTGCTCTTAAGTGTCAATTACTCGTGAACCTACCCTAAAGGTTTTCATAACCGCTAAAAATAAGTGAATCGATCTAAATATTGGCTTAAAAAGGAACTTTTTTCTTTCCCAGTAGTTATCACACGTTTAAAAATTGATCCCGCAGGTTTTTTGAAATTAATCGATTGCTACTGAGCAGGAACTTGCGCAAAGCTTTGATTTTTTCTTCTCTGCTTTTGAAGTGCCCATTCCGAAAATAAACATGCCGGTTAGAAACCTAAAAGCTTCCATTCTATTAAATATGAAATAGAAACTGCTAAAATAGCTAACCTGAATATTGCTTTACAAATGAATAACTTTCCCCTCCCTCCAGTAGTTATTATATGTTTTAAAATTCCTTCTGCAGAATCTTGGAAATTAATCGCTTGCTACTGGATAGAAACTTGCTTTCTGTTTTCTAAGTGTCCACACCGAAAAAAATCCCTGCTGTTTAAGTAACTATAAACTTCCATTCCTTTTAATGTGAAAAGGTACTCTGTAACTATTTTTAAAACCAAATAAGTGTTGTTTATTTACTTATTTGTTATTTATTTTTTCCAATAGCGGACACTTGACATTAAGGCATTGGCCACTAGCAAGGCCGGAATTACTGGTCTCTTTATTATGGAGGCACCTAGTAGGTGGTCCAGCTTTGCTTCCTATGAAGGGCCGGACGAAATTATACCCAAGCCTGTGCAGGGAATAGAGCCTTGACCCGTGATGGGGTAGAATGGCTCTCTAACCACTACACAACCCGAGTGGCGACTTAAAACTTATCTACGATTATTACTACTACGATTACTACAAAATTTCATATTTTCAACGTCCTAAGTAAACGAGGGAAAAAAAATTGGTTGAAAAGAAAAAGTTAACTTTTTTCGGTATTTATGTCACATTTAAAAATTAATTTTGCAGATTTTCGAAATTAAATCGCTTACTGCTGAAGTGAAACTTCGCAATGAATTGATCTTTTCTTCTCTGCTTTGTAGTGTCCTTAACGAAAGAAAAAAAAAATTCCTGGCTAAGCAACTGAAAGCTTTTATTTTTAAAAATATGAATTAGTAAGCGCTAAAAATAAATCAGTTGACCAACATATTGGTTTAAGAAATATTTTTTTTCGGCAGTTCTCATACGTTTAAAAATTCACCCCACAGATTTTTTTAAGTTAATCGCTTGCTTCTAAAGTGAAACTTCGTAATACCTTGAGTTTTTTTCTTCTCTGCTTTGCAAATCTCCATGTCCATATCGAAAAGGAGCATTGCCGGTTAAGTAACTAAATACTTTCATTTTTTAAATATGAATTAGTGAAGGCTAAAAATAAACGAATTGGTCTAAATATTGGTTTAAAAATGAATAATGCTATTTTTTTTCTTATTTTCAGTAATTCTTACACGTTTCAAAATTCATTCCGCAGGTTCTGGGAAATCATTCGCTTGCTGCTGAAAAATAACTTGCTCAAAGCCTTGATTTATTCTTGTCTGCTTTGTAAAACTCCATACCGAAAAGAAACATTGCCGGTTAAGTTACTAAATGCTGCCGGTTAAGTTACTTAAATCTCAATTAGTGAACGCTAAAAATAAACGAATTGACCTAAATATTGGTTTTGAAATGAATAATGTTATTTTTTTATTTTCAGTAATTATTACACGTTTCAACATTCATTCCGCTGGTTCTTTGAAATCATTCCCTTGCTGCTGAAAGATAACTTGCTCAAAGCCTTGATTTTTTCTTCTCTGCTTTGTAAATCTCCATACCGAAAAGAAACATTGCCGGTTAAGTAATGCTTTCATTTATTAAATATGAATTAGAGAACGCTAAAAATAAACGAATTGACCTAAATATTAGTTTAAAAATGAATAATGATATTTTTTTATTTTCAGTAATTATTACACGTTTTAAAATTCACTCCGCAGGTTCTTGGAAATCAATCGCTTGCGAACAGGAACTTTCTCAAAGCCTGGTTTTTTCATCTCTGCTTTATGATGAGTGTTCATACTGAAAAGAAATATTGCCGGTTAAGTAGCTAAGAGTTTTTATTTCTTTAAATATGAATTAGTAAAAGCTATAAGTAAATGAATGAACCTAAATATTGGTTTTAAAGTGATTTTTTTTTTTCAGTAGCTATTACACGTTAAAAAATTCATTCGAAATCCATGTGTTGCTACTGAACAGAAACTTGTTCAAAGCCTTGATTCTTTTCTCTGCTTTCTAAGTACCCTTACCGAATAGAAACAATGCCGGTTAAGTAATTATATATGCTTTCATTTCTTATAATGCAAAGAGATAATCTATAACAATATTTGGATCGACTTAAATATTGGTTTAAACTGATCTATTTTAATATATTCTGCATTGTAATTGTCCATTCCGAAAATAATATTGCCGGTTACGTAAGTAAAAGCTTTCATATTTTTAATGTCAATAAGTAAACCCAAATTTTAAAAAACCGCAGAAAAACTAGATTAAATGTTAATTTGAAAATTAACCACGGTTATTTTTTTCCCAGTAATTATGCCACATTTTCTTTACTTGACTGCTCTTGTAAAAGAACTATGAAGGCTACCGACCACCATTTTTAATGATTCCCTCCCCCCCCCCTCTCTCAAGTGACAAACAAGAGTCACTTTCAGGAAAAGACCCCAATCTTCGATTAATTTGTTTAAAGAGATATATCTTGTAGTATATTATAGATATTATAATATTGTAGAAAAATATTGTAATATAGTAGAAAATCGATTTCTTCCAGATACTGAAGGTACATGTCCCCTTAATATAGAAAAAAGTTTTTTTTTTAATGGAGAGAGTAAAATATGATTAATTTCTATCGTACCAAATAAAGCATTCATTTCCAAATAGAACACTAAAGCTCCTTTAATGTATTTTTGGATTTTCTTTGAAGCCATTCAGCGCAAGGTTTGTTAATTTACTAAGGTACTTTGATTCATTGGCTTGCATTTTAATCTTCAGGTTAGAGTGGTCTGTATTTAGTTTTTTATTTCCTTCCTAAATAGTTTATAAATCCTTCATGATTAAGGAAACAAAACTCGAGATTGATTTTAGCTAAGTAGGATGAAATTACATTACCACTCAAATGATAGAAAAATGCAGTTTAGATTTAAGATCAAGCAACTTTCGGCCCCACCATGGTAGAGTGGACCGAACATGGTAGGCGGCTGAAGTGTGGAGCTCCCGTGCCCGGGCCTACTGCGCGGTTGTCGATCTAACGGAATTTTGGTCGGTTTTCTCCAGATGTAACGTGGATACTCGTTAGGATTCCTTATAAAATTCTCCAACAAAGGATCCCTTTGTAGGTTATCCTCCTCGTGTATGCTTGCCATAACGTAAAGCATACAAAATAAGCAATTTTCCAGAGTTAGAGATGCCAACCATTACAGAACATCATTAACTACTTTTTGTAAACAGAATTTCAGAGCTAATTGTGTGAGCTGGCTACTGATTTGTAAAGGATATTTTAGAAGTTTACTGTTTAAAAAAAGGAGGTTAACTATATTCCGTAATGGCTTGTCAAATCTAGAGAATGAATAACTCCATCTGGCTTATACTTCAGCAGCCCTGGGTCTATGGTTCAGAAGGCATGGCTGGGAATGTCAGACCTTTATGGGTTCTTGTGCCACTGTGTTTTAGTTTTTTGAATGAATGTTTAATATTCTAAATTAGCACAATTCTAAATTGCACTATTGAGCAAAAGAAAGAACGGGAATTTTCTTAATTTCTGTGTATAACTCGGGAATAACATTCATCTTTTTCATAGTTGCAGTTCTATTATTAAAAAAAAATCTTCACCCTAAATGGTCGCACATAAAACAAAGTGAATAACTGGAGAAAGAAACGTTAAAGATGCGCTTGAGTGGCGCAAATAAAAGTAAACATGAGTTTTGTACTGTTTAACAGAAATATAAATGCTTTGAGCTAAGAAGGTTTAAATTATACATAACAAAATTATTATTTAAAAAAAATTTATTTTTGAAATGAAGATGTTTGGATTGAAAACCACTTTTAGTTTTCAATTTTTAAAAAAAGTAAAAGGGTCACTTTTTTACACAGCGTTTTTACCATGCTTATTGTCCTAATTAGTACTTGCCAGCAAAAGTCAGAAGAATGAAGATTTTTCATTGATAATTTTTTTTTAAGTTACTCGTTAAGTTACTAGTTAAAAATAACTACTCGAGTCGCTCCAAATAACCACGGACTGAGGGAAAGAGGACAGACTAGCCCTTAAAAGTCACTTCCTAATTGGATTTCTATCGACTCCGTCCGTGTCCTCAACTCGGCTACTCAAAGATAAGGATCTGAATCAAAACCTGATCACGCCCTCGAGGGCCGAAAATGAAAATAAACCTGGTAGGGGGAAACGTGTGGGATATAAGTTGATATCCTTCTATTTATCCGCGTATAAAAACGGGGGGGGGGGGGGAGACGTGTACACTGCGGTCACCTCTCCACTCCGATTGGAGTGAATAAAAATAAAAATAAAAAAAAAGGCGTGAGAATGGCCCCCTTCTATTCCGCAGAGTGGGTGGTAGCCGTGAAAGGTCTCTTAATTGAATCGTACTCCCGTGTGCGAATTTCACGCCTTTTACACATCAGCAAGTATGAATAATTGATAGGCTTCCGCTCTCTCTTCCTTCCTCATCTTTCCGCTCTTTTGCGCCCTGTGCAGTGGTGAAAGGGGGCGAGGGGGGGGGGTTGTTAGAGTTTCCCATTCTACGATGCCGATGTCTGCGTAGGTCGTACATTCCGTAATTTCATTTACTTACGCGACGCGTATAATGGATATATAGATAACGAAGTCATGGCTGTATGAGCGTACTCGGGAGCCGAGTTTGTTTGGAAATGCTGGAATCAATATTTTTCGTATTAGTTCTGTATGATCTATACTGGCGGGTTCACTGGATTATTGATGCGCATTTCATATGCAAATATCTTTGAATGCCAGTAATGACAAGCTTCATTTTAAATGTTTTATATCTGAATGCTGCGTGCACTGTCTGAGCTTAGAAACAGTTCTTGTTTAATTTCTAAAATAATTTATTTGTTATTAAATTAATACTATTAGCACATTATAATGTAGTAAATACATCATATTGTCCGTAGTCCCCAGCCCCTTTTTTCAGGATTTCTTTTCTCATATTAAATTTCCATTAACATTCTTTGTATAGATTTCTTATACGGCGTCCGTCGTTTATCCCGCAATAACACTTTAAAGGACGTACAGACATTATATACTAAGGAGTTATGCTTAACCCAGCCTTGAATTACACACACACACACACACACACACAGAGACACTTATTTAAGGTAAACTGTACTATTTATTTTCTTATTTTGCATTATTAAAAAAATATTAATGTTATATAAATATAACTGTGTGACACTCTTATAGATGGAAAAAATGGTGATAACCTTAAATCCAGTGAAGATTCATCATTATTCAACAAAACAAAAGCATTCTCAGACCATTCACAGAACAAAGACATTCAAGAAACTCGGTAAAAAATCGGACTTCTGTGTAGCTCGGTTTTCCTCAATTTACTTTCCCTCGCTTTTCCCCTTTTCCCAAAAGGTGTATCTGTTTTGACCACTCTCTGCTCACTTACTCATTTTGATCGTCCTATAACATCTTTCACTTACGTCATATCCCAACCCATATTTATGTCTATTCAAATATTTTTAATGTTTACTTTCCCATTAAAAAAGAAAGCTCACTGTTACTTAACCGGCCATGTTTCTTTTTTATACGGACACTCACTAAGAAAGAAAAATTCAAGGCATTTCAACGTTTCTCTTCAGTAGCAAGCGATTTAATCTCGAAAAGCCTGTGAAATCAAATTTTTAAACGTGTGATAGCAACTGAAAAAATAAAATATTAACATAGTTTGCTTTCAAACCAATATTTAGATTTTTTCTTTTTCTTTTTCAGTTTGCTAATTCGCATTAAATGGATGGAAATTTTTAGTTACTTAAACGGCAATGTTCCTTTTCGATATTGACACTTATAAAGCAGAGAAGAAAAAACCAAGGCGTAGCAAGTTTCTTTTCAACTTTTTAGTTACTCAACCGGCAATGCTTCTTTTCAGTATGTACATTTACAACGAAGAGAAAGAAAAATCAAAGAGTAGCGAAATATCTCTTCAGTAGCAAGCTATTTCGAAAAACCTGCGAAATCTATTTTTAAACGCATGATAACTATTGAAAACACTAAATATTAGCACAGAATATTTTTAAACCAATATTTAGATCTATTCAATTATTTTTAATGTTTACTTCCACATTAAAAAAGAAATCTGATATTTATTTAGCCGGTAATAAAAAATCTGAGAGTTATTTAACCGGTAATGTTTCTTCTTTACATTGACACTTCGTAAATAGGCCAAACAGGTGGTGCGGTGGCTTAAGAACCATTCTGTCACGCCTTGGACCCGGGTTCGATTCCCGGCTTGGGTGTTAAATAGTCCGTACCTTCATAAAGGGTTACGTTGGCCACCCATTGGGTGTACTCATAATAAAATGGCCAGCAGTGTAGTCTCCTAATTTTAAACCAATACAAAATTAGGAGACTACTACTAATTTACATTAAAAAATTAAATAATTTATAGATTTAACCGGCAATATTTCTTTTCGGTGAGAGTATTTTTTTAAAGTAGGGAATTAAAAATTAAGGCTTTGTGCAGTGCATGTTTACGCTCAGTGGCAGGCGCTCTAATTTTGACAAGCCTCCGAAATCCATTTTTAAACGTGTGATATTTATCAAAAATAAATATAATATTAACATTGTACATTTTAAAACCATATTGAAGTGTATCCGTGTAGTACAGTTACAGTTTACCATTTTTCATTAAAAGAAATGAAAGCTTATAGTTACTTAACCGGCAATGTTTCTTTTCGGCATGGACACTCACACAGCAGAGAAGAAAATATCCAGTCTTTGCAAAAGTTTCTCTTCGGTAGCGGAGCAAGCGATTCAATTTAGCAAAATCTGCGAAATACATTTAAAACGTGTGATAGCTACCGAAAACATAAAATATTACCACGGTTCATTTGTAAACCAATATTGAAGTACAGGATGTCCGAAAAGTTCTAGACACATTTAAAACATTCACAGAAAAGCAACAAATTGTCGTATGAATATGCGGTTTGCAAAATAATACTTCACAGGTTCACGATTCTTTTTTTTTTTTTTTTTTTTTGGCATCGTAAAAAAAATTACTTCCAAATTGTGTTCATAGGAGCGCTGTACCACCACAGTAAGAAAAACAAACGTAATGTGAGGGGTATAATCATTTTATTAAGCAGAAAGCAATTCCTTTCATTACCAGAGTTCAATGTGTGCACCTTTTGTTGCTCGAACCACATCTAAACGGTACTCAAGCTGCACTCAAGTCATCCATGACTCAAGTCATCCCATGCACTCAAGTCATCCATGTCCGTGTCTTGTACAGTCTCATCCGATCTTCGTGGCCGACCACTTCTTTCCCTGTCCAAAACGCTTCCAGGCTCTAAAACTTTTCCAGGCCAAAATGCTGTTTCGACACGGAGGGTTTTTCTTGAACATGTTGCGAAACTTTCTCTGAACTGTAGTTACGGATTTTGATTCGAAGTACCAACCTACGCAATGAGCTTTCTCAGTTGCAGTCGCCATAGCTAGGATGAATATTCCCGCACCGTCAATGCTGTTTGAAACTCACGAAAAATCCCTATTGGCTCTCATTTCTGAAAACTGGATATGCAGCGCCATCTATGAACACATTTTGGAAGTAATTTGTTTTAAGGTAGAAAAATAAATTCTTGATTCTGTGAAGCATTATTGTGCGAACCGCATATTCATACAACAATTTGTTGCTTTTATGTGAGTTTTTTATATGTGTCAAGGACTTTTCGTACACCCTGTATATCGATATACAGGGTGTTTTAAAAGAATTCCAACAAACTTTAAGGTTAAGTTACATATTAAGAAATTTCTGAATCACAAAGCAATGTTGGGTCAAAAGCGGATCCATTAGTTTTTTATGAACCATGGTAGGAAAATTCTCTGTTATTTCAAAGTGATTCTGAACAGCTATATGACGACGTTTCCGACCCCACATTGCTATGTGATTCTGAATCCCTATTATATGCCTAACCTACTAGTGAACTTAACCTAGTTTTTTTCTTATCTTATTCTGAGTATTTTTTCGGGTTACATTGCCCACTTAACTCTAATGGATAAATAATTTAAAGCGTGTTCCCACCTTTTTTGGGACACCCTGTATATTCAAAATTTATCTAAAGACAACCTTCTGAATAGCTATTTTATGCATTTCCTAGCAATGTTATGCAATTATCATGAACTTGGCTGGAACACCAATAACTAGCATAAGTGTCAATTACTGGTGAAATCCTCTTTTTTTACGGAGTAATTGACACCCCTATCATAAAAAAAAATTATTAAAAAAATGGACAGACTTATTTTATGTGCTATTATCAGATACAGTTCAGTTTATATTCATTTCTGAAAAGAAATATGCTTCTAACATAAACAGGTTGATAATCAACTAATCTTAATTTCAGGATTAAGCCAACTACTGAGAATCAGATTTTTTTTCAGCACTGAGTTTAAAATCGCAATTTCTGATGCCTAGAGCAATCTGGAGGTTTAAAAAAAGCATAACATTGAATACAAATGTCTAAATTGATACTAGATAGAACCATTTGATCATAGCTTTGAAATAAAAGCTTATTATAATAAATTATCTGTCAGAGTATCAATTACTGGTGCAGTGTCACCTGGTACACCTACCCTAGCTATTTAACTGTCAATATTTCTTTTCGGTATGGACACTTACAAAGCAGAGAAGGGAAAAAAAATCAAGGCATTGCGAAGTTTCACTTCAATAACAAGCGATTAATTTCGGAGAATCCAAGGAATCAGTTTTAAACGTGTGATAACTGCTGAAAAAATAAATATTCATTTTTCAGCCAATTTTTAGGTGAATACACTGATATTTAGCGGTCACTGATTCATATTTTAAAAATGAAAGCTTTTAGCTACTTAACCGGCAATGTCTCTTTTCCGCATGGGCACTTACAATGTAGAGAAGATTAAAATATCAGGGCATGGCGAAGTTCCTCTTTAGTAGTAAGCGTTTTAATTTCAAAAAATCTTCGAAATTCATTTTGAAACCCGACCTAATGACTGAAAAAAAATGTTTTTAATTTTCATACGAATATTTAGTCTAGTCATTTATCTTAAACATTTATAAATTCCCACTCAATATGAAATTCTTTCGCTATTTAAACTGAGATATCTGTGATACCTGTAAGATATATATCATATAATATATGCAATATGTGCAAGATACACTAGAAATTTTCATGTAACATTAAAATAACCTGCTAAACAACACCTGCTTTCACCCAGTGTTTTACATACTTTATCATTCTAATACTAATTGATACTAATTATTCTAATATTAATTGATCGTTTGAGCGCTCTTAAAATAGATCGTTTTTCAAATAGCAAAGAACATAATTAAAAATTAAAGTGATGTAATGAATAATTCTTAAAAAAAAAAAGAATTAAAATGAGTTATTACTCAAACATTTGCTGATTAAAACATATTTAAGTTCTTGTTTAATATACAAAACCTGCAAATACAAAAACTTAGGGTTTAAGATTGTTGTTTGGTCAAATTCATTGAATTAAAACCCTAACTATTATGTGTACTAAAAAATGATTATCATAGAAGAGCTGGCTTATCCCATGCTAAAGTGTGGTCTATCATAAAGGATAGAGTAGCGCATAAAGAAATTTCTTGGAGGAGGTGCTAATTCCTGAAAAAAAGCTTGTTTGATTCAAACAAAATATACAGTAAAACAAAGTGTTACTGTAAAGCTATGTAGAAAATTTTGCGAGACACGCATTTATATATAAAAAAACTCTTTTCACAAAAAAGTGCACATTACAGCGAAATGTTACCCCTTAACAATATTCTTTTTTGTTTGTTTGTTTCTTTGTTTGTCTTCTAACTGAACTTGTAGAAATGAATATTTAGATAGAAAAAGTGGATAGATTTTATAAACTCTTCAAAAGATCATCCTTTTTATATGCATATCGAAGTTCAGCTTGAAAGGAGTTTGAATGCTTTAGGAGGTCTTTCAAAACTTTTGATAAATTGAAAAGTTTGCTGACTCATTTGTTAGATACTTGCATACCTACGATTATGTCATCTAGTGATGCCAAAATTTTAGTGGAACTGAAGAAGCAATTAAAAAAAATAGTTCAAACAACAGTCTTTCAATATGTTCCTCCATTCCTTAAAAAAAAAAATCTCTCCATCTATAAATATACATGAAAAACACACGTTTTTTATATCCTTTGTCAACGGATGGCACACACTTCGTTTTTATACCGACTTTTCCTTTTTCTTCACAACAGCGAATTCATATGTCAGATTTATAACATGTACATTGTTAAAATTATTCTCAAAACTATGACTTTTCGGTTTTAGTGATCAATATTTCTCGGTGCATAAATTTGTATTTTAATGAAATGCGCAGTGAAACTAATCAATTTTGTAATTTTTCAAAGTATAAAGACAGTGATTTTTCATTTTTCTTCATAAAACTGGGCGATGTGTCACATCTTTAGAGTTCTCACATTTTTCATGAAGACCATGAGCAAATCTTTATCGCACGATAGAAATTATGTGAATTTCCATTATTTTCAAATATACATTAAAGTTTGCTTGAAAATATTATAGCTAAAAATATAGTGGGAGATGATCTTTAAGATGATGTAAATGAGTGTGAAATAATTTCTACCTACTTAAAAATTATACAAGTTTTGATGACTGTAGTTTTTGAGCTGCAAATAAATTAAAAAATAAATACTTTTGTAATTTGTCTACTAGTTATTCTCTAACTTTTTAAAGATAATTTTTAAATTTTGAAGTACAACACACATAAAATATAGCATATTTTACAATGAAAAAAATCTATATAAATAAAATTAGACTTTTGTCTGTACATTTCTTGGAATTCAAAAATTTTGCGATTTCTATCCGTTTCAAGCACCCGGGAATCCGATGCGACCCTCAAAAAAAAGTTTGTCTGTCTGTCATTCTGTCATTCTGTCCTTCTGTCATTCTGTCATTCTGTCCGTGACGCTTTTTTTGTTTAAGCATCACGTAAAAACGGCTGAAGCGAATGATATGAAATTGGGTGTCATGATAGGTGGTCACTCAATTTAAAACATAGGCGTCGAATTTTTAAAAAATATTGATTAGATTTTCAGATTTTGTGAAAATCGTTTCAAACTGCGTTAATTTGTGTTCAAGCATCACGTAAAAACGACTGAAGCGAATGATATGAAATTGGGTGTCATGATAGGTAGTCACTCAACTTAAAACATAGGCGTCGAATTTTTAAAAATCTTGATTAGATTTTCAGATTTTGCGAAAACCGTTTCAGAGTGCGTAAATTTGTGTTCAAGCATCACGTAAAAACGACTGAAGCGAATGATATGAAATTGGGTGTCATGATAGGTGGTCACTCAACTTAAAACATAGGCGTCGAATTAAAAAAAAATCTTGATTAGATTTTGAGATTTTGCGAAAATTGTTTCACACTGCGTATTGTGTTCGCACATCACGTGATAACTGCAAAGGTGAAAAAATGGTATTTGGTGAAATGATAGGTGGTCACCTTAAACTATAAGCATCTAAAAAAAACTGATCAGATTTTGGGATTTTGCGAAAATCGTTTCAAACTGAGTAAATTTTTGTTCACACATTACGTAATAACGACTAAAGCGAATGATATGAAATTTGGTCACATGATAGGTTGTTGTTCAACATAAAGTATAGGTGTCCAATTTTTTAAACTTTTTATTAGATTTTGAGATTTTGTGTAAATTCTCCCAAAATGCGGTTATATTTTTTCAAGCACCGCGTAATAACGACTAATACGAAATTTGGTGATATGATAGGTAGTTGCTAATCTTAATTTATAGGTGTTGAATTTTTAAAATATTTTGATTACATTTTGAGATTTTGTGAAAATCGATTAAAAATGCTAAAATGTTTGTTCCAGCATCACGAAATAAAGACAGCAGGGAATTAAACAAAATTGGGTGACATGATAGGTTGTCACTCAACTTAAATTCTAGGCTTCCAATTTTTCAAAAATGTTGATTAGATTTTGAGATTTTGCGAAAATTATTTGAATATGTGTAAATATTCGTTCACGCATCCCATAATTACGACTAAAGCGAATGAAATGATATTACTTAGTTACTCTCTAACCTGTAATATTTTAACAATACATAAAAATTATAATTGCTCTTTCTTTACTTTGGCTACATACTACATCCATTCTGTGTACTCCAACAATGCTGACGAAAGTTCTTGCTTTTAGAAATTTGCATTCAGTACTAACCCGTCAACGACGGGTACTTCAGCTAGTAAATAAATAAGAGAAATATTTTATTTGTTAACACCGAACTCAAGGAATCGATTCTTTAATCTTGCGAATCGTACCTTGAAATTAATTCTAAATTTGTGTTTGGCCCCCTTCTCTCCGTCAGCGATTCGCCTTCTCTTACACTAGGCGTGGGTGAGTCTGCGCGTTTCTATTCGTTCTCTCTCTCTCTCCAATTTTCTCTTTTTATAACGCATTAGCTCCATCCGGAAGAGATTTGCTCTCACTATGACCCCTTGTGAAAACTTCAGTGCATTCCTGCAGACCATACCAAAAGCTTTCATCTGTTTAAGTCTGTGATGGACGTATAGATTTTGGGGAGTATTTTGAGCATTTAGGTAACAGAGAGGAATTTTAAATCATTTTACGTCACTAGAAGCATTAATATTTATTTATTGGGGAGAATTTGGGTGTTCTACTAAACATTATAATCAAAATAATTGCTTTTTGGTTAAAATGGGAAAATTCCTGTTTCGGGTAACTGATTACGGTGGAAAAGAAACAGCAGACTTAAGAAAGTGCATTAGAATTATTAACTCATAAAATATCGGAATCAAGGGCCAAGGATCTCTATAAAATCATTTAAACAGAGACATTCAGAAATTTCCAACACAATAAGGCAGCCCAATTTTGATTGCATATATCGTTTAGTATAACACAGATGTTATATTAAACATTTATATTTAATTATATTGCGAAATATAACAGGTGTTATACAGTCGACACTCGTTTTTACGAACTCGCTGGGATCACTCAAATCGCTCATAAATCGTCTATGGGAGTGTATTCGAGACAACTCGCTAGTCCGTAAAATCGCAAATGTTCGTCAAAAAGTGGCTCGTAAAAACGAGCGTCGACTGTATTAAACAATATTCCAGTATCTTGTACATTGTTAATGTACTTCAACGAAAGACCCTAAAAGAACAGAATTACAACCGAAAAGTAAGAAATAAAAATTTGGTCATGGCTTTCAATTACCTAAATTTCTAGCCAGACTTTCAATCCTGGTTTCTTTGTGTGTGTGTGAGTAGCTTAACTAAATAACCTAAAAAACGTCCGTTTGGTTTTACAGAAAACGAAATTATTAAAACTACAACTTTTTTACATACTAATTCAAATAGGTTTCCTTAAAGTCTAGCTAAACATGTAAAAATATCGCACTATTTGGAGGAAAACATCACTAAAGGCTAAATTTTATTCGCACTTTTAAAAATTGTAAGCTTATTATTTATTTATTTAGTTTAAAGAATAGACTTACTTGAAAATTAAGTCAAGTGCAGACTGACTGGTTACAACTCAAGAATGTGAACATGGAATGAAACGCATTTGAGGTATGCGAAAACTTATACTTAAGTGGATGAATAACGTAACATTATTCTTTGCAAGAAAAACATCAAGAACAGTCATAGGAATAATTCCTTTCATACTCTGAACCAGGGACGTGCCAACGTCTTGGAAAGGGGGGGGGGGGCGAACGATTTTTTCCGACATCGGGAGGGGGGGCAGTCATTTCACCAGCCCCTCATACCCCCCCCCTCCCCCAGCAAATGTTTTTAAAATAAAAGGTGTCAACCTTGGTACCAGGAAAATTTTTGTTTGTACTTCTATAACTCAATTACAATAATCATTTTCTTCAGGGACGGGGCAGCTATTCCCCCCCCCCCGCCAATTTCTATAAATAATCGGCTTCAATCTTTTTTAACCTCGTCTGTACACCCTCTCAAAAAAGTATTCGAGTGTAAGCCAAATTTCCTGTATCAGTTTCATGTAAACTAATTAATTTACCGGATTTTTTTTTTTTTTTTTTTTTTTTTTTTTTTAGCTCAATAGTTTGCTTAAAATAACAGTTTTCTTCGTGCGGAAGGGGATGGGTGGTGGCAGCTATTTCGCCGCCCTCCCCCTTCCGTTTGAGCTAGCAAAATTTTCGTTTATGCCTCATTAGTTTGTTTAAATGACCGTTTTCTTGAGGGGAAGGGCTGGAAAAATTGCTTCCCCCATCCTGAAGAAGAAAACTATTGTAAGCAAACTATTGAGGGGGGGCTAAAATACAGAGGGGGCGAATTATATAGTTCTCCCCTTCTACTCATTTACCGAGGGGGCGATAAACCCCCTGCCCCCCCCCTGTTGGCACGTGCCTGCTCTGAACGAATTTATAATTAAAGTTCAGTTTTGTTTATCAACTGGAAATTCTCATTTTACAAATTATGATGTGTGATACAGCTATGCGTGGTGTATGATGTTTAGTGTTCGTTACATTAGTTATTTCTCAGTGCTACTTGAGTCTGAAAGGGGGGCTAACCCCACAACTGAATCTTTTTCCGTGTTTTACCGGGGCCGTCGTGATTCTACCGGGCCTGCTTGTGCACTCCGAAAGAAGCCTACTTATGTTTCCTCATTGGTTAGATTCGGCCGTTAGATGACGTATCCAAGTACTGGAACCAATAAGTGAGCATTCGTAGGCCTCTTTGGATGACTTATCGGAATGCACAAGCAGGTCCGTCAGAATCACGATGGCCCCGCTTTTTCTTTTTAGAGAAACCTTAAGAAGCACACCCTTCAGTGTTTTTTAAATTCTTTACGTGGCTGACAATATATACAGGCTACGGTGCTGACACTTTGGCCACACCCGTTTGACCCGAAACGTCATGTGACCAACGGGCGTGGCCATCTCGGTTCGAAATAACCACAATAAGACGGTCACACACCCCAGGTCACAGGACGCTTCGAGTGCTAAAGGGTGTGACAAAAATGTTAGCACCGCGATCTGTATATTTCGTCAGCCACGATTTTACAATACTGCCATAGTTTAAAAATTCTTTTGTACTTATTCTGGAGACATAAATTTAGCCTTAAAAAAAGGACAAAAACAGCATTAACAAATGGACCATAAAAGTAATCAGTTACCTTCTATAGTAAGAAACCGGGGGAGAGGGAAGGTACATTTTATGGAGGAAGTGAATAATTAAAACGCTTGAAGCATTTTTTAAATCAAAATTCCAAGTGCAGTTACACTGGCGCGTCTAATCTTTGGTTGCATTTATAGCAGAGGAAAAATCTACTCCGAAGCTGATTATGCAGGAGAGCGTATTTGCGCAATCTCTATTGTAAAATACAAATATCTTCGGTCTTATTTGCAAAATAAAGCATGATGAATTTTAAAAATATTAAGCATGAAAATAACTTTAAAGTGCACTTATTATTATTTTTTTTAATCAAAGACACATGGAACATCTCGGCAAGTAAAAAGAGACAGTTTTTACAAAAGATTTTAAATCTTGTATTTTATTTTAAAATAGAGATAGAAATGAAATTTTTTGTACACGTTATATGTAAACATTATAGTCTATATATAAAATAAAAAAATTAATTTGATTCATAAATTTAGTTTTTAAGAACTGTTTAATAAGAACGAAAAATTTTGAACAGTACGTCAGTTTGGTACACTTTTCTAAGAAACTGCTGAGTTTATCACCCTAAAATTTAGTATAGTATCAGAAAATATACTATCTGAAAATAAAATGAGAAACGAATTTAATTTCGGATAAAAAGAAATGAAGTTAAATGTATTTTTCTATAAAAATCCTTACAATTAAACAAACAAAAAAGTCATTATTTTCAAATTTTTTTCACTCAGATGTCTAATGTTAGGTATCTTTAAAAAGCGAGTTAGTTAAACAAGTTTTGAAAGGTTCAACTGTTTACCTGAAACAGATTTTTAAAAAGTGCACCAAAGCATCCAAAATACATATTTTGAGAAACAGGCAAAAAACTAAGGCTTTATTGCAGCCAAACCACGCTTGTTTACATTTTAAAAGCCATATTTTGAGTGTTTATATCGTCTAAACCGATACAAATATTCTATGCATGGAATCGTCTCAGTCTGCTCTATGTTTTAGCCTATAATTGAAATTCGAAAATTTGACCCATTTTATGTTCCATGTGTCCTTAACTATGAAAGTAATTTTAGAGTATTATTTATTTATTTAGTGAAAAAATTACGCTTTTAAATGCACGAAAACTATTTCTGTTTATTTACAACTTAAAAAAAAATGAGAATGATTAATTAATTTTAAACGTGTAAAATACTACACTTATTTTCTAAAAATTCTATATCTCTTTTACATTTTTAATATATGATATTAAAAATTTCATATATTATATGAAATATAATATCTGATTTTTTTTATATTAACTAATTTTATTTTTAATATTTTTAAATTATATTTTTAATATTTTTTAATATATAGATTTATATATTAAAATTATATAAATCTATATATTAAATTTTTAATATTTTTATTTTTAAATTAACAAATTTGTTTGTTTTTGAAAGTATGTGACAAATAACCATAGTGATCATCAACCTCTTAACCTGAAAACACCTCGTTATTGTATTTATGAAAATGGTTAGAAACTATAGCTCAGTAGCTTTTTAATCAAACTATGATTATTTCAATTTTATTTTACTGTAGCTATCTTGGACTAAGATGACCATGCGCCCTAGGTCACATGGCAGGGTGTGACCAAAATGCCACCACCGCAGCCTGTCTTTCTCGTCAGCCATGTAGGCCTACCAGGTTACATGACTATTTTAAGGCGAAAGGATGTGACCAAAATATCAGGACTTCAACCTGTCTTTCGCGTCTTCCAAACGTAGACCTAGTGATGACGTCAAAATGTGAGTTGTTAGGTGTTGACACATCCCAGTTAAAACACCGCCATTAGGAAACTTCGCAAACCACTGCTAAAAACACCTCCGTATTCAAAAAAAATTTATTTTTCGTTTCAGTTTCATTATTGGGCTCGACGGGAGCAGTGGCGTAGCCAGAAATTTTTCATGGGGGGGGGGGGTTACGACTACTGCAACTCATATACATGTATGTATACGTGTGTGTTATAATGGAGTGAAGAATACAGATTTTGTATGGCAAAAAATTCCTCATTGAGGGGGGGGGGTTATAAACCCCTAACCCCCCCCCTTGGCTATGCCACTGAACAGGGGAAAAAGGATGATATGCCTTATTGTAATTTTATTTAGAACAAAAACTCATTTGCCTGTTGCCAATATATATATAGTTTTAAAATGTTTTTTCAAATCCCAAAACCATTTGCCTATTTTAACTTATGGCTGACGCCAGGAAAAAAAAAGGGGGGGGGGTCAATTAATCACAGGGCGGTGAAAAATAGATTATTTAATGTTGAAATGTTTCTCTAGTAAGTATATTTTCTAAAATATTTGATGTACTGTATTATTCTTTTCTTTTTTCATTATTTACAAAAACCAGAGATAAGAATTAGTATTTTGGGATAAAAACATTTTTTAAAACAGATAATAAATACTTAAGTTATGCATTAAAAATTGTAAATAACTATGTTTAGAATTTTTGACAAAAGTATTATTCAAACTTTCTAATTAAGATCTTTCCCATTTTGAAGTTTGTTTTTAAAAATATAAGCTAATTTATTTTAAATCAAGTTAAGCACTGATAATTAAAAATGTCCCAGTCTGCATAGAATCACACAAACCTTAAACATTATTCCAATCATTAAATACAGCTATAAAATTTTATATTTGGTGCATGCAAAGTTCAAGAAACCAACTGTACAGGTTTTATTAACAGTATATCGAGTTTTCATGGAAGGAAATCGCAACGAAGTAAAATTTTCCAAGGTTGAAATGAAAAAAACTTTCACGATAAACGTTTCTCGCAATAAATATACAGACTCACTTTATGAATAGAGAGGACCACTTTTAATCATAGAAACAATTGTTTAGTTAATTTGTAGAACTGGAAAACATAGTCTTTTACTTTCCAATAAATTAAGTTTTAACTGTGCAAGTTTACTTCACTGCGTATCGAGTCTTCATACGAGGAAGCAACATTGCCGTTAATGTTTGGAAGGTCCGATACATGAAATTTACAGTATGAGGTAAAGGAACTCCTTTTATAAATATACTTGCTGTATGGACTTCACTTTAAAGTATTAGAACTCGTTTTATAAATTCGCTAAACCTACGGGAAAAAAACTTTTTATAAATTGAAACAAGGATTCGAATTTTATTTGTGATTTAAAAATGAAGAAGAAAAATAACTTAGACCTGCTTGCTCTGTTTTCAAACAATTAATTCTTAAGCTAATTTGTAATTCTGTAAGCTAACTTGTAATCTAATTTAATTGTAAGCTAACTTAACTGTAAGCTAACTTACAAGGAAGCAATGTTAATTCTAAATTAAAAAAAGGAAAGAAAATTAAAAAAGAAACCATGCAAATGATGAAAATGTACTGGGAAATGGAACGCCAGGACTATTTCCGTATATTTACAGAATGTATTCCGGTAAATTCTAGAAGAAATCCGTTCCAGAAAGGAGCTGACCCTTGATTAATGGAAATTATTCTGCATTCAAATGGAGCATTTTTGTAAATTTTCACGGAAAGTTTCCAGTCAATTTACGATTACTTTTTAGAGTGTTGCTTTTTTAAAGAACACTGTAATAGTTTTGTATATAAATTTAGAATTCTATTACTATATAAGATGGTTAAAAAAATGTCATATATTTTTATAAATTCACTTTCTAATAGGCAAGTTTGCTTTCCTGTACATTGAATCTTCATACAAGGAAAAGTTTTGAGTGACAAAAGCAGGTGAATTTTAAAGTGAAAGTAGAACTTATTTTAAGTTAACAGTATATACCAACAGAATTCCTCTTAACTTAGTGGAGCCACCTATATTGTACAGATTGGGATAGAAACCATTTTCTACCAAAAGTTCTTGATTAAAATAATCTGGCAATCTGACATATTTGGGATAATTTAACCTGAATTTTAGCTTTTTCGATAACAGTAACTTTGAACATATTTATTGAACTTCGCTACTAAAATTGAATAACTTTTTCACTCTTTGCGAATTTTAAGAACTTAACGCTGATATCTGACGTCAAAGTAAAAACGTTCATGCTGTTTTTCAGTTTTTGTACTATTAACATGATAAGGAGCTCAAAGTTTTTATGCTATTTTAACAATATTAACATAAAAATTCCCGGCGCATTGTCGTTGTCAATGTCTGCGATGAAAAAGGAAATTTTTCAGAACATCAAATTTCAGTTTGAATAGATTCTTCAGCTTCGTAATTTTTAATTTTCATTATTACAAAGGGATTTGAATTTTTAATATATTTCCTTAGCAGCTCAGCAGTTTCAGAAAACGACTTTTGTACAGTAAGCTATAGAAATTAAAACTCATAATTCTGAAAACCGTTAAAAAGTGTTACTGTTATTATTATTATTATTATTATTACTATTCGTGCTTTTTTCTAAAGAAATATCGTCTATAGGGAGGGGAAAAGGTTACATTTTTAAATAAAGATTTTTTCTTGTGTTCGTGAAAATAGTTGTTAGTATAAAAAATATTTGGCATTAGTTTTTTTTTTCTTTTTTTTTTTCAAAGAAAAATAAGTACGCTGGACTTTACAACACAGATCATAACTGCGTAAAAACACTTGTAGTTTGCTTCCACTAAAAAAATTATTTAGTCTAAGGTTAAAAAATTATTTAATGCAAATTTCAAATGAATTTTAAGACAAATTTGGATGCAATACTTCAATCAGTTGAACAAGATGAAAAATGTAAGACATTTTTGATAGTACTTTTTTCCATCAACTATCAGAAAATAGCGAAATAAAGGATGACCAGATGAATTTCCCCCTTTTTTTTTCCAACAAACCCAAAACAAACTTTCTGAAATTTTATTGAAACTTCTGACTCTGTAAGACTTGTACCTCTTTATATTTGTTTTGTTATTGTCATTGAGCTACACCAATTAATGAAACAAAAAAATCCACATTACTTTTCTGCATAAGTTCATTTTAGAACTGTTCTCATCCGTTTTGTTCTTGAATATCTTCCATACGTTATCAGAAAACGGATATCAACTTTAGCAGCGTAACATTTATTATCTAAATTTAATTGACATTTTAAGAGTCTCTGTTCCGTTATACCTGAAAGATATTTTCATTTTTGGAAATTCACTTTAAATTAAAAAAAAAGTGTTACCACTTTGCATTAAATTAAATTGACTTCGAAAAATTCGCTTGCAACGTTCTATATCTTTTCCCGCCACGTAAGAATCTCTACTTCCGAACGATACCTGCTTTACGAGGAAACCTTTCTAGTTTAATCTTGAAAGTTACATTATAAACTCACGAGTTGTTTGGAGAAAAATATATTTTTATTCTTTAGCTTTCAAAATATATCCATTTGCCTGAAATTTCGATGAAAATCCGAACCGCGTTTTAAGTGCAGAGGAAGACAAAAAAGTGCTTTTAAATATGCATGGAAGTAATAATATCTGTAGCTCTGCACATATCGCTTGAATGGGGGATGACAGCTTTGAAAGGGGGGGAGGGAGGTTACGCTCCGTCGTGTATTTAGACGTAAAGCGTACTCGTAACCATGAATTAGTAATTTTAGAATTTTTAGGCGTCATTCTTTTTCAACATTGTGTCTGATTTAGGAACGCGAGTTAGGCACAAAGCAAACGAGACTTTTCGTGTCTTTCTGGCACGAGCCTCCTGATTTAGTGCAGGGAAGGATGCGTCGCATTTTTAAAGGATTATTAAATTACGGGAACGAAATCTGAAATACGCATTTCGCGATCTGTTTTTATAAGAAATGCGGCTATGGAGGGTGACGCAGGGAATGAGGGAGAAGTGTCAAGTTCACCTTTGTTGTTGAAATATGAAGTGTGTTACGCTATGTGTGTGTGTTTACAGTCTTACTCTTCTGCAAAGCATCGGTTTGTCTGCTACGCGAGATGTGTTTTATCTTAAAACGCCGGGGAAGTATTTTAATAAAGGTGAAAAATTCTTTCTTTTTTATTTCAGAAAATAACTTAAAATTACACGTACCACAAGGATTAAATTTTCTCGTCAAACGTGTTGTATATCAATGGAGTGTTACTTAGTAAGATGTTATTCGGATAGAATTGTTTCTTATTGGCTTGTTTACTCAGATAGGTACGACAGCATAAAGTAGTATATTTCTTAAGTGATGCAAGCTTTTCTTGAAAATAAAACATATCAAATTCAGTCCTTTTTAAGTAAGCATTCTTAAAGAATGCGTATGCTAGTATTTATAGGAACAAATATTGTCACAATTTTGTACCAATATTTGTTTCACTGACGGTTCATAAGAAATATTTTCACTGAAACACCAAAATTGCCTCAATATTCTGGATTCATTGAAAATATTTCCAATCCTATGGTATAGGTGCTTCATTCGGTATATTTCCAATGAATCGCCCAATGCTGGGTAAATATTGGCTTTAATTGGAAATACTTCCTTTAAAAGTCAATATTGTACGATATTGAGGATTCGTGTGATTCACTGGTGCAATACTGGCAGCCGTATAGGAATAATATTCTCAAAATATCATTATCTCATTTACTGACGCCTTCGGAGATACCAGTATTTAGTAAAGTTATAGCCGATATTGCTTCTGGTCAGTGGCGTATGCAAGAGGGTCCCTTGCCAATTTTTTTTAAACAAAATGTCCAGAAATTTTCAATTTCTAGCTTAAATATTACGCATTTTAACACAAAGTTATGTATATACCCCCCCCCCCCTCCGTTGAAGGAAGTCTGCATACGCCACTGCTTCTGGTATACAAGAATGAAAAAGAAAAGTTTTTTTTTTTTTTAGATATACACGTAACAGTAAAAGGTTTCTGTAATCATGCTACGGATAGTTTTAAATTTTACTTTTGAAGTACCTTGTAAATGCTGTATCATAAAAGTACTTTGCAATTAGATGAAGGTTTTTACTCTGTGATAAACCCTCACTTTTCGACTTCGCTACACATCTGAGATACAATTCTATTGCTTCGAACCAGAGACATATTCTTACTTTTTGTTTTGTTTCACCAAACCATAAAAATACATTAATACACATGAACAGCGAACTATTTTTGAGGTTTCCTCGAACCCCGATTCCGAGTATATGCCCACGGTATCCGATCCTGCAGACGGTAGGGCAGCTTTTCTAACCCCCTGCCGCGTTCTGGAGTACACCAGAAGGGGGTCGGGTGCTCGGTCGCGTGTCCCATCTGTTGCGTTTCTGTCATCCCCCGATTTCCATGTGAAACGTAACCTCTTACAAATCGCTGCTTTTGTTTTTCCAAGCATCAAACGGGACAGGAAGAACTAAAAACCCAACCCCAAAAAGTTATTTATTTAAAGCAAAATTTCTGGCTAAGTCGGTCGTAGTTTTTGTGAAAAGAGTGTTAGCTGTCATGTTTGTTTCGCGACTCGGTGTTTGGTGGAGGATGGATTTTTACAAGTAGCACTGTAAAGCGTGTTTTTTGTAAACATTGCCATGTTTACTCGCGTAATAGTCGCACCCCCGTTTTGAAGCAGAAAAGATCGTCAAACTGTTTTCCCCGCATGAAATTCGCAGTCGCCTATTTGACCTTCATTTAGGTCTATAAAAATATCGCTAAGAAAAATGTCCTTTTTTGCGTACAACTGATGAAAAGGTGATTTAATTTACGGTGGATAATGTGGAAATATTTGGTAAATTAGTAGTTTTACTATACCAGTAATGTTTTAGAATTAGAGTGCATAATGTCATGTGGTAGATTTCCCCGCATAGTAGTCGCACCTAGACTTTCACCATAAAAAATTGGCAAAAAAGGTGCGACTGTTACGCGAGTGGCACGGTAGTTCATCGTTCTGCTTCTTGAAGGATAATCGCGGAGCTATATTAGTGTCACATTTATATTTGTTTCTTCTACGAAAGCTACGACTTTTGTTCACTGATGTCATTCGCTTATGGAGGAACAATGAAAAGGGAATATATTCGTAGCTGCCAACCTTCCCGATTTCTTCGGGAGATTTCCCACCACTAATTTTTACCTAGCAATTCATGCTTAAAATAACGCCAAAAATTTAGTACAAAATAAAACTGTTAAAAAATTGTGGTGGGAAATCTCCAGAAGAAATCGGGAAGGTTGGCAGCTATGCTTCTGAATTACTGTGCTTCTGAAATAATTATGATAATTTAGGATAAAATCATAATTGGTGTTTTACGTACAACACTACCCCGCAGTGGTCCGTTTCAATTAGAACACCGAAAGTGAAGCAACAACGTCAGCTCTGGTCAGCACATGAGAAGGTGGCGACCTCTCTCGACTGACTGTTGCCGGACCGTGTAAGCTAAAAAAGCTTCTGCCCTTAAAATCCGATGGTGACTCTCACATGTCCTTTTGTTGAACTGAAACCTCTTGGAGTGCCATCCAGGTACAGGTCTCTCAACTGGGATTAGTACCAAATTAGAAGATTCCGTTCCCCTGGAGTTTACGTAGCCATAAACCTTAAGGATGGGTTTTATCCTGTGGGTAAAAAGAACGTACGACGCTATTCTTTGTCATGAAAGTTTCAAGATTCGGTGATTGGTGGCATTATTAGTCCCCGGTAACATTCCCGTTCCGTTTTTGGGGTTGCTTATAGGGGAACTATGGGTTCTTGTTGCAGAGTAGGGATAGACCGCGAGATAAAAAATGGGCCGGTATTATTTAGCGAAACAGCGGCAAGGCTTTGTCTCTTCTCGCAAAATCTTCATATAGTAATGATAAAAACATATGTCTCGCCCCACAAAACAGTTGTAAATCCCTATTTCGTCTTGTATCTCGTCCATCACTATACTACAGAGGACTGAATTTTAATTCCAGGACTTGTGTTCTCTGGTGCCAGAACATTTCAAGGAAGAACATTTCAAAGCGCAATCATCATAATTGTGAAAATATTGTCAGAGGTACACCGAAAAACAAAATTTTTGTTTTCACTCTTGAAAAATTATGTGTTTAAATAGCGTATCTATTAGACTTTTTATTTCAGTCTGATTTTAAACTAAATTCATAATCAAAGTTTATCAAATAATTTATAGAATAATAATAACGGAAGTGTGGTAATTTTGACCAAATTTTTACTAAATCAATAATTTCTGTTTAAAAAAAAAGTCGAGATGCAGACTGTTATGTCCTATAAAAACCGATTTGGGGTCATTTAATTTTGATTTGATTGTTTTGATTAAATAAACAAAATTTTTCAAACTCATTCTTGCTTTGTGACTGCAGCTGTCCCTTATGTATTACCTTGACTGAAGTTTAGCTCTTGCAATTTCACTGACAGTTTTTTGACGTCTGTAAATGTAAGCAAGTTTTTTTTTAAACTCATATTTAAAAAAATTTTGAAAATTGAAAATCAAAACTCTATTTTCCGACGTGAGATAAATTTCTGATCATCTCTGCGCACCAACCGTTCTTATTATGACTTGACTTGGCCTACGAATTTTCGCCTTTGTAGTTTCGCCGACGCGTCTTGGAACAGAGCAAGATTAACAAATTAATTAATCACAGCAAAATTAACGATCGTCATGTTTCCTGAACATTCATTAATCTAATCAATAACGATTGATGTCTGACACAAATCAAGAATGTTTATCTTGGTCTCCGATCTTTTTCGGTGTTTTTCCGCGTCTGGATTTTTCAAAAATATCATCTAAACTTCTAATTCAGAGAGGGATTAAAAGGCGGCAGAAAAAGATTTTCTTCCGCATTTCATTTGAGTGTTGTTTAATCTAGAAGGATAGTTATTCAAAGAGAATTTATTAATGTCCTTAGTGGGGAAAACTTCCGGAATATTAATGCTTTTGACTAAAACGCTGGTTTTTATGGAAAGAAGATAGAAATTTTTCTAATTGGCTCTTGCCAGATACTTGATAGCATCTCTAGTCTGTGGTTAAGGAGCTGAATAGAAAAAATTTTTGCTCTTCTTGAATGAAATTACGATCTCTGAATATTTACCTAAAGAAGTTAGGAAAAAGAATTATTAAGTTAGGCACATGTGTTGACTAACTTGTTTTGTTTGTGTAAGTGTTTGTTTTCAAAGAAGATATCCTTAATCAAAAATGGTGCATAAGAGGTGGTTTTAAAAAAATTGGATCTTGCTGAAACTAACATACAAGTATTTCTGAAAGATACTAAAGATTGTATAATTGTATAGTTTGGGAAGTACTACGTGATTACCTTTATCTTAAATACAATGGAACCTCCCAAGTTGGACACCTCTCTTATGTTGGACACTTTTCTGAGGAATGGAAATTGTCCATAATACAGAAATATACCTCAATAAGTGGGACACCTCTGAAAGTTGGACACTTTTTGAGGGAACCGCAGGTGTCCAATTTACGGAGGTTTCACTGAATAAGATTCATAATTTCAAAAGTATAAAGTAGACTATTTCCCTTAAACTTGTAGTTTACACTGTGTATTTCTTGAACAACGAAAAACTCTAAAACTCACAGATTTTTACTAGCATGGTCACTAGAAAATAATTTGTACGTGATGACAAGCATACACGAGGAGTATCTGCTTAAGGAAGAGGGATGCCTTTGTTGGAGAACTTTTTTGAGGGGTTCTAATGCGTATTCACGTTGCATCTGGAGAAAACCGACCAAAACTCTAGACCGTTAGATCGACAGCCGCGCGGTAGGCCCGAACTCGGGACCTTCGCACTTCAGTCGTCTACCATGTTCGGTTTTTTATCCACTTGGCTGTGGTGGGACCGTGAAATAATTTGAAAAAGACTGAATACCTTAAAGAGACACATATACGTATAACCAGTTGTCAAACAATTTAAATGAGATGTTTGAGATTTCCATGAATTCCTAAATAAAAAAATTTGAGAAACTCCCTCATATCAATTACTTATAGCTTTTTCAAGCAGGAAAATGTACTGGAAAAATTAATATCAATTGATATTACCATACTGGAAACCGAAATCACCTTTATTTGAATTTGAACAGAAACGGAGATAGAGCGTTAATAAGTCATTTAAAAGTGCGTTGAGAAATAATTAAGCTTTAAAAATAATTATTACAGTAGACCCCCTACAACACGGTAGATACGTTCCGTGTTGTAGGAATTCGTGTTATATGGATCCGTGTTGTACGGGTCCTGAGCTATGCTCCACCTCGAGTATAAATCACGCTGTTCAACTACTGCACACCTTATTTGAGCAATTTATTTCATATTTCACTTAAATACTGCTTACTTGATACAACGTATGCACCAGAGATAACTGATATGCACTTCCTCTAAATTAAATCGGGTTTAAATTTGCAGATTTATTTTTATAAAACGTTCCATTTCTCAAGTTGAAATAGAATAAAATAAATCATACAAAAGTTCTTTCAGATATGTTTAATGTACACCACAATTAGAAAAAGAAACATTGTTTTCTGATATTCGAAGATAGTTGTACATTGCTTTAGCTATCTCGTGAATATGGCATGATAGCATTACATTGATGATATCATAATACCATACTATACGATATAGCATTATTAAATTATCATTAAGATCTGCGATCATTCAGTGTCAGAAATATCATTAAAACAGCTTCATATCGATTTTGAAAAGTTCTTTTAATTATTAAGATCAAAAGGACTTAAAATTTTAGGAATTTCTATGAAAATAGACCCAAAAGCTACAATATTGATCGCATAATTTTCTCTATTTTCTTCTTTGAACTGTTAAACTTGTGTTCAAATACTTAAAAAAAAGGAAGTAAATTCAAATATATTTAACAACTTTTCAGCACATTATCTAAAAAAGGTTTGATTGAAAATGTGAACTTTTTTAGCTCGGGCCTATATATATATATATATATACGCAGCACACTTTTTGTTTAAAATTTTAAATATATTTCTGAAGTCGAAAACTCAGCCAGTCATTTCAAAAACAATGTAAATCAAGTCAAAACTAGCAACTCCAGGAATTAATAAAAATTTTACGACTCACAAATACGCTGATTTTCAAGGATTTTTTTTTAATTTATGGCAATGGATAGACTTCAGAGTACACCTATAATAGAACTATTTGAACATTTCACTATACAATGGAGCCTAATTAGCTGCAATTTTTCAGTGGAGAAACTTTAAACCATGATTTGGTTCAGTTTAAACACCAAATCATGGTTCAACGCTTCTCCATAGAAAGGTTTCTGGGGAAATATTAATTACTATTTGTGATGAAGATTATGCGTGTTTTCATGCAGGGGCCATCGAAGTGGAATTTTTCCATTGCGTTATGAGACAGTGATCTACCAAGAGAAATCTCCGTCCAAAAAAGTTAAACATGATTTTATTGCGGATCGGTAAATTCTTACAAAGTTATTGGATGGTAAGGGGGCGGGGAAGAACGGCAAATTTTACCAGCGCTTGGATCTTCAACTGGAGCTAGAGTGAAGTTCTTTTTGGAGCGAAGAAAAAGAAAAAAGAAAAGAAAAGAAAAGAAAAGACGCACACATCTGGAGCGTTTAAGAATAAATCAGTGCACTAGTTTCATAAACCAAAACAATTAGGCGCAGAAATTTAAAAATGTTACCAAAACGTGTTGATGAATAAAGTTGCCAAGATCCAATCGTGAGAAAATGGCAGCTTTAGCAAAAATTGACAGTCTCTCCGAAAATTATCAGCTGCAAAAATGAAATACATTCTAACGTATTGAATAAGAATAAATCTGCTGTAATAAAGCACAAATTACCGAAATGCTTTGAGCGGGTGTGGGGGACTGTATATAACATGCACCGCACAAAATACAGGACAGGGTTTATATGCCGAAAAATAATATGTAATGCAATCACGCCATTGTTAACAGTGGACGGGCACACAGGTATAGATACACAGGCTATGGTGCTGACATATTAGCCACCTCCATTTACACAGTTGAGTCTTGTGACCATATTAGTCCGAGATAGCCAGTGTAAGATGGTCACACGCCCTAGGTCACATGCTTTTTCGAGTGCGAAAGGGTGTGACCAAAATGTCATCACCGCAGCCTGTATATCTCGTCAGCCACGAATAAGCTAATGATACTTTACAAACATTGAAACCAATAATAAATAAATTAATAAATAAATAAAAAAGCATGCTCATGCTTTTAAAGTGACGTTTTTTGTTCAAAAGACTGCATTTTAGTTCTACTGGGCAGTAAATATATAACATCTTATCCTTTGAAAACAGTTTGAATCCCGCGCGTTCTACGTAGAATCTGCATTATTCCAGAATTACGCACAGTTAAATATTTTACTCAAAGAAAATCTACGATGAAAATACGATGAAAATAATAAAAGAAATAGAAGCCATACAAACAAAATGAGGTTATCACAGTGCTGTGCTTGATTGGCCAATCAAGATAAAATTTTCCCGTGTTGAATAGCTTTTGAAAATTTTTCATAATCAACCAGCAAAGAAGACTTTCGAATAAAGTAAATTCACTGAAAAGTCTCATTTATTCATGGTCAGAGTCAGGGCCTCAACTAGAGCGAGGCACTTGGCACCGCCACCGGAATTAGGGGCGGCAAAATCCTTTATGGCTCCAAAGAGAGGGGCACCAAAATTAAGGTTTCCCCGGGAGCGGGGGTGTAAAATTAAGTTTTGCCCAGGTTGACGTAAACTCTAGTTGCGGGACAGGTCGTGACAAATGAGTTACAAATGATCAGGATGTCTAAAGGTGAATTTTGTATTGAAACGATAAAAATAATCTTTTAAACGAAGTATGACTGTAAATTTAACAGTCGCCGACAATTTTGGCTCGAAATTTCAGACTGCTCACGTAGAAGTCAATTGTATTGTCCTGTCCGATTGTACATTTGTTTTAAAATTTGAGAATTTTTTTGACAATATAGAATTTTAATTGGAAATATATACTACTTATGGTATTTTAATTTATTTGCTTAGTGCAGTTTAGCAAATTTGTCAGAAAAGATTCAAGTATGATTGATTTTAATACAGCACAATGATTTACGTTATTTCAAATTGAACATTATTTCTTTAGAGTTCACTTGTGAATTTTGGATTCAATAACACACAATGAATATGCATTTTATCACAGTCTTAGAAATATCATAAAATTTTAAAAACTGCTAATCATATCACGTTTATTTATTAATCTTCAAAAATATTGCCAGCGAAAATATTGCTTTAAGAGAAAAATTCTACCAACACCTTTTAAAATCGAACATTTACAAATTCATTCTCGAGACGTATAATCTTTGACGTTAATTCCTTAAGACTATCTCGCATATTGCATGCATCGCATTAAGTAATTTAAGATGTGCATTTTAAGAACAAACAAAATCCGTTATTAAATATGCGTTTGTGTTATTTAGAAAACTTATGAAATTTTATTTCAAGCAAACAAAATTTTTAGTTCAATTTTTCTTGCAAATAAGGAATTAGCTCATCTTTAGAGCATTCATATATACATATATGGTGAAGGTAAATCACAAAACCAGGCTGATATGACTAATCTCTTTTATTCTGAAATAAACTATCGTGAATAGCATTTGTTATGTAATATTTCATTCAAGAGTTAAGGTACATAATTCAGTAGATTATTTGTATTACAGTGGCGTGCGCAATGGGGGTTTGGGGGAGAGGGGGTGAATTTCCTCAGAGAAGAAAAAATTCCGTACCCTTTTTAAATTTTAACATAAAGATTACGCCTATACCCCCCCTCCCCTTCATAAAAGCTGTGTAGGCCACTGATTTGTGAATTCTTATAAACTAGGCAATAAGGTTATTTTGAAAAAACAATAATAAATTGGTGCTTCTAATGAAGAGTTCCTGAAATTTGAGTCGAGGATTTTTGAAGATGGTGTATTAAAATTGTTACTTGATGTTTATTTCACATGAATTTATTTCTATATGGAATACTCATAGTATCAGTTTTCTAAACCGGACTTAAAATTACTTGAACGTTAACTTTAATTTTGTTTCTTAACAGTATTTAATGTAGAATGTATGAAAGATCGATCATCCTCAATTTTTAAAGTTTTAATGGTGTTGTAAGGTATTATTTAACCGTAAAACTTCTCCTTTTAAAATATTTTCCTTTCATCTTTTTCTTTCTTTTATATATTAATAATGACTTGGTATATGTCAAAATATAATCTGGAACTATTAAAGCTTGAAATAGTGTGTTTACTTATTGCTTTAGATATAACGCATTTTTAATAGCAAATTTATTGAATAAGGCCAATTGAAAACAGTGTAGACTTTTTACTTCATTATCTTAAAATTAATAATGCCTATACTATGCTATAATAATAATGCATATACTATAGCTATGCGAATTGCAGTAAAATTTGAAAGATTTTCTATTTCACAAGTGAATTTTATTTTTATTTTAATCCCTTATGCACCTGGTTGACTTAGCATTAAAAACACTCAAAACCAGTAAATTTCTTGTGATTTTGATAGACAACTATCGCCCTATAGTGGGCTAAATAAAACAGATGAATTAACATATATGATACCGCTCACATTTCTAAAGCACAAATTTCACGCACAGTAAAAATTTATCAGCGTAGTAGCAAATTTTTTTCATTGTAACTAAAGTCTAGAGTAAAAGTGGATGATATGATTTGAGCCATTCAAGAAAATGTTTAGTTATTTATTTATCTTTTAGTAAATTTGCACGAAAAAGGCTGTCAGTTAGCTAACGTCAACATTTGCAATTCCTTTAGGCAAAATGTTTTCTATAAGAATGTCTATAAATGTCGTTTGTAGCTGAAAGCAACTATTGACATCCAATAAATTTCTGTTTCATTTGAAATTGATACACTTGATAGATGAAAGAATTTATGATTGCAGTCTATAATTGAAGGGCCTAAGATTTAAATTTTGTGTAAAAAAGCTGCAACTCACATACAGACGAAATTAAATAATAGTAATAATAATAATATTTCAAATGTTTTAATTGAAATGTTTATTTTCAATTCTTTAATAAACTGGTCTTAGCAGTTTGCCAAACTGACTTGCCTTTTGTAATAAAAATTCTCAAGAAACCTCGAGTTCATATCAAAATTAAAACAAAGAACTTTGTATTTACTATGCATACATAAAAAGGAATACGTGACGTATGTTTTGGGTGAACCCTTTGTGCCACCCGAAACAAGCTTCCATTATTGTATATGAGTGGTAAATGCAAAGTTCCTTTTCTATTATTTCTGACTAGCTTTTTATTTAGGTTAAAATTCTGTACTGCAATTTCTATACTGCTGTTTTAAATGTCATAATAGTATGTTCTAAGATCTCTTGTTAAAAGATAATTAATTTTATACACATTTGGAAAATTTGTTATGGGTTGTATTGCTTTAAAATTTGAATCATAGGAGAAAAAAAAATATTTTCAAAAGCCGCGCAGCGTAAGTAACTACAAAGCAAAATAACTCAGTAAAAAACTTGCCGTATAAATACATTTAACGTGAGAAGCCATTTGCTGAGAACAAACAAATCTGTTTATAAACAACATGCAAAGTTTAAAATCTTTGTCAATAACGTTGATAAAAAAATACTCTGCTTGAATTTTCTAATCGAATCTTCAAGCTACTCCTAAGATTCATATATAAAATATATTTTCTTCATCTTTTAAAATATCTCGTCTGCTGGCCATGGGCTTACATAAGATAAAGAAAAAAAAATCGTAATGAAATCACTCTAAACCCCTCTAAACGCTCCGATAAATTCGTTTAAAAGCATTTCTATTTTTAAGACCTCCCTCAGTGACGTCTTAGCTGTATTCTAAAGATGCACAACGATCGATGTACATTTAATAGTGATGAAGACGAAACAAAATGTTTGTTACTTCTTGTTGTTGTTTTTCCCTCCTACCTTCCACTCTATTATAATACACTCTTAAATGGGACGAGTTGTACGGAATTTTTCGTTTCCTAGACAAATAAAATAACGGTAATCTTGTCTTGCTTGACAACTTCGATGTCCACGCAGAGGCAGTTGTTTGTTTTCCCGGGAAAAAAATTCCGATTCCTTCCCCCCCCCCTCCCTTTTAATGCCAGAGCTAAAGCTAGAAGTCAAAGCTTTAAACCGGCAAATCCTTTTTAAACCCAAATCGTATTCTTCTGCTTCAAAAAGAAATCCAGGAAAATATTTCTGTGGAAGGAAAGAGACGCATTCTTTGGCTTTTTTGAAATGCATAATGATTCCTAGGTCTAGAAGGGAAACGCAGCTGTAGACAAGAGCCCACTTTGCTGTCTACCCTTCAGGGTTACCCCTTTAACAAGGGTAAACAAGTAGAGACGCAACTCTCTTTGTGGCTTTGGCGAAGATTTTCTATAAATATAACATCTTATTATAGTATAGCTTTCTTAGCGTAGAAAAAGATGTATATGTATACTTTAGTAGTCTTATTTGATATATGTATTTCTCTATTTACTTGTTTTGAATATGACTGTAAATTTTTTCGAGAATGTAGAATGGTTTGAATTGATACGAAAACTTTACTTTTTCTGGAATTAAAGAATTCAAAAATGTAATAGGTTTCACAACAGTATAGGGCTTCAAAATTTCCTCCTTTTTTAGGTAATGATTCTTTAATTTTTCGATTAATCATTTCTGTAAAAATTAGAAATATTCACAATGTATCATGCAAAAAAGTGTGAATACTAACTTGAATCCTTGAATTAATTTCAGAAAAAGCTACAAACTTTTTAATTTTAGTAAATTTCAACAATTATCTTTGCTAAAGAAACACTTTTGAAAGTATTTACAGTGTGTGGAAATAAAACGAAAGAAAAATATATGTAAATAAAGGATTAAATTAGTTTTTTTTTTTTTCCCTGGTAAGTATATTTTGATACATCATTAATAAAAGTAGTTCAGCGCTTCACCATACAATGGAACTAAATTAGCTGCATCTTTTATATGGAGAAACGTTTTACCATGATTTGGTTACATTGATCAGTTAAAGAGCAAATCATGGTTCAAGGTTTCTGCATAGAAAGGTTGCCGCAATTTCAGCACCATTTTATGGCGAAAAGTTAACTACTTCTGTTAACTGTGTACAGATGTTATATGCTACATATATGTACACTCGTGATGGTTTCTCTCACATTTACATGTGGGAGAAAACTATTTTTAAATTACTGATATGAATATTTTAAAATAATGAGATGGAAGAAAAATTTTTAATATTTGAATAATATTTAAAATTTATCTTCTCTATCTCCTGATAAAGGAAGAAATATGTTACTTGATTCCATGTGACAAGTTTTAA
The DNA here is from genome assembly GCA_038373885.1 of Cheiracanthium punctorium. Taxonomy (NCBI): domain Eukaryota; kingdom Metazoa; phylum Arthropoda; class Arachnida; order Araneae; family Cheiracanthiidae; genus Cheiracanthium; species Cheiracanthium punctorium. Next base: position 330,645 of record JAWZYV010000377.1, read on the forward strand.
TTAATTTATATAATAATGCTTCTTAAAAACTTTTAGCCATATATCACATATCTTTTGTTTTTATTGATTAACATAGTTCGTAAATCTAATTCTTGACTGAACAAAATGCAAATATTTAGTCAATCAACTTCTAATCAGCTCTGTAGTATTTTAATCTAACAGCAAAATTTTCAATCAAAATTCTTTTTCTGTGCAAAAATTTGTGCTTACAACGAACTGTGTAAAAAAGGAGAGAGAGAAAGAAAGAGAGATTAAACTATTTTGAAAAAATGTTTAAAAAATTTCACAAAATTCTATTAATTTGGACACGTTTGACCAATAATAATGTCTACTTCTATCATTAACAAAGGAATTATAAATAATTTAAGAAATATGCCTTTCGACTTTACAACACTTAGATTTTGATAGTTCACTTGGCTTATTCCCAAACACAAATTTGATGCAAAAATCAAAATTCAAGGAACTATTAAACTTACGATTTTTATATGATTATGACATTGTAATGTGAATAACGCTATATACGAAATCGTTGTTTTAATACTTGTAAAATATTTCAAAGTAGCAAGCTAAAATCACGTAACTTTAACTGTTTAATTATACACACTGACATTATAATCCGCATATGGCACATATATTTGTAAAAATGTTTTCACAAGTTAAATACAGGTTTTCAAGATTAATTGAGGAGGTCCATAGTGTGTATTTTTCTGAAATTAGACTTAACACTTATCTCAGGTATTTTCTCTTTTACAGTGTTTCAATTAGTGGAAAAATCCATTGATCGTAAAGTGCATTTGTTGCAATTTTATCAATTATTTTTGGCCCTTCATCACTTTTCCCCCACTTTCATTCATTAGAATATCTGCAACAATGCCTACAAAGGTAATTTAAGAATATACAGAAATGTCATCGCTTAGCAGGGCGTAGCCTCAGTGTGTTTTAGTTGCCTTACCAGTTTCAAAAAACGGTACATTATCTTTACAGTTGTAGTCTTCCATAGTTTCTTTCAAGAGAGTTTTAGCTCAAACTCAGGATTTCTGAAACAATTGCCATTCGTTTGGAAGGTCACCTTGTTTTAATTTTTTTTTCCCACACACGCACACATACAAAGCGTATCTAATACTGTATATTACCTGGAATTTTTCGAGGAACTTAAGAAGTGAAAAAATGATATCTTTAAGCAGGATTTATGGTTGTGTAGTTGGATATTTCTACAACATCTAACGATTGTAGTGCGCTTACAACGCTGGAGACACAGGAAGTGAAAATGGCCTTGGTGTCTTCCACAAAGATGTTCTTTAGTTAAAATAACATACTGCGTATTTGTGTTGTCCATTGAAGTGACGGTACGACAAAATTTGGCGATGAGCATTATTTTCGGTTTATCAGATTTTTCCGCACATTATTTTTTAAATCAATTAGCCACGACTTCGAAACACGGTCAATAGATAAGGCGTGACGTTTTGACTGAGTGACCATTACCAAGGACACAGTGGCGTAGCCAAGAGGGGGATAGGGGGTCACAACCCCCCCCCCCATGAGGAATTTTTTGTTATACAAAATGTATATTCTTCGCTCCCTTATCGCCATATATATGTGAGTGGCAGTAGTCGTAACCCCCCTCCCCCCATGAAAAATTTCTGGCTACACTACTGCAAGGACTGATTCTATCTAACAAAATTTAATTTACCATCCACAATAAGTTTGGAAAATACACACACATGACATGAGATCTCAATTAGACGAAGGTCTGGGATTGATGGCGTTTGCGTAGGAATAAAGGTATTTGAAATTTAGTCAGAAACTCCGGCAAGTAAAATCAAACTCCGTGAACATCTTATCAGCCAAACAGTGTACAGGTTGTCGAGATAGTGTACAGGTTCTACTTTGCTAAACAGTGCAAAAGAAAGTATCGCCCCCTAGTTTGTTTCAAAGTTGTTAGATTATTAATAATCAAGCAGTAACAAGGGGCAGCTAACTGAAGATATTTTCCTACTGAAATATTTCCAAGCCTTTTAAATCCAAATTTCTATACATTTATAAAGCATTTTTACTATAAAAAATTTAAATTCATCATTTTTAAAAAGTTGTATTTTACTTTTAAACAAACTTCATTCATAGCTTTACTACTCTTCGTGCGTAGTATATAACCATAATATCGAAGCGTGACAACGAAAATTCGCTGCTTTTAGCTATCGTTGGAGAATCAATGAAAAACGTGCGGTTTCTTAAAATATGAACAATCATACGACCCTATGCCACGTCAAAAGAATTTATTTGCTCAAAATGTCAAAAGAAAGTCAAGTTTTCGATATCCTCCATTCAAAGAGAGTTTTTATTCTTTCCTTTCTCCTGAAGTTATATATTGCACGACGCACTTCCAAGAGGCACGAAAATGTTTATACCGGCAAAAAAAATGAATTCATACTTCGATTTAATTTACTCGGGAGCATCAAGATGTGAAGATATTTATTCTTCTTCATACAAGTCGTTTTCTTCGGTAACGCGAAGCCATTTTCTTGTGCAGGGAGGCATGTAATGCGCCAAAGAAAGCGATAAACTCCTCCGGTATCACTCACCTGGAAGATCGCTATTCATGTCCAACAATGTCCTCCACCCTCTTTGGGTCTGGAGGTACCCAGGCAGTTTTCTGGCTGTTTGCGCCGTGATTATCTTTTGTGTGGCTCCGAAGACGTCTTCTGGAGCACCGTTCGCACCACTTTGCGACACAATTTGATACCTCTCACCCCCTCTTTGGTTAGACATGATCCCCAGGGTCACCCCCTTCTTTCATTGTGACTGTGTAACTGAAATCGGGGCGCCCAAAAGAAACTCAAATATTGATAAACTGGACCTCCCTCTGGTGTTCCTCACTCAAGATCTCTGGGGTTCCTCACCTTTCTGACTATTCCTCCAGTTGCCGCTAAATTGTTTATTAGTTGTTTCCATTCGAGTTTTATAAATATCCTAGACGACGGTACATAATAAAGCTGTTGGTACCTGTTGTGAACTACAAAGGTGCTTCGCCGTCTTTATAAATCTGTCTAAATTTATATCTCAATATATTTTCTGACGTTGTGGCATGCTGCGTTTTCAGAAGAGATTTTACAAAACCACCTATTTTCCTTTTATGCCTGTAGTCAATAAAATATATGAAATATATTATGAGAAACCCGAGTTTATATTAAAATAAATAGGTGTTAGGGTATGCCGCTGTTAACAATTTTGAACATTTGATTTAAAGCTTAAATTGGATACCATAAATAAAATCCCAGAAGTTAAGGAATTTGGTGTTTTTCTTTTGCAGTCTTGCCGCTTTGTGACATACAAATATTATGATTAATGATGAATTTAAAAGTTCAAGTCATGGTATTTGTGTTTAATGTAACTTCTTCATTAAAATAGATGCTATAGTAAATATTTCAAAATACATTTATCAGAGAATATTACATGACATTTTATTCAAGAACTCGTTTCCTCGAAGTACTGAGATGCATAACTTGTCATGAATCGCGAATGATTAAAATAGCTTCGAATAGCTTAAGGATTTCATTCATTAGCTTAAAAATGTAAACAATTTCGCACACATATGCCTAGAATCACCGCCTTTACAAAATTTTAGTGCGTGCTCTAGACCAATGTTTCTGAAACTTTTTACATCTGCTGACTGGACAAAATAGGAAAAATTTTTCACCCAGACAGTTTTCTGGCTGTTTGCACAGTGATTATCTTCTGTGTGGCTCCCAAGACGTCTTCTCGAGCACCTATCGCACCACATTGCGACACAATTTGATACCTCTCACGCCCTCTTTGGTTAGGCATGATCCCCAGGGTCACTCCCTTAGTCAGCTAAATCCCCAGCGTCAGTTCCCTCATTCAGTGCAGTGAAAACTATACTGATCAGAATGCTACAAATTTAGCAGAGATCTTATTGCAACCATGAGAGAAATTTAAGTAAAAAAAAGTAGAAGTTTAAGAATCACCACCAGGTGGCGTTTTACAATGCTTTAGTGCGAATAAAACAGACAAATAACAACTCTCAAACGAATAAAACGATGAAGAAATTGTGAAGCAGTCACTTTGTACTGCTGCGCGGTTGGAAAATTTGCATATCAGCAACTATAAGATTGTAAAACGCCATCTAGTGATGACTTTTTGAAATAACTATCTTAAACTTAGATCTCTCTCCCATGGTCTCATTAAGGTTTCCTGCAAAATTAGAAGTTTTCACTTTACACTTTTCGGAGTGGGGTAACTTTAATTATGAGCACCATGTATATATGTGAACAACAGGAGAAATAACTGTTGCATAATTTATTGATTGGTAAAAGATATTTATTTTTCCTGCTTTCAAAAAGGAAATTTGAACATAAACACACAATACTCAAAATGTGATATGAAATTATTGGTTTTTCTTTTTTTTTTTACTGTAACAATGTACAGTAGAATAAAAATGCTGCAGTCTATAAATATTGCACCTATACATTTACGAAATATTAAAATATCTTTACGTAGAACTGGCGGATATTCTACTACAAAGCAAAGATGTTATAAAACTCTCTAAAGAAGGCTGTACAAAAAAGAAAATGCAGAGAAAGCATACAGAAAGTTCGAAAATATTTGAATAAAGTATAATATAAAGCACAGATATTTCAATTAAAAAAAAAATACTCAAATTTGATAAGCAAAAACGTTTCATGCATTTTCTCAAAATAAAAACTATTTTCACCTTCTCTGTGGTTATTAAAATTTGGAAGACACTGTAAAATAAAAGTGGACTGTAACATGAAATAAGATAATCAAGCAACTCTCAACTGTGTGCTTTGAGCCGAAATTTACTTTAGATATGATAAATCACTTAAAATATATATACCAGCAGAATAACTTATTTTGTTCGAATTGGATAATTTAACTTTGCAAGCGTATCTGTGAAATTTAGAAGGGAATGGTTTAATATTTTAAAAACGTGCCTTCAAATATTTTCCGCTATGTTTACTGAATTTACAGTTGTTTAATACAGTAATTAAGAGAAAATTCTTAAAATTACTAAAGGAAATACTAAATTTTAACAGTATAGTAAACAATGTATGAAAACAAGTACATTCATTTTCATTTTTCTCCAAGATAGGTGTTTGAAAGCTAATATTGGTATGCAGAATGCCGAGTTATGCATCAATTAGGGAAGGAAAAAAATTAATCGTTTAAATTAATCGGGTAATTATGAACCTTCCCCATTGATGAACTAGTTTTTAAATAGCATTAATGTTTGTATTGGTAATGATTTTTCTTATGTCATTAATATTCATATCTCTCATGATTTTTATATCGGCCATTGATATTCATTTCGGTCATGAGTCCACATCAGTCATTCATTTTCACATTGTTTATGTATATTCACACCAGCCATTGATATTCGCTTGGGCCATTAATGTTCATTTCAGTTTGATCTAGCATTAATGTTTATATTGGTCATGATTTTCCGTAATAGTCATTAATTTTCATATGGGTCATGTTTTTTTTAATATCTCATTAACGTTTATGTCTGTCATGGATATTCAGATTGGTCACGGATGTTCACATAATCATTAATGTTCATATGAATCATAAATGTTCAAATAATATTGCAATCATTAGAATTATAATTATCATACGCAGAATAATCATACAAGTTTGACCTGTAACAAATAATATATATATATATATATATATATATATATATATATATATATATTCTATAACATAATAAATCAAAAAACCGCTGAAATCCCAAATTTCTGAACTACGCAGTTTTAATTCAATAGGAACAAAGGAATTCGCTTTCAAAAACTGCAATTACTAAACGGTCACCACGCGCGGTCAATCTGGCGTCTTAAAAGTCATAACAAACCTTGAAAAACCGCTGCCCAGAATTAGGGATCTGCCAATAATTACAACGTGCATGGGTCATGTGACACGACCTCAAAAGTTAATAAAAGGGGCTGGTGCAGCCCAGCAGAGACTTTTTCGCGTGACCGCAACTGCCAAGGAAAGATGTATCAAATTGTCTAATAAAAATAATGTAACCCGCAAGATCTCCTTTACTTGCCCCGACTACCAGTACTTGCAGCCACGGACGGCCGGAGAATCTGTAAGCCAGGGTCCCGAGTCGCCTCGCCTGGTGCCCAGCGCCGAGAATGGGTCTCAAGCAACCTCGCCTCCTCCGGCACACGACAGCAATCTTCCCGTAGCCGTTTAGTGCTACAATATAAAGACACCAGGATTTGAACCTGCCGTTTAATGCTACATGTATATATACATTAGAGTTTCGCTTATCCGACATAAAGGGGCCGGTACAATGTCGGATAATAGGGAGAGTCAAGAAAAAGTTTCTGAAACGTTAAGCTACATTGTATCTTGGAAAATTATACATACATATTACACATTGCTGCCTTGCATAATAATTTTGCTCTACAAATACAAGAAAACAATGGAAAAAATGAAGTAAAAAATGAACTTACAGTCACATAATTATTTATTGTCTGAATTTACGAGTCCTGTGTTACACTTAAAGTTCCGTCCTGTGAAGATTTAAAGAATTTTTTTTTTTTAATGTTAGTCTGTTTTCCCCATGAGTGCCGTTTCTTCACTGCCAAACCTTGCCATTTTTGCAGAATCATTATGTCAATTCCTGTAGCTTCCGTAACGAAAGTCGGATAAGCGAGACTCTACTGGCACACATAACAGTATTCAATCTCAAATATTATGATTTTCTTTCTTTCGTTAATTTTTGCAATATTTTAATGGTAAAGATTTTAGTACTTTAATCTCCCAAACATTTATTTATTTACTTAGAACGTGCAATCATGCCGCCACATTTTTCATTACAACACGGACCACTTGCATTACCCTGGTTCTGTGATTCTGATGCCAAGGGAAACGAGAGATAAAAAAAGATTCTGAGAGATCTCTTGCTTAAAAAAAAAATTAAAAAGAAAAAAAGAAGAAGAAGAAACATTCAATGATAGCTTTCTTATCAAAAGTGAGATTAAAGCCAATTTCGGATCACCAAGACTCTAGCGTTTCTTCTTTCTTTTCAGAGCCATATAGCCGTTCAGTAATCGAGCAAGAATGATAAAAAATAAATAAATAACGATAAAGAAAAAGAGATGGAAAAAAAAGAGGAAGAAATGTGGCTAAAACGCGATGCGTCGGGTAAGTGCTAAGAAAAACTGTTTCCATCCTAATAACAGGGCCGGCTCTAGAATGACAGAAAGAATGAGGGTCGGAAACATCTTCCGAAGAGGGGGTGCTCCTTGCTTCATAGTGTCGTGTTTGTAGCTATCTCCCATTTCGTTGTTTGCATAGCTTTTGTCGTTCTTTCTCCCCATAGCACTCGATTCCATTGTGACGTATCGAAGCGCTACACACTTATGCGAGTTTTGTAATAAAAGTATAGCTGGGAAATCGCGTGTTATTGAAAACTTTTGGGAATTTTCTTTTTTCTTTTCCCGAGTTGGATGTTATTTCTTGGGCCCGAGCGATGTACTTAATGCCGTTTCGTTGTTGTCGTCAATTAAGGTTATTCCTAAGAAAGAAAAAAAGAAATAATCACATGTCTCTCGAACAGTTTTGAAAACAAGCGAATGAACAATTTTGAAAACAAGCGATGTCAGAGAGTTGTTAAATCAAAGAATAGAGGGAATTTTTTTTTTTTTAAGGTACACTACGCACTCTTAGGGGGCTTACATAAATTATTTCTCACATTTTTACGTAATGTAACAACCTTGATTATAATTTTTATAAAAGCCTTACTCAATTTTAACTCACAAAACGTATCCATAATGGAAGCCTCCCTTCTTGAAATAACGATGCGAAAGCCAGCAATGTAGTTTTTATCAGTGTCGAAGAACATCAAAGCCAACGGTAGACGACGTTCTGTCTTTGTTCATATGATTTGCTTATGAGGATGCCGCGGCGGACGGAATTACTCTGAAAATCGGGTTTTAGGTTTTTGTGGAGCTTTGTGGACTAATCTGGCAAATAATTATAAATGTTTCGACCAATACACAAGATGTAGCAAGCGGCGCGAAAGTTCGAAAATTCATTTTAACACGAGTGTGATATAACAGTGTCGTTGACCCCTTTCTATCTACCTGTCACAAATGCCACATTTGGTTATACCTTTCCTCCTCCCATCGCGCGTTACCTAATTTATGAAAGCCAATTTGATGCCTTAATCAACTTGGATGTCTTAATCAACTTCTAGGGGGAAAATATTAAACAAAGGAGGTCGCGTAGCAAAACTAGCTGATGTGACACCCATTTAGAAAAATATGGCAAAATGTACATCTTGCGTAAAGACAGTAAAAATTTGTTTCTTAAAAAATTACTCAATTTTTTTAAAGAATAATCATAACTAATCTACATTAAACGCTCTCTTATCTAGAGTTCAAACTCCCAACTGTTTTCTATATAATTTCATACTGTATAAGTACACTAAAAGTATTATAACTAAAGAGATTGCTAATGTAGTAGTTCGGATTACGCTTCCTTTTGCATGAAAGCTATTTGGCATCACGGCAGTTCCCAATACACCCACTCCTGTTCCATGAAGCTATCGTGTAAACACAACCCACTGTGAGGAATACTCAAAAATAGATTTTATTTTAACGGTAAATAAATAATTCATAAAGTACAGGAAGGTTATAATTAAAGTTACCCTGTTTTGAATTGCGTAGAGGCCGTTCTGATGAACGTATATCATTGAAACTTGTTAAATGCGTTATGTGGGCCAATGGGGAAGAGAAATCTGCAATTAAAATAATACTAGTTTAAATTTCGAGCGACAGATGGGGTTTTCCAAGTAGAAAGGACGTTATACAAATTCGGAGTGTTTTAAAAAGGCCAATAGACAGTCGTGTCACATAATCATCCTTTTTTTAAAATGTGAACTGCAGTAATTTATTAGCAGCACTGCGAGAATATCGACGCTTGAAGGGCATTGACCGTGACTGACGAGAAAGACAGGCTGGGGTGCTGACATTTTGGTCACACCGTTTTGCCAACTAAGAGTCATGTGATCTAGGGGGTGTGGCCATCTTAATCTGAGCTAGCCACAGATGGTCGCACCCAGTTGGTCACACGACTCTTGGTTGGCAAAAAAGTGTGACCAAAATGTCAGCACAGCAGCCTGTCTTTCTCGTCAGCCACGTGCACAAACCCTTTTCGTAAGCATTTCAAACATAGATATTCTCGCAGTGCTGTTAGTAAATTACCACAGTTCCCATGAAACTACTTGATCACTAAAAATCGTTTTTCTTCTCTAAAGTTATGGTGAAAAAGAATTATATATTGACTACTAGCCTTTTAAAATGATTGTAACTTCGAAGCCTGTAGTACCTCAGGTAGCTTTGAAGCAAAACTACCCGAGGGCTATGCCTAGAAGGGATGCCTTGGACAGAAACTAAGGGGCTCTAACACTTATTTACGTTACATCTGGAGAAAAGCGCCCCAAACTCCAGACCGTTATATCGACAGCCATGCGGAGGCCAGGAACTCTGAACCTGCACACTTCAACCGTCTCCCTATGTTCAGCGTCTTGGACATTGCTCCGCACTACAGCCTTCATAAAACGCTCCAAATTTTCATAAAATCTCTCTTTCTATGCAAAAAGTACTTCTCTGAAATATATTTCAAGGCTGTTAATCATAACCGCCCTGAGGTGCAAGTCGTTATGTTTAAGTCATGAAAACTTTGTTCTGCAAGTATTACATGTATCAATTAAACCAATTCGAAGTTTTTTTTAGTAGATGTGACAATGTTTTCTCATAAACTTAATGCACAAATAGAAAATTTATTTAACTAATAATAACAAAGGTACTTCAGAAGAAACTGTAGTTCTTATATCTGTAATGAATATGCAAATTCCATCAGATGTTTGCGATTTGTCATAGAAAGGTGATATCACCTAGAAAATTTCAAACTGTCCTTAATTACTGGAAATGCTTCCGTCAAAGTCAATGTCGAGTAAATCAATCACCGTTAAGAAATGACATGTCATATTTAGCAATGTATTTTGAAAGGATGAGGGTCCTACATTCACATAAATCAGGCAACAAAGAAAGCAAGAACTAAAGTGTTACTTGATTTTAGTAAATGATTCGAATTAACCCTTTGTTGCATAGAAATAATCGGGAAAGTTAAAATGTTTGTGTCTTTCACATTTGAAGTAACCTCAGAACTATTTTTTACGAAATCCTTTTATTCAAGTTTTGTTTTAATTAATCTTTATAGTTTGAATACTTGAGTAAACAGCATGCATATACGTAGTATGCATAAAAATGTACCACTTTTGTAAAGTAGAGTGGACACGATGCAATAAAGGGCTTTTTTTTCTAGATGTAACGAGAATACGAGTTAGAATCCCTTAAAAAGTCAACTGCCCAAGGCAACCCCTCGGTAGGCAGATTCCCCTCATGTAGGCTTGCCATAACGTAAACAACAACAACAGCAACAAAGGGCTGATTCTTGCATTAAAGAAAAACGTAACTTTATTGTGTGGGCATTTATAGTAAGACATTTAAGCCTCTTTTTCTACGTAATTTGTACAATTGTGAATTTAAATTAAACACGTCGGCAAAATGCAATGTCACGAAGCCTCTTTTTCTACGTAATTTGTACAATTGTGAATTTAAATTAAACACGTCTGACAAAATGCAATGTCATGAAGCCTCTTTTTCTACGTAATTTGTACAATTTTGAATTTAAATTAAACACGTCTGACAAAATGCAATGTCATGAAGACTCTTTTTCTACGTAATTTGTACAATTTTGAATTTAAATTAAACACGTCGGCAAAATGCAATGTCACGAAGACTCGGTTGTATTGTAGTGCTTTTATGGAATGATCTTACTTCATGTTGACCACCGTAAATAATATACTGCTATCTTCAATGATCATTTTGACATGAAATAACTTTTAAGAATATGCATTCCCTGTCTCTTTGTCAATTTTCATAACATTAAATTTTAGCGTTGCATTTTCTCTGCCAGGAGATGTGTTTTAATAGCAGTCTTAAAGTAGTTATTGCATATTGAAAGGTTTCGTGCATATTGCTCATGATATTTGTAGAAAGTAAACCACCTACATTTTTCAGGAGCTATGATAACTGGAGGTTTAAGGTTTAAAGTTATATTCCAAATATTTGTCAAAATTCTCCTTTTTATGTGCGTGTTAGAGGCAATTGATGTTTTAAAAATATCGCAGGATACCCAAATATTATTAAATGTTAAATATAAACACGTTTCAAAATTTTATATTATGCATTTACATTTACTTTAGTTCATTTATAAAAAATAAATGAAAAATAATGGATTTAAGGGATACAGTCTTAGGTAATTTAACCGACATTTGCTAATAAGATGTACATTGTTCATGAAATATTTTTCGTTTATTCTTCAATAATATTTACTTTAATTAACATTTTAATGTAATTCCCCTTGCAAACAATATTACTTAAGCCTGTGAGCCAATTATTTAACAAGTTATATTAAAATTTATTTTTTACAATTAATAAAAAATTGTCAGTTTAAGCCAATTTTTTAGAATTCAGAAACCTATACAGAGCATCATAGGAGCACCCACGGGGGGAGGGGTGTTTTATGGGGGCTCAAGCCCCCCCCCCTAAAGGTGGAAAGTTTGAAGTGAAAAGCATTAAAAATTGAAAATTGTCCTTAATGTATTAATATTTTTCTTTTTAAAAATTGCCTTTAAATTATTTCTAAGATACTTTTTACAAAAAAAAGTTAGTTTTTAAATAAATACTTACAGTTTGTGTACGAAACACAGCTAACTCGGTTTCAACGATACTGAAAATATAATTATTTGACTATAAGGAGTTACACTGTTAGTGCGCTTGTAGTTTCATGGGCAAGTCAAGCGGCACAGATTATTTTGATGCTATAGGAGAATTATAACTATAATCGAGCTCACTATAGGCGAGTTCAGCAAAATTTGTAGCCCAGCCCCTCTCCCCCCAATAAACTAAAATCCTGGCGTAAAATCCTGGGTGCGCTATTGCAGAGCATGCATTTACACATATCACAAAATATTTTGTCAAATTACAACCAGCTGGTGCCGTGAATAATTACTCCAGGAAACTCACCGAGTGACGTGTAAGTCCTTACTAACTTTTATAATCACTTCATTTACTTAATAAGTTATGTTTAAATCGTGTTAGTTTATCCTATAAAATTTTCATTCTCAAATCACTATTTTTCTCCCTGATGTCCTCCCATCGAGAGATGGATGAAAACGTAACAGTATAACTTAATACTTCACAAAGTTTCGGTGCTTTTGAATAAGTTATTATGTTTGACCTGCATTATATTTTCCGTCGTCTGCTAATATTCTCTGACAAGCCCTACAAACGATAATTACGTAAGTAAAAGCTCTTTAGAGATTGTCCGCACTTAGATAATTGATACACCCAGGGCGTCAAGAATTGCTAAATACAACAACATTATCGGATTACCACGTGTTTCAGCAGTAATTCTTTGAAGTGTCAATATATTAAATAAATATAATTAGATAATGTTTGTTATTTTTGGTTCGGGTAAAATGCCATGGGAGTCTTCTGAAACAAAGGTAACAGGGTCTTAATACTAAGTGGGTCTGAAAATAACCAAGCCCAACCAACATTTTGGAGAATTTAGCCAAATTTGTTTTCAGGGTGGAGACACATTACTTGAATTTTAGGATTTAAGCACCCATTATATACATACATATACATATACATATACATATAATATAATACATATATAATTTCTGATTCATTTAGACTAGATTTTTCTAGTGAAAGTATTATTGTGTTAATAATATATGTTTAATTTTCAGTAGCGATTAAAGGATTATTTTGATGTAAAACATTTATCAATTAATTTTTTTATGTGTGTTATTTTACGAGACTTTTAATTAATTTTTAACGGGTTAATCACGTCATAGGTGAATATCCAGTTAATATATTTTATAAACGGACTCTGCTACCTTTTCTCGATTAAAAATTTACTAAATATTCCATGATTTTGCTTTTGTAGAAATATTGCATCAAAACAGTTTTATTTTTTTTTAAACATTTGCCAATTAAATCTTCTTATGTGTGTTATTTTATGAAAACTTTAATACTTTTATTTTTAAGTTTTCAATAGACCTATCTTACTCGCATACACAAAAAAGCATTTCTTTATGAATACTTATTTATTTATTTTAGGTGTATATTCCGAATTGCGACTGTAAGATTATCGTATGCAGTCGTCCTGCTCACTTCCTCAGATGCGCGTGTCCTCATATTTTGTTCGTAACTGTTGTCTATTTTACTTGCAACAACTTAATATAAGATACTTTACGTAAAACATGGAAGAATTTCTTCGTCAAATCGCACTTCATAGTAACTGACGAGATATACAGGCTACGGTGCTGACACTTTGGACACCCCCCTTTGAACCCGAAGCGTCGTGTGACCAACGGGGTGTGGCCATCTTGGTTCCAGATAACCACAGTTAGAGGGTAACACCTCCTAGGTCATACTGCTCTTCGGGTGTAAAAGTGTGACCAAAATGTCAGCACGGCAGCCTGTATATTTTGTCTGTCACAGCACTTCATTACTTTACAAACCATGCATTATGCAAGCATGAAATTTTCCCCCTTCTATGCTTAACCAAGCAGTACAGCTTCTTTACTATTATTTAAATAAATAAAAAATAAATAAAATAAAAAATATAAATAAATAAAAATTACCAATGCCTTGTCATTATAAATAAACAATACTATGACAACGGTGCTTATTCCCAGGGAGCTTCTTCTCTCCCATATCCCCCCCCCAAAAAAAAGGCATTTTAAACATAACTGATTTTTATTTGTCTGACTAGACGTGCCTCTCGGATGAGGAGGCATTTCTTTCAGGCTCTCTCTATCGCTGCTATTTGAACCACGATCTGCGGCAAAAAGTTATCATAGCATGGAATCATCCCTTTTCCGTTTTATTTATTTATTTATTTATTTTTTCAGATAGTCCTCATCCCTGATCTGTTCTCTCAAATACCGTCCGACCACAATGGCGGTGTTTCCAAATGTTTTTGTGATCGGAGACCTGCTCACTTGCACGAAGAAAAATTCGAACTTCTCTCTCTTCTTCGCATAGAAAATCTTTGAAGGAGAAACACTTCTTCCTTTTCTTTGAGAGCTCCTGTTACCGGACCTGCACTGGGACCCGATGTTATCGGCATTGTCGGCCCGAGGCGCCAAAAGCTAACAAATGTCGCGTATTTTTTCTCTTTGTACCTTTTCGCCGAAAGATCCGAGTCACGTGGGAATGGGGCTCGGTACTTTGAGATTTAAATTATCTTTTGTATTTTGATGCGATGGATGCTATGCGTTTTTATTTAACTTGATTGACTGCGGCATTGCTGAAAATATTCTGATTTAGTTGGCTGAAGTATGGATTTTTAATAAGATAATATAATCTAGTGTAAAATTGTGACTACTGTTCAAAATGTTGCTTTTACATGAATGCAACAATGCCAGTAAAAGTATTTTCGGAAGTATAAGATCGAAATTTTTATGCTAAGCAGCAAATACATGAATAAATAAAGACAAGGCAATTATATTTCAATTTTGATTGCACATGACTCAATTAAAAAAAAAAAAGCCCCTTTTATTACGGAGATTTGTTGATCAGAAGTTTTATATGGTCTAAGCATCTTAGCTTGTAGTATTTGTTGAACACTAAGAAGAAGAAAAGTGCGAACGCGAAACTGGTACAAAAAGTTCGATATTTGTGGTGACAGGGACCACTGCCCCTCAACTACGCAGTGCGAAGAGCTGTTAGATTGGAACAGTGATACTGCAGTTGAGTTGCTCATACGAAAAGAATTGCTTAAATTGGTTACAGTATAACATTGCAATACTTAGATAATTTTATGGTATATCCATCTGAAAACTAATCCAATGAAATGCTTCTGTTAAGGACAAAAATACGCATATTTTTCTTAACTAATCAGTCTTAAATTTTGCATTGCATCCATAAGAAATATGAACAGAAAGTAAAGAAACTTCAAATAACGGATGGTTATCATAACTGTCAATCTCTTTTATCCCTAATGTACGCTTGTTGACTATTTCATCCAGTTTTAAGCATATCAAAGAATGCCGCACTTTTCGCCCGATGTACTTTCCAGTAATTGGTATTCTTCGGGGGAGACGATATTTAGTCCGTGGGCCCTAATTTTGCACTGTTTTTCATCTTACAAATTAACTGCGATTATTGCTGCTAAGACAGCTTCCCCATTTTTCGCGCATATCCCGGACTTTATTGACAGGTTTCTTCACCGTTATTCTAATATATTCAGCGCGCAGTAAGAGGAACAAGACAGCTTCGGCATTAAATGATTCCGCTGAAAAAAAAAATATATATATATATATCTATTACCATCCTGTAATTCTAATTCACTCCTGTTATAACTTTCCACGCCATAGAAATCGCGGCATTTTTTTCTTTCTTTTGCATGCGTATTTCTCCGTTTAGAAGGACCCGTAAGCGACCGTGTCGCTGCTATTACTTCCAAAGTCTGGTCGTATTGCAAGAGTAGAATGGCGAATGGCCTCGACGCGCTGATGGCAATCCTGGTTTATGGAGCGAATAAATCCTTAATAACGACACACCAAGATCGGACCCATTTTAACGATGATCACAAATCAACGGCCTCCGACTCGTTTTTGCACTGGCCCGGCCGATCTCTTACTATTGCAGACATTCGACTTAGTGTTTGTCGTTTTGCTTTTACCTAAGCTTATGTTTTATCTGTTATATATCTATATATTCTACGGACGAGAAACTCTTGTGTCTCAGCTTATCTTCCACTTCAATAGGAAACCGCACAGGGTCTTGGTGGTCTTTTTTTCTTTCCTGGAGGGAGCAATATATGATTTAGAAGTTTCTGCTTCGATTTAGGTGACTTAACGGAAGATATAACTCGTGGAAACAACTAAAGCTAAGTCATTTTGGTGCATGCAGACAAATTAATGACTGTGAATGTTTTAAAGTATTGCGATTGCTGAAGTGTGTCGAAGTTGAGGTTTAGTATTATTGTTGTTGTTACTTATTTTCGTATCGATATTTTTTCCATCCGGAGGAAAAGATTATGTTCAGATGACTACATTAAATAGACGTTGTCAAAAGAATATTTGTCAGGGTGAAATAATAGTTCAATTCTGAATACTATAAAACTAAAAATTTTGAAGGAAGTGCGTTAGAAATATTTATAATTGTGTATTTCTATGAGTAGGTAACAAGCAATGATTAACAGGCTTTACTCTATGTAAGCATTTCAAATTTCAAATGAAATTTTATTCATAATCTTCATCTTTGAAATCTGTATTAGACGTCTAATAACCGTATTGGTAGGAACCAAGCTACTGGTAAAACAATGCGTTTAAAAGTGATATTAAAACTCTGAACTCCTGGTCTACTTTGAAAGATAATCAAACGTCAACCCCAGTTTTTGCATTGATGAAGATTTCTTATTATTGAAGATATTTTGCTTTTACATTTCGGGGGGGGGGGGGGATGTAGTCGATTGAATTAAAAAAATTCTTTCGTGTATTGAGATTGATAAATTAAATATTGTAAGTTTTATTTTTAAGGGTAAATCTTTTCCCGTAAGCTCAAAAATAAAATTCCACCTTTTTTTTTATAGAGCATACTAGTAGAAAGCAATTTTTAAGAGTGAAAAGGAGTAGATATACTGTCAGTAATTAAGGCCAGTCTATGGTTTAAAAACCAGAATTAATTTTGTTGAACATATATATTTAAACGACATAAATATATAAATATATATATTTATATTGTTCGAAAAGTTGTAGTTATTTATAATTTCCTATACTACCCTTGTGATCATAGAGAGAGAATAAAAGACAGGGAATCGAAAAAAAAAATTCTCTTTGTGAACTGATAAATAAGTTTTTTATGAGCTAAAAGTAGAAAGCTACTACTATTAATAAAGACAGAAAATAAGTGGTACTCATTCATGTGTGAAAAAAAACCCTGCTATATAATTAAACGAGAGCTGCTCAAACGGCTAAAGAGCCATTCTATATCACACTTTAGGTCCGGATTCAATTCCCGGCTTTGGATTGGATGTTTACTTATCGTCCCTTCATGGGGGGTAACGCTGGCCGCCAACTGGATGCCCTCAGAATTAAATGTCCAGCAATTCAAGCCTTAATAGTGGTAAAATGCTTAATGAACAAGTACCCTCCCTTTAAAAAAAGTTATATGGGAAAATCCACGAACATCATTCAAGAATAGAAATCACCATCTAAAAATAAAAAATGGTCAAAAACACATACTGCTAATCGATTGCTAAGAGTTAAAGGCCACAATATCTATTATTTTCTATGATGAAAAAATAATTAATCTATAATATAGATAGAAATTATGAATACTGGTATTAATACTTAGAGGACTCTGAAAAGGACAAAGAAAAATTTTGCTTAAATGAACGAGAAGATGCTGCAAGAAGCCTTATTGGATTTTTCAATAGAAGGCAGATTATATTTAGCTTAGTTGGAATCACAGCTTCTTTTTTATAACTTCGAATTATGTGGAGAAAGCTGTTTCTGGCACAACAGGAAATCCATTCACAGAGTTTAAGTAGTTAAAAGATGGTTTCAGACGAATAATAAAACACAGATTTCGAAACAGCTAGATAGAAAATCTTTTGTGAGTATAGTTGAAAACAGCTGATCATTGCTAGTTAAGAAAATTAATGTTGATGAAGAGCAGTTTGTGTCTGGGAGAGATATTTTCAAACAATTCCTACTAAAATTTAGCAGCATTATAAGTTATTGCTAAACATGAACTTTTGAAGTAAGAAAAATTTATAGTGGTAAACTCCACATTTTTTATACTTTTCTACATATTCTTTGCTGCCAACATCTACGGATTATAATTTTGGACTACTTTATTTTTACGGACCAATGTTTGTATATAAACAACATATATTTTAAATATTTTTTTCAAAATAATAACCAGCTCACACCTCATACTGAAGAATCTTGCTATATTCTAAGGCGAAAACTGCTGTTTACAAAAAGTGATTACTTATATACCATAGACATGGAAGCTGTGTATATTTACATTGAGTCTCCCAGGAAGAATAGTGACTTAAGAACCATTCTATCACGCCTTGTGCTAGGGTTCGATTCCTGGCTTGGGTTGGGGTGTTAAATTGTCTGTCCCTTCATAGGGGTAACGCTGGTCGCCCATTGGGTGCCTCCATATTGAAATGGCCAGTAGTTCGGGTCTTAGAAGTGGCGAAAGGCTTGTTACCAGTTGGAATTTTTTTTCCCCTACGGGGTATGTCATTTTTGCAGTAATATTCTTTGTGTTTTACTAAATAATTATATATATATCTTTGAAAATAGCAATTTATTAAATGTTAACTAGATCTTATATTTCCTTAACGTTTTTGAAGTTTCAACATTTAACTGTAAAATATCGCTCTTGAAAAGAGGGAGAAATATTTTACAGTTAAACAAAAATACTTGCAAAAATATAAGTTTCTTAGTTCGTTACTTAGTTTTTTATATATAAATATTTTACGGTCTAAAGTTCCATAATTTGTTATTCTCATATAAATCTTAGCATAAAATAGTGATTAATGACAAAATATCGTGAAGGAAAGCTTTAATGAAAAAATAATTCCTTTGAAATATTTATAATTTCGTAAAAACTGAAACAAATATTAACTTATTATATTTTTTAAAGATAATTAATAAAACTGCTGTCCCCATCTTTGGGAATTCAACTCAGCATCGATTAAGTTATCTAATAAAGACTAAGGGGAATACTTATATGTATTTCGAATAGTTAAACGCCTGGATAAGTCTGCAAGCACAACTGCACTGTAGTTAATTTTTCAATATAGTGCCTCTTGACCTATATTTTCACACACTATAGTAAATTTAAATAGCATTAGTAAACTATAGAGATCAGTGCTCCTTGCAAAGAAAAATAATTAAAAATTAAAAGGAAAGAAATGGTGTTCTATGCACGAACTAATTTTTTTGTTTTAAAGTCCCACCTGCAGAAATTTTCAATTTGATTAATACCGTTCAAATCAAATTATTACGCAGATATGGAAAAACTGACGGGGGTGTAGGACGAATACAAGATGAAGTTAAAATTATAAATATCTCCTTTTAATAAATTTGTGGCTGGGGTGGTGTTGGTGGTGGTGGGGGATTCATTATAGAAAGCTTTGTTAAATTACCCACATCGGTATTTGCTGGTAAAATGTCTTTTATGTTACGATAATGCAATATTTTTTCTAAATGATTTCCTTTAAAAAGGTCTAAACCAAACATTTATTGAAGAAAATTTTCTCCACCATGCTAAAATATACTCATAAAATGAAGTTAAAATTTTAAGGACACATGCAGCGGTGGCCAAAATTGCGGATACTTTTGGAAACTTTTTGTTTTTTGTTTTTCTGAGTTCGTATACGTATTAAAAATGCTATTTTTGACAAAATGCAAACTCTTTTGCAACTTTTTAAAGATAATTTAATACTGATTTCAATACAAAACACAAAATTAAAATATTTGCAATACAAAAATGTCAAACGGCAATAATTATCGCGATACATTAGATATTGAAGACCGCAGTGAGTTATCAGCAGTTTGTGGGGTAGCCTTAATTTTTTCCTAAAGTTTTCACATCGATGTTTCATTGAGCTGACGAGAGTTTTAAGCTCAGAAAAATTACAGGAATGGATTTGGAAAGTTAGAAATTACAATCCACTTCATCACTGCATTTGTTTTTCAGATTATAATAATTAAAACTTTTATTCTATTCCACATTTTTAAATTTAGTTTTGTTTATTGAAATCAGTATTAAATTCTCTTAAAAATGATGTATGAGTTTGCATTTTGTGAAACGCAGCGCTTCCTATAAGCATACAAAGTTCGAAAACCTAAACATTTTCAAAAGTGTCCACAGTTTTCGCCACCACTGTAAATTATATAAAACAATAAAACGCAAACCGACAGTCAATGACTTTCTTTTTATTTATTTAATTAAAATCATTTTGAATGAAATTTTATCTAATTTAAGTAAATGAAATAAAATTGATCATTTAATACTGCTGTATAAAGTTAAGCTATGCATAGTAGTCGTATTAAAAACATGAAAAGTTAGTTTGAGGTCTTGAATATTTCATTCCATGATTTATACGGCTTTTGTAAAACAAAGCATTTAAAAACAAAAAAAATGTGCTTTGGAATAAATTTCAAGCTTTAAAATCCCCAAGGATACAGTGGCGTACCCAAAGGGCAGGGGTAGGGAGGTCATAATCCCCCATGAGGTATTTTGTGCCTTACAAAATGCATATTTTTCACACCCTTATCCCGCACACGTATACATATATATATATATATAAGTTGCAGTAGTTGTAACCCCCCCCCCCCATTAAAAAGGTCTAAACCTTTTAATGGGGGGGGCATGAAAAATTTCTGGCTACGCCACTGCAAGGATATATAAATAAAAAAACGAAAGAATACATATAAATGGAATAAAAGTACTATCTTATATGTGTCGTATGGAGGAAATATTATATCATTAGAGACAACAGTGAATGGAATAGGTCCTAAGTTCAAAATCGAATAAATGTAAAAGATAAATAATAAAGAAATTATACAAAGGTGCTTCACTGTTCACTGTACATTTTTTATATTAGGTCTTCAGATTATTCAACACTTTCTTTATATTATTATATTAGTAAAATTCAATGCTACTTAATTCTGTTCGTACGAACGCTGGTAACTGAATATCTGACGTCTTTAACATACTTACGTAAATCTTTGCTATGTTCTCTATGACAGAAGTCACGAACTTCTTTTTTAAAAGACATGCATTTTAGTGCGGAGGTTATCGTTAGCAACACTTACGCATACCTCGCTGATGACACGATAACGATGAATTGTGGCTTTTCGATTTTTCGATTTGATAAGCAAAGAGCGTAATCGTCTATCAATTTAAAGATCTAAGACACGTGGTTTATTCCAGTTACAAAATCGTGTTACAAATGCCCAGGTAATAGGGAGTTGGTCGCTTAAACAGTTGGATGCTCTGAAACAACTTTCAGTAAATCAATCATTCCCGTGTAATGGCTTTTGAATGGATATTGTTGTAGCGAAGACATAGATAACCTCAGAATTTGGAGAAGTCACCTAATAAAGTGTATTCTATCGTTAAAATTAAGCTTGACAGGATTACGAGCTCTTGTAATGGAGTTTCAGTTTCTAGTTATCGTTGAATTGTGTGCAGTTACGCCTACAACGATATTTTGGAAAAAAGAAAAAAAAAAAAAACCTAGGTTTACATGATTAAATTAAATCCCCTCATGTATTTTTTGATAAATACGCGGAATTTTTTTGTTTTATTTTACTATATATATTTATTCATTTAGTTTGTTGATTCAGTATAAATTTTCACAGCTCTGTGTCAATAGAGTAATTTTGTCATATCAACAAAATATTCCGGTGAATCAGCAATTTTTTTGTTGATTCAACAAAATAGCACTGAAATTTTTGTTGATTTAACATAATTATTCGATTAAAATAGTGACAAAAAATTGTTGAATTCAACATGTCTCTTTTGAATGTATCTTTTTAAGAAATTTCTGTGAGGATCAAATTTTATACAACCCCTTACAAATTAGAATGTGAAATTGAACTTTCTCCCGTGACTTTCGAATTGAGATTTGCTTATGTATTTTGATCGGAGGAACACTCTACTTCGATTAAATTTGTGGAATTGACAAAATGGTAGAAAAATATATGAATGTATATATTTTAAATAATGCTTCATAAGTGAATCATAAATTCATTTTGTTGTAGCAATTGTAGATGTGTAATGGATTTTTGAAACTTGTATGGATAATGGTATTTTTAGATTCTTTGAACTGTTCCGAGCACAGGTATTTTATCGTGAATAAAGTAAAGTGTGATTTCTACGAGGCTATCTCGTCTCGTCTCGCAGTGGTAAACCTCTGTCACTACTCGCGTCTCGTCTCGCAAACACTTTGTCGCGTCTTGCGTCTCGCACGATACTTGCCTGACTCGTCTCGCGCGAGACGCGAGACTCGTAAAATTAAGAAGTGCGATTTTGCTACCATATTTTTAGTAACATTAATACTATTTTATTGAAAAATAATATTAATAATACCAATTAGTTAAATATTAACATATTAGCACATATATTAGTTACTGTATTAACTCATAGGTGCATGCATAGGCGCACCCACGGAGGGGGCTATGGGGGCTGAAGCCCCCCCCCTAAAGGTAGAAAGTTAGAAGTGCAAAGCTTTAAAAAATGAAAATTGTCGCTAATGAATTATTTTTTTCTTTCTTTTTTTAATTGTCTTCAAGTTATTTCTAACCAAAAAAGACATTTATTTAAGTTTTTAAATAAATGCTTACAGTTAGTTTACGAAACACTGTTAATCTCGGTTACAAAGTCACTGAAAAGAGCAGATAATTATTTATGACTCCATACCAAGTTACATTGCTTGTGGGCTTGTGTTCTATGGGACAGTCAAGTGGTACCGAATATGTAGACGTTATAAGAGAGTTGTAACTAATCGAGATCACTATAACCGAGTTCAGCAGTATTTGCATGTCACTCAGCCCCCCCCCTAAACTAAAATCCTGGGTGCGCCACTGAAGAGCATGTCAAGTGATAAAAATTTATTCCGTCACACTTAACTCCATTGAGTAAAATAATAATCAAACGGAGTATATTTTTACTCAATTTTTGACTTCAAACAGCCATTCTCCCGATTGAGTAAAATTTGCTCAATTCATCGACAAAAATCAATGGAGCGAAAAATTCTCAATTTTTGAGCATTATACAACAGCTCCATTTAGGCTAAATAATAAGCAAAAATGAGGAGTGTCTGTCCTTTTTTGATTAATATAACTGTACTCAATTATGATTATTATTTAAGCTATAGAATGAGCGTTTTTGCAAAATCAGCCCTTTTTTAATTAACATATCTGTACTCAATTAAGATTATTATTTTAAGCTAGAAAAAGGGTGTTTTATTAAAATTTGCTGTTTTTGATTAATATATTGAATGATTCGTTTTCTTCATTTTTTATTACCAGAGCTGTAATCTATGATTATAAGCCCGAGAAAATAAATTTTAAATCAAGGCAAATACATTATAGAATATAATTTCACTATAGTCTCTCGTTATAAAACGAATTCACAGTACAGTCAGAATACAGAAATGCAATCATGGTTAAACCAGCTGTGAGATTTAATGAAAGCAGCAACCCAATTTATTGACATGAAAAAGGTAAAATACTACTTACTCACTTTGGGTGGAGATGTCATAACTTCATTTGTTTTACAACAGCTTTTTATAATCCAATCGTAAGAAACTATGTCATAACTATGATGAATAGTTTGACATAGATCAAATAATCGTATGAAACTATGTATTGTCATTAAAGCGAAATCTCAACCTAAAGCATCTCCTCCATATCTAGGCTGAATTTATTTCACAACTCTGAATATGAAAAAGATGCATTTGGTATTCGGATAGAACATAAAATTATCACCAGCGAATACACACACAACTATGCCCGCGTTTGTTACTATGAACCGTTATCCGTTAAGAGCGTTGGTCACGTGATAGTAATAGGATATGGGTCGTGGGGAGAAAGACAGAATACTCAAATAGAGAATATTTTTGTGAAAATTGAGCTAAGTAGAATCTAGTGAATCGGGAGGATTGAGGCTAGTTGAGGAGATAACAAATTATTGTCTTTAACGAGTATTTTTTAGCGTAAAAGGATTTAAATCAGCCGATAAGAAATTTAATCAATAAAGGAGTGTTAGTTTTAATCAATAGATTTAAGCGTGTATATATAATGTGACATGACACCGAAAAAATATTTGTTTTTATTTATTTATTTCCGGAACTGCGTAAATGTAATATGTATCATTGGAGTTTCATTTGCTTTTGAAATTCTATAAAGCTTTGAATTTTGTTAAAAATGATGCAGAGCTCAGGAAATGTTGAGCAAACGAAATTTTAATCTAACTAATCTAATTTTAATCTTTAATCTTAGTAATCTAACTAAGAGACTCCAATATGCGAAACAGTGAACTCACAAAAGTTTAAATTGGGTACGGGATAATTATAGTGAAGCTTGCTTATCCCCCCCTCTCCTTTTAGTGTATGAGATATGGGTTTCATATTTAATCGGAAACCCGGGTTTAACCTGTTCATTCACACCATCAAAAAGAAGAGACAACAGGGAAGACTTGTGACCCGGGTTGTTTCTCAACAGTGATTTTTGAATGCTCCGCGGAGACCCAGCGTTGTGTTAGAAAAATCGCTCCAGTCGATCATTCATTTACGTTCGCATAGCGTGATTTATGGTGAAAGAAGCATTTTTAATAACTGATGAAACATTTTATTTTTATAAATACTAATTTATTTAATTCTGTAGCTATGAAGAAGCAGTATGAATATTTCTTATGAATATCGACTTGGAGTTTGAAAT
This sequence comes from Cheiracanthium punctorium, assembly GCA_038373885.1. Classification (NCBI taxonomy): domain Eukaryota; kingdom Metazoa; phylum Arthropoda; class Arachnida; order Araneae; family Cheiracanthiidae; genus Cheiracanthium; species Cheiracanthium punctorium. The sequence continues at coordinate 355,258 of JAWZYV010000377.1, forward strand.
AAATAAAATTTATAACAAATTTTAGGTTATTTATTTTTTTTTTTTTTCAGATTCGTTAAAGAAATGGATATGAAATAATATAATTACGTGGTGCCTCAAACAATGAGATAAATACTGGGTGTGCCACAATTCCCTCCAGGAAGACTTATTAAATATATATATTATCAATACAGCAACAAAGTTGACTTTATTGGAGAAAGAACTGTTACAAGTTTTATTTTACAAAAGTCTAATATGTGAACCTTTCGTGACAGCGACGGATTAATGCAATTTTGTCGGGGGTGGGGGGTAGTGCAGTTAGTTTGTCGGTGGGGGCGGTTAGTTAGAAGATTGACACATACATCCATTTTATGGTAAAATGGGATATTTTACTTTACTTTCTTTTTTCTCAATTGGGCCGGTAGTCCCCCCCCCCCTTATAATCCGTCCTTATATCGTGATGCGGCAGATATCAAGCCTAAAGTCAAATTTTTCCCACACCCACACACTCCTTTTAACATGGTAACAAATGCAGTTGCGATCCTTTGGCGTAAATTTCGTCTTTGGCACGAACACACAATCTTTTAGGTAACCCCATAAAAAAGTCGCCTGGAATTAGGTCCGGAGAGCGAGGTGGCCACGGAAGAAGGCGGTTATCGTCGGCAGAACCTCGTCCAATTCGAAGACGATGTTCCCCGTTATTTGTGAAACAAAATTTACAATGTTTCTTTCTTGGAGAAGACTTTACTGGAGAAAGAAACATTGCAAGTTTGTCTTTCTAGGAGAACAAACTAACTGCTTCCCCAATTGAGAAAAAAATAAATTAATGTAAAAGATCCTATTTTACTTCCATAAAATGGATGTATATGTCAATCTTCTAACTAACCGCCCCCATTAGGGATGGACGCGAGACGACTTTTTGCGAGACGAGACAGAGATTTACAGCTTTTTTGAGGGACGAGACAAACATTTTTAACATTATGGTATAGGGATTTTTGCGAGACGAGACAAGCTTTTCGGCTGTTTTGAGAGACGCGAGACACCAATTTTTCGTCTCGCGTCCATCCCTAGCCCCCACCGACAAAATTGCATTAATCCGTCGCTGTCACGAAAGGTTCACATATTGGACTTTTGCGAAATAACTTATAACATTTCTTTCTCCAACAAAGTCAACTTTTCTGCTGTATTGGCAATAGATGTTTTTTTATAAGCCTTCCAAACCCAGGAGGGAATTATGGCACACCCTCTATTTATCAGCATTTCGCCTTTATTTTAGAAAAAAAAAAAAAACACTGAAAAATTTGTGAATTTTCATCATAGGCTTGCACAAATTAATGAATATCCTCTACCCCCAGTGGTATAAGAAGGAAGAATTTTCAACATAAAATCCAGGATTTTTTTTTCAACATAAAGAATAAGCCTTTTAGCATTATGTCCATGACTCAATCCCCCTCAGAGGAAGTCTGTGCACGCCGCTGTCACCCAATGAGAAAGTCTAAATCCTAGTGACTCAGTTGTCATAAGGACAGAGTGACTCAAATCCAAGTGATTCAAATGAACACGTTAGTGTCTTATTTACTCCCACCTGTTTGTCTCAATTCGTTTCTAACACGTCACGTCAGCGATCCCTTCTTTCTTCCTCGTTGCTTTCCGACATGGGTCGTTGAATACGCGATGTGCATTTCACCGCAGCGACATTAAGCGATCTGGGTTGTGAAGTAAAGATAAGTCGCCAGCAAGACATCATTTTATAAACAACTATCTGAAATCCTTTTTCTATGATTCAATAGTAATAATAATAATGCAAAGCCGTTTCCTCTTTTAGAGAAATCTTGCTGACTTAACAATTAAATAAATAAAATCTAATAAAAAAAAGAAAGAAAGGGAAAAAGGAAGACGATTTTCTATTGAGGAAAAAATATCTGCTTATTTTCTGGTGAAATACCTTCTTTTTGAAACTCGTCCGAAACTGTTAATAGCCAGACTTGATCTAGAAAGTGTTTCCTCACCAAGCCATGCGTATCTTGATGACGGGTCCTCTATGAGGAGAAGAAAAGTGGGGGGGGGGGATATGATTCAAAAAGTAAATAAGAGCCAACGTTTCTCAGAGGAAATATAGCTTGCAGTTGCCAAGTACACGTAAGAACGGGTAATCTAAACAATAATTTCGTGGCGGATTCAAAGAAAACACGTCAATTGGTAATTTATTTGATTGATATAGATGGCCGACCAAGCATAAATTCAACGAGAAATTCAGCTGCTATTGCCACTGAATCACAGATGTTGATTATTTTCATTTCGTATAACAAATGATGAATGTAAGTTGCAATATCGTCATCTACAGAAAAAGACGAGAAGAGAAGAAATCAAATCCATGTTTAAAAAAAGAAAAAAAAAGAACATCGAAACTTTAATTAAGCTCAAGTGATTGAACGCCCAAAATGTGTGATTCACATCAGTGGTTCTCAACATCTCTCAGACTGCGGTCTGGTAGTTTGTTTCTCCCTCCCCCCCCACCCCCTTATCTGTTGAACTGACACTAACAATTTTAAACGTGGTTACTTGTTAAAAGTGATGTATGTTCTACTAGTAAATATGGCTAGCACTCTATTTTATCACTTTCTGTAAGAAGCCAAAAAAAAAATCGTCCTTAAGCCTGTCGTTCTTATACATCGACTTAGGAGCGTAAGAAAAATTAAATAAATAAGTAAAACCTAATCTAACCGGGAACTTGAAAATTTTCAGGATGTCTTTTTATAAGCAGTTATGCCTTATTTATTCTGCACTCTGTAAGTCATAAACCATTGCAAGTTGTGCCAAACTTCCGCAAAAAATGTCAAATATACAATATTATGGCACATTTCCGAAAATTTTTAAGCTCAATTCTATGCTTATTTTTTTTTTAAGTTTCATATCTCTCAAAGGTTTATCATTGTTACAATGTGTAGTACAGTGTTTAATGGGACATTCTGAAATTTTTTAGTTAATAATGCAATGCATTTAATTTGTATTCCAATACTTTTAAGCAGGTTTTCTTTTTTCTTTACAAACTACAGCTATAAGAAGGATTGGGGAGAATTTGATGTTTTTCACAGTCAGTTGATTATGAAGTTTTCAATTTAACTTTCTATTCGCCATTTTTATCAATAATTTTTTTAATGATCATTAATTTAAAATGCTTTTTTTCCTAAGGGTGAGCACTTGACCATCAATCATTCGATACTACTGAGGTACAGGTCAGTTTATTAAGGAGGCACCTAATACGTAAGTTAGTATTGCCTTCAGAATCACATAGTAATGTGGGATAGGAACAGTGGCGTATCGCAAGAGTCCGAGGACATCGCCCCCCCCCCACCGCAAATTTTTTTCTAGGGCCCCCTTTGAATAATTTATCTGATTGCCAGCTTTTCATGCCTCCCTTGCATTTATGATGCAAAATGAATCAATACTAATAATTATAAAGATTCAAAACAAAAAATACAAATAAATGCTAGATTTGTAAGTTTAAATTTATCTAAAATGTGCATATTACTTATAAACATAAATATTAATAGGGATGGACACGAGACAAGAAACAGGGCTGTCTCGTCTCGTCTCGCAGTGGTAAACCTCTCTTGTCTCGCGTCTCGCAGAGAAATTGCCTGTCTCGTCTCGCGTCTTGCGCGAGATGTCTCGCGAGTCTCGAAAAATTAAGGAGTGCGATTTTATTTTTAGTAACATTAATGCTATTTTATTGAAAATTAATATTAATAATAACAATTAGTTACATATTACGGTATTAGTACTTATATTAGTTACCATTTTGTCTGATGTGTGCATTTGAAATGATAAAAATTCAGATTTAAACAATATATATATAATGTGACATGACACCGAAAAAATACTTGTATTTATTTATTTATTTCCGGAACTGCATAAATGTAATATATATCATTGATGTGGGTTTCGTTTGCTTTTGAAATTGTATAAAGCTTTGAATTTTGTTGGAAATGATGCAGAACTCAGGACATCTTGAGCAAATAAAATTTTAATCTAACTAAGCGGCCCCAATGTGCGGAATAGTGAATTCACAAATGTTTCATTTGGGGATAATTATAGTGAAGCTTGCTTATCACCCCTCTCCTTTTAGTGTATGAGATATGGGTTTCATATTTAATCGAAAACCCGGGTTTAACCTGTTCATTCACATCATCAAAAAGAAGAGACAACAGAGAAGACCTGTGACCCGGGTTGTTTCTCAAAAAGGAATTTTTGAATGCTGCCCTGAGACCCGCAGCGTTGTGTTAGAAAAATAGCTCCAGTCGATCATTCATTTACGTTCGCATAGCTTGATTAATGGTGAAAGAAGCATTTTTAATAATTGATGAAACATTTTGTTTATAAACATTAATTTATCTAAGAGAAAAATATGAAATATCCATAAGATTTAATTACATACGTATTCATCCATTTTGATGAAAATGTAGCCAATATTATAAGTAAACAAAAAATCACAATCATTAAGTACACAATTAGAGCATAAAATGTCAAAGTAAGCATACTTGCATCAACCATTTCAAAAAAAATAATAATTATAGCCAGACATAGTAAATAAGTTTGAAATTTTTTTCAAGAAAAAATGATGATAGCATACTAGAATAATTTACTCATAATTCCAGATTATGCGTGAATATGAATTAGACATTAAAACTCACTTGCTATTCAAACCTCATTTTTAAGCTATTTAAATATTCACAAAAAACAGCAAACATCAGAACTATGAAACCGAGTATCTATGTTGACATTAGTGATCAGTTGGAGGGGAGGGGGGGGTAGGCTAATTAAAAGAATAATCTAAAAACAATTATTTCTCTAACTAGACGATTCCATTGGTTTTTATTTACTAGCAACGGTTGCTCTGCGCAAATTAATAAATGAATGGTTTCTTTAAAAAATCATTCTGTAATATTATATATAAATTTGTGTATGGAGGGTTTTTTTTCCATAAAATTATTATCTAGATAGACATATAACAATGCATAGACATATAACAGTGGAACCCACTTATACAACCTACAATGCACAAACACGCGTGTGAGTGTGTGTATGTTATAAGAACTTTTCCCAGATTTGATCAAACATTTTAAGTGGAAAACGTCTTAAATGGAAAAGCACTAAGCATAAATGATAAAAAATATAAACATATTTCTTTTATAAAAAGTATTATATTACATTTTATCGTTTCTTAAAATGAAATTTCGAAAGTACGAACAGGATTGTCATATAATAGCCATCTTTGGACACGTGTGTCATATAATAGCCATCCCTGGCTTAGCGTCCATATGAGCTAATGATGCAAATGGGCTGCAAAAATTAAAATGAAAATAATTTTTAAATGTAGCTTGCTCAAATGTGTGTAAGCAATTTTAAAATTCAATTTAGGAAATCTTATAAAATCTTTGCATTGCGAAACTCAACAGCGGTCAAAAATCGGTTTAAATGCTTGTGATAGTAAAGGGGCCACAAAGTGAGTGCCCCTGGGCCCCATCTAAATAGGGTCAGGCATTGGACTTACCGTACCGCCTTTCCTCTGTTTACTTATTATTTTTCGGTCTTCTACTCTTCTCTGTTTTCTTTCTTTTTTCCCGTCTCTTTCTTTATCCTCTCTTTTGAGTGTTTTGTATATCCCTCGTGCTGTCCTGTAACGTGTTTGTGTGTATTGCATACTGCTGATAGTATACCAGGAACCAGTAGCGCACACAGGATTTTTGGCTGGGGGGGGGGGGTCCAACTTTTAGGGATGTTCCAGATTGTCAAAAATCAGTGATGAAAGAGCTCGTTTTCATTAGATGGAATTCATCTAAACTCGCCCCATCCAGTTCCCTAACAATGCACTACACAGTACAATAGGAAGTAAAGTAATAGTTGTTCAGTTTTGAGAACAAGATGGTGTTTTATGTTCGCTTTCAGTTCGATTTTGAAAGTTGAGGAAATCGAGAAAAGAATTTCTTTTTTTATTTATTAGAGCTGAAACTATTGCTACCTTTTTTTGGGATTATTTTATTTACTATAGATATAGGATAATAATCAATCAAAAAAAAAGTATCAAAGCCGATTGGGGGGTCCGGACCCCCTGTATCTACCCCCCCCCCTTGTGTGCGCCACTGCCAGCAGCGATAACAAAGGAGACTCAAGTTAAATGGTAGAGGCTTCAGGCAAAGTGCATCCTCCCTCCTCAGGCTGGCATACCTCCTCAAATACAGCACTGCAATTCTGTTTGAGGAGTAATTCGTATCATAAATTTATGCGAGACGATATATTCTCGCGAGAAATCTCGCGCGAGACAAGACTCTGTCTCGTCTCGCAAAATATTTCCTTTCCCATCTCGCGCCTCGTCTCGCAGAATAACTGCCTGTCTTGTCTCGAGCGCGAGACAGTGCGAGATTTCTCGCGTCTCGTTAGCATCCCTAGAGATAAAGCTTTTAGGTTGTTTTGCGAGAGCCAGACGCCTATTTTTCGTCTCGCTCCCATCCCTAGGCACACAGAAGCACATCCATTCAAGATGATAGTACTAGTTTTTTCAGAGAGCAATACACACAACTACAAAACAGACGACTGTCTGTTGTCAAATTACTTACATTTATGTTGCTCTCTGGTGGTTGCCAGATTAGAAACTGTATAACATCTATCCTTAAAAAGAATTTAATATGTATAAACTGAAAAATGAGTAACGGCTCTTTATGAGTAAAGGCCCTGTAAAGAGCCTTTACTCTATCATGAGTAAAGGCTCTTTACAGGGAGAACGAAAAGTTTATTGTCACACCGAGCACTGTTGCGCATAACTCTCGCATTCCTTTGACATACCGTGTCAAAAAATAATTTTGAAATTCCAATACAATTCCGTGGCTGTAGCGAAAGGTAGGCACACTGCAGCGGTCAATTCTAATACGACCCTGATGAGTTAACTTCAATTATCTATCTTTTAGATTTTTAGGAACAATCAGGCGATCAGATTTGAACAATAAGTCCTCGTAAGCAGAGAGCTTTTCTCGATACGTCCAGTAATTTTGGTAATGCTCCAAAACTTCCCAAATTGTATCAGGCCATTCATTAAGAATCACCCTACTAGCAATTTTGCACGGACTACTAACGGCCACGCAGCCAGCCGATGACAGCCCGAGCACAATTGCTAGTAGGGCAGACACTTTCGTTGATGTAATTCCATATCGTCATTGACTGCACCCGAAAGTTTTGGAAATGTCGACATTGAAAAGGCTCATGTAGAACAAATCTGAAAATGACCTTCTCCTCATTACATGCCTCCAATGAATCTGTTATGAAATCACGAATCGATGCATCAGATATGGGTAAATCACGGAAACGTTCATAAATTATTTTGGGCTAATCTTGAAGGATATCAAATGAAAAACTTTGTGTACGAGGAGGTGGCGATTGTAATGTTTTATTTTAGCCATAGCCTCTAATGGCTTATGATCAGTCTGTATAGTAACAGGCTTTCCATAAATGTAATCGTGGAATTTTTCGCATGCAAATCGAAAAGCATACGATTCTTTTTCAGTTCGAGGGTAGCTTTGACGTGCAGGTGTTAAAGCCTTAGTCTCAAAGACAACAGATCTACTTTCTTGCGAAAGGGTAGCCCCAATACCGTATTATGAACTTGCATTCACAGAAACAGCTACGGGTTTTTAACATCATTATAAATTAACCGATTTTTGACCACTATTAATACATTTTTAACATCATCAATTTTGAAGTATTTTGTAAAGCCTCCGTCAATTTTCAAAAATACTTCTCTTGATCATTAGAACAATCAAACATTATATTTTTATGAAGTAGTCCATGTAAAGCTTCCTAAATTGTAGAATAATAAGAATAAATTTTGAAATGTAGTGAACCATACCCAAAAATCGTTGTAATTCAGCCACACAAGTTGGAGTTTTCAATTTTTTTTTATGGCCTCTACTTTTGAAGGATCTATTTGCATTCCTCTCGATGTAAATATATAGCCTATAATCTAAATTTTGCGTCTCTGAAACTCGCACTTGTACACCCATTTAATCGTACGTTCATACTCCAAGAGTCGCTCAATAACTTTCTCTGTTAATCTACACAAATCCCTCCACTCCATAATAATATTCTATCCATAAAGCATTCAACATTTTCAAAGACTGACAAAATAATTTGCATAACCTGTTGAACTATCTCAGCTGAGGACAATCCAAATGGCAGTCTCAGGAAGGAATAATGACCCCATATTGATGAGCAAATAATCAGATGATCTCTCCCAAACACGAAGTCGCCGAACCCTTTTTTAGCATCTTTGGAAGTAAAATATTTGGGACTGATATTCTGGGGCTTTTTATTGGCTGGCCGTTGATAGATTTCTTATATTTATATTTCTGTCTAGCTGTTGCCAGATTTGGCACTATGACAATACCAACTTTTAATTGGACAAATGTTGTCAGTAGTCTAGCTCAAATTATATCTTTCCAAAAAATTTCCACACACACACAAAAAAAAAAAAAAATCTCTTAGATGTGGTCTGGTGAACATGAGACCACAATTCATAATAAATTCTCATTCTACTAATTATTCATATGTATTACAATGTTAAGTTAATTATAGGCACACTTATTATATAAACATTTAGAATTTCTTTTTGCATTTAATATAAACTCCGCTTAAGAAGTCACTCCGCTTAGTGAGTGGCCCTGAGACTGGTGTACTAACGAGGTTTAACTGTACATATAATAAAACGTTATATAGAGAGGATACTAGGAATACAAATAAAAATATAATGCCTATAAATTACCCTTCAGTTGTGCTGCGGAATTGCTTAAAAATCACAGTATTAATAATACTGTTACTTTTCTATATTTGCATCGATTTCTCACAATAATAGTTTAAGTATTAACTTACTTGTGGTAAGGGGTATGATTTTAATTTTCACATGAATAACGTGACTCCTTCTTTATCTTGTTTGCATAAATCTGTACACCGTAATATCTTTAATAACCACTGAAGTAGAATAAAATGGCTTTGTTCTGATCAGTTCAATGTCTCTGATTGGCTGTTGTCGGTCTAACGATCTGGAGTTTTGAAAAGTTTTCTGGAAATGCAATGTGAATACACATTAGAACCCCTTGAAAAGTTCTCCACCGAAGACATCCTCCCTAAGATAGCCCTTATGTATGTTTGACTTAAAAAAAAAAAATTATTTAAAAAATTATCAAGATTGTACTGTATATATATATATATATATATATAATTTTTATAAAAATTATCTTTTATATGTCTGATATTGTAAATCAGTTTGAAAAAAAATAATGGGCATTTTAAACTCAAGTTCGCTTGAAACATTTTATTTGTGAATGTTTCTAAACTTTATTTAAATATTAGTTAATTGGATATTTTCACCGGGAAATCTTGCTCTGTAACAACATTTCCTACAATTCCGAGCTTTCTAAGACTTAACGAGATCTGGAAACTCAATTACGTTCGTTTTATGCTCAACAGCACCCAATTTTCTAAGAAATTTGATATTTTAGTGCTAATGATTCAAAGAACGTTATTTTCTACGGAGAGCTAAAATTGTATAAATGCAGAGGAAAATTTAAATCTCCAATCTCAATCAATTTTTTTTTTTCATTATCGGTTTGTGATCTCTTGTTTGAGAATAGTCAGTTTGGAGGTTGCTCTTTTTTTTTTTTTTTTTTTTTTTCAGCCTCAAATTAAACATCTATCATTAAAAACATCTATTTTTAACAGAATCAAAATCGCTGTTTTTATCCTCTGCATTTTATCAAGAGCCAAAGCTTTTTGTAATCCGTTCTAATTGGCACTGGTGTATATTAAAATTAATGAGTTTTAAGATTATAAATGAGCGCTATTAGATTGATTTAAAAAAAAAGAAAAGCATTAAACAGTAAATTCTTCTTTATTTAGGATACTTTCATATGCGTACCGTTTTACTGAAAAAGAATATTTTTTTCAAAGTTTTATTGCCAAATAATTATGTAGTTTTAATAATTGGCATATATATATATATATAACTAACAAGTAAAACACAAAACATACTACAAATAAGACATATCTCGCAAAAAAAAAAAAAAAAATATATATATAACAGCTATTAGCAAGAATTAGAAACCAGAATTTGAAGCCAAATAAAGTGCAAGAATTATTGTGATAATATAATGGAACGGAAATTATAACCACTGTCACCATCTTCAGGGGCCACAAACAGTGGATTATAATTTACAGCAAACCAAATAGTAGGGTTTCGGTTGTGTGGCATATCAGAAGAGATATTAACTCCACACATCTGGGCCCTACCCTACTATATAAAGGAAAGAAGAAATCAAAAAGATAACAAAAATTAGAAATAGGAATATAATTTTACATACCAGACCTTGAGCACATGTAAATTTCATTTGAACAAATGATATGTGTTGCCAATGTTAAGAATTGTAAAAAGTGAAAAATGGTGTTGCCACTAAATAAAAGTGTAAAAGTGGAAAGAAGAAAGTATAGGAGTTGCCAAATACTAAAAGGTAATATTATTAAATTTTAAGAATATCCAGGTATATTAATATAATAAATATATATTGAATAATAATAAATTAAAATGATTGAATAAAATAAATAGTATAGCAAAATTAAATATAACATATTGTTTAAAAAATATAATGAATATTATTATTGACAAAGTATGTATAATAAGTTATTGTATGACAGAAGATTAATCTAGTAAATAAGAAAAAAATAAAAAATAATGTTTAGGACAGAATAATCACAATATAGGAACCCCGTTTTTTTTTTTATTATTTTTTTTTTATTTTTTTTTATTCCTCCAGATATATATATGCATGCATATACACATCCAAATTGTTTTTTTAAACATATTAATTTTTTTTTTTTAAATGAGAAAAACTTCCTCCGCCCGACCCAACCATCCAATTACAACCTTAAAACCAAAACCCCACCCAACCTCCAGTAAATTAACAAAGACATTAGACACATCATTATCAAGAATTGTATATAATAGATTTTAGGAACTTAGTGGGATAGTTGTATTGTCTAGCTGACAGAAATAGAGATTTAAAATTGGAGACTTTAAAATCATCAGAACATAGAAACTTGATTCTACAGCAGTGATTATAGATGATATTGCGAAATACAGATTTATGTAAGCAGGAGGAAAAATGAGTAAAGCTATTTACTTTAAAGCTAAAATCTTTACGCTTATCATATATATTGAAACTAAGGCTATTTCTAGGAGTGATGGAGATACTTAGATCTAGAAAACTAACAGAATTGTTAAGCATATCATTTTTAATTAATTCCAGAGCAGATGGATATTTTATGGGGAAGATAATGTTATTATTATTAGTAGTGTTTACAAGTAAGATATCATATATACATACATACATGCATACTTACGATGTTGTTTTGTACGCTATCATTGAAAGTGACAAAAGTCTACAATAATGTGAAAACCATATTTCCAAATCTGTGACACTGGAAAGATTTATTCTTATTATTATTATTATTATTATTATTATTATATAATTCATATCTTTTATAATAAATTTTCAGAATGTTAATTTATAGATTTTAAAAGAATTGAATGATACTTAATATTAATTGTACAAGTAATGACAATTATGCATTAATATCAAAACACCTCTTAAAACACCGCTTACTCATTTTATATGTGCAAAAAATAAAATACAGCTAAAAATAAACATGATATTCTTTATCTATAAAAATTAGCAACATTGGCACATTTTCTTTTAATGCTTCTTTATATTCTTATAGTAGTTCTATAAGCTATTATCATTGTTATAGACTAGTCTTACTTCCAGTCAGTTGTATTCCTCAACTCCATGGTATAAAGTATCTGATGAGTAACTCATCAGATTCTTTTCGTTTACGCTGCAGCAAATATTTTTCAGTACCTTCGTGCAGCTAAATAATTTTACAGTAACGGTTTTCTTTTGGACATGTAAACGAGATCCTGTTGTTCGCTGACTGACAGTCGTTTTCTACTGTTCTCATTTATATTCATAACTATAGATTTACGATGAAAGAAAAAAATGTCCCCAGAACAACGTATAAACGCTTAAAAAGCAAGACAACTAACAAAAGAACTCAGAATTAGAATTTTCTGAAAATTATAAAAAAGAAATGTTAGATTTGCATTGCATGAAATACACCCACTAAATTTCAAATGGTAAAAAATCGCGTAGTGTTTATAAATCTCCCAGTAAACTAAAATTTTTTAAAAGTATAAGAATAGTTTTAAAATACGTTGAAAACGAGTTAATCAAACTCGCCAGAACAACTTGAACAAAAGCTATAATCCAAAGTAAGTTCCAACTACGTTGACAACAATCTTGTGTTGACACTTTTAGCTTTTTCCAAGCAAAAACCATTGAGTTTAGGTGTACGCAATCATGATATTGGCAAGAATTAAGTTTGACTGAGACATAACATCAACGGTTGCAATGTTAGACACCAACAAAGCCCTGGTCTCATCCGAGATTATACATTTCAACAAATATCAACAGAAAATATCTCTAAGTGAAAGTTTGTATACAGGTACAATGATAAAATGTCCATTTTCTAACGTTCTTTCCAACGATGTAATATTTATATAATTTTAAAAAATAAAGAAAAAAAATTGTTTCGTTGTAATTCAAAATAGCTGACATATGGCTTTGACTTCAGGACTTGAGGGCCTGTATTTTATCCTTTTCCCCAAAGTGTTGCAGTTGGCACTTTATTGTTTATTTTGGAATTAAGTATTTTTAATTAATTATTTTCATTTTCATTTACTTACTTATTTATTTATTTTTATGTGTATGTGTTCTAATTATATTTTTGATTCTTCCAGGTATGGGGAAAAGTTAGAGCTGAAGTTTGTTGATATTTATTATGACAAGAAAATAATAGTTTTAGTGATTTTGATGATATAGCTTTACCTTACTTTTTACGTTTTGTTTTCCCAGGTAAAGTATTGGTTTTGTAACTAACTACATTAATTTTCAGTTTAATTGCCTGAAACCTTTGGCGTACTCATCAGCATTTCCTCACGTTCGAGGCTTGTCATTTTTTTAATTAATTTATATGGAGTTATTATTTATTTGTTGAGGGTGTTTTCTTTGCTTTATGTATATACTAGCTGCGTGCCCGTTCTTCTCACGGCAGGAAACGAAAATTTTCCTTACATGTGTAATTCGAATTTATTCGTGATGTGGAATTAAAAAAAAAAAAAAAAAAAAAAAAAAAAAAAAAAAAGAACAAAATTGTTTGACTCTTGATGTAAACATAACTTCTCGTGCCGTGATCGCAATGTAATGAATGGCGTAAGATCGCGTTGATGCTATTAAATTCTAAACATTAGGCTGCATTAAAATTCGTAAAAAAATCATCTAATTTACATAATTTTTTCGTTTTTATTTTAAAAGAGGGAGAAAAGAATTTTTCACGATTTGCCAAAATATCAAAAAGTTATGACGGATAGAATTCAAGATGCGATAGTTTTAAAATTATTTTACGAAAAAATTCGCCGAAGCAGATGCTTAGTAAAAAAATTCCTAAAAATCGGTAAATCATGTTACGTATTCAGAACAAACTGTTTTTAAAAGAAAATTTTCTTCCTCTATCCGATGATACAAATGCCGTTTTACTGCGAGCGTAATTTCCGCCGTTATTACGAATTAGGTGAGAAAAAATGCCAAAAATCGCATAAATCGTAAAATAAAAAAAATTCTAGGTCGAATTTTGAAAAAATCGCTTCGAGGTGCACAACTACATATTTACATCTTCCCGAGTACCAAACTTGGTGTTTCTAGGTGTAGCCGTTTGTCCGTAACGCTGCCGACAGACACACACACACACACAGACACCTTCTTTTATAATAAGTTGAGATAAACACACTTGCAGCTTACATAGGCGTAATAATTAGTCTCTGGTTGTAAAGCAAAATATGTAACACTCTATTCAGGCATTAGTTTCAAATAACTAAAAGGCCCATGATTTCATTTTTCAATCTAAATTTGCAAGGGGAGAATTTCTTAGAGAATTTCATCTCACACTTGTGTCAGACAACATGTGTTTATTTATTTATTTAATTTTTCTAAATCATAAGTTATCCTTTGCAGAGAAAATTTATTGTTGATTTTCACAATTCTGTAAAGGTAGTCATTTGTAGCATATGAAGTCTTTTAATCCTCCCCCCCCCCCTGAATTTTTATATTAAAAATTTTTCTCAAGATCATCATCAAGAACATCAAAAAGTGTTATTATATGTAATAAAATGCAATTTGTTTTATTTGAGAGCTTTTTATTTTCTAGGTACATACGGTACGTATATAAAGTCCGGTGTAAAAAACATATTTTATATACAGTGAAACCTCTCCGAGCGGCCACCCCTATACAGAGGTCACCCCTCTAAACGGCAAATTTTTCATGGCACGGATTTTTCGGCTCATAGACTTAATGTTAATATAACCTCTGTCAAAGGCCACAAGACCCCCTCTAAACGGCCACCGAGTGGGATCGCCCATCTCATGTTTCGGGAAATTCTACTCACTCCATGCCGTAATTTTGAGCTTAAAAACTCAAGGTCAGGTCGAATATAAGTCCCAGGAATAACTGGAATCGAATCTGTTATCTCTTTTGTATTTCCCCCACACCCTTAAGATGGGGAATCCCTTGGACAATCAGGTGTTGAAGTTGTCCCACCAATTAATTTTTTTACAAGTGATTTTTTTTCCTTTTCAGGCTCTAATTCCGTCCCTGACGAGGATTTTCCTGATGTTTGTAATGGCGAGCAAGCTAAATTTTCAACGCAAGCGACTTTAAGGAAAATCGATGAAATTATTGTAAATTCCGACGTGGTACAAACTAATCGGTGAGAGATCTGCTTTTTAAAGTAAAAAATGAACTAGAAAAAATGGTTGTTTCAGAGAAAAGTAAAAACTTAAAACAGACACAAATTGCATCTTTTTTTCAAAAAAATGTAAGAAAGCATTAAATAAAGTACTATTTTCTCTTTAGATAAGTTTTAAAATTTCATGTTAAATAAGAAATATGTGCCAGACTTGTTTATATTACACATTATAGCAATTACCTTATAATAGTAAATAAAACCCTTGAGGGCGGCCATCCCCTCTGAGCGGCCAAATATTCTCAGTACGGTGGGGTGGCCGCCCAGAGAGGTTTAGATAGACTCACTTTTTTGGCCCATTTTTCATGGTGAAAGATTAGGTTTGACTATTATGCGGGGAAAATTTACTACATAATATTATAACTCTAAAGCTATTTTTTTCTGCTTCAAAACGAGGGTGCGACTATTACGCGAGTAAATACGGTAAACATTTAAAAATCGGGAAAGTTAAAGAAACAGTGAGTTTAATTTATGTATTCGGAAAATTTTAAGATAAAACAAAATGATTCTAAATGCTATAAATATAGTTTTTTTATAAGAAATCACACTTCCCGTGTTTACTCGCGTATAGTCGTACTTTTTTTGCGCCAATTTTTCATTCTGAAAATCTAGGTGCGACAATTATGTGGGGAAATACACTACACAATATTATACACTAATGCTAAAACATTATTGTTTTTAAAAATTTATTACAATAAAATTACTAACTTGCCAAACTTTCCTAGATTACGTGTTGTTTATTAAATAGTCTTTTTGTCAGTTGCACACAAATAAAGGCATTTTTCTTTTAACGGCAATATTTTTATAGACAAATACTCTTTGTAAAAAATTTGACAAAATTTTCTTGTCATAAGCATAATACACAATTCATAATAAGTCACTTTCGCTGAAGGTATCACTGTCGTAATGTGAATCGGTGTCTGAAGAATCCCCGTCATTCTATAGTATGTCCGCCCAAAGCGTTGGAGATGCCTGCCTCCTTAAAACTTTTTAAAGATACATGCAACTGAATGATTTTAGAGAGCGTGCATGCATTCGCTATGGAGTGACCATTGAGAATGTCAATGAGAGTGACAGAACAGATGAATCCATTATGAGTGCTAGTCCTTTACAGCTGATAATTATCTATTTGATATTAACAGCTGTAAAGAACTAGCCTATTGAGCTGAATCTTATTGAGCTGATAATTATCTAACATTTTGACGAGTTATTTCTGCTACAAAACGGAGGAAGGCGATTATTACGCTGGGGTGGCTATTACTGGAGCAAACACGGTAATTTGAAGATTTTTAAATACAAATTACTAAGCTCTGAGTAAAACTCTAGTTTTAAATTATATCACTAAAATAAATTTTCATTTTTGACGTTAAAAAAATTAAATAACAAAAGTAGCAATAAATAAATAAATGTATAAATAAATTCGTTCAGT
This sequence comes from Cheiracanthium punctorium, assembly GCA_038373885.1. Taxonomy (NCBI): domain Eukaryota; kingdom Metazoa; phylum Arthropoda; class Arachnida; order Araneae; family Cheiracanthiidae; genus Cheiracanthium; species Cheiracanthium punctorium. Next base: position 371,622 of record JAWZYV010000377.1, read on the forward strand.
CTTCACAAAATTCCTTTTTTTTTTAAAGTACGAAAAACGCTAAATTTCCAGTAAAAACTTAAATTTCTCTACGTAATAAGACAATTTTATTTCTTCCCCCTCCCCGATGCCTATACAAATAAGAGTGGGGACACAGCTTTTTGCTATAGGTGTCAAACGCAGACAAAGAGCTGGCTATTTAAGTAATCTGACTGCATGCGCTCTGATACACACAATAAAATCCCGGCGTGTCGCGCCCCAGGGATGGAGAACCTTCCCGATGCAGACGTTTTGTGATCGAACGTGCTCGGTGCGTAAACATTTTGACAACGTTTAAGTTCTTGCTAGTCTGACAGAAAAGTTTCAAAAATCACCCCTAGGACAAATATTGCGGCCCTAGCAAAATATCAGCTAAGCCCCTTTCTCGTTGCTATATGGAACTGTGTGTTCAGACAATTTTTTTTTTTATTATTATTTTTGTTTCTTTCCTGTGTGAGGCCAGATGAACGTCTGTAAAAGATTTTATGAGAAGAGAGCCGAGATTCTACTTCTCCCCATCCAAATGTAAACATTCCCGTCCATTTTCATGCTAATAGTGCAGAAGCTCGACTCGCTGGGATTAGAATTTGGGTTGCTATATTTGGCATGAAAGCGCTGTCTTAAACTAAAGGGATTCGTGGCGATTACACAAGAGTACGGTGATTCTTTACTTAACTAAATGTTCGACTCGTTACATTGATCATTAATTAGATTTTTGTTACTAGCTTTTTCTGCCAGAAGATGATTAATACAAACTTGTATCACTGTTTCTAATTTCTAGACTGACACAGAGATTTATTGTTTTAGTAACGAAAATTGAGTGTTGCCATAAACCGTGTTACTTAAAAGAAAAAAAAAAGAAAAATACTAGCAAAAAGCATTATTACTGTAAAACGTTTATTTTATTTTTCTGGAGCATTGGAGAACTATGCACAGAATCTAAAAGTTTATTTGAAGTGAGATCTCTGACAGCTGTCTATTTAGTTACGGAAACTGAATATTGTCGCTCAGTATGGCACTTTACGCAGAAAAGGAAGTTGTCAAATTCCTTATTACACAAACAACTTCACTTTTCTTGAACATTTAGCAACCATGCACGATACTCGAAAGAGTATCTGGCTTTTAAAGAAAAAACTTCTTTTTGTTATTTTCGATATCACATTCACAGCCAACCATGGCCGAATAACAATTTACGTCTGTAATTATTAGGCTGGCAAACGGTTGGTACATTCACTTTTAGGATGCCAACATTCAGTCGAAAAGACCTAATCGAACTCTTTCCGGAATGTCCAGGTAGAAATGTTCTATGAAGAAGCTCAAGACATCTTTGTAGCCAAATAAATAGTTTGTGGAGAGAAAAGTGATGCATTTTTCTAATTGTAACACATTACCAATAAAACGTTTGCTACAAAACTTTCTGAACCAAATTAGTATACATATGTTAAACTGCCAAATTGTTATTTCTTCTGGAATTGTGCAAACATAGTACAACTAGCAAAGACAGCACGATTGCTTTAAAAAGCTATGTTTGATGATTTGTTAAATAAATAAATAAAATAAATTATCTCTATGAACAAGGAATGTCTGCGAATGTTGCGGTAAGTACCGTAGAATAGACTAGTGGCGCATACAAAAAAATTTTAGGGGATCGTTTGAAAAAGAGCTTTTTTGGTCAAGACAAAATTTAAAATAAAGAAATGTTACCCTTGGGAATATCTTTTTTTTTCTGTGGGGATGATAGGGTTGAAATTTTTTAGACCCTCCCCTGGAATCGCCACTGGAACAGATTTAATAAATATGGACAAAAAAAACACTTGAAGCTGATAGTGTTAAACTGGATCCAAAGAAAGCCAGCAACTTTAATTTTGTGACCTTGAGCTACGTGGCCAGCATTAGTGGCAGTTAACCGTAACCTATAACATTTACAGGGACGTATCCAGAAAAAAATTTCGGAGGGGGGTCCAAACAGTGGAAAAAGCATATTTTTTCTCAAAAAGACTTCATCGTTATCATTTTGTTAACAAAAAACGAAATTTCGGGGCTGTTAAATAATTCAGACCATAATTTGCATCAAATCGTTGCTACTTTTTTTAATATAACCTTCCTATAAAAGTTTTGACTAGCATTAATTCATTACTAAAATTCTGTCTTTGAAGGGAAGGGAAATCTTTCTTCGATGTTACAGAGAGAGAAACATACACTTTCAATAACTAAAACATTATAGCGTGAATATGCACATATAGTATCTTTCCTACAAAAAAGGAAAGAGTATTTCACAGATACATGCAACACTAAACCTTCAAGTTTGGCGCTATATTTTGATACCATTTTCTACAGCAACCCTTATTGGGATACGATGTCACTGAATAGTCCTATCCGAATGAAAAATACTGTCAAAGAATGGGATACTGAAACTACACAAGGGGGATGTCAGGGATCTAGTGACATGTGGCAGGGGTTGGTAGATGTCTTTTGTGTTTTCGGACATGAGCCTTTGGAAAATTCCGCAATTAGCAACATCCCGGCGTTGTAAAATCACGTGGTTTCACGGCTGATAAAAAAAACTACTTTGACGGGAGAGAAATCCGTCTGCTAGTACTCAGCGGGTAGGGTGTAATTGTAATATTAACGGGATTTAGTTTTCTATGCAATCATATTTGATAAAGAGTTTTTATCTTTTTTGCGCTTTTTTTATTTTTTACTCTTTATAGTAGGTAGTTGTGAAAGTAGCACATTCCTTATACTGTCTGTCTGATAAAAACATTCAAAGAACCTCTTATTTTATAGCAAACGAATAAAAATCAAACATCACGTGCATTTCAATAAAGTCGCAGTCATTTAATGCACACTGCAAGCATTCTATCCGTGTTTATGTATTGTACTAGTCGCTGAGAAAAATTTGCATCCGAATTACAAACTCTCCAGTCTGCGAAATTACGATATCTTAAAACTAAACCGCAGCGGTTCCCAACCTTTTAACGTTGTGCTCCCCAACAATGGGTAACTTTCGATGGCTCCGGCCCCCCAAGTTAGAACGATCTGCGCCCCCCACCGTTTGGGAACCGTTAGTCTAGACAAAGTACGTCCGTAGGTTTTTTCCACTCAATTTCTGGAATATACATCCCTGACTATTCCAGGTTTCCCAGACATTTTCTATAAAATTCCAGGCATCGTTGCTGTGTTTATTGAAATTTAAATTCGTCGTTTATACAGCCTATCATAAAATGATCCTCACTAAGGCATGCATTGGATTATCTCTTGTTAGATATTGGCAGTTGTTTAATGAGTCAAAAATGCTTTCTTGAGATTTGAATCATTTCAAAGTAGCATTATATGAATAGCTGCCAGTTTCCTCTAATTACTTTCGACAAAAACTTGGTACAATTTTTTTCTCCAAAAATGTTACCTACTTCTCTTAAAGTTTCAAATTCGGTAAATAAATGAATTATCATGCTATCAGAAAGTGGAAACACAGATGTTATATTAAGCTGAAGGCTGGGCGAAATTCACATTTTCTTGGTATCTTTTTTTTTTTTTTTTTTTTTTTTTGGTTCATTTAAGCTAAGTTACCTGTTTAAACATTGGTCATAGTTTCCGAAGAATGCTATTTTGAATCAGCTACATTGCATTGACCTTGAAATTTCTGCATTGAAGGAATGTGCATTATAGCCGTTGCTGGAGCTGGAACCTTTATAACTTTTTATTTATTACTCCGCAGACCTAACGTCAGAGCCTTGTGGTAACACACAGCAGAAACACATTGGATGGCATGAAAATATTATATTGCTGGGATTTCGGCAGAAAAGCCTGATCAGAGAAGGTTTTAGGAATAAAACCACTGAAATATGTATACTTCTTTAGTCATCTCAAATTCATACTGAAGAATGAAAACATGAATCCATTTAAAGCTGAGGAGACACAATTTAAGAATGAGATTGTGATGTATGATTTTCTAAATCTTTAATTTTCTGTCCCCTATAGACCGAAAGCTTTTGCAACAGCTAATGGAAATCACTACCGTATTCCAGATTCTAGAGTTTGGCAGACTTTCGAGGGAGATGCCGTGGCTGACGAGATATACAAGCTATGGTACTGACATTTTAACCGGGCCCCTTTGCAATCGAAAAGTCATGTGACCTCGGGTGTGTAACCATCTTAGGCCAAAATTCCCTTACTAAGATGATCACACCGCCTACGTCTTATGACTTCGAGTGCAAAGGGATGAGATCAAAATGTCAGCTGCCCAACCTGTATATCTCGTCAGTCACCGAGATGCGCCAAGTTTACCAAGAAAACAGCACAAAGAATGTATAACAGAGCCATTAATATGTCTAATACACAGCCTGACTACAAAATTCGAAATGTCCCAAACGTAATGCTATGCACAGATTCGCGGTCTTCGGACCTCTGCTGTTCCAATAAGTTTCATCGTTTTCAATATATTCGAGAGTAGAGAGTGTGAATCTTTCAGTGAAATATCTTTGAAAGTCACATCCTAGTACCTACACTTTAAAAAACACTCACTGACTCAAGTTAAAAGCTGAGTTTTGAAGCACGTGCATGGAAGTGCGACGCTTAGAGGATCATGCGCAGTGCATTGAGCAATTTTTTTTCAGCGTTAAATTTGTTAATCACATTTCTTACATAACAGGCTAAAATCTGAAGGTGAATTCTCCAGAGAAAGTTTTCTCAAAAGTAACTGGCCTATACTCCAAGATATATCCGAAGAAAAACACTGAATCTCTGGAAGTACAGTTTGACCGACTTGATCACCGAAATAAAAAACTTGAAGTCAAGAACTTGTACCTGATGATAAACTTAGTCCTTTCCAGTTCAGAAATCTTCCATCGGCATTTTAATGGAGTTAATAGACGGAATTCGAGCATCTAGTTGAAACTTGCCACCAGAAAGGTTTGTCAGGCAATAAAGCATTTCATGTTGCTCTAGCGTATCATTGTTCAAGTTAATCCCCAGTATTGTAAACAAACTGAAGATTTATTTCTAAATATGTTTTACTTAGTATAGGTTTATTAAGAAAAATAATTCACAATAATGTCAATAACCCATTCACAATAATGTCAATAAAGTCATGAAATGGACGATGTCAAATAATCTTGAAATGGCTTTACAAGTAACGTATCAAATTTTGCTGATATTCAGCTGTTTAATTGTACACATTAAAACTTTCTTTATCAATTCACCTATACTGGATTTCAGCCTGCTTCAAAAATGGGCACTTGTTTTTTCCTTCAATGGAAGGATGAAATAAAATTTTTATATTTGTTCTCTAGTCAATCCTTAGTTATACATGGTGTGTGTCACAATTCAATCCCAGGTTTGGAAGGTTTATAAAAAAATAAATTACCAATACAGCAACAAAGTTGACTTTATTGGATAAAGAAATGTTACAAGTTTTGTTTCATAAATGTTCAGTATGTGAACCTTTCGTAATGCGGTAGATATCAAGTCTAAAATAAAATTCTTCCCCCCCCCCCCACTCGCACATTCGCTTTAACATTGCGGTTGTGATCCTTTGGTGCAAATCACGTGGCATAGAGGGCACGAACACGCGATCTTTTACGTAACCCCATAATGCGTCTTGTGTAGTTAGGTCCGGAGAATAAGGTGGCCACGGAAGAAGGCGATTGTCGCTGCCAGAACCTTGACCAATCCAACGACGAGGAGGCTCGTTATAATTGAATATAGTGAATATAATATGGTTGTGAAATAAAACTTGTAATGTTTCTTTCTCCAGTAAAGTCAGCTTTGTTGCTATTATTTTTTTATAAGCCTAATAAACCCGGGAAGGAATTATGACACACCCTGCGTACACTGTTAAAACAAGTGGTTCAACGTTTCACCATTATATGGTGCTGAATTAGCTGCATCCTTCCCAAGGAGAAACATTATTCCATTTCTTGGTACTTTCTCCAAGACCATGATTAGGTAGAAGGTTGAACCATGATTTGGTAAAAAGGTTGAACCATGATTTGGTAAAAAGGTTGAACCATGATTTGGTAAAAAGTTTGAACCATGATTTGGTAAAAAGGTTGAACCATTATTTGGTAAAAAGGTTGAACCATTATTTGGTAAAAAGGTTGAACCATGATTTGGTAAAAAGGATGAACCATGATTTGGTAGATAGGTTGAACCATAATTTGAGAAATAATAGAACCATGCTTGTGTGGTAAGTTGAACTATGATTTGGAAAATAAGAGGGAAATCTGTGTCAGATGCAAAAAATTGCATGAATTTCATTCATAAAAATTATTTAGCACGGTAAAAATGTGTATATTTACCAAATATTTTCAAATAATTTTTTTTATATTTACCTTAATTACATATACTACAATTAAATTTTTTTTTTAAATTATACTTTTTTTTTCTTGCATTAACAGACTTTTTAAAAATATATTTTCCATTGGTAAGGTATAAAATTAAAGTATTTGAAAATATTTGTTCAATTTATGTATTTTTTTATCAAGAGAAATTTTTATGAATAAATTGCTTGCAATTTTTTACATCTGACACTGAGATTTCCCTCTGTATTGTCTGGAGATAGGAATCTTCTATCTATTATCCAATCTTAATCTAGGAATAAAAGCAGGGTTCTCACACTTTTTCGCAGTATGAATTCCAGGACTTTTCCAGGAGAAAATAAAATCTTTCCAGGAGTATACATAAATACCTTTTCTAACCATGCATAATTGAAAATGCATTTCCCACCCGGCATCTTTAGGCAAATTGAAAAGAATGAAAATCTCAGGATGGTTTAAAATTTTACTACTGTCACACACGTACAGATTATTTCCAACACACCGCCGCAAACGGTGAGCTTTGTAAACATGCACCCTGTGTACCAAAGAAGATAAGAGCATACAGCTCATACACTAATCACGAGATACTTTCGCAGTGACGTAAGAGCTAGGAGTTAGCGATAAAAGAGTTTGAGAACGCTAATGGAGTTAGTTCAGGAACGAAATTATTGGATATGAGGAGAGCAGGGATGATTGTCTACAGCAAATCGTGCCATCATTGGAACTTTTTGTGGTAAGCTTTCAGCCCACTGAAGTGATTGCAATCCTTGTCTCCAAGTCCGCGGCAGGAACATCAATAAACAGGGCGGTGGATTATTACACTTGAAACACAAGTCGAAAAAAAAATTTCGGCAGATCGCATTTATGAAATTTTTTTTTGCACTTTAAATTCTAGAAAGAAAACTAAAATAAACAATATTTGCAGGAGTCAATACTAAAATTTCAGGAGTCTACAGAAAAATTAGTAAAATCCAGGAGTTTTCCAGGGCCCTTAATGTTTTAAATCGAAATCCAGGAGTTTTTAAGGATTTCCAGGAGGTGTATGAACCCTGTAAAAGGGAATTACTTTCAAACATCAATAGTGCAATACAAAACTTCTTTCTCAGCCTCCCTTCTAACGGATTTTTTGGGGCAAGGCAAACTGCAGCATGAGGGGAGTGAGTATTTATACTCAACACCCTTGTTCATTTGGTGCCAATACTAGTCTTTTGACCCTGGGATTCTGATTGCTGTGTGTGAGAAGTGGGTTCGGGAAGGTGAGAAGAAAGTATGGCAGAATGCAAACCCCCCCCTCACTACTACTCTATACTGCTGCAGAAATATTTCCGCGAGCCCGGGAGGAAATAGGAATACTTGAATGTAAACGGGGTATTACAGCAACTGTTGAAAGTGTTTTTAGATATTAATTATGTATCAAATAATACATGCCAATTATTCTTAGTATTAGATCAATTAGGTACAACTTCTATAAAGGTAGGAATTTTAGAAAAAGTAAAACCTGTTATATTATCAATCCCTATTATAATAATGATAAATTCACAAAAGTGGGAAGTAAATATTTTTTACGATGAAGGAATGATCTTGGTTCGTGTGGCATGATCATGCAGCATGTTTATCTGGCATAGATGTTTTTAGTTTTATTTTTAAAAACATTTTCATACTTAGCTTAAAAAGTACCCCACCTTTTTTTAAAGTTACAAAAAGCCCTTCCTAGATTTCAAATAGTTTCCAAAATCATAAATATCTACATAAAATCACATTTTTAAAGCAGTGCAATGAAGTCTCCTATAGATACGAGTCGACTCATTCCTCCATGTTTTGCTGCGGACTGCCAGATTTAGCACATTTCTCGAGAGATAAACTCATGCTTTTATAAGCTGAACATGCACGCTAGATTCCCCACCAATTTTGTTTTTCTGTCAATTTCAGTAGGAAATTCAAACATTATGCGATTTTAACTACGACAATTCAAATAATTGAAGGCTGAACAGCCATCCATACCCTATGATCTTTTGATTCAAGACCTAAAACAATGTTTTGTAACTTGAAATTATAAGAACAAAAACTGTCCCGTGTTAAAGCAATGGCAGGTGTGCAATAAATGGCACCCCTTTGGCAACAAAATATTGAATGCTTCAGCCTGTGTTACAGGAACTCTAGGTGCAATATGCTTTTATAATCATACTCAATTAGTGAAAATGTATTGTTGCCCCTCCCCAAGAAATACATTAATTTTACACATATATAATAACATTATTAAATTGATGTTAGATAATATTCACGGAAGTCGGAGCTCTGCTGCGTGTATTAGCTCTAGAATTGCCACAGCTATATAAGTGGTAATGTATGATGCCAGGAAGGAAATGTATATCAAAATTACTTTGAGTACCAACCTTATAATTTTTTTAAGCTCATGCACAGATAGTGAAAATACAAAGAATACTACAAATTTGTTTCAATTAAAGATAAAACTAATCAGCTTACTAACCCCACCCCCTCTCTTCCTGACATCTTTGTAAGATTGTTTATATACATCCATAATTTTTTTAAATCACATTAATCACTTGTATTCAACAACAATTTATTACATGAAAAAGACAAAAAAAAAAAAACAAAACCAAATGAGTTATTTTCAATTTTTTATTAAATATAAGAAATACTAAATTTAAAACAGTAGTAACATTCACACACTTTTGTTGTACAATAGGGCAAGATGAATTTCTTAAGCACGTAAATCCATGAAAGTTCTTTAGTAAAATAAGAGTTATCATTTACACAATAACTAGTAAAGAATGATGGGGGGGAAAAAGTTCTTTCTTTTTACTTTTATTAAATTTAAGACAAACACTTAATTTAAACCACCAGTTTTATACTACAATTAGGTGGTGGTTGTCAATGTGTCAAAATGTCACACAATTTTATACTACAATTGGCAAAATAGAATTTTTAACAAGTAGAAAAAGTCAATTTAATGTCTAAATAAAATTACTTTGTCTGACACACATAAAATAATAGCAATATACAACTTGTCAGACAGACATTGCAAGTCTAATGAAGGATTTCAGAAAAATTGCAATTTCTGAACAAATTCTTAACAAGCCAAAGAAAATAAAGAAAATTTCTGAGAGTATACACGTCTGTCATTCAAATTACCAATACATGGCTGCCATTGCCTAGTCACACTATATCTAGCACTTTTTCCATGAAAATTTATATATTTCCAAGCAAAAAATATATTCAAAATACTTTGTTGAATGAATTATTCTTTTGTATTAAATACCAAATACTTTGGAATTATTGTCATGGCACTTTTATATTTATACAATGATAAAGGATAAATATCTATAAAATCATCAAGATTTAAAATTTTGACACCTATTGGATTTTTCAGTTTAAAAGCTCTTATATGAAAAATTGTGCTACTAGTAAATGTTCGACAAATAAATTTTGTACATGAACCTTTACGAAGAATTATTAAAATTTTCTCAAAAACTGGTTCATCTTTATCAAAACCAGATATAAGGCACATGCCTGTTTTGTAAGCAATTCCATTTATCTGTACCTTTGATAACGAATAAAAATTTTCACACCCTATAAGTAATTGTTTCATTTCTGCTGAATATCTGTTCACATTAATAATTTCACTCCCTGAAACTATATCGCTTTTTCCTACAGATCTTGAATACTCCAAATTGTAATAGCACTGCATTTGCTGATGTCTTTTTGCAAGAGAATATGGCAAATTTATACTGTTTTTCAAGTTCTGAGCTAAACGTTTGAAGTACAAATGTTTTGCTTCAAAACGCATTGACCAGAGACAAACTAAAGGACCAAACTGAAGTATAAGCCTAGGATAATGAACAAGGAAATGATGTTTAGGTTTAAGTTTTATATTAGGGAATAATTCTTTGAAAAGGATATGGTGATCTTGTATAATATCTGACAAATATGATATGTATGATGTGTTTATTTTTGGTGCAAGCACTAGATCTACAATATCTCTTAAAAGAAGCAGCAGCTGCCAAGCAAGTTCACATTCAGGAACACTTTCACCAATCATTAAGGGCAAAAATCTTAGGAGACACCACATGCGCGAAGCAATTGTCTTTATCCCTTTAGCAAAATTGCCTGAAATTTCCCGTGGTTTATTTGCAGCATCATGCAACCCAAATTTGAAGTTCCTAATTTTAAAATTTAAATCTGACAAAGAAAAATAATTTTTATCAATTAGATAATTTATAATCATCCCTACTTCAAGAGGAACAATTCCTTCAAGAAGGTCATGCATTGCATCTGGTGGCAGATTAGTGCTAGTGTGAAAATATTGTAATCTATTTAAAGGAGAGTTTACTTTTAATCCATAGACAGATACATAATCTGAGTTCATACTTACTAAAGACAAGTGCTGAGTATGCATGCTTTTTGTACGCTGTACAAATGCAGAGTCCCTAAAATGCAGCTGCATATCATTGTTTGTCGCTAAACAAAACCTACAGCAACGTGTATTTCCTGAGAAACATGTTGTATAGCCCCCTATCTGATGTGCAGCTAAGTTATCGCCTATTACAGCAACAACACCTCCCCGAACTCGACATGGTAAATCTGAGATAATTATTCCTTCACTTTCTAAAAGTTTAAGATCTTTAATCAAAGGGTCCAGCACACAATCAAAACCAAAATCTTTTAAATCTGAAGACTTACACAAAATAGCTAATTGCATGTCTCTAGTAACAGAACGGTATTTATAAGGAACATTACCCAGCATAAAGTAAAATGCTGCTAACTTTTGTTTCGTTTGATTCCCTCTTAATGGATTTGAGACCATGAACTCATCAAAATACAGTATAATTTGTATATTTGGAAAATTTTGAAAAACTGAATTGTATTTAAAACCACTTCCATCATGAATATCAGAGAACATATTATTCTCTGGCACAGTAGACATCACATAATCAAACACTTCATCATTTTTACATAGTGCTTGAATATTTTTTATGATTGGAATATACTGATATGAACTGCATAATGGTTTGTGAGACGATTTGAGCTCATACTGAATTGGTTCAACAAAACTTAAATTTTTTTTAATGAAATTATTCCTCAAGAATTGCGTTTGCATGTTATCAAATGATGAGAAAGCTTTACTGGGAATGCTATTAGCAACTGTGTTTAATAGACTGTCATCACAAAAATTTTCACGTTTTAGATTTTCAATAACAAACTGCTTACTTAGTGAAATTGTGTCATATTGTAACTCTTTCATATCTTCTACGATTTCATTAACAGTTGAGTCTGGCAATAAAAACTTCTCCTGCATTTTCAAAATTAATAGGGCTACATTTTTGTTATATTCTGCCATTTGGATGGAATTTTCTTCTATTGTCTTTGGGTTTTCAATATCTTTCAGTGAACTTACATCAGTATGCGACAGGTGAAATATTGCAGAGCATTCATTTTTGTCAGGTGACAAACGAGCTTCAGTTTTAAAGCTACCCAACCTGTAGGAAGGATGATGCCTTGATACATGTGAAGTAAATGAGGAGAACACAGAATACTCTTTTTTGCAATCATTTAGAGGACACAAAATTATGTCATGATTTTTAAAATGTGAAATAAATTTAGAAGGCAAGTAAGTTTTGAAATCACAGCTATTGCATATTAATTTATTTACGCTTCTACCTTTAAACTCATTATGTGTAAACAAATGCTTCTTAAATTTTGAAAAACTATTAAATGTTAAAGGACAGTCTCTCAAACCACAAATATAGTTGAAGTTTGGATCATGTCTGTGAAAATTTCTTGTGTGACTTAGATATAAATAGATATTAACAAAATTTCTACTACATTTAAAACAATTAAACATTTTTAAGGAATAAATATTTCTCAAAGAGTGAAACTATTTAAATTCTGTAGGCAAAATTTTTTGATTTTTTTTAATAAATACATCAGACAGACAAAAAGGAAAAACTCTGGAAAAATTTTAGCAAGATTTTGAACATTCATGTACTACAAATATTGTAATTGCAACAAAAGTAACATTTTTCTTTAAATAAACTGAAAAAAAAATTAACATTGTTCTTTTAACAACTTACTGTACAAAGTAAGTACTTTAGGGGGTACTTTACCACAATTAATTTTTAAGCAATATTTCTGAATAAATATTAACGTGCAATAAATCTCCTTGGGATATGATATGTTTAACGTATAATAAAATGATAACAATAAACAAACAGCTGCAATAAAGTCTTTTGTCTGCACTAAGCAACGATTTTCTGCGACAACACAGAAATTTCCCTCAGCTACACTGCCAAGTGAAAATATCCTTGGAAATGTTGATTGAAATTCTGTATCAAAGCTTGAGACCTAAAAGAAAAATAATAATATTGTTGATTCCCTTTCTAAAAAGAAAAAAAAAATGAAAAGAAAAATTGAAACAATAGCACTAGAATGACTTTAAAAGGCGTATGTCTTTTTCCTGAAACAGTACACTCTCAAGTTAAAGTTGCCCTATCTCTCTGCTAAATATTTAAAATTAGATAAAAATTATATTTGACTTTTACTTTAAATTCTAGAATACTTGCTTTATCCCTCCCTTGCATTATCCTTCATTACTTTGTTATGATTAAATTTATGTATTTAAAAAATTAACTTTAAAACTTTTTACTTATTCATGGAAGTGTCAAGTACCGTAAAAATCGGGAGAAGGGCCACGGCTCATATGAAAAAAAAGTTAAACTTTTTCAGGGTGCGGCACATCTGATATTTTTTTCCCCTCCAACTTTAAAACATTTTCTTGTATTTTTCACTCACTACTGTATTGATGCATTAATTTAAAAGAAAAAGAAAACCTTAATTCTATGACTGCCTAATTCCCTTTCTCCTCAAATAATTAAATCATTTGAGTTTGCTCTATGCCTGTTTGATACACTTTCTCGGATGTTGAAAAACCTGGAAAGGTACATGGGGCTAGAAACCCCAACATCACATATTTGATTGGCTGACAAGTTTCATTTTTAACACACCAGTTTTTATAGTAACTGCATCATTAATTTAGAATATTATAGCACTAGATTCTTGTACTATTTTCTATTTGTTTATTACAGCCCTTGTTTACATTTATACTGGTGCGTCCGTTTTCCCAGTTTTTACGGTATCATGATATTAAACGAAACATACACAAATGCTAAAAAGAAAAATTAACAGTATAATTTAAAAATTAAACTTTGTTTTTTAAACTAGCATCAATCGCTTTTTTAAAGCGACAACTGCTTACACATCCTTACCGATTTAACAAAGTACTGCATAGGTTCTTTTAGTAAATAAGGGAGAACAAACAAGCCCATTTTTTTAACAGCAGTAGAAGTATCCTCAACTTCTCTTAAACAATTTATAATTGCATTAGTGTCATCTCTTTCATCTTTCAAATTTTTTTTGGACTGGAAAATCTGAAACAGTTGAGCACCATGACGTTCTGCAAAAGAAAAGATTTCTTCTCTGATATTAACCGAAGTTAACCGAAGAAATTCTTCAAACTGCTGCTCCTCTTGGAAGAAAAGTGGATATGCTTCAATTAAGCTGTCCACAGTTGCACAATTGTTTATTGAGCTGCGCCTAAATGAGTATGTTATGGCCATAAGTGCATTGATTTTTTTTTTATCCTGAAAGGAAATACTTTTCTTGGACTCCTCAATCATTCCAGATCTGTGAAGGCTTTGTGACAGCTCCGTTTCCCCCTCAACATGATCAGGAGCCCAGTTAATTTCTCCTTTCTCGGGATTTAATTTAATTCTCTTGGGGGTAACAAAATCATCTGATTTTCTTTTTTGCCTATTTAATTTAACTTCTAAACATGAATCCTCTTGGCGGATTTTTTTAAGCTTATTTAAAAGCTTTATTTCCCACCCTGCAGTACCCGAACCTATAACATTTTTTAAATAGGGAAATTGTGAGACAAGAGCATCACAAATTTCTAAGCGCTCTGCTTTATTCGGATAGCACTTAAATTTGTAAGCATAGCTAGCCAAATGGCTCACAAGCTCTGACGACAACTGCCAACTCAGCAATTTTTCATTAGTGAGGGCCTCTGCTAAAGGCTTTGAAAAATCACTAATTGGCAAATTTATTTGATGTGGCCATTGAGGTTTTAAGTTTAGTTGTACAGTTACATCTAAGTTTTTGGATGTTTGCTCTAACAAATCCTGAGTTAGAAGAGCATTTGAAAAAGGAGGGTTATCGGTACAATCTACTACTTTTTCTTGGACTGGATCTATTAAAGATGTAAAAAGTGGGCTATATGTTGCCTTAACAGGACAATCAATAACTTTAATCGTTTCTCTATCTTTTAGAGATGATATTTCTTCAACATCTACAAAAGTTTCGAAATCTGGATCATAGCGTTGAAGAAAATAATCATCTCTGTTAAGCCCAAAGGCAGACTGTATGACATCATAAATTTGTGCACCCTCACTAACTTCTCTAATTTTGGATGAGGAGTTATACTGCACTAGAATTTTCATCTGAAAGAAAAGAAAATTGTTTGCATTGAGTAACAGCAATTTTTTTTTTCATTTCTAAATTCTGATGCAAAATGAATTAGAAGAGAAAAGTTTAAATATAACAGCAATTATTAATCAAATGTGTGTCAGTGGGTGTTCAACTTATGTTCTAAACTTGTTGGCAAAAGATCTAAATAAAACTAACTGATAAATAACTATGCTTCATTATGAACACTAAAACACTTGTTCTATGAGCTAAAAATTACTTACTGAGCATACATATTTCACTTAAACAGCAGTTTACTTGGGGGCTGAAACACATGCCCTGTGAAAAATAAGTGCCTGCATAAAACCACAGTTTGTCTTGACTATACTTTTGAGATGAATATAAATACCTTTAAATTATACCAATTATGTTGTAATTTAAACTATAACAACAGCTCATGAAAGTAGATACAAGTCTGACACTTAGACTATTCAACGGAGGTTTTGATGAAAATCGAAACACCTAAAAATGCTTTATGTTTTGATAAACTTGAATATACAAACTTAAATAGTGTTTTTACTTTGTTAAAATATTGGTTTCATTTGCGCTAAGGAGCAAAACACATGATATTCTAGGAAGAAATTAGTATTTTTTTTATATATTAATAACCATGTTATCAAATTTCAGTCCCTCCACTTAAGCCATTTTTGAGGTATGTGCAAACAAATATTTACACAATTTTCCCAAAATTTCAAATTATGTTTAAATTTAAGATTTTTTTTTTTCAAACCTATAGCTTTAAGTTGAGTAACCACTTAGAAACATACCCAATTTCAATTTATTCTTTTCAGTAATTGCATCATGTGCGAACAGTAATCGAAAACAAAGCTTACATCTATTACTATAATCAAGAAACCATGCAGAAATTCATAATTAACTCACAGATTACTATGGCTGTGGATACAGCCAATTTGTGCTAATAGATTAAAACTTCTTTAAAAATTCACATATAAATACTAAAAGGATTAAAAATATACATACATTATTGGTTGTAAGCAATCGAACCAAATTAGAAAATGAATATGGGCACCAGTCAGGTTACTGCAAACTTGGTATATTGGCTCTGAATACAATAAATTTGTGTTAATATTCTTATTATATTAAAACTCATTTTAAGAATTCACATATAAATACTAAATGAAATAAAAATATACATCGGCTCCAAAGTACAGTTTGCAGCGCTGTAGCATACAGCACACGTTGTCAAAATCAATACAGTTTCTTTTCTTAAATACCATGCATGCCCATAGAATCTTAAATAATAGGATAGTGCTGTTATAGAGTGTAAAGAAATTTAATTTCAAGTTTTTGTCAAAGAAATATCAAGTACAATACATCAATCAAAATACACAGTGAATAAACTACTCATATCTAAAAAATATATAAAGAAAACTTACAACACTCAAATTCAAATAATACCTAATTTTATATCAAAAAGAACTTTTCTTAATATTATACAGCTTTGAAATTTTTACCTTATTTGTACATAAGTAATAAGCATAACATAAAAACAACTACAGATGCGTTATTTCAAATCAAATGTATTCAAGCAGTAGCGTAGCCAGAAATATTTTTGAGGCATGGCTGACAACTCAAAAATTAGAATGCAGTACAGCTTATAAAAATTGATATAGCATATACAGGGCCTGAAATTTCAGCATGGAATACACTTGTCAAAAAAATAATGTATCTGCCACAAAGTTGAGTTGCTGTATATTTTACTTTTTATGTATTTTGGGATTTTTTTCTAATTAAGAAATGCTTGAAATATGCCAAGTTATTTTATATAATAAAATGGTCTCATTGTAATTGAAAATCATTTTAATGTATTGTATTTGAGATTTCATAAAGATTTAGTATTTATGAACATAAATGAAGAGCCAATTAAAAAAAAAAAGTTTCGTTTTTAAAGGGTCACATCTAATAGGAATTTGTGTATCTTTGCCTGTCAGAACTAAAGCACTACCACTAGTTAGTGGCATCATCTGGATGAAAGTTTTCAATATCTGGCCCATTTATATGGATATAGTTAAAAAGATCGTTCATAGTGCTTGTTGATAATGCATTCCTATATGCAGTTTTAATTCGGTTAAAAGCTGGGTTGCACAAAACATGAAGAGAGAATGCATACGCATAAAGGGCACTTCGCTTTAATTGTTCTGCTGAACATATCGTTTTTTTTTTTTTTTTTTTTTTTAAAGGATAAATGATATGTAAAAATTGTATCTTTACATACTTTCTACATCCGGGTGTGTCAATTTTTTTTTCCCCTGTATGAACCAGGGTTAGAAATAAGCGGTCGTTAGTCGTATTTTGCACCTAGAAATTTAAATTTGATGACCATGAAATAATACCAGGTTGCCATTTTTGACGTTTAACTTTAACCCTTTGAGATGCAACCCTTTCCCAATGCTGAGAAAAGGGCAGGCATTGCCATCGCTCAACTTAACTACCAGCAAGATGGCAACCGCCATCTTGCTGGTTCTCGCATTCTTCCATTTTTCAGCAGATGTCGGTGCTGCTAAAAATAATCGTGACTATTTTTTTACGGGAAAAAAGTAAACGAAATTTCCACTCACCAACAGCGAGCTGGTGAGTGGAAATTTCGTGCCCCGACACACACACATATATATAGAGAGAGAGGAGAGGAGGTGATTATTTAATAGTCGGGAAATATGGAATACCGAGTTTTTGGCTCTGTTAGTTGCTATTGCCACAAGCGAATACCATGAACAACTCAAGAAAGATTCCCTTCTTACAATGCAGTAAGAGTTGACCGCTCTCTGTTGCCGTACCACTCGCTACAGAACAAAGTATGTTTTGTGATTTTCAAGAGATTTTGTAGATAAGTTTTCAAACATTTTAACTTACTAGTAAACACGTGACATGAACATGGATGTTACGCACAATGTACACTAAGAGAATGGTAGTTTGTTCTACTGTGGTTATTTTTTAGATGACAGTGTTTTGCCAATTAGTTTTAAAGGTTCGTTTTCCGAGATGGCGTGTCGGGTATTATGGAATACTGGGTAATATTGTAATGGGTTTCATGTCATTCACTAAAGACCCGGAAAACAAAGACGCTGAATGCATCTTTTGTCACGAAAAATTCTCTAATGATCAACGACGATAATTTTGGATTCAAAAATCCAGCTGTTCTCTGTGGGCTCACCATGACTGTATCGGAGCAAAGA
The DNA here is from genome assembly GCA_038373885.1 of Cheiracanthium punctorium. Classification (NCBI taxonomy): domain Eukaryota; kingdom Metazoa; phylum Arthropoda; class Arachnida; order Araneae; family Cheiracanthiidae; genus Cheiracanthium; species Cheiracanthium punctorium. The sequence continues at coordinate 389,692 of JAWZYV010000377.1, forward strand.
AAGAAAATTGGTAAAATCATACAAGCCGGTGCGCACCCCATGTAAACACGGCGACAGTCGCTGGAGCTTGGCGGTTGCCAAGCTCCAGCGACCATCGCCAACCATTTTGCACGATCAGCAATGTCAAAGTATTTTAACACTTTAAAATTGAACATATATTCCACTTACAAAAACATTAAAACAAAATATCAGGTTGTAACGAAAGTTTTCCGCCATATCTGCCTGAAAAACTAACTTCTAACTCCTTAGATAACTGTATTTGAACTTTCGGTACCAAACCTGCACAGTGTCACATTATACAACAATAGTACTTAAAGCTGTACTCATAATTTGTTGATATTCTAGAGCTGACTTTTTGCAACACAACTGGAAGCTAATGATGGTTCTAATCCTCTAGAGCTAAGTTCCATTTGGAGACACCTTGTACTTAATGATAACTATATTTTTCAGAGATTTCACAACACAGTGTTATAAAGTAAGCCTCTTTCTTTTAAATGTCAAAAATAGTTCGACAAAATATGAGCAAATACACCAATGCGAACTGTGTTCTGACGATGTTTGCGGTGGCGGGAAACTTTCGTTACAACCTAATACAACGTGCATATTTAAACAAAAGAACGTCTGCAAATTCAGTAACACGCAATTTAAAATGAGCAAACAGTGGACCGTTTTTAACTAAAAAAAATACAGTGGATTCAGCAACCCAGTTGTACAGCTATGTAACCTATGCAACCAGTGGACCGTTTTTAACTAAAAAAACCTCAGTGGATTCAGCAACCTAGTTGTACAGCTATGTAAACTATGCAACCAGTGGACCGTTTTTTACTAAAAAAACCTCAGTGATTCAGCAACCTAGTTTTACAGCTATGTAAACTATGCAACCAGTGGACCGTTTTTAACTAAAAAAACAACAGTGAACAAAGCAACCTAGTTGTACAGCTAATGTAAACTGGGCAAACACTGGCCCGTTTTCAACTCAAGAAAACATCGGTGGATTAAACAACCTAGTTATACACCTCTTATAAAGTCAGTATGATTAGAATAGCACGTAAATAACACTTACAAAAACATAAACACATCCAATATCAATTTGAAATTCACATTAAAAACTTAAACATTGCAAAGATTCGTTAAAAAAGAGCACTTACCTCTATTTTTTTAAATAACCGCTCAGGAATGTCCCCAACACCCACCAGCTTATAACGTACTATATTTCTAACAAACACACACAAATTCTTTTCATATATTAACATAACACATTTCATTCCCTTCCATCCATAACAGAAACAATTTCAAATTCCCAAACCTGACGAAACACGTATTCTTTATGGTTGCCAGTCACAACTACCACCGGCAGTTGGCGGTGCATCGCTCACTCTCGCGTCAGATTGTTCGCCAATGATTTGTAAACAAAAACATTGATATGTAAACAAAGCACCGGATACGGAATATAGTCCAGAAAATTATATCTACAACTTTTCTAAATCGACTCGAAGCAGAAATGACTCCAGTATAATGATTTAAACTACAAAACATAAAAATTTGTTTTACAGTAACAAATAACTATATATGAAGCAATATAAATTGCTTTTCATCGGTTTAAACCATCTATTCCATATTACCCGACTATTCCATATTATACTCCATTCGTAACTTTTTTTAAAAATATTTTTTTCTATAACAACAAAATAAATTGTGTATTTCTTTGCAATTGACATTTCATTACGATTAATTATAGCATGTACTCATGCTGTTTTGGGGGATTTTATTTAAAAATCTATGAAGTTACAGTTAGAAATGTAAATGGTATTCCATAATCACCTCCTCTCCTCTATATATCTTTGGGGAGGGAAGGTGAGGGCGACACCAGAGAAAGGAATATCCCCTGGAATTTTTGCCTGAATATTTTTGCATATAAAAATGAATTAAAGAAAACAAAGGAAGTTCTAAAAAATCATAAATCGAGTATAAAATCTTTAGTATTGGAAATACATACTTTAAAAAAAAAATTGGCTTAGGTCCATAGCTGAACTTCAAATTCATGAAATTAAGTAAGGTAAACTTTCAAATGTACCATTATAGAGATTAGTGATTTACCGAGTAGCAGAATACTCGACATTTACTACTCTGACTGAGTGTAGTGTTGGGAATTAAAAACACACAAAATGTTCAATGATAATCGGTGTCTGTCTGCTGTAGCTCCAGAAGGGATTTTACAGCAAGTTCTGTTGCTGAGTCTCGGGAGATGGAGTAAATTAAAAACTGAGAGGTGGCTTCTATCTTTCAATAAAATCAGTCCACAGACGAGTTAACGGATGTGAAAAGCGAGGGGAGGTAAGACATCACATGTGGATGTGGAAGTACCGAATTGCATGGAAAACAAAGAAAATCAAATTTATTTGCAAATGAAAACTATTCAAAACTGACATGGATTTCACAAAAACTTCTTTTCCTTAAATAAGAGCATTCGAAGTAGCAAATTATTTTCCCAGAAAGCTTCATAGGCCACAAAAGAAGACATTGAGGGCCACAGGCAGCCTGTAGGAAACCCCTGGTGTAAATCAATGAGAAGGAATAGCTGAAATAACCATTAATTTCTAAATAAGTGAATGTGCTACTAATTATTGCTACCTTAGGTAGTCTCATAATAGTTGCGTAGATGGCATGCCAAATTTTTGAGTGCATATAGTAGTGTTCTATGAGGTTTTTTTTTTTTTTTAAGGGGGTGGGTGAGAAAGGGCAACCATTACATATTTTTGAAATTATCTAAGTCATGAAAATTCACTGAAATATTAAACTTTATTTATTCATTGGTATTTTTCATTAGGCATGACTTTTCAGAAATGTTTTGTTCGTTGATTATTACATCATATATTTTGCAAGAAAAATCCTAATTTTAACATTTAGCAGAATATTTAACAGTATGGATACTGAAAGTTTATGCTTTTCTGCTGAATACATTTACCCCATAATTGTAAAACAAACCCCCAGACAGTAGGGTTGGCTGTCAGTCCAGGCTAATCGCAGACGTACGGTAACTCAAAACAAAGCTTGCATGCATTGCGGGAATAATTCTGTAAGCGGGACAGATTTAGTAGGCGAATTTCTTTTTTTGTCTTTAACGTCTATATACAAGAAAACATATAACCAAAGCTACAATACACTTATCTAAACAGCTTATTAAAACCTTTCTACACATATTTCAAATGAAATATAACACAAATTGAACATAACCAAAACACTACCTCTACACTGCCCCCGCTTACGGAATTTATCTCGTACTTAAGTGATCATAACAAACTAGATACAGGATTAAGCACCCGGCAAGAAGCAGCACACTTGTTATATTTTGGCTATGAATTCCATAAATGTGTGGAAAACATAAATCTTCAATAATATAAGGCGAAAAATTCACATCTAAATACTAAAACGATAAAAAATACACATACTTTATCGATTGTCAGAAATCACATAGGCAGCTGCATGCGGCAGTCGTATTTAAGCTCTAAATACAGTAAATTTGTGTTAATATTCTTATTAGGTCAAAACACATTTAAGAATTCACATATAAATAATAAATGAGTGAGAAATATACAATACATACCTTATTGGGCTCCAATGAGATAATGCACACACCGAACAGACACCAGCGCTAACCCTAAACCCATGCTGTCGCTGTGTTGTGTTGTATTTCTCAATGGTTGGTTGGTTTATTTCGATCGTTGAACAGTGAAGAAAATACTGGATCATGGTGTAACTTCGAACCATACTTCAAGTTGAACCATTAATTCTTGTTTTTGTAAAAGTGATCGCACCATCTTTTGGTAAATCGGTTTACTTTTCACCAATGCATGGTTCAACGTTGAACTGATAGTTTTAACAGTGTAATGAGCTATGAATCTAGCTAATCTTCTAAAGCTCGCCTTGTAGGAGACACAACATTTATAAACCTTTAACTGATCAATGAATTAATTTCTTCCTACTTTCATATTGGCTCAGAATCTTCCAGGATTGTAATTCTCCTGCCATATTTGGATTCCAGCATAATTTTTGTTCAAAGAAAAAGGCGATCTTGATGCTAATTAGTGAAAAAAAAAATCTACCAATCACGTTATAGTTCAAAAGAAAGTAGTAAAGCTACGCGATTATTCGAGTAATCGTTAATTAGAAGACAATTAGTAGAGATCCGACTTTGCGATGAGAATTCTGAAATTAATAAGAACGTGTAGTTCTCTACGGCGCTTATTCAAAATGAATTTTTGTTTAGTTTGGAAGGAGGGGAAAAAAGGAAAGAAAAAAAAGATTAAAAATTTCTCTCTTTTTCTCTATTCCCTGTCTCCTATTAGAAAGCGCTAGCTGAAGAAGGGGGAGAAAGTATTGCAGAAGAATAGTACAGATTCTTTTTATTACGCAACACCGAAAGCCAATAAAAAAGTAAGAATATAGAAGCATTAATAACTCTCTCGAGAAAAAAAGAATGACGATTAATATTTTATTCGAATGGAACAACTGGTGTTGCTGGAGTAAAAGCAAGAAGATTTTACTTCGGAATTGGTAGCGAATGAAAGAAAAAAAAAAATAATAATGTTATTTATATTCAAATAAAAATGAAACGTGCTTTCATATAAACTACAATGATGAGTTTCGTACGATTTTTCACTAAACAAAGGGGGAAAAAAGTAAATCAACCAAGATTTGAAATAGAAATATTTCCAATACAAATATTTTCAGCTTAACAGCTAAGGTTCTATTGAATTAACGGTCTAAGCTTGATCACTTTTTATTTATTTATTTTGAACATTTGCTTGAATTGAAGTGCTCAAATGTAACAATTACACAGTAAATGTTTGAAATATTTAGGATAGTTTTGATACAGAATAGAGAATACGATCATTTGCGAAATTAGACCTGTATTCATTTGAATTAATGTGTCTATGCTGCATTTTAAAGCAGTTAAAATTTAAATGTTAAATTAATTTAATTTAAAAAGTATTTGTATCTAATATTTCATACTTACTCATGTACCTTTACTTATTTACCTCTTTTTTGTGCGTGTGGATGAGTAATGTTGAAAAAAAAAAAAAAAAAACTCATTTTATTAATTATTTTTGTATGTCTATCATATGAATAAATAGAAAAATCCTACTTCAAAAAAAATTATCCAAGGTAAGGTTTGGAATATCTATTTAGGACAGGTCTGGCTTTTTTACATTCAAAAAGAAGATATATATATATATATCTTTTTCTTCGTTTAAGGCATTTAAGAAGCATCTTTATCTTTCAGTATAACGAAATCAACACATTTATCATACTTTATCGGCATCATATATATGTTTGATTAAAATGTGTTCATTCTCCAATCTCATAAAAAAAACTTTCCCTCGCCAGTCTCTGTCGGAGGGGAGGGGGGGATTTGAACCCATGGCTCGCGCTAAGACTTCAAAATCTGCGAGTCATTTTGGCTCTCAGTCAATAAAAGTGAGAGTCAATTTTTGAAAACTGAGAGTCAAAGTCAAAAAACTAGTTTTTTTTTTTTTTTTTAATCTAAGAAAGAGGAAATAAAGACGTTCCTTTTTTCTCATGTAATTATTAATTTTCACCTACATATTGATTTCTCACAATGCACGACTAATATAAACTAGATTACAGACATGAGTAGCATAGCTGTCCGGCTGAAATTTTGCGGGTCAAATTTGACTCGCAAGTTCAGAAGCAGATCGCAGTTTCAAAAAGTGAGAGTCAATTTTTTCAAAAAATATCGATTTACGCGTAAAATGCGAGTACGCGCGAGCCCTGTTGAACCCATGCTAAGAATCTACAATTTAGATCACATGTGTTCAGCTTGCTGTAATAATTTCTTAGCGAATTTTTACATTAAATTTAACCCTAAATGCATTATTTTTTTAAATGGACTGAAAATGAAACTATGACTTCATGTTGAAACTATGACTCATGTTGAAACTATGGCCTAGCTTACTTATGCTAGGAAAAACATTTAAAAAAAATTTCATAATGTAGTTTTCCAGAAAAATCATGAGAAAAGCTCAAATTCGAAAAATTAAAATGCCCATTATCTAACTCTCATAAAACAAAAGAAAGTAATATGGCCTAATTCTACTCTATTTAGTCCTAATACAACTATTTTTTGTTTTGCATTTATTTTCATTTACCAATAAAATTTAGAAGCAATAAAATATTCGTGCAAAAATTCGTTCAGCGAACTGAATGCGCATTCTTAAAATATAATGTTGCCATACATTTTTAAAAGCAAAAATTATTCCAATTAATGTCTTATATTTATTTTAAAGGAATATTTTAGACAAAAATTACAACATTTTCTTTTTATGGCTTAAAAATGAGATTGTAGCCAATTGGCTGCAGTGTGCGCATTGTGGGGTTAAAATTTTTTGATTGTTTTGGTATTAATTTTATTACAAATAAATAAATGAATCAATAAAATTAAATAAGTAAAATTAAATTAATAAAAAAAATAACCGTACATTTACTAGAAATTTTCCGGGAAATTTTACGAAAATTCTCGCTTTATGTTTCAATGCAGGACAATTTCCGTATATCAAGGGTCAACTCTTCTATGGAACGGAATTTCTTCTGGAATTTACAGAAATGACATTCCATAGATAAACGGAAACATTGCTGGCGTCCTATTAGCCAGCCCATTTTCCGTATTTTGATGATTTTTCACCAAGAAGTTTTCACCAAGAAACGCTAAAGCTTTTTTTCTCGAGTATAGCTCAAGACAGGATAAAGGCTCAGCATAAACCCGAGGCATGGGCGTACCCTCCTTTGCTAGTCTGTCAGCTGTATCATTATATTTTAGACTTACATGTGACAGTATCCATTATAAATGGAGGACAGAAGAGTTGGACAAGATCTTGAGTTTTTCAATGACTTCAATTACTTTGTGCTGTTACTTCAGTTGTGATGGAAATGAAGCTGTACTCCAAGCTGATGTATGTAACACCAACTGAAAAAAGAAACATTTTGTTCCACGTGGAACTTAAAACTATATATATTATATATATCCCTTCTATCTGTATCTTTTAATCCTTTATTTTTAGCCTAGGAGGGGCGGGGGGGGGAAAGGGATCAAGAAAATTTCAAAGCGTTTTACTTTTAGAAACATTAATTGGCACCGAAATTTGGTTATCTGCTAAATATTTTTAGAAGGTTGAATGCCTGGAAAACCTTGATTAAATATTTTAATTTTTTATGCTTTCTAGGAAAAAGAAAAGAAATATAAATTGAAATATTCCCTACAATCCTCCATTGTCTGCATTAAATATTTTATGCAAAGTTCTACCTATCTGTCGCAAAATTAATAGCAAAAATGGCATTTTCATTTGGAAAATCGTTTTAATTAAAATTAGAATCGAATTTTTTACATAATATTATGCCACATAATTACTAAGACCTGTAAAATTGGATTGATCATAAAAATCTTTTTCGAGTATTTGTAAGTACCGTTTGTAATCTTTTACGCAACGTTAATATGAAAAAGCCTTGCGCTTTTAATCATATAGTTATTATTATTATTATTATTATTTTAATTCAGTATAATTTTTGTTGATACAACACATTTATTCCGTTAAAATAGTCCCAATTGATTTTTTAAAACAAACACACACACACACAAAGGGTATTGAATTCAATGTTTTCTTTTCCGTGTGCTTTTCCAACTCGCTGATAAATAAAACGAATTTTTTTTAATCGGCTAGTCGGAAAACCTAATTCTTCAGTACCATCTCTATTGCTCGCATCTAAGCGAATATACTTATTTAGCATATTCATTTAAGAAGTTCCATAACTGAACAGAACAGACATTAACATTTCAGCCTACTTTTAGCGAGCATCGCTGCCCTTACATTGAAAACTCAATTCCTCAGTCCACCTCACGCACCAAGCGACCGGCACGTGCACCCTGATATCGTAGTTTTCACAGGCCACTGCAGTCAGAAATTCAACCAAAGAGATCGCGGGGAACCACGCTGAAATCTCTGATAAACGCGCGCGATACCCTTTCACATATTTCATATCTCCAAAGTAGATCTCTATTTACGACTGCGGCTGAAATTCCATATCCCGGATATTTTGTCAGCGATAAAAGGCGTTATAAACCACAGAAAGCATTCCAGTCAGGAAAATACTCATCGTAAATTGAAAGATCCAAGCGGGTAAGGACGTTCCGCTTTTCCGTTGTTTCTAACAAGGATTGTCCATCCTGATATAGCCCTTCCCCACCCTCGCCCTTCTCCCCTGCCCTTAATCCGCTCCGAAGGGAGCTGCAACAGGGATTAAATATCCAGAGATTTTCGAGAACGTTGCTTTCAATTAGATCCCTTGGCTGCACCCAGGAGATAATGGGGAAGGCGTACTGTTCCTGTTTTCAATCCAGGACAAATCATTTTTTTATAGAGTCGAACAAGGGGAGTTACGGAGCTTTGTTAACCTTAGGGAGATCTGTCGTTCCGACCCCCGCTCCCTCTTTAGGAATAAAATAAAAAATAAAAAATAAAAAGGGAAAGCCCTACCGTTGCCCTTTTAGCTTTTGCGGCAACAGTAGACTTTTTCCCCTTTTTTTTCCGTTTTTATTATTTAATGAACGCGCCTGCTGGCAGCGGCGGAATCACTAACGTTCGGGCTGTGTCTAACAATGGGCGGCTCATCACCGATTCCTGAAAAAAAAAAAAAAAAAAAAAAAAACGTGCGTATGTTTGTTGACGGGCGAATTTCCTTGGTGTAAATCAAATGTTTGACCGGGGTAATGAGTGGAATTCATTCAAAACGATTGCGGTGTGAAGTTTGTTTGATAGGAAATGCCTTTAAACGGTGGCATGTTAAGCTTGTTGATGGAAAGTTGGTATTAGTAAGATCATTTATGAGTGTGATGTCTTAGCCTTCGTTCGTTTCACTACCTTAGGAATCATCAATATTAAAGACACCTTAGTTCCATAAAGGGCTTGTCTGACTTTGTTTATAAGCAAATTAAGCAACACAAGTAGTAAGCATTGGGTTTGAGGCTACGGCACAAAATAATACCCTAAGCAGAGGTGCCAAGTACCTAACAAACCCAAATATGAAGAAGAAGGCAACTATTAGTACATTAAAAATGAATGGAATGTAGATTTTTCTGAAAAAAAGAAGTATAGATACAATATATTAGTTTGAAGCAAATTATAAAATTAATCCAGTGGAGCAGTGTTTATACGTCATTCGTGCGTCGTTTTAGGAGGGCTTGGCTCATTTCATTCCTATTTATTTCAATGCGACGTTTATACGACGCTCCATTTCGATTGTATGTCTAGTGGACATTCACAGTATTGCATTTTCCCACCTCCAATATTCATTGCTTCTCTCTTCTATTTGTGATACAAAACGCTCATCCTCATACAGTCAGTGACAGAGAGTATGTCAGTTGTCAATGAAGAATTAGCTAGGCAAAATTTTAAAATAGACGATGGAATAAATTCTCCCGCCTTCCAAACAAGAAAAGAAAAAAAAAATGTGTACGTGTAACAAAACGATAATAGTAACATCAAACCGTATTTAACGTTTTTCAGTCCGTTTAAATTATGTTTTAAATAATGTAAAGTAAATCACGGAAATATCTTGCGAATGATTTCGACTAGTACTTTTGAAGGGATATAATTTATCGATTATAAATCTTTCACTTTATTATTATTATTTTTTTAAAATCTTGTAGTCCCTTTAAAAATGTATATAGCCGAATTCCCCTATAATTTATTAAACTGTTTTTTAAGTATACAAATGGAAGCTAAGAGCTATTTCGCAACTTTTAGTGTTTTAGGAAAATAACTTTTTAACTAGTACCATGCATATTTGTATAGGCGTAAATGGAGCATGAAAAATAAAAAAGAATGCGTTAGTAAGATATATCAAAGATATTGTTTGTATTTTTTAGGTATACATTTATCTTATTATTTCATTACTTATTCTAAGGAAAAACTATTTTTTATGGCAAGGCGAATACAAAAAGAATGAAAAAATACAACGGCAAAACAGTAAATACAAAAAATCAAATATGACCGAAATCGTTGACGTAAGAGCTCTCAAACCTCCCAAGTATGTGAAATGTGGATAAATGGAATATATATACAGACATATTCATGTATGTGTCTTTTTTCCAAAAGTAATCAGTCAGAGGAGAGATTTTTTTGTTTCTTTCTTGTTGACAGTCTTAGAGATGCCTCTTGAACAAGTGTTTGCTTATTCAGCAAAGTAATTGTGCTCTAATTAGAACATTTAATACCAATGTAATGGTACATTTAAAAAAAAAAATTAAGTTGGCTCTTTGTGCACGGGCAGTGTTATGCTGGCTATTTGCAGTTCTGATTAGCAAATCCTGATAAAACGTTTCTCCCTTTAATCGCACAAGAATCAATATTGTGCTAATGGTAATGGAATTTTTTTATGATTACTTTAACTGCATTGCACGATAAAAAATCTATTTAGTGTACATTGAATATCCTGAGTGCTCTTTTGATTTCAAATTGCAGTGAAAACAAACAGGATACACAGATTAACGTTTTACTTCATTGTACACTTACTTGTTTAGGTGGAATGATACACCTTTTTACAGCAGCGCTTACCATAAATTCACATTGCCTTACGGTAACATTTTGCTTTAGTGTACATTTTGATTAGTCAAAAAAGTTTTTTTAAAAATATCCCTTCCCCCAAAAAAATTCTGTATTCGCTGTGGTTCATTCAGAAATTTAAGAGGGAAGGATACGAAATATTGTCTTTTTTTGTAATTATAAACGAAATTTCAGCATGTCGAAAAAAAATTTGAATGCTCATGATAATGGAAAATTTTGTAACGGGTGTGGGGGGGGGATTGTATCTCGATATCCCTCCCTTGGCTACGCCCCTGGAGAGATGATAGAGTTAAGATAATGTCTGAAAAGGCAATGTTTTTCAGGGGATGGGGAAAATGTTCTACCGTACAGTTGGTTGAAATAATATCCTGTAAAAGCCCTCCCTCTTCATTGAAAAAAAAAGGGGGAAAGGGCGGAAAGATTTTATTTTATTTTATTTTTTTTAAATAAAAGGGAAAATGCAGTTGTATAATCCCACAACTTATATAGTCACTACAAATGCAGATGAAGGTATGAAAAATTCTGTGTGCTTATATTAATTGTGGAAATTGCGAAAATAGAAAGTTAAGAAGAAATTGTGAATTGTAGTTTGTTTAGTTTTGTGCGTAAGCACGAACTACATTGAGTACAAGTTTAGAACAATAGTCGAAGAATAGACATCTAAAACTAGACTTTAGCTTCATGCAGCATCTTTTATCGAAGCTCTGAAATTTTTTTCATTTTATAGAATTATACATCGCTAGACAGCTTGTAACTGCACTCGAAAATAGCGACTAATAACTCCTAAGGAGTAAATGACAGCTAAAAGTTGTCACCCTCTAGAGATGAGAAATAAATTCAATTTCTGAGAGCATAAATAACTCTTATTAAGCAAATTCTTTTGATAAACGTTGACAGTCACTTTTCCAAGGTAAAAATTTTTACCTTCTTACTTCCAGCGGACGATTTAATAATTTCGAAAAGATTGAGTACTTGCTGATATTTGGGGGTTGGCCGTTTCATTTTTTAAGTGTGATTCACAGTTTTTAAGTCGTGATTTTCTATTTTAGAGAGTGTGTACTTGGATTTAAGCAGCATTTTCCCCCCCTTGTTAATATTGCTAAAAACAAATGCCAAATACATTCATTTAATCAAATATAATTTATCTGTTATCTGTGATAGGGATCTTTTTTATTTATACTTTTGTATTTTAAAAACATTTATACATAATAGATATCTTTTGTTAGACTATTAAAAAAATTAAGATAGTTTTTTTTTCTTCTCTCAGTGAATACGATAAAATGAAAGAAACTAGTTAAGACTAACTTTTGGTAGTTCAAATAGAATATTATATTGAAGATATATCCACAAATTATTTACTTGTTTTAATGGAACACTTTCCTGGACGAACTGTTGAGTCGGCATTTACAAAATAAACAAAATACGATTGTGTGAAGATTTTATGACAATAACTTACAAAATTTCAGAAAGCTTTAAAATTCCTGTTTTAAAAATTTGCTTTTGACTGACCACAAAAAGTTTCTGATATATTTTAGTTACTTTTTTGCTAAAATTCATAGACATGGTGCATTATTTTCCAGAGATTTTTTTCTGTTTTAGAAACGAGATTTAAAAAGTCGGTTCTTTCAAATGTGACAATTGACTTTAGATTTTCTGTATTATGCATGAGTTTTATTTACAAGTTTTGTAACGAGCCCGTAGGATTTTAGTTTTAGATACCAAGGAGAGTGTAGACATTGTCTCTCGGCTTAATAACAACAGTGATTTTAACAGTTCACTCATTAGCAGGTGTAGGTATGGACGCGCGCGAGACGGAAAATTGGCGTCTCGCAAAACAACCTAAAAGTTTTGTCCCGTTTCGTAAAATCCCTATATCGTAATGTTAGAACTGTCTGTCTCGTCTCGCAAAACAGCTGTAAATCTCTGTCTCGTCTCGCGTCCATCCCTAAGCAAATCTTTTCTTTTTAACAACGTATTGTTATTTGTTATTATTTGGGTAGATAATTTAGTGTGTGATTAGCGCATATCGAAAACTGCTACGCTTACTGAGATACACTGCTAAGAAGTTTAATGGTGTTATTAAGAATTACATCGTCTGGTTTTCATTTAGTGCTGTTTCGTACGTCAGCTTGACTGATAACGTTTTCTATTTTTTTTTCTCAACGTGCTTAGGTGTATTGTTTGAAGCTTTATTTAGAAATGTCCTGTATTCTTTATGGTCCTTATTTTTAATTTTTGTTTTATTTATATTAATTAAATGTTTGATAACTATATTTTTAAGTTAGAATTCAAGCGTGATGCTGAAGTAAATAACACTGGGAAATTTTTTTTTTGTTGATTCAACAAAACTTAGTTGGCGCTATTTCAACCGAATAATTTTGTTGGATTTTAGCAAAATTTTTGTTATATTAACAAAATATTTCTCTAACAAATATTTTGTTGATTCAACAAAATTTGTTTGTTTGAAAAAGAAGTAACCAAAATTTTGTTGATTCAACAAAATTTGTTTGTTTGAAATAGAGATAATGAAAATTTTGTTGAATCAACAAAACACCTTTTTTTCTCAGTCAATTTTTTTCACATTAAGAGAATCATAATGTAAGTAACACCAGTGATAGATTAGACAAAAATTTTAATTTTTCTTTCACAAAATAAAATTTAATTTTAAGCCTAATTATTCGTACAGTTCCTGGTAGTCATTTCCCAAAATTTCTTTAGTCCATTTGGTAAAGGTTAGTTCGTTTTCCTCCAAGGTGTTCTAATTTTCTCTATTGCATATCTGATAACCATATTTATTTAAAGTTAAGTGCATGCTGTATCAGATGCATTGAAGAAGACAGAATTCTACAAACTCCACTGATCATTTTCGAAAAAATTTAAATCCACCCCCCCAGACAAAAAAAAATTAGAATTTAAAATTTGCATTTTCGTCGAAACTTGCTCGCCTTCCACTATGGTTCTATGACGCTAGCGCGTGGGTCCTTGAATTTCTATGCTATGGTTTTCCGGAAGCCATAGCAGGAATCCTAGCAGGGTCAGCAACACATTATAACGTCACCATAAAGAGGGTGGAGACTCCCTTCCCATTCCTCCGCTGCCATTGGATACAATCGGAGAAGGTGGGACAACACACATCGATCAACAGCGACCATTGCGCCTTTGTTGTGGCTTCTTTCCCGAGTCAGTACGGAAATTGAGAGGTAATTATTATCTAAGAAGAGCAGACGCGCCTTGCTTATCATATAATTTATCGGGAGTGCCCCCGGGATGGCAGTTCGGATATTAGGCACGAAGAAAAAAGAAAAACCAGGAAAAGAAAAAAAAAAAAAGAAGAAAAAATAAGTCAATCCTTTGGTTGCCCTTCTGTTTACTCGGAGATACAAAACTAAAAGAAAAGTAATTGTTTTGGATTCTGAAGCACGTGGGTGTGCGTTTCTGATAATTTGCATGGTGACAGGTTTTGGCTGAGTGCCAGAGCAACCGGTGGAGCAAAGGGAGAAGGGTTAGTGGATCTAGTAAGGTAAAATCCCTGAATACCACCCCCCTCTCTTCACGCACACACTCACCGTATTCTTGTTATCACACTCAGAAAACGACTTTCGTCATAAATTCAGAGGTTTCACTATCTTCTAAACTGCAAGTGAAATAAAAAATTGTGAGGGCCAATTATTTTTTTCTTGACTTAAATGAGAGTCTGCTGCAGGTGTAAACTTTAAAATACCTGGTTTCTAACTTTTAGGAAGATTTTTTATATAATTATTATTTTTCCATTAAATTAACACAAATATTACTAAATATTACTGATTATTTCTTTATAATGACTCAGGATAATCCAAACTCGCACCCAAACGTCTTTCTTTACTTTTCTTTCCTTCTTCTTCTTTTCTTTTTCAAGGCATTATGGCCTTTAAAGTTGCCTGTAGGGATGTACTCGAGATGAGACAGAGATTTACAGCTTTTTTGCGAGAAGAGACAGACATTTTTAACATTACGATATAGGGATTTTGCGAGACGCCAAAAGTTCAGATGTAAGCCAAAAAAACTCCAAAACTCCAGCCCGGAAAAAAAAAAAGAGATTAGTGTTCTAATAACCATTACGTTTTCTAAAATGGTGCGACTATTAACGCGAGATGTGAGCCAAAAAATACCTTGGTTGAGAATTTTTGGAGGTGGTCTGGTTAAATGATAGATCCGAATAATATCAGTAAATCCTTAGCGATAATGCTCGACTGTCTCGGCAGATATAGCTTCAGGTACTTACAATTAAAAATATTAATTACTCTAATAGCGCAGATGGTCACAAAACAATCACCGTGGCGTCATTGAGGATCATAGTGGTCAGGGAGTGAGAAATGAGAGACTTCACTGTGTGGACACTGTGACGCTTCTTTGTGACTAGTCACGAAAGAGACGCCACAGTGAAGTCAGAATGTGACTGTTGATTCTCGTGATTCTAAAGTGACGTCACAGTGACCGTTTTTGCGATTTTAAAATTTGACTCGATTGTTACACACCTTAACGAGCAACTTCGGTAATAAAAACAATAAAATCCGTTGAAATCTTGTTTTAGGAAAAAATTAGACTTTTGTTTGAATTAATTTGAAAGAACATAAATTATTGAATTTTTATGAATTTGAAAATGCACTTGTGTTATCGTGTTCTACTTTCAACCCGTTGATTCGGGTTCGTATCTCTCAGCAGGCACCAGAATCCCCCGGTAGAGGTTCTAAATAGTCAAGAGAGATAGCACATTTTTTTTCTTCTACCGGGTCACTGTTTGGACACCTTGTGACACTGTGACCGTCACAAAAGTAGGACATATCGACTTCGCGGTGACAACACATCGACGTCACAATGATTACTCCTGAGCGCATTATCTGTCACTTGAGGGTCACTTGCCTGGTGCTATTAGGGTACATGTGTGGCTTGGAGTCAAATGCTATTCAATTGCAAAGTCAACTTCCAGTACTATG
Organism: Cheiracanthium punctorium; assembly: GCA_038373885.1. Lineage (NCBI taxonomy): Eukaryota > Metazoa > Arthropoda > Arachnida > Araneae > Cheiracanthiidae > Cheiracanthium > Cheiracanthium punctorium. The sequence goes on from JAWZYV010000377.1 coordinate 405,302, forward strand.
GTTTTAAGTGAGGGTCCATTCTTACATGAACGATATGAACGTGGCAAAAGAATTTTCAAAAAGGTTAGGCAGGCATTGAAAGTAACAAGTGGGACATTTTATGTTTCGAGACATGTCCGATGGCATTTAGTAAGCAGCTTAAAATTCTGATAAACAACTCCTGATCTACGTTGGAAAACTATTTTTAAAAATTAAATTGGGTTTTGCCCTTTATTTTTAAGTGCTACAACCTCTTCTGAGTTCGCGTCACTGATAATGTGTTCGTGAATTCTCAAGCATGGCCGTGCTTCAACCTTCCAGCATTGCATGCATTTTAGGCGAATATATGGAATATAACAGTTGTAAACAATATTGTGAGAGCTAGCAGACTGGAGACTGGAGCTGCAGAATATTTTCATTGAGTCCAACTGTTCTGACAACGAATGGATGTGAGACGAAAGTGCTGTCTCATCTCGCATAGCAAGTGCAAAGCTTTCTCTCGTCTTGCAAAATTTTTGGAAGCAGGCTTGCCTCGGCTCACACAGCTACAAATTTGCTTGTCGTTTTGTCTCGCATCGATACCCAGAGCCTGTTTATCAGCAAGGCAATCGAGGCGCTTTCCCAGGTTCCACTTAATTCAGGGGCCCAAAATTTTTCGTATTTTTCAGAAATCGTGTATTAAGAAATATTTTGTTCTTCAAATAAATAAATAATTAATTATATTTGTTTAACTTTATTAAAAATATTTTAATTCCCGGAGACTAAAAAATTAAATTTTAAAATCTTATACATCACTACATAATACGCATTATGAAAAATTCTTTTCATTTTCAGCTAGCTTGTTAAAGTATACTTATGCAGGGATTTTTGACGGTTACAAAAACAAATCTTATTCATGCATACAAATATTTTTTAATATTCTTTTATTGCCATGTGTGTTTTAAATTTTGTATTTAAAAATGCGTAGTTCATATATAGTTATTTCTGTAGTTTGTACGTACCTGATTACAAATTCAACTAAAATGCATAATATTACTACCACGAAGTTTCTCGTTAAAAATTTATGATTTGGTAAGGCCCTATTGCCCTGGCTCCAACACGTTGATTTGTAGGTATGGACAAGTCACGCTTAAACCAAACGAGCGAAATTCGATCAGTCGGAGCGAAAAGTGAGCCAGTTTTCAAAAGTGAGCTTCTCCTTTAGGAGCGTTTTTCGATCACAAGAGCGGAGAGGGGAAATTCTCGGAAAAGATAAGAAGCGAGGAGAGGATTCTCAGAAAAAGGACTACGCAAAGAGCCCTTTCGCGGAAAAACCGGTCGGTTTCCAAGGAAGCAGATCGCTCCGCAGTGTATCGTTTTTTTCGCTCTTTGGGTTTAAGCGTGTGGGCCCTGTCCATATCTATTCCTGCCCAATCAGTCTAGATATTTGTTATAAGATATTCTTTTAGTTTTCTGTTAACCCTCTGGCTGATCATTCCGCGATTTCCACGGGCAACTCAAATGTAGCAAAATTTGCTCATCCCGCGATTTTCGCGGGCAGGTGTTTTTCTTCCTGTATTGAGGAGAGCATCCCGCGTTTTCACCGTTTAAACAGTGAAATAAATTAGATACAGTTTTAGACGTTTAATTTTGGTTTTGAGCAACACATGTAGTTAGTCGTCCACTAAATTGCGGCATTTGAAAGTAATACTCTGTATGTAATGCTCTAACTTCACTTGTTTGCCGCCTTGTCCAATCAGAAATGGCTGGTAGAAATCGTTCGGCAATTGACAGAGTGTATATTACGGATGATTTATGAGATTCTGAAAGATATTTTAGTTTTGATAGCCATAGTGATTTAGATTTTTTGGACTGCTCCCCAGACGGCGATGAATCTGACCATGATTCAATAAACTGCAAAGCGTTAGGCGGTGATGCATTTTCTTATATTATGTAATAAACAGAAATTAACTGTAATTCAATTGAAATTTATTTAAAAAAATATTTTATGTAATAACATCTGAAATTGGTTTTTCTGAAGCTTAGTTTCTCGTGATAAAAGATAAAAATCTCTATTAAAAATCTTTTCTAGAAAGAGAAAATGCACATTTCAATTCCCCAATGTATATAGATTTGAAATATGAAAAAAAAAATAATAATAAACAATTTTTGAAGCAATTTTGGTCCAAAAATTGAGCAGTCAGAGGGTTAAGAAACTTTTTTCTCGCTACTCTAAACATGTGTTTTTCAATTTATATAATTTCGCACTCATATGAAGATGTTTGTTATATCAACGATTTCGACGATTGTTTTCAATCAGTTGCTATACTAATCTGCATATCACATTACTTTGAAATATCATCATTTGATATGAAGGTCAAGAAGATTTATCATTTAAGGTTGTCTTTAAATTAGGGCTATTTAATATCATTTAAATTCTGTCTATGTCGTCGTGGCTGACGAGATATGCAGGCTGCGGCGCTGGCATTTTAGTCACACCTTTTTGCCCTCGAAAAGAGAAAAGTGATGCGTGTAAGAAGATGTGACTGTCTCAGTCCAAGATAGCCGCACTAAAATGGTCACCCCTTAGTTCACATGACCCTTCAAGTGCAAAGGGGTGTGCCCAAAAAGTCAGCTCTTTAGCCTGTACATCTCGGACAACGTTAGTCATCTTGGTGTAGTTTTGTGTACGTTTTTCATGTTGTATATAGTATTCTTCATGTAGTGTATAGTGGTGTGTGTACTGCTCTTTATGCTGTCAAGAGTGTCGTCTGTAGTCAACACCTCCTAGATAAAGAAAGCCTAACAACTGGTACGCCACCGAGCTTTGACGTCATCATTAGGCCTACATTTATGAGTTTTATTTTCACAAAATAAAACTATTACAACTCTCTGGTGAGTTTACTCTCGCATAACAGCATTTTAATAATTTGAGATGAAAAATTTAATTTTACGACAAAGGACAGTTTTTAACCATAACTACCTATATAATATAATAAGGAAGCAGATCATAATGAATAATTTTGTATGAGAAGGTTATTTTAATTACAATTTTTAATTTAAGATATTTTCTAATATTTGTATAGCATTCACCAGAAATTTTATTACTTTTTGAAAATAAAACTGTGATGACGTCAAATCTTGAGTGGTTAGGCTTTCTGTATGTAGGAAGTGTTGGTGTGGTGTTCTTCCTGTTGTCTATAGTGTTTTTATTTATCTATCGTGTCTTCGTGTTGTGTACATAATCCTCTGTATAGTGTATTTAGCTCTTAGTTTTGGTCAAAAAGATGGAGGTAAGTCTAAAAATCAAAAGATTTTTAATCATCAGGGTTGACAAGCATGGTGTTTACTCAACGTATCAATAAGGATTTTATAAATAAAATCAAAAATAAAAAAATCTTTCGTCGTATACGACAAAAGATTTTTTCCAGCAAGGAGAAGTACACAGTGCCGTAGAGTGCATTCATAAAATTTATATAAGCAATCTTAAATAATTCATATTAAATCAAGTGTATTTGGTATCGTAGTAAACTCACGAAAAGTTCAGAATACGTTGTCAGTCTTTCTGTTAAGCACGGCAGTTAATAAAAGATATTTCAAAATATATTCATTATAGAAGCCTTTTACAAAATCTGCAGAGAAAAATACTTGAAATTTAATAAGCATTATTATTTCTTAGGCTTCTGTTTCGTGATTCTTCTAATATTTATGACAAGTGCTATGGATTTTTTATTTAATTAGAAATCTGACATCTTTAGAAGCACTTAGTATTTTAGTTGGACAAAATCTATCAATAGCGCTAAGTATTGTTGTATAACTGGTTACAGTCATACCACCAGGTCAGTGGCGTAGCGAGAAACTTTTCATTTGGGGAGGGGGGTTACGGATACTGCAACTCTTACATACATATATATATATATATATATATATGTTGTGTGTGTGTGAAGAAAATACAATTTTATAATAAAAAAATTCCTCATGGGGGAATTATAACCCCCTAACAACCCCCCCCACACCGTAGCTACGCCACTGCATCCGGTTATTTTGTTTAGATGGCTCATAGGCGCAAAGGCAAAAAAAAAAAAAAAAAAAAAAAAGAAAAAGAAAACATCGGGGAGGGTACAAAAGTGGGAGAAGGGTAGAAATTCTCATACAAAGGCTGGGTTATTGACATCCAAGTATAAAAGAATCCGAGTTTAATGGGGGGCCCTGTGGCCCACCCTTCTATTACGTCTCTGATGTCTCAAATGTAACTGAATTTTCATCCATGCTTGGTCCTTTTCTCATCAACACGATATTACCCTAGAAAAATAAAAGATATGTTTTAAAAACGCACTAGGAAAACGATAAATTATAAATAAAATAATAAATAATAATACATCACATAAGTAATATAACATTATAGTTTTTATTTTTCAATTCACATTACATTCACACTACAGAGAGTAGATTTACAATATTTTTTTTTAATCACTTGCCACCTCAGAATACTTCAAAATAGTTATCTAAATTTCATCAGAAGTTTTGTGATTTCTTTAAACATTCATTTTATCTAAAAGATTGATTTCACTCTTTCAAAAACTGAATGTTGGCTTTTTTTTCTGAAATGGTTGGTATCCCACTCCCTACAGTGACAGTTTCTGAATCTTTTGTTCCGTGCATTTAAATTAGGTTTTTTTTTTCATTTTCTTCTTCTTCCTTTTTTTAAACCATTCATTTCCAGTTATAATACATATTTTCACTTTAATAATACGATAAAGACACAATTAACACACTTTATTTATATAGAAATTAAGATTGGAGCCACATGTCTTTGGTACCAAACGAAATATACTTTTTTTTTTTTTTTTTTTTTTTCAACAAGAGCAAGATAGTACTTGTAACCCCAAACTTTCGTAGGATGGAGAGATACCTCCTTTTTGGAGCAAACCCCTCAATTTGCATATGTTTAACTAAGCAAAAAAAAGCTTTTGAATTTTAACTACCATTAGGAAGAATTTTAACCTGATTTATATATATATCTCGTTTTTGCGTCTTTGCAGCGATGGAAGTGAACAGATGAAGAACGAGGATGAAGTACACCGAAGAAAAGCTAAAAAGGACCCGAAAGACACTGAATACTGACCACAGTTTTCTTGAAGGCCAGTTTAGGTAGTATCAGTAAACTGAATATATCTATTTTTTTCCCTGCTCATTCAGATTTTAATGAAATGCTTTTAGTCTGATATCTATATAAATAAAATTAGATTTTGTCTGCACATTACTTGGAAATAAAAATTTTTGCGATTTCTATCCGTTTCAAGCACCACGGAACCCAGTGCGACCGTCAAAAAAAGTTTGTCTGTCTTTCTGTCATTTCGACCCTGACGTTTTTTTTTTGTTTGTTCGCACATCACGTAATAACGATTAATGGGAATGGAATGAAGTTTGGTGGCATGATAGGCGGTCGCTGAACTTAAACTATAGGCGCTGATTTATTTTTTTAAATCTTTATTTGATTTTGAGAAAATTGTTTCAAACTGCGTAAATTTTTGTTCGCGCATCACGTAATAACGACTAAAGCGTAAATTTTTGTTCAAGCAGCACGTAATAACGACTAAAGCAGCTGAAATGAAATTTGATGGCATGATAGGCGATCACTCAACTTAAATATAGGCGTCGAATTCAAAAAGAAAAATTGATCAGATTTTGAGATTTTGCAAAAATTGTTTCAAAATACGTAAATTTTCTTCGCTCATCACGTAATAATGAATAAAGCGAATGAAATGAAGTGTCATGATAGGTGGTCACTCAACATAAACTATAGGCATCGATTTAAAAAAATGATTAGATTTAGAGATTTTGAGAAAATTGTTTCAAAGCTTAAAATTTTATTCGCCCATCATGTACTAACGACGAAAGGGAGTGAAATGGTATTTGGTGACATGATAGGTGGTCACTCAGCTTAAACTGCAGGTATCGAAATTTTAAAACAGTGTGATTAGATTCAGAGATTTTGTGAAAGTCGCTTCAAAATGTGTAAATATTTGTTCCGCATAAGGCATACGTAATAACGACTAAAGCAGCTGAAATGAAATTTGGTGACATGATTGGTGGCCACTTAAGTTAAAGTATTTGCGTCGAATATTTTTATAAATTTTGTTTAGGTTTTTGAGATTTTGCAAACATTATTTGAAAATGCGTAAATATTTGTTCGCGTATCACGTAATAACGACAAAAGCGAATGAAATGAAATTTGGGGACATTATAGGTAATTACTGAACTTGTACTATAGGTATCCAATTTTTTTAAAACTTCGATTAGATTTTGAGATTTTGCGAAAATTTATTCAAAATGTGTAAATCTTTGTCCGTCATGTGTAAACCACTGAAGCGAATAAAATAAAATTTAGCATCGTCACAGGTGGTCACAAGCTATAAGCGTCGAAGTGCTTCATTTTTTTAAAATAAATTTTGAGATTTTGTGAAAATTGAGAGCAAATTTGTTCCATTCCCGAAAAATGGTATAATGGAATAGAATGTAATTTGAAATTGTGTTAGAAGGCAAATTAATTTTAACTATAGATGCCAAAATTGTTTTAAATATTTCATAGATTTTGAGATTTTGGGATAATCGTATAAATTTTTGTTCTCGCATCCCTCAAAAATGTCGCAACAGAATAAAATGAAATTTAACAACATGATCAACAACGATTGAAAGCAATAAAAGTCGGATTTCTTGAAAAATTTGAATTAATTTTAAAACTTTTTTAATGTTTATTTTTGTTTCTACAGATTTTGTGAAAATTGTGCAAAAAATTTCTTGAGGCATAATGTTGAAACATCTACGGCGAATCAGACAAAATTTAATTACAGGTTAGGAATGACCTCTTGACTTTGAAAGCTCATTCAACCTGAATAAAATTTTAATTTAAATGGTAAAAAATTTCTTTAGCGTCAGTTTTACTTAGCACTTTGTTACTCTCTAATCTGTAATCTTTTAAGAATACATAGAATTTATAACTTTGCATTCTGTACAATTGTCAATATGCAAATTCCATTCTTTGTGCTCCTACGAAAATTCAGGCTTTTTGGAAATTTGCAATCCGTCAACGACGAATACTTCAGCTATTGATAAATAAAAAAAGTTATAATAGAATACTTGTACTAGCCCTCAGCAATAAATGCGTTTCTTTCAGAAAAGTTCACTTCAACATTATAGCAGGTTTCGGTGCACTCATCTGACTTCAATTTTCTAACAAACGTCAAGGCTGTAGCCGGGGGAGGGGGCATATCGGGGTTCGGACCCCTCCTCGAAATTTTGATTTTTGTTATCAACACGATGAAGTCTTTTTGTGAAAAATACCACCTTTTCCACCGTTTGGACCCTCACCGAATTTTTTTCTTGAGTACGGTCCTAGTAAACATGATTAACTACTTTCACTGAAAAATAAATCTACATTGAATTTTTAGAGAAAAAAAAATATGCTCTTGCCATTTGGCTTACAAGTTTTGACATTTATTCAATTTAGACTGAACATTGAATTTTCCATTTTCTTCCTGATTTACTGTTGCTGTCTCGATTTATTCCCTTCAAGAATTTGCCAGGCGATTTTCATGCTCAGTTCTTGCTCAAATGCTTCCCACGCAGAGCAATACTAGTAAAAATTATTAATTTGCATTCTCAAAGAGGAAAAAAAATATATAATACAACTATCGAGACCATTTTAAAGGGGATTTAGGGTTTCGTAACTGACTTTAAATGATAAAAAGGTATTTATGACAGTCAAGCTGCAGCAGTAAAACCGAGAAGATTAATTATATTTTTTTCGTATGAAACATGGATTAAGAAAAGTTTGTTTTGGGTGTTTTACTGATATTTTCGTATTGCGCTGCCTTTCTAGTTAACGTAATGTTAATGTGTACATCGACGTTTAAATTTTAATCGTTTCAATTGTTTACTCATGCATTCTGTACCTCTGATCCTTTTATGAGAAATCGTAATTGTGGTATTTTTGGTAGAAATTTGGAAAGATTAGACACTACAGCAACAATCCGTGAACAAGTTATGTTATAAGGTTAAACTGTCACAGACACAATACACATATAAAAAATGCATATCTTACAAATGGTTTTGTTTGTTTTTTACTTTACCTTATTTCTATTTTACTTTTTGAGGGGTCATTTTTAAAATTTAAAAACTTTTAAATTTAATTTTAAATTCCAGCATGAACCTCCTAAAATCAACCAATTTTCTCTAGACTTGTTTATTCCATGTAACAAATTTAATAATTACTCTACGTTAAAAATAGTGGAAGTTAGCCAATGTGTAATGTATCACTATTTCAGCCTTGTCATTAGAGAAAACTGTAAGCAACAATGCGGAAAACAATATCAATTTGTTCATGCTAACTTAATGTTCAGTATTAATGATAATATTATATTTTCAATGTATATTACTGGACTAAATTTCAATAAAATTGATTTCCGCTGATTCTGTGAAAAGAAAATGAATGTATATTTATATTTATATTTTTTCTTCAACTATCATTATATTTAATTCGTCATAAACATAAAAAACTTGTTACTCATAATTATTACTTCAATTATAATTAAAAATTCCGCTTGAGCTAGGATTTTTTTTATGTGGAGGGGAGGGATCTTATTGTACTATAAATATTAAATCAGTAAATAAATCTGCTCAATTTCTATTAAAATTGTAACAAAGTAATTATTTTATTTTGTTTTATACATTTTACCTGCATTCTTAAATACTTGTGCTAATGATATTATTTGTACAGTGTACAGCTGTGGAAAAAAAAAGTCCCACTTGTACATTTTTCGGCCGTCGTTCGTCGCACAGCAAAGTTACAGATACCAATCGTTTACGATTGACGCACACTTTAATTTGCTATGCATAAAAATTGCATAAGGGGCCATCTACATATTAAAATTCGCACCAACTTTTTTTTTCTCAATAGCAACCCCTAGATTTCACTTCATATTTCAAAAATTTAGCTCATTTTAACCCCGGACACCAATTTTCAATAAATTTGGACAGAAAATGAGTGAGTTATGAGCACCCAAAATCCCCCTCCCCCTATGTTAAAATATTTTTTCATACTTCAATTCATATCTCATATAATATTGGCAGTAAGAAGCTGATTTTTATTCGTACTATTAGAACTAAACGATCCAAACATAATTTAATGTTATTATGAGTTTTAATAAATTATTAATATGAATTATGAATTATTAAATTAATATTCAAAAAAATTATGAATAGCGACCTAGCCAAATTTCGATGGAAATAGATGCAGAAATTAATATTACATGGCTGTGCAAAATTTCAAATTTTTACGTTCAGTAGTTTAATTTATATTAAATAAAATGTGTCATTTTCATGAGTTAAGGGACCATATATAAATTTATTAAGTGAAAATTTTTTGAAAATTGCATAAAATAAATGTAAATTAGATTTATTTTGTGCAAAAACACAGTAAAAGATACCAGTATTAAAAATATCAAATTTTGAAACAAATAAATTAGAGGTTTTTACAGTTTGTTGGGGATTCTATAAAGCGTGTATTGTTGCGTCCGATACCATATTCCCCCAAATAAAATATTTTCCAGCTATAGAATTAGATGCAGTAGATGTATGTCTTCTAATACAACGTCCTATTTCTGAAAAACTAACATCCTCAACTTTCCAGGCATGAACGTGACCTTTTTTAATATCGGAAACATTAAGTCTTTGGAATTCCCCATACTTTATCAAACATTCAAAATCACGTTTTTCTGCAAAAAAAAATTTCATGTAACTATAAATTAAAATACCGCCAAAAGTCTTAAGAATATTGCACATTGCAGGCGATAGTATTAAATGAAGAAAGTGAAATAACAAACACAGTGATAATATTGGGTCGGCAAAAAAGTAATTGCGTTTTTTACATGAAATTCAAACAAATAAATTTTCAATCATGAAACCATTCTTTAAGTTCGACCATAGCTGAGTCGAGCAATATTCATGCTTGTAGTCAGAAGAGCAGGGAGCAGCCTCTAACTGCCAACATATCAGCTGTCTAAGAGAAACATCAAGGGAAACACTGAATAACAATTTCAAAATTACAAAGATTTTCAAAATCCTTAGCAGTCATTTTGCATTTTTCCCTGTGTGTACGAACCAAGGAAGTTATGAACTCACGGGTCATTTGGACCACAGACTAAATATTCTATTCTACCCTTGATATTCTCAGTACAAAAAACTTTAAGAGAGATGGGAACAATATTTTCCTTGAAAATAATATTAATTTCTTTTAATTCTCGTGAGCGAAATAAATGAAAGGCGAAAAGTTCGGAACCTACAAATAGCGTTTTTCAATTTGCAGAAAGTCCCTTAAAAACGCGCAAAAATGAATTCGCAATATCTCCGGAAATTATGGTAGAAAATTGGTGAAAATTTATATTTAGGGTAATTTGAAGGTTTTCTTTCGTTTAATAAAGTCAAAATATGGGGTTGCCATTGAGAAAAACGAAGTTGATGCAGAATTAAATAGGAAGACGGCCCCTTATGCAAATTAAATTAATAGTAAATTAAAGTACGCGTTATTTGCAAACGAATGGTATATATAACTTTGCTATACGACGAACGATGGCGAAATAAAGAGCAAGTGGGACTTTTTTTTTTCCCGCAGCTGTACATAAAAATTACTACAGTAGTAAGTATTCCCTGCAAACAAATTTATATCCCAATACTCATTTTTGTAAACGAAAGATTTTTTTTTTTACTATGTTCACATCTCTCGATTAAAAAAGAAGGTAAAAAAAAAAAAAAAAAAACGAAAATCGTATAACCCTTTTGTAACAGAATGCGAAAAAGAGACATTGAATTTATACACTCTATATTTCTTTCATAAACAAAGTGTTTTGCTATTTAAATTTATATATATGAAAAAAAATTAATAGAACGTAAAAACATACCTGTTAGGCTCTGATTGAACAAATATTTTTACAGAGAATTTTCTCTGGAACCAGTTGTTAAAATAACAGCTTAATTCACTTCGCTTCTCCCCTCATGCTGTGTGGCATTGCCGGAAGGCTTTCGGGATAAAAAAGTGTTTAGAGGGGAGGAAATGGATTCTATTAACGAGAAAGTCAATCTGCATTTGAACAGTAGTGACAGGAATCAGGGAAAATTTAGAGTGCTCGAATGGCACTCACATTGGAGGAAGCAGTTTGAAATCTAATAGTACGTTATGGGGGTAAAATGTTTTTATGAATTAACTAATTGTTCACTGCATTGGATTTAGTTTTTATCTTCGTAATGTATTCTTGAAGATACTGAAAGATAACTAATGCAGACAACAATACAGACAATATACAGACAACCTGATTTATTTGTCTTATATGAGTACTTTTGTAAGAAAAAAAAATATTTAAAGTTTTAAAACTGGTTTATTTAAAAAAGAATGCTTAACAGAAAAAAAAACAACAACATTACACATGAATGGGGGCATATCACTCAATACCATGCACATAATATCATTGAAACAAATTTAACTAATAGGTCTGAAAGTTTAGTTAATACAGAGCCATGGAAATTAAAACTATATATATATATATATATAAATCTTATTCGATAAGTGAACCGATATATTGAATCAAGGAGTCAAATTAAATAATCAGTATTTTCAAATGTAAGTTGGGGTATGCAAACACTGCGTGTGTGTTGATTTATTTGATTTTGATTTGATTTGTACCCTATTTGTGGTATCAAACTCTAAGGATTCATAAAATCGCATTTTGCTTAAAATTTGCTGAGACGAAAATTGTCTGATGGGAAACCAAAGAAATTAATGATTTTTGAAATTATGCTGCCAAATGTGCATTAAAATTGTTTATCATTATCCATCAAATATCATTCGATTGTGATTGATTTTAACATTTGTCGTAATTTAACAGTATTTTTTAAAATTACTTAAATACGTGAAATGTAAGATTCAATAAAGTCCTCTCACCTGCTAGAAGTGCCTGTGTGCTTTATCGCGCTCTGTGGCTGTAAACTAAAAACTATAGAAACCCGTGAAATAACAATTTTTCAATCAAGGTAAAATTAAAATTTGCCGTTTATTGTTTCAAGCAGCATTATTGACCAAGGCAAACAGTGTGCCAATCCAATTCTGCTTATCAGATCGGTTATTTTCGGAGGAAATTTTCAAACTTCCTGAGGCAGATTAAGAGATGAGAGACAGATCTGTTTCCTGGAACGGGTGTGAGAAAGAAACTTGGAACTTATTCTTGGCATATTCAGGAATAATGAGAAATTAAACATTGCGTCAGTTGTTACAGAAAATTAATAACGTAAAGTTTGGTGCTGTTCTTAGGTATGCACTTATTACGAGCTTTAAATTAACTTGGAGCGTTTCTGGGAAGAGGAAGATTATGGGAAGAGAGAGGAAATTTAATTAGGTGGTTGACAGCTTTAGCTGCGTGGATCGATATGGTTATTCTGATGTGCAGAGGAAGTCTAACCTTTTCTCTCTGACGCTTAAATACAATCATAAAGTGCAGTATGTTAACCCTTTGAGGTGCAACCTTTTCCCAATGCTGAAAAAAGGGCAGCCGTTGCCATCGCTCGACTTAACTACCAGCAAGATGGCGGACGATCGAAACGTTCATCGCGTGCCACAGATCTAGAGACCCTTTTTTGACGCGGCTGGCTGTGCCGGCACAGCCAGCTGTCGTCAAAAAAGGGTCTCTGTGGCACGCGATGAACGTTTCGATTGTCCGCCATCTTGCTGGTAGTTAAGGCGAGTGATGGCAACGGCTGCCCTTTTTTCAGCATTGGGCAATCTATCCGGCTGTTCTCGCATTCTTCCATTCTTCAGCAGATGTCAGTGCTGTTAAAAATAACCGCGACAATTCTTTTACGGGAAATGACGTACTTTAAAAAGTAAAGGATTCTCGTGGAGCTATGTCACCCGCAACTATTTTTTTAGAAATCAAATCTATTCTTCGTGACTGGCAACAGTCAAAACGTCAGAGTTTGGTGTTCCCAGAGCGGGAACACTGCGCGTTAAAGGGTTAAATACAATCATAAAGTGCAGTATGTTAAGAAACTGTTTCGACTCACTCGAGATTGCGCAAGATACTTCCAAAACGTAATGCTATTACACTCGTTCATTTTGTACAAGAATTTGCAAGGGACGATATAATTTATTAAAAATCCTAATAATACTGTTATAGTATCTTATGTAGTTGTATCTCACGAATAGTTTTAGGAGAGACTGTCTGAACATATTATTTTACTTTAGATACGTGTTTGTATGCTTTTCTCTATAAACTGACTAATAAAAACACAATTTTTGTAAAGTAACCCTTCATTTTTGTGAAGTGAATTTTTAGCCGATTTGAGGCAAAAATAACCAGGCTGAAAAGTTAAATGTAACATTTATTAGAGGCATTATACATAAAAGATTGAAAATATTGTGTCTGTAACATTATAAATACAATTCGAACAGAATTAGGTGATAGCATCCTTCAGATTCCATCTTTTAAATCTGAGAAAAAATGTTCTTAGATTTGGGTGGGTCTTACTTTTATTTTTTATTTCTGTTTATTTTTCTGTTTTTAGACTATCGCGAATAATAGTCGTCAATTGTCATATCGCTTATATTATCATTCCGAACCTATTATTTATGCAGTTTTGTGCTGTTCATCTCTAATTTTCTTTTATTTGAGTTACAGCTGAAGGTGATATTAAGATTATAAAAGTACTTTAAGCCCCGCTGTTGATTCAAATGCCGGCACAGCAATACATAAATGAGATCCTATATTTTTGTGATTTTTTTTTTTTTTTTGAGTTATTTTCTTATACTTGTCTAACTTTTAATCCTATTTGCTGCTTCCGACCCTTTACTGTAATTTTGGATACTTTCATGAGTGTATCGATTTTTGCTCTTACTCTCTATCTCTTCAAATATAAATATTCAGTGCAACTGAATTTTCAAAATTTAGATTCTGCTGAAGCATGTACAAGATAAATCTTTATTATGTAGATTCTCTGTAGTTGTATGTTTACAATATACAATAACAGAGAATGATTGCCGAGGTAAAACAATATCTTTCTTTTGTCTTAAACCGAAGATGGCACTTCAATTTAAATTTTCCCCTCCCATTTTAAATTAACTTTTTTTGTGTTAAAACATTTTAACTTTTAAAAGGTTTTTTTTTTTTTTTTTTGTGTGTGTGTGTGTGTGTGTGTGCGTTTGTGTGAGTCTCTTGGAATTCAATGCTGAAATTCTGTAAGGATAAAATTGGGCTTTATCTTAGTTTTGACACATGCATTTATAAATACTGCATAAAATTTTGCTGGGGCTGGAGGGGAGAAAAATATTCACAAACAGTGTTTTTATTTGGAACTTTCGAAATCAGGTTCCGTCGTACGTGACTGGCATCATATTCTCTGATGCATATGTAAGGTACTGAAAAAGAACAAGGGCGTTTCAGAAAGAAATTTTTACACATGGGAATTTATCCGAGTTTTCTGTCTTACTGTGATCGTGAAATAATACTGCATCACCGAAAATGCACTTTAAGTTAAACAGAAATTTCATGTCTTTCTTACTCCAGCACCGTTCGCGGATTATTCTTTTCTGTATAAAAATATTAACGAATTCAAATGGAAGGGCCCAATTTCTGCTTGTTATAATAAATGTAACTTATGACAAAGAAAAGGAAAAATGTTGTTGGGGACTGTGGGGGGGGGGGGTAAATGAATTGATGATAATGAGGAAACATTTTAGTCAAGTGATTACTGCCCGGCCAGTAGCCGAGCGCATAAGAGTGCAAATAATATAGCGCTCACAATTGGGAGACGGAAGGTGTCTGGTTCAAACCTAGGTCGCGTCCGTCGACCTAGCCGTTCGGAGTTTTCCATGGCTTTCTCTGAAACTTCGAGTAAATACGGGTTAGGACCCATTAGAAAGTCCCCAGGGTGGGCTGCCCCTTCCCCGCCGGCCTAGATCCCTCGTGTGGATAATATTCCCAAAATCAAATCAAGTGATTGCTTGTTATTTCGATGTACCCGTCAAAAGAGATTTGATGATTTGTTCAGCTGACAGTTATCTTATTTTAATGAAGATAAACTTAATCAAGGTTTACATTTAATAATACAATCCTTCATTTTTTCGACATTTTCTTTCGAGTTCCCCTTTACCAAGTTGAATTCATCAACATTTCATTTAGATATAAAGGCAAGACAATAAACGGGGCTGTCTCTTCTCGCAAAATAGCTGCAAAGCTTTGTCTCGTCTCGTAAAATTCCTATACAGTTATGAGAAACAAATCTGTCTTGTCCCGCATTCATAACTAATTCATCAAAATACTTGATGCCAGCGTCTGAACTTCTTTCTACGTAATAATACTTGTAGGAAATGTTTTCACCTAAACAGCTATGTATTTACACACTACTTCAGGTATTTCGAAATTTTGCATTGTTAAGAGTAAATGAGTAATCATATTTTGATTTTGTATTTTCTAACTGTTTCACTGTGTAAAACAAATTAGACAAGTTAAACATGACAGAATAAATCACAGTACGTACAGTACAATTTTATTAAAATAATTCTTATTGTAAAGAAAGTCTTGTGCTTAAAAGGTTCTTTGTTCTATGATATGGTGTAATATTCTCCAAGCATTCTTCTGTTTTGTAATCGCATAAGAGGATTTTGTTATAACCGCAAAATCAGATCTGTCAGAACGTGAATTTAAAGTGTAAATTATTTATTGAGTACGAAGTCTCTGCCATGTAATTTTCATTTCCTGCAAAATTTTAAAATGCCGTGAAGTAATTAAGTTAAGGATTTCAAATGATTAGTATTGACAAGGGCAATTTAAATTTATTTTCTGGGAAAAAGTAAGAGGAAGTTATATACTAAATCGTTAATATGTTGTAGCATTTTAAAATGTTGCAAACTGACGGTAATTTATTCATATTATTTAGAACATTTCAGTTTTGTTAAACGAACTTAGATCAATTATTAACAGAAATGCGTTGTTTGGAGTATTTTTATGGCTTGCAATTGAAGTCATTAAAATAATTTCTCACAGTAAACCTACTTAACATAAAAATGTGAATGTGCAGTTTTTTTTTTTTCTTACCCTTAAAATTAAATTTCATTTCATCATTTTTATAACTCAAATAAAATAATGGACTGAAAAATACATAAAAGCATTCATTTCAGGAATTGTAGATTTGATCTTCAGTAAAATGCATATTGTGACGTGGAATTTGACTCCTTAAGCTATTTTTGACTTGTGTGTTTTGGGGGAAGATAAGTATTATATTTAGAACACGAAAAAAGCTCTTAATTTGGTATAGCGTCCAACTCTTCCGATTTTATCAGAAGATTTTCCACCACAATTTTTAAACAGTTTTATTCTATATTAAGAATTTAGTCTTATTTTAAGATTAAATTTCGAAGAAAAAATTAGTGGTTGAAAATATTCCAATGAAATCGGAAGAATTGGCAGCTACGATCTGGTGCTTAAATATGTTTTCAATCGACTATCGCTTCTTTAAAATGACCGAGAATAGTTTTAAAGTCCCCCCCACCTTTTTTTTAAGTGAACGTCACTTAAGTGCAACAACTTCTAGACACACGAACCTCCACACTTTAATTATTCTCGTGACTGACGAGATATAGGGTGATTCAAAATAGATGTTAAGGCGATTATTTTTTAAACCGTAAGTGATCGAAACATACTTACAATTAGAAAAGTTCGTCAAATTAAGAGTGGCTTTCAGATATGGCATTTTTTTTTTTACTGGGGCTTGTATACATATTAAAACACGAAATTTAATTTTTATACGGTCCCTCCTTTCCTACCCTTTATATTTAGAAGAATGTTGCTCTTTGCCTAAGACAATTAATAAAACAAATCCCGCGTCTCTTAGTGAAATAGTTAGCAAAAAATTTATTTTTAAAAACGATGACTTACACCATTTTACCTGCTGTTAGCGTCTGTTTTCATGTGAAACAATCTTTACTTTAGGGGACCAACTATAAGTTGATAAAAGTTAAATAATGATCCCATTGATGGAAAGGCAATATTAAGCGTGCTCAAATGTGTGAAATTAGCAGGTGCAGTTTTACCTAAAATGATCGGCACTGTTTTATGAAAGTAGCGAAAATTTAGTCTTTTACGGGGGGAGGAGTCATCCACTAATTACGCCACGCTTCTAGAGAAGGGATTTTAAAGTGTAAAAGAGAACGACAAAATAATGGTGTGCCTTACTATGGTGTGATAACTTTCACTACAAAATGCGAAACATGCGTTATAGGAAAATACTTGCTAAATTGCGATTTGAGAAGTCAACTGTGTCTATCGAGTGACTATTAACATAAATTAGCGTCTTTTCAAAAGTAACTACATTTTTCTCACTTTGGAGACATCCCCTTATAACTTGGCGACAAATGCCGAAATTTTCAAATTGATATATCTCGGAAATTATTCCACGCAGAGACACGGGATTTGTTTTATTAATTTTCTTAGGCAAAGAGCAACATTCTTTTAAATATAAAGGGTAGGAAAGGAGGGACCGTATAAAAATTAAATTTCGTATTTTAATATGTATACAGCCCCCAGTAAAGAATGCCATATCTGGAAGCTACTCTTAATTTGACGAACCTTTCTAACTGGAAGTATGTTTCGATCACTTACGGTTTAAAAAATAATCGCCTTAACAGCTATTCTGAATCACCCGGTATAGGCTAAGGTGCAGACATTTTGGTCACACCCTTTTGCACTCAAACAGTCATGTGACCTAGGAGGTGTGGCCACCTTACTATGGTTATCTCGGACTAAAATGGTCACACACCCTTGGTCACATGACTCTTCGGGTGCTATGGGGTGCAGGGCCTGATTACCGAAAAGGTCGATAAGGCCCGGGCCTATAGTAAAAAAAAAATCTGGGGGCCTCAAAACTAAAATATTTGTTACTTATGCTTGTGGAATGGAATACGAGTAGGTGGGCCTCGAAATGATAGCGGGACTATAGTATCAGAGACTGTTAATCAGGCCCTGATGGGTGTGGCTAAAATGTCAGCACCGTAACATGCATATCTCGTCAGCCACGAGTTACAAATTCAGAATGACGTTGAAGAGACATCGGAATTTGCATTTGAAATTATAGGCTTGTTTTACCAGCAATGAAGAAACTTTGGGCCACTGCTTATCCCTGTAGCATTATCTCGTCGTATGCATACTGCTCACATTGTGACTTTGTGAAGTGTTTGTCGCAGAGAGGCTGTTACTAAGGAAAAATGTCCGCCTTGAACGTTTTTGTGAAGTCACATGTTGACGATCATAGACGTCACATAGTGACCTATACATAGAGTAAAAAATACACTAGGACGCCCCTCAGCAACATCACAAGTTTGTCGCACATAGACTTTACATTGTGACTAATTATCGAACACGCTGCGATGTGACTCTGCAACGTCACATGTTTGAGAAGAAGAGACGTCACAGAAGACGTGCATTTACATCACATTTGTGATGTGACGAATTGTAACTTCGTCACAACGTCACTGCCAGCATGATTGCTGTATACGTACCGAAGATCTTGATACGAATTCATTAATTGCTGTCCAGGCTGGATCTATAGAATGGGACGTTAAATGAATACTTATGACAAAATGACAGAAATAAAGAAGTATAATAAAAATTGTTAATAATTGCTCGACGAAGAATTGTTCGAATTGTTAATAATTGTTAATAATTGCTCGTCGAACGTTTTCGACGAAGGTCTCTTATCCTCTTGCTCACCAGAAATTAACCGACTTTGGTTCTCTGCTGAAAACTGAAATAAATAAAGAAGTAGAAATTTACCTACTGGGCTCGCATCTATTCCTCATCTACTTACCTTTCAGGCTGGTTGTTCTCCGTATTGGATATTTGCTTGAAAGCTGTCTCATTGAAGAAAGTCTGTGCGCCACTGTGAAAGCTTACCGTGTTATGTTGATTTTAAAAATGCTTAAATATAAACAGTTTTCAGTCCAAGACACACATACTGAAGAAGGCGATTCAAGCTAAATGTTGAAATCTCTTTCTGAAAACAAGTGATTATGTAAGAGTTAAAAAATAATAATTATTTTTTTTTGGACCAAATGACATTGCATTTGTTCAATTCCCCATGCATTTAGAATCAACGTTGTTCAGCTGCTAACTACTTCTGTTGTTTTAATACTGCATTTAAATTACGTAGTCAAGTTATAAAGCGAGTGATTATAATATACGTTATCGCGTGAATTAAAACTCACGTACACATACATGGTTTTTAAAATTACAATGTAAACTTCATGGTACCTGTACAGAAGATATTTTTGTGAAAAGAATTTTATTATTATATTGTGATGGTAGTAGTATTTGTAAAATAAATATAGAAGCAGAGCCGTAGAGAATTAAAAAAATGCAGGCGCATGTGATCGATGATAGTGGTTAGTGTTTGATGAATTAGTTGAACACAGGGTTTTTCCCTGATTTACGTATTTTCCTTCTAACATCTTAACAAACACACACATATCTAGAATACTTGAGCATGCAGTAAACATCTTTATCGAAGGAAAAGAAAACGATCATCAACATGCAAGGTGTGAATAATTCCTTGCACTAAATAAAACATCACTTCCGAACTCTATAGATGAAGACGAATGAAAATGCACTATTTCTTAAATCATCGTAATTGAAGAAAACAGATTATTGACGATAATGACAATTTTTTATTTTTAGGATCACAATATCACAATATAGGCTTCTAGGTTAAATAGCACACGATCAATATTGAAGTAAGGAGAAACAACATATTTTCACATAAAATTAGAATATATTATGGGCACGGACAGAGGCACAAGCCCCGAAGGGCAAGTGCTTGTCCAAACCTCCAACGCAGCTCTACTCTGCTCGCTAACTTACAACTAACTGCTCATATTCAAAGATGCACAGGGGGGTATGTCACGAGGTCAAATTTTGCCGTTAAGCTATTACATATGTAAGAGAGAAAAAGGAACACGAAAGACTTTACTAGAACATTCGATGCATGCAGCTGCTCACAGAGAAGCAAAACAAAAAAAACTGCGGTCAGGGAGCAGTGCAATACTGCAAGTTAGGCTTTCATATGAATAATTGCGAAAAGAGGATGGGAAGAAAAAAATATAAATAAAACAGATTGCAGCTGTAAATTTGATTAGCATAGCATAAGGCAGGAAATCGAAATGATTAAAAGTGCGTTATTGCCTTACAAATAAAATGGCTGAAAGGAAATTTGAAAGCTTTGAAAAGAGTTACTGTTAAAAACTTATAATTAATTAAATTTAGAATAGAGTATTAGTTTAAATTTAGATAACAATAATTAAGATTTGTATTGGTAATTTTTTTATAACAAATATGCACGTTGTGTCAACGTGACAGTACCCCCTTGAAAAATGTTAGACACAGACCCCACAATAGCTTGGTCTTCTGCCTGAACCTCCTATTCAAGAGAAAAGAACAACAAATTTTGACATTCAACATAGTTTTGTTCAAACCGGTTCAGTATGCATTAGTATTAACTTTGCATTTAAAATATTTCCAATATATTGCAAAAATCGATTTTATATGTTGAAAATAGTCCTAATATTTCTAATTAATCCTTCCTGTTCCACATCATAACAAGCATTATTAGGCAATTTTATCGTATCGCGCGTCAGACTTTTCAACAATTTCACTGACTGCTTCTTTCCTATACAGACGTGAAAAAAATGCAAAATTTTAGAGAATCTCTCAAAATATTGCACTGATATATATCACTATTTGAATCCAATATTGTATTCACACATTTCCCAGACGCTCACACTCTTGGGGACTGACAGTGCTTTTTTGTCAGGCTTCGTTATATAAAATAATGATTCTTTATAAGTTTGATATAAAACTGTTACACAAAACAGCACACTCAGAAACTTAACAAATCTGTCTTAAATAAATACATTAATTAATCAAAAATTCGTAGAAGCAACAACAAACACATATCGGATAATAAGCTGTTACTTTATTTATAATTAACCCTTTCAGTCCCAAACATTCTTCATTTCATTTATTTTTCATTTACTACTTTTCCTAATTATATCTAGATTGGCCAAATATTTTCATTTTACTCAGAATAAATAGGTTAAAGAAAAGTTATGCATAAACATTTTTTGGAAGGTAAAAGCTTTTATTGAACATTTTGTAGAAAGAACTTGGCTATTGTCAGGAATATGGTTGGAGCACGCGTGCTTTCTAAGAGATATGGAAAAAACACATTTAGAATCCAATGCATAGTGTTGTTTTATCTCCAGAAACTCACCACTCTGCGAAATTTCAAAGCTTTATCGTTTTGCTACCGGATAGTCGCCACTATGCGAAATTTCAAAGCTTTAGCTCGACTGGTTGTGCTACGGCAGAGCTACGCAAGGGCTATCTCTCTGGATGAGTAGCAGAATTACCAACTACTCCGGAATGTAATTAATCGCTTTTTGTAATCAGCAAATTTTTTCAATATGTTTTCTAAATGGCAATCGCATCATAGGTTTACTTTGAACTTTCGCTGTATTCTAAGCCAAAAATTACTGTTTAAAAAAAAGCAGTTAATTATATTCTGGAGCAGTTGGCAACTCTGGTGGAAGTTGCCTTAAGACAGAGAAAATTTTAAGGGTTCTACAGCGTATTCGTATGTTACATATGGAGGAAACTACCCAAAATTCCAGACCGTTAGATCAACAGCTAAGCAGTATAGGCCAGAACGCTGGCTCTTCACACTTCAGCCATCTACCATGTTCAATATCTTGTGCAATTGCCTATGGTGAAGCCTACAGCTTGATTGGAAGAAGGTAAAAATTAGGTCACATGATTTGGAAAGGTATGACACAGAGCGACAGAACAATGAAACTGAATTAAAGATTTTAAGTATATTATATATTAAAAATATTTAAGAGAAAACTTTTATTCTAATTTTTTAGAAATAAACTCCAACATAAAATAGTTAAATGAACTGTCGGGAACGGGGCTCGAACCTACACTCACTACGAGATCGAAAGGTTAATGTGTATTATGTTAAGACAAACCGGCACAAGGGTTATCTGCCTAAGGGGGGGGGGTTACCTTGAGTGCAGGGCTTTTTAAGGGGTTCTAACTCGTATTTACGTTAGATCTGAGGAAAATCACTGAAAAATCTAGACCAGTAGATCGACAGCCGCACGGTAGGCCAGAACCATGGAAAACCAAAGGTTAAGTCACTCGTCTTAGTTCGGCTGTAATCTTTGTGTGATTATGGCAACGCTACACTAAGGCGGGGCTACCAATGATGGGTGGGGGGGTGCCTTGGTAGGAGGACTTTCCACGGGGCTCTAACGCGCATTCACGTTACATCTGGAGAAAACCCACCAAAACTCCACACCGTTAGAGTGGCAGCCGCGCGATGGGACCCGAACCTGGGACCTTCACACTTCGGCCGTCTACCATTTTCAGTGACATAACCACTGTACCATGGTGAGGCAGCTCGGCTGTAAGACTTGTTAGCTAGACGACCTTATACTGTTTATGGTGTATGTACAATATAAATTTAAATTTTTATTAGCTTATTAGGTTTTAAATGTGTACAGATTCCAATTTTTTCATAATATTGTTTTGTCGCCAGAAATATCCATCGCTGTGATAAATTTCGAAGCTGTAACTTGGACGTAGATGAAATATCGACTTTGAAGAGGTGTTAGGGCTCATCGACAGATACGGACAGATAAAGCTCTTGAACTTAACATTTTTTAAATTTGAATTGATTAGGAAGATAAAAAGAAGTAAATGTTGTGATTCTAACTGTCATCACTGGGAATGAAAGGATTATATTTCTTTAAGTTGAAATAAATAACTAAAAAAATAAAATTACGCATTTCAGTAAATGGTTATTAAAATCAGAGGTATTGAAGTGCATAGAAGTTCTGTAAATCTATAGAATATAGAGTCATACGTTGAAAATTGACGCGTTCAAATAGAAAAAATCGGTATCCTTAAAACTCCAGCCTCTAGAACAGCTTGAGTTAGAATACAAACGGAAGATACATTATAGGGAAGGTTTGAGTCATTGGATCAACTTGCTGTGAAATCTGCAGTTTAAGAACCATTCTATCACGCCTTGGGTCCGTGCCTGAATCCTGGCTTGGGCATGTATGTTAACTTTTCCGTCCCTGAATGCGGGTTAACGCTGGCCGCCCACTGGGTGCGCCCCATAATGAAATGGCCACAAGACCTTCTGTCAATTGTAGTGGACAATACCTGATCGGCAAGTGCCCGCCCGTTGAAAAAATAAAACCTATACAGTATATAACTAACCACTTTTGGTAAACAGTAAAGTTTTCAAGCATTTTTTCAAAATGGTAACCAACTCACACGCTAACCTCCGAAATTTTTCTATATTCTAAGACGAAGTTATTGTTTAGAAAAAGTGGTGAATTTTTTTAATATTCCGTAGAAGTTGGCAGCTATGCAAAAGATATAAATAACATTAATACACCAATAAACTAAAAAAAAAAAATAATTGACGATGATACTCGTTGTCCCGCAGTGGCCTAGTCGCCAAAGGAACACGGAAAGTGAAGCAGCACCGGCTTGGCTAGTCCTTGGGAAGTTGAACTCCACTCTCGACTGGACTGCTGTGGGATCGTGTACTCTAATGGGAGTTGGTGCAGCTAAAATCTATTCGTGGATCCAATGTACTTAATGTTTAAACGATACCTCTGGGGGTGCCAATTTCAAGTGCTATGTCTCTCATCTAGAATTGGTTCAAAATTAGAGACCACTCATAAGAGGCAACGCTGGTCTGCCTAATAGGTGCCCTCAATGTGGTCAAGACTGCAGTACGCCACTGACCCGGCCATTAGAGAAACAAAAAACAAAAAAAAAACCGATTCTACCCGTAAAAAAAGGGGGGAGAGAGAGATTTACATATTTCACAGGGGGAAAGGGGTTATCATTGAGATTCTTTTAATGTTCTTAAGAAAGTTATTCATATTTTAATTTTCATTCTTTAAGCATCTAAAATATGATTGAATTTGTACCTGGTTCATTGTATACGCAATGCATCATCGCAAAGAGAATTTTTATAGTGTCCGTAGCAAACCTCTTTGCACGAAACTATTTACAAAAGGTGCCAATATCACATGTCTATATTCAAGATCAGTATATATATGAATATTATAAACTATAATACTATGATTTATAATATTATACGATACATCTTAGTACAAATTTAGCAAAAAAGTATCGATATGTTTTTCATTCTTGAATCAATGTTTGAGGTTCCCTTCGCTCCTTATAGCCTACGCTCAACAAAATCAGGAAGAACCCTTGTTTTATGTTTAAGGACTTAAATATACACATTCATGGAAGATTACAGTTAAGTCCTTTGAAGAATATTGCTGCTTCAGTCGATTTATATTTCAAAATATTTTCTGTAATTTAAAATCTGGGAAATTTCGCGAAGTTAACGTATTTTAATGATAAATTATGATTAACAGCTTATGATTAATGAAATGCGCATCTATGACAGACAAAAAATGCGAAAAATTAATCTACAGTCTTAGTATTTGCAAAAATTGAAGTAGCAATTATGTAAGTACTATATCACAATTTTAGTGTAAACAATGGAACTTCAGGGAAGCAAAATGATAAAGAAATTTATGAGACAAATGAATTGAAAGAGGCATACTTTTGTCATTTACTAGAGCTAAATAAAATATTAGAGAGTAAAAAAATGAACTATAGAAAAACACATTTAATTACATTTGACAAAATTTAATTACAGTCAACACTCGTTTTACGGAACTCATTTTTTACAAACACTTGCGATTTTACTAACAAGTAATCAGGAATATCCTTCCACAGACAATTTTGCGATTCAGTTTTATGAACTATCTGAGTGGTATCTATGGGTTCGTAAAAACAAGCTTCAACGGTAAAGTTTTTACTACAGAATGAATTTATTAAAAGCCTTGAAACAATTTTTAAAAAATAGTTTTATAATAGTTTTGTTGGAAGTTAAAAAGAATCCAATAAGATTTTTATTGCACCATGCAGAAAATCTAAGAAAAATGTTGAAATGTTCTCTAAATAAGTATTATCCCCCCCCCCTAACATAACTGATTAATAGAATTTAAAGATTAATAAGTGAACTCCATTCGCACGTAGTTTATCTGAATATCAGGATTCCGCTTAATATTAAATTTCGATTTTCATACCAATTTTTTCCAAGACAATAACTATTATTTTTATGAATATTAACAATTAAAGAACAAATGATGAAAATCATATAAGAATTCATAGAACTAATAACATTGCTTTTACAAATTAGTGTTTGTTTATATGAAATCCAAAAGTTAGAATAGATATTAAAGATGCGTTTTATTTTAAATGAATAAAGTTTATATTTTTTTATGAGCAATTGTGTTTGGACAGGAGTAAGCGGAAGACACGTTTTCTTTAAGCGCAAAGTATTTATTACATTGTCGTCTCAAACCATTAAACAATGCAAAAACTACTGACTTCAATCAATTTTTTTTTACTAATTTAATGCACATTAAGTAGAAAATATAACATCACTAAATATTTAATGACAAATTTATTCAAATTATTGTGAAGCAACATTAGTACAAAATTCATGATTTTCAACGAATATTTCGAAATTAATGATAATTTATGAAATAAATTCAGAGCTATATTTTTAAAAATACATGTAATTACTTTTTAACTACCCTGTTAATACTCATACTAAAATCTAAGATCACTGATATATAAATGATTTCATAACTTATGATTTATTATGTAAAAATTAGTTCTATGGCATAAAAAGTACTTACATATAAAAGTAAACATATTTGTTAAACCAAACCATTTGGAGCAGTAAGTACTTTGATTAATGAAACAAACGTCAAGTTTGTATACTTTACCGTGTGATAAAATTTATGTAAAATTATATAAAAAAATTTTTTAAACAGACATAAATGGTAGTTTTTAACTAAAATGACTTAAACAGTTTATAGCTTACAAAAAACCAACAACACTCAATGCAGTTTTAGTAAACATGAACTGAGTTATACAGAATAAAAAATATTACTTACGTCGTTCAATACAGAAAAATAATAAATTCCAATACGCTTTATAAGTGGATTTCAATCGTAACTATACTTACAAATTCATTGGTCCATACTTACTTTAAGTACTGTTGCAAAAATGATATTTGAATAACTATTTCTTATAGTTGTTGTCAACTGGAGACTTTTCCACAAACAATAAAATGTGAATATTTCTCTGAAATTGTTTGTTCTACATTTAAGCTGTCTCTGCACGTGTGAACTGTTTGTTCATTTCAGCTCTAAATGAGCTCGATATTTTCAATAATCAACTTACACTCAGTATTTTTAGATTTCGCGATGTTGTTATAACATTTATCTTCAAGAAGAGGCATGATGTTTGTGTAATGCTATCCAAATGCTTATTAAAGTCAGAGTATCGCAAAATACTTTTGTAAGCTTGGTTTCTTGTAAAACCGTAAAAAGACCATCGTGGAGTCTGGCGGGATACAAAGGTCAAGGTCAAACCTCTGTTGTTCGTTTAGTAAAATGAATGGAAACGTATATTGGACTTTGAGTTTCCCCCTCTTATTTTGTCATCGATATGTGTTTGTAGGTCGTGATGTTCATAAAATCATGCTGATTGACGGCCTTAGCCTTCAATGTACCTGAACTTGGACGTCGAAAATTAGCCAGTTACGGCAGAAACACTTCTGAAACAAGTTTCTGAGTATATGCTTTTGTTTGTTTGTTTTGGCATGCTTTAGAAACACAGCAGGTCTTCATCGAGGATGGGACAAGCCAGTCTTGTAGAGAGATCACACACGGAAGAGGCAGTGGCAGGCATGGAGGAAAAGAGAACCACCAGGGTCCGGCTGGGAAGCAAGAGGTAGGTTGGGAGATACCAGCACTGGTGGAGCATCCTTTTAAAAAACTTTTTGGGTGCTCGCATCTCACTTTTTGGGTTTTATCCGTGTAAGAGTTGTCGCTCCTTCGGCAAGCAAGCCGGGAGTAAAGAATAGCGGCGGCGTTCCTAGGAGCGTCGTCTCGGCGCAGTCTGCTAGAGCAGTCTGGCAGACAGCCGCATGAGTCTTGGGCCGAAAAGGTAAGCCTCTTAGAGGAACGCGGTGATCTGACAGTTAATTCCAGTGTTTAGGAAGGTGCTTTGACAATAGATTATATCTTAAGCAGGCCGGATAGACGGGGTCCCGTGCAGCTCTCTTGCTCGCTGCCGACTTCAGGAGCTTAACCGCAAACAGATCCCAGTTTTTGTGATTTTAATCGGATTTGGACTCTGGGAACGCCTCTCCTTCTCTTTTGGGCATTGTCCGGGCGGGGGTTACCTGATCAAGTCCTCCCAGTCATTATCAAATAACGTTTTTATTTATTTACTATTGATCCTCCGCGGGCTCCGTGCTTACAATCTCTCTAAGCTTATTTCCGGAAAGGATTACGCGCCAGGCAGCGAAAAGAGGATGCTCATATTGGATTACTCGGTAACGCTACTTGAGTGGCAGTTTCACTCTTTCACTCACTATCACCACTTGATCTGCTTTATCGTCGCCTTTATGGTTTAGAGCCTAATAAGACGCTAGCACAAACGCTTAAGGGAAGAGGATGAAAAAAGAAAAAAAAAAAACCTCTCCACTTCTTTGCTACGACACTCGGAGTTTCAGCACGGTTCCGAAATTAAAATTTTCTTCCTCAAAAATATGCGAGCTTTTCTTTCTAAGCCTCTCCTTTTTAAAAAAAATTCTTTTTTTCACGTAGAATTAATGAATTCATTTCCGAAACAAAGGAGACTTGATGCTACGTTTTAAGCTTTTAAACGTGTCTTAATTGCGGTAAAGTCCTGATTTTACCGTGTAAAATAAAGAAAATTGACAGTTTACCGGGTGAAATTTGACAGTGTGAAAAACTTCTCATTCTAGAAAGTCATAGTTATAGTGCTGCAGAAAATATAACAGGAACTGATGTTTGATATTTTAATATATATACATATATAATCTGTGGACAGAACAGAAAAATGTAAAACTCAGGTTCATGTAATTATATTGTTAAATTGCTTATACACCATGTCATCCATCCAAAACTTCAGCACCCAAGAACGAAGTGAACTGACGAGAGGAGAAAGCAAGACAGACGGACAACAGCTACCGTCGGAGGTAGACGTATTTGGTAGGAATTCCTGTGTGGACTCCGAGTAATGAATGTTCTGCTATTAGAACGGGTACATCTGGTATTATTTGTATATTAACATATATACTGTCATTTAATCATTTAACCCGGAGCTGTTATCTAAGGTTTAAATGAGTTACATTGGATCTCCTCCTTGAGTTACTCGTCTGCGGACGAGGTGAGTTGGTTGTCAGGAAAAGGTAAGTAAGGTAAGTAACAAGATGCGAAGGTAAGTACCAAGGAAAAGGTAAGTAACAAGATGCTATGTCATCGTTAACATGAAGAACTAGGGGAAAATCAAAGTTCAACTATCCTATAAATTATTTACTGTTTACTCAATCTTTCCGATCTAATGTAATAGCGAATGAACACAAAGTTGAAAATGTTGATGTAAAAAATAATTAACGTTATTGGGACAGGAAGTTTAAAGAAAAATTTCAGGCACTGAAGCGGAAAAATATAAGCAAGAAAGGGCACACTGGCATGTGCAGAATATTTTCATGGGAAAAGGGTCAGTCCTTTTTTCATTGGGTATCGTTTGAACCCACGTTGAGCACGTTTATTTCCATTGTTGAAGAAACACAAAGGCGGATAGTGGATTTCGCGCGGCTGACGATATATACAGGCTGCGATTCTGACATTTCGGTCTCACCTTTTTGCACTCGAATAGTCATGTGACCTAGGGGATGTGACCATCTTACTATTGTTATCTTGGAGTTAGGTGATTACAACCGTGGCTGAAGAGAAAGACAAGCTGCGGTGCTGACATTTTGGTCACACCCTTTTGCCCTCTAAGAGCCAAGTGACCTAGCGGGTGTGGTCATCTTACTGTGGCTATCTTTGGCTAAGATGGCCACAGCTCTGGGTCACATGGTTCTTGAAAAGGCAAAAGGGTGTGATCAAAATGTCAGCACCGCAGCCTGTCTCTCTTGTCATCCACGTTAGAACCCCTTGGTCACATGACTCTTCAGATGCAAACGGGTGTGGTCCAAATGTCAGCACCGTAGCCTGTATAGTAAATCTCGTCAGCCACGGTCCTACTGTGCTCAGCGTTGTATTTACGAATTAGATTTTGTAGGTGGCACGGGGTAATCATTGTAGAGCAAACAAGAGTAAATCTGCGTTCAAAGGGGATCTGGTTTCACAAAATCGGGGCTTGGTATAGCCATTAACAAAACTCCGGTATTGCAGTTAATATCTACGTAAGCTAAAATAAATAAAACACCTGATGTACATACAAAACTTTGACTATAAAGTTGCCTTTTAAGATACAAACTAATGTCTAGATATTAAAGTTAGCAGTGTCGCATAGTTTAGAGAAGTTTTGGGGGGGGGTCTTTTTTTTCTGGTACTCCAAGTGTTTCTGGGCGGAAAATCTTTCAATTTCAAAGGTTTTAAACAAAAATGTTTATTTTTTGATACATTTGATTTTGATACAATTTACTTAAAAGTTATCAAAATTGGAATCAAGAACTGAAAGCAGAATACACGAAAATTTGTGCTTTTAACTGTTTGAAAAGGATGAATATAGCATAAGTAATTTGTCAAAAAGGTCAGATTACTTTACACAGAGACTCTAGGCAGAGCATTTTGTGTTGTTTTAATTAATTACTTGAGTGATTGCAAAGCCATTTCAGCAGTAATTATTTTCCATGGATTATACTTTGAACTACAAGTACTTAGAATATCACGAAGAGATACTTTGAACTAACCCATTAAATGATAAATTAGTAGTACCACTTTTCATTGATATGCAACTTAATAACTTACGATGAAAAGCTGTAGTCGTCGAAAACATTGAAAAATGTAAATCCATATGACTTAAAACTGTGAGTTAATGGAGAAATTTAAAGGAATTCCTAGTAATAAATTCAATTAACAAGGGTTACTGTACTCTAAAGTTTCGAAGTTTTTCATTTCTAGGGAAGCGGAAAGGCAATGCACTAGCTTTGGAACATGTAGAAGCTTTTATTTAAATACCTCTAATGCACAGGCGCAACAGTTGTCCTATAAAAATAGTCTTAATTAAGCCTTCCTTAAACCTACTCGAATCACATTAACGAAAAGTACTTACAGGACCGTAATTTTCTAAAATTTCTTTGAAATCACGGTAAACAGATTAAAAATTTGAAATGCCATTTAGTTCAATTATTAACTTGCCTTCCGAGAATTGTGTTTATAACGCATGTCCGCAGGAATATATTTTCAAGTATTGACAAAGGCTTTAAAATTTGCAATTATTTCTGTTTCGAAATTTAAAACATGTACTACTTTGCCTGATACTGTTAGCCTTTAAATTTATTCTCTAGCTGACAGAGTGCCTGTTCTTTCCGAAAGGTCCCTTTTTTTAGCTTTATTTTAGATTGGGAATAATGTCCTACTTTTAAATAATCAAAATTTACACTTTACTTCATTATATTACGTTTTATTGATAGCTTAGATACATGCAGAAAAATCATTTTTTGTTAAAATCGAGTAAGATATTAGCAAACGTTACAAACCTTGACAGCTGCAGATCAAGTTTACGTAATTTTATTTTAACGTTTTCAAAATTTTATGAAAATTCA
Organism: Cheiracanthium punctorium; assembly: GCA_038373885.1. Taxonomy (NCBI): domain Eukaryota; kingdom Metazoa; phylum Arthropoda; class Arachnida; order Araneae; family Cheiracanthiidae; genus Cheiracanthium; species Cheiracanthium punctorium. Next base: position 436,121 of record JAWZYV010000377.1, read on the forward strand.
ACGCTTATTATTTAAGTTGAGTAACAACGATTCATGTTACATTTAATTTACTGAAGCTGTTCTAGCATGATGCACGGACAAAAATATCAACATTTCTCAAAATTTTCCAATCCATCCAAATTACAAAAGAAGAATTAGCACTAAAATTTTTTGTTGAGTGGCCATAGAACATGAAACCCAGTGGTGTAATGGTTAGCACACCGCTCTGCCGTCCCACAGGTCCGGGGTTTGAATCCCGTACTGGGCAAGGTCGATCCAGCCTTTCATCACTTGAGTGGGTCGATAAAATGAGGACAAAGCTTGCTTGGGGTCAAACACTGGGAGCTTCGCGTCAGGCTGACCACCTGGTCGAGGCATATGCATCTGCACCCCAGAGCCTATGGTCGCGAAGGCGCGGTAGGACAGCGCAGGCATTTGCCCCGAAGAGGGGCTGCTACGCGAATGTTTGACTTGACCATAGAATATGCTACCTAATTCCATTAATTCTTTTGAGGTTGCGAAAGATGCAAGATCGAGGATAGACAAACGGACAACGGACATTTTATCCCCCCATATTATACGGGCATTTAATTCCCCCTCCCCCCCATTAAAATGTTTCAAACGAATGGAATTTGCAAAATTTTTTGTTTTTGAAGCAATTTATAATAAAAAATGTTTATTTATATAAATAAAAATCAGAATTATTATGTAATGTTTTTAAATCGGTCCCATCATGGCTGACGAAAAAGACAGGCTGCGGTGCTGATATTTTGGACACACCCTTTTGCCCTCTAAGAGCCATGTGACCAAGGGGGTGTGGTCATCTTACTGTGACTATCACGGACTAAGATGGCCACATCCCTTAGGTAACCTGGCTCTTAAGGCAAAAAGTTGTGACCAAAATGTTAGCACCGCTGTCTGTCTCTCTCGTAAGCCATGGTTCCACACATTATCAAAATCTCTTTAAATAAATGATGTTTCCCTTGAAAGACTAAGTTTATTTTAAATAAATTGAATATACAACTAAAAAAAGTCTTCTAGATTTCAAAGGTAATTAGAAAGGGAATGTGTACTAGCATTTTGCTGAAATTAGAAACTGTCACGATTCTAACTTATTTACAGCTTAAAATGCGTTGTCTATGAATGCGTAAAAATCAAAATAAAGTAACAAGCCAACATTTGAACTGTGTTAAAATTATATTATGTCTCTTTTTACACAAAATTCTAAGCGAGAATCAGGTTATCACTCGAAGGTAAAGGGTCCTTCTGAAGCAATGTTACAATTTCCCCGTTCAACGTGTGCTAGAAAAAAAAATCTTTTTTTTTTTTCTACACGTTTTACTTATGATTTGCCAGAAAACTAGTTCTAGTAAAAATGTATAAAAATACATGCATGTTTCTCATTGCAAATAGCATTTTTTTTTCTAATTTTTTTCTCAATAGAAAGATGAAAAATATCCACTCGCTGTTACCAGACATGACATTAAATATAAAAAAAAAAAGAAAAAAGAAAAAGAAGAGGAAGGCAATGGCAAAATAATCATGCTAGTGTTTATAAATATAATTTGGTAGGTAACAAGTATCATAAATGTCCATTACACTTAAATAAATACATATCTCCCAATTATTAATATTTATCCACTTTGCATCTTCATTCCGGGCAGGGCATTTTTCCTAGATAAAAAGAAAAATTAATATTATTATTTTAGAAATATAAATTTATTGTGCTCCTATATGGTAACTATAGATTTTTACATGCCTTAAATATCGAAGTATATAAAAGTTAAAACCTAACTCCTGTGAACAGAGTAGACAGATATAACAGAGTGGACAAAAAACACTTCAATTGGGGCTCACTCATCTCGTTTATTCTATTTAGGCTTGACTTTTATCTTATTATCATCAAGCTCCAAGCTTTAAAAAGTCTGACATAATAGTTTAACATAAAGAGTGAACATTGAATAAATGTACACATCCTAATATTTTAATTTTTAAAAATGTCTACCATAAAAGAACCATTCAAATGCAGTTAGCAGCCATTAAAAAAATTAATGACACCATAAGGTAACTATTTAATAAGGCACAGCCGAAATGTTGAAAAATTCAACATTTAAAAAAACAAAATAATTAGCAGAAAAAAAGTTTCTGAATAAATTTAGTTATTTATAGTGTGTATATAAAAGGCAGAAACACAATTTTTCATTAGATGTCCCATTAATAGAAAATCGTATTATTTTTATAACTTCATCACTGTTTGTTAAAATATATGTAGAGGAACAAGGTATTTTGAGAAGGTGCTAAATGTTATGTATCTATCGCTACTTCAACGATTTTTAATTTTAAAATAAACCAAATAACATATTCAAACTACCTCCCCCCCTCCCCCCCAAATCTTAAGGCTAAATTTACAATCGACACAAACGAAAGAAAATTGAATGCCATTGAATGAGGGTTATGATTTGTAACTTTTTTGAGAATAACACATAACTGCGCATAGGTGCCAAGTATTACGGAATATAATTAGCCACTTTTCGTGAACCATAATTTTCTGTTTAAAATATTGCAAAATTTCTGAGTTAAAGGCGTGGACTGGTAACTAGTTTGAAAAATTATTCAAAAAAATTTACTGTCTACAAAAAGTGGTTAATTATATTCCGTGATACTTAGCACCTATGTAAGTGTAAGAGTGCAAGAAGTTAGAAGTTAAAGTCATTAAATAATGTTTATAGAAATTATTCTTATAAATTTTAAAATCCATTATAAAATGAATATAATATTAAATTTTCTTTTTATCTAGGAAAAATGCCCTGCCCGGAATGAAGATGCAGAGTGGATAAATATTAATAATTGGGAACAGATAATTATAGAACATATTTATAAATTATAGAAATTATAGAATTATGAATAGAATTCTGGTTTGCTTACTTAAACCACAGAATATTTCAAAAATACATGGCGGGTGTAAATTTTAACAAACATTTTTTTTTTTTTTAAAGATTACAGCATTGAAAAATGCAAGTGTACGTACTCATACTTGCTATTTTTAGATGAAACTCTGAATATGTTTTTCGAATTCCATTATTTAAATGCCGTGCAAATTTAAAGCGAAAATAAAGTTTCATTTTGACGATTCCAGTCGAAACAAAAGTAAAAAGAATATTCAAAAATAAATAAATAAATACATAAATAATACGAACGGCTTGCTTGTGAATAATAAAGAATGTCAAAATTCAAGTCGCCTGTAAAAATTCAGTCTCAGGTATTTCCCCGTATTTTTTTTTTAATTATTTTTTTTTGACAAGGAAGCCTTAAAATGCTCAGTCATTTCCCTGCCTCGAAATATTGTTTTTCACTTTGCCACTTTGAATTTGTGAAACATTTTTGGTATAGGGAGGCACTCAAATGAAATCTGAAATAAATTTGTTTAAAAAAAAAAAAGTACGAAAACTTTGGACGTATATGTATTTCTGTTTTCCGCTAAGTATAAATTTTGTAAGAGTGATAAGATAATGTAAGTATTGAGATTTTGTAAGAGTAATAGAGTAGAAGATATACATCTCCTGATCTATTATAGGTAGAACAAACTCTCTCCAATGAATGAAAGCTACAACATTTAAATGGAACATGTTTTGGATGTCTTGATTTGAAAGATTAGTATTATTACTGTATCTTTCAGCAGTATTTATTGATATTAAAAAAATACCCATAATCGAACAACAAAGATGAAATAATAAAATTTTCTTCGCATACGTAGTGAGTCATTCAATATTATCCTTGAATAATAGGGATACACATCACATATATGTATAATATGTTATGTTAACACATCGCGGGCCAACTCTATTCTTAATAAATGTTACAATATTTGATACTGTTAATGTTATCATCAGTTAGTGAATTATTATTGTGTCATTTTCTTGTTATTATCTTCCCGATTTAAAAAGATCTCTGATATTGTAAAAGAGTATTAGATCCGTCACTACAATTCATCATATCTGAAGAAAGACATATCGGATAAACAGTTCTAGTTCTTTATTTTGTAAAAAATTTTAAGAAAATGTTAGGTTGTGTGAGGTATACAATGTAGGAATCTTGTAATGCAAAAGAATATTTGATGATTTGTTTTTTTACTAGACTGTTTAATTTTTTCATTGTTTTTAGCTCAAATTATGCAACATTTACAAGGAAAAATTGTTTCGTGTAAAATTTTGACTTGTAATTGCAGCTAACAAAAAAATATAATGAAGTTTATTAACAGAAAATGTGTTTGATATTTTTTAGTAAGCGTAACATTTGTACAATGTCCGAATAAAGGTTATTTTTTCTTGTGTTTAAATTAAAACGATTTATACTTACGCTTTTTTCCCCATAAATAAAAACCACAGATTATTTTTTGCAATGTTTGATAGCACGAATGTTGTAAGCAGTTGGTTGTTACTATTGCCGTTGTAGTGTTAAAAGTAATAAATTATGTCTCTTCAAAGATTAGGGCAGCTTTTTGCCAATTAAGGTAGACTAAAAGGGTCTTTATTGTTTTCATTCCAATCCAGAATCATAAAATAAAGTTTTAATAGTTTATTAAGAGCGTAAAAAATTAGCTTTTTATTGAAAGGCAAAAGCTGGGGAAGTAAGCTTCAGTGAGGAACGCCGTACTTTTTCAACTATACACCACTGCTATATTCTTAAAGAATATCACAACCTTAAGTAATGCAAGTCGAAGCAGTCTCGCAAGGAATCTCGCGAGAGACCGCCTCTGTCTCGTCTCACAAAATGATTGTCTTCTTGTCTCGCACAAAAATTGCGTTGCTTGCGAAATTGATACCTCTCAAACTGGTAAAAAGGACGAATGTTTTTTTACCTTGCTACAGAAGACTTAAAATTAAATCACTTTAGACACAAGATAATTCATTTTGATACAACGTAATTTTAAGAATACAGTGTGTAAATTTAAAGAGAGGTTAGACACTGTAATTGAACAATTACAACGTTTGGGTGTCTTCTATCATAGTATTGGATCAAATGATTTTATGATATCGTCGTGGGTCTAAATGTACCTAGTTGAGCTTGGAAAGGAATTGAGACTTTCTTATGTTATACTAGCTGAACAAATACAGTGCGTTCCAAAAGTTTAAAGACTAGCGTTTTTTTGGATTTAAGAGTTAATCAAACAAGTAGGAAAGACGAAAGAAATTATGCAAGTATGTATTGACGCAACAGAAATAGTGAAATGCTTAAAGTACTTCAAACAGTCATAGATTTAATATAAAAAAATAAAAACGAAATAATGCTGTCCCAAAAATATGTAGACAACTGGTGTTAAAAGTTGATTGGAGTACTGATCTCCAAATTTGCATGTTTCAAGGTCATGTACTGGTCATTCAATAGCTTTTTGAGGTAAAAGCGAAGCTGTCTTTCTTTCTTCGACTGATTGAAAAGATGCCTCGCAACGTGCAGTTTTCCGAAACTGAAATTTCCCAAATCTACCGTTTGGATGCTCGTGGAATGAAAGTTGTAGATATTGCAAGAAAACTTGAACGCAATAGGGATGGTATTTATCAAATTCTGTCAAAAGGTGATAATTTGAAAGCAAAATATCGCAGTGGGCAACCGAAGAAAACAATTAAACGTCAAGAAAGAGAGATCTTCAGGTTAGCTTCAACCCAGAACTTGTCTGCAAGGTCAATTTCTAGAGAAGTGACCATTCCAGTATCAAAATCCACTGTGCATCGACGGCTGCAGGTAAGTAAATCAATTGATTATCGCAAAATGCTTCGTTCACCAAACTTGACAAGAAGGCATAAGGACACTCGTGTTCAGAGGGCTCGAAAGCATATGAACTGGACAGATGACTGGTTGAGTGTTCTCTTCAGTGATGAAAAGAAGTTCAATTTAGATGGTCCCAATGGATGGGCATATTACTGGCACGATATTCGCAAAGAACAGCAAACTTTTTTCAGCAGACAGCAACTAGGGGGTTCACTGATGGTATGGGGTGTATTTTCCTATAATGAAACTACCGAAATTGTTTTTAAAAGGTCGTCAGTGTTCCGAAGATTACCAGAAAATGCTTGAAGTACAGTTACTGCCATTCGGAGACAAATGGATATATCAGCAAGACAATTTCTCCATTCACGACTCAAACTACACAATGTAATGGCTTAGACGAAACCAAGTAGCTGCTTTGGACTGGCCAGACCTAAGTCCTGACCTGAACCCAGTGGAGAACCTTTGAGGAATATTATCTAGATACGTATATGCTAATGAGCGTCAATTTACAACAGTTCAAGATCTAAAGTTGCAAATTAAATGATTTTAAGATATCTGAAATTTTCGCACTTCTTGAAAAAAATGGAAAAGCGAGAAATTTTTAAAGTCATAATAACATCCATCAAGACACTTCCTAGTTCCTCTCATAACTAATCCTGCAGAGACATAATAATATGTTCTGCGAGACAGCAAATAAAACAAAAATAATTAATCAGGCTGAAGAATTAATACAAATTCTTGCGCAGAAGAGAAACGCAGAAAAAAAGTGAAAAGATAAAAAGTTTTGGCTGTCCTCTAAAAGATGAGCGACTGCCAAGAGGGAACTACCACTGGTGTTAAAAGTCCTCGTAGAACGTGATTTCTCCCCATGGTCAGAGCTATTAGCACGTTTTCTGGAGGGCTGTTTAAACCAGATTTGGTGCTCCCTCCCCTCCGAAGAGAGAGATCACTGTCACGATCTCTGGACAATACACTGCTAGTGTAGATTCAACTGCACGCGGAATATAAAAATCCGGTTCACCAACTGCTCTCTGTACGATAGAAAAATCTACGCTTGCCAATTCGGCGTTACTTTACATAAAAACTACCAAACATGAATGATACGGCTGGATTTCGTAAACGCCTACTTTTGCTTTTGTAAAATTCTTTACCGTGTCAGGATGTCTGTACACTAGCTTCACGAACACGGATTGTGCCTTTGTTGTAAAATCTAGCTAGTATATTTCTTTTCTGGTTAAAAAAGCAACAACAAACTACAATCTTGCATATTTCCACTGTTCATCAAAATGTCGCTGTTATAAATGTAGTTCTGATTGAATGCTACTATACTAGAAAGCTAATATTTATCAATCATGCAATGAAGACCATTTCTGAAGTTTTTCATACTACTACTAATAATAATAATAATAACAAACATTTTCGTCTAAAAAACCATAAATAATAGAAACACCCAAGCAATGTATTATTATGGTCAAAATAAAATAAAACACCTTGTTAACAACACACAGACTTAAGAAATAACTCTAGGTGTGTGTTGTGATTTTTCTCCCGTGTATGTGTGCTATTAACATTCTTTTAAAAAATTTTTAACGCATTCGTATATTTAATTGGTAGGATTCAGACAAGTGAAAACAACAGGTCTTGAGCTGAACGAATCAAATTTAGTTTAAAAAGTGAGTTCAAACGTAAAATATGCAGCTTTCAACTGAAAAGTGCAACTTTTTAAATATAATTTTTCTCAGTAGTCACCCTTTATGACACTGAATTTTTTAATTATTATCACAGTTTTGCATCGTCGTCGAATTGAACTGATTATCGAATTCTGCTCATCTTCGCAATTACGATATGCAGTTTCAACACATTTATAGTTATGTACATTAATACAATAAAAATTAAGAGACGAAAGCTCAAAATAGGCTAAAAATAGGCTACTGCACTTGGAAATCATTTTTATTTTGTGGATAATGTGCGAGTTCATTAGTGGCCGTTAAAGCTGTTTTACTCATTTGATGCAACTTCCCTCCTGAGAAACGATCTCTCACGAACTTGAAATTTTCGCTCGTCATTCATGGATTTATTTTTCAGCCATTCTGGCAAATTTCCAGAGATCATTTTTTGGTTGTCTGTAAGAATGTCACCGAGAATCAAAAGATTTCGCCATTAATATTTTTTTTAATCGTTTTTCTTTATAATATGATGAGTTATTTGTCTTTTATATTTTGTTTAGGAGATACAGTGATTAAAACTGAAACATGTGTTAAAATGTAGTAACTATAAATATCACTGATATACAGGATAAGTTATAATTAAACTTCCCCTATATGCAGCATTCTGCAGTTGAAAAACGTGAGGCAATTTCTACCAAATTTGGCAGATTTGCTGTACATGAGATGCGCTGAAGGAAAATTTTTAAATAGTTCAAAAAAATGGAAATTAGGTGGCGCTTTGCATGAATTCAACTCAGATATGACTCAAATTAGTTATTAAATGCCAAAAACTATTGAATAAATGTTGAAATTTGTTGTGTGTTTGGAATTAGCTACATCAACATCTCCTAGATATAGAAAGCCTTACAACTCCTACGTCATCGAACTTTGACGTCATCATTTGGCCTACATGTAAAAGTTTTATTTTCGTAAAATAAAATTATTAAAAATTTCTGGTGAATTTACGCAATGAATAGCCATATTTTAATAATTTGAGATAAAATATATAATTTTACGACAAATGGCTGTTTTTAATCGTGACTAATTAGGTAATATGATAAGGAAATAGATCATACTGAAAAATTTTGTTTGAAAAAGGTTTTTTAATTTTAATGTTTATTTTAAGATATTTTCTAATATTCCTTGCATTCACCAGAAATTTTTAATAGTTTTATTTTGTGAAGATAAAACTTTTAATTGTAGGCCTAATGATGACGCCAAAGCTTGGTGATGTAGAAGTTATAAGGCTTTATATATCTAGGAGGCGTTGGCAGTATCCGCTGTTATTTTTTTTCACGCGAAGCGCCATCTAGTGGACAGTTTTTGAACTTAAAAAAATTCCTTAAGCTTATCTCATGTATAGCTTATTTACCAAATTTAGTTACAATCCGTTAATCCGTTTTAGTTGTAGATCCTTGTTATAGGGGAAGTTTAATTATAACCAGGCTGTAAATACATACAGGCATATAGAATGTACAGAAATTTTCACCAGAAGTATCGCACTCTCGTTTAAGTTACATGCGACAGGCATTTGGTAAAATGAAATCAAAAATCTAGTTGGCACGAGGACTTGACTTGACTCCGCGTACAGTACTATTCTTAATGCGTGTGAGTAATGCATGACAGAGCTGAGGCTACTGCGACAAATTTATGGCATATAGAGAAATCAAACGCAAGTGAATTGGCTCAGTTTATAAGTTAATTAGTTTTATGTATTACCTGTAAATAAAAAACGGTTTGTTTAGATAATACCAGTAAAATTTCGGGCTGACATTAACTGTTCTGTCATTGAAAATCATTTATGTCAAATTTCATTTTAAGTATGAAGCTTAGTTTAAAATGTTTCCTGTTACTTCATTTTTTTGAAAAAGAAAAAGTAAAAGAAACCTTTAAGAGAACATAAAACGTTATCTATTTTTGTTCTCATTTATAAAATGTTCAGAAATTTCAAATACGTTTTGTTTATTCTGTTTTATGTCAAAGTAAGCTCTAATCTTGACATCTTTCCTGATATACATGAACGAGGTTGATACTTTTGTTTTCTTCCGATGGTATTAGATATTATAAAAATGGTCTTAAAAGAAGCAAAACTACTTTAATAAAGTAAATACCAAATATTTTTTTTTCATTGGCAAGTTTTATTGACAGAAATCGTAAAACTCAATGTTTTTCCTTTTAGCCCTTTTGATATTCAATCTTATACTTCGCTGTACACATCACGCACTTTTGTTAATTATCATTAAAGCTTATGGGAAACTTTTTAATTTGTTAAAAAGCCATAAAATAGCATACGTTTCTGGCTAGATGTGGAGGCGTTTCTGAATATCAAATTTTAGTGGCTAAACCCGAATACTGGAGAAAAAAGCATTTGGCGAAAACTTCCATATTTATCACATACATACATTTTTCATGCAAACAATTAACAATGCAACACGTTTCAAAGGCCATTTTCAACCTTCTCTTGAAAAAACAGAAAGAAAGAAAAAGGAGCAATTACCCGGACATAATTCTTCGTATTGTCCACTTTCCAGATTTCCATTGTTGTAGCTCTAAACTAATGGAATTCCTCAACATATCATAAAAAAATGTTGCCATATGACAGAACAGGTTTGGATTCTGGATGAAGTTTCCTCTTTATAAAATATGTCTCAATGTTGACTATTGTTTAACCCCACTAGAGGTGACGTTGTTCTTCAGCAATCAAGGGTGCTTTCTGGGTGATGTCTCCTCCCCCTTCCCCCCCCAAAAAAAAAACTCATCAGTTACCTGTGTTAACTTGATGATAGTGTCAAATATTAGTTTCACCAGTTCTCGGAATGCTCCTTAGCCTAAGATGTCGACGACGGCATTAAGGAACTTCAGTGCAAAATTTTCACTCATGTCCAAGATCGATATATTCTTGAGCATTCTTAATTATTTATAAATGAAATACAACTTACGAAGTAAACAGGGGATAGGGTATGTCTATATCAGAAGAAAGGGTACATCTACATCAGAAGAAACAGCTGTTTCACTCATGCTGTCATGAGTTGAATGACTACACGTTGTTTCCACGACCTTCTGAAGAGACATCATTCATGAAATATGAGTCAACGCGTTTTTATCCGTGACCAGAGGGGGAAAAAAGCATGTTGCTCAGTTCTTTTAATTTTTCACATCATGATCTTGCGAACAAAAGACAAAATTCTTATTCAAATTCATTTTACGACAACATGCTTAAAAAACTGCAAAAGTTGGCAGCTCTAAATTTGGATAGAACGAAGAAGAACTTGAATAGTACAGATTTAGTACACAATGCGATTACGGTGTGCACTTGAAGATATTCATAATTTAGCAGCAGGAAATGTTCTGCAGAAGGATTTTTACGCACGATGGGCTGTACCTCTTATTAGTACAGGTATGGAATGACTATTTTTTGTTAAACCGTGGCTGTCGAGATATACCGTCGACTCCGATAATGAAGGCCTCCACACCAATTCAAAATGGTCGACTCGGAGGTCCACTGCTCTGCGTTCATTTGAATGAGTTTTGAGTGAAATAGTGGTCAACATTTTCTTTTTGAACAGTAAATAAAATATACATTCACATGAAACTGCCTTTATCAGAATAGAAAAATTCTTCATAAGAACTTATCACTTTAATTTGAAAAAAAATACCCATTTCATAAATTTATTACATCAAATTCAACGTCTTTTCAAGGGGATTTATTTAACTCAGTAGTAACTTTCTTATGTAGCAGGGAAATTACATTTAGATTAAATTGATGGAAAAGTCCTCTAAAGCATATGAAGTTTGTGGTTTAAACTATTAAAAGTATTATTCTTTATAGAATGTACTTAGTCCATAAAAATCAATATCTGATTAACAAAATTTCAGCTTTTTTGCAAGAGGGAAAGATGTTTTCATACTAAACACTTTTTTTAATTGAGTTGCAGTTTAAGTAGTCAAAATGCAAATTTCTACTGTATTTGGGTAGAAAAAAATACTCTTTTAGGCATAAATACAACTCTCATTTCAAGATTTTCACCAAGCTAATAAAAATGTATGTAAAATCCGTCGGTCCGTCAAGACGAAGGATTTTTCGCCAAGATAAATGCAAGACACATGAAATTATAGGTAGGTTGCTATTCTTGTGAGCCTAGAAATCATTAGAACAACGGAAGTGCGAGAGATTATTGGCATTTGGCGACAAAATTCCAGATATCTAAGTGCAGTATACCTCTTGAACCATGTAATCAAATAAATTTTTTATATACACCATAAAAAGCTCTTTTTAATTCATTGTTAGTAATATTTAAAAATATTTTAATGTGCTATTAGCCTGTTCCATTTTAGAAATAAAAGAAATCCCTATTGGAAATACCACGTTAAAAATTTACATTTGGCTCATATTTATTAAGAACTCTAGCACATGAGCAATTTAAAAGTAAGACTACATACTATTTAAGTACAGACAAACAATATTTATGTATCATGGCAACCAACTTTCATGGCAACTTTAATCATGTCAAGTTTTAACGTATAATTCCATTAAATATTGTAACTATGCCATTGAAATTCACATAGCATTGAAATTCATCATATGCAGAGCTATCCTTTTAATGTGGATCAGTGGCGTACACAAGGGAGTGGTCCAAGGGAGGTGGACCCAAAGGTGGATCCAGGAGAAGGGCGCAGGGGGCGCTCGCCCCCTCCCAGAAAAATACATTTAGATTATGATAAAATGAGTATTCACGAATTGCAGCCCCTCCGAAAAAAGTTTCTGGATCCGCCCTTGGGTGGACCCCTCCCAAAAGCGTTATCAATTTTGTTTCTTTAAATCATGCAATTTTTGACATTTATATATGTTAAAAGACTTTATTTAGTTCTCATTTTTAGCAGTTAAGGTAACTAAACAAAAGGGGGACACGATTAAAAAAATTTTTTTTTCAGGTGGTTGGTGTCAAATTATGAGCTGGATGTACTCTGTCCAAGAGAAAGTCCAGTTGTATTCCTTTTTTCGTATTTTTTTTAATGGGCAGCACTTCCGACTAGGCATTGCCCACTACAAATGCCCGAAAGAATTGTGGCCGTTTTATTATGGGGGCACCCAGTGGGTGGCCAGCGTCCCCATATAAAGGGACGGACAAGTTAAAATCCATACCCAAACCGGGATTCGAACCCGGACCCAAATCCTGATAGAATGGCTCTTGCTACACTACCTGGGCTGCGATTTGTATTCTTAATGAGTGTCAAATTAAGAACAGTGAAAAATGCTACGGGAGGAAGTGTTTTAACGGGAATAGCTTGTATTTTTAGCAATCAAACACGCTTTACAATGCAGCGGTATATAAATAGGCTTTAAACAAATCTGATAGTATATAGAATTATTATCCTTTAAAAAATGTTTTTGAGTAAAAAAGTAATAAGAAAACATCAGATATCACGATACTATTCTTCTAGAAGGCATTTAGCTCTGTGAATTTCGCCAGCCTGAGCGATAAAACATTTTTTCCTTTGGACCCTATCCCCATTCTTGTCTGGGCTCTGCGGTTGACAGGTAGAGGTGGGAGAGCAAGGGGGCCCTTTTCATTTTATGGGGGCCGAAGTCTGTCGGCCCACCTGAGGTTCAAGGGTCAACCGGCATTACATCACTAGACGTGAGTGTCAAATCCGAATCACGACAACGCCACAGAAATGTCTCGGTGACGTTGTTCTTTTTTTTATTTCTTCTGTTTCACTCGACTTTTGATTTGTTTTTTGCATTTTCTTATTGAAAAAGAGGGGGGAGAGGGTCAGCTTTTCATCGGGAGTTGCATATAATTTTTTTATTAATGCTTTTTTAGTTTTTATTGTGGTGAAAATTCCCTTAAATGTGCAAGAACTTTCTTTTTTCTTTTTTTTTCTCCCCGCGGGGATTTGAACCCTCCATTATTGTTGAGGCACGAATCTTGGTGAGTCATTAAATGCATCAAGAACAAGTTTTTGATTACTTGCATGTTACACGAACGGTAAATTTTTTGTCTGCTCTTGAGACCTGATATATTATATAGACTACAGTAATTATTGGATGACATAGACTACGTCATTGAAAGTATTAATTACAGCCAAACAACTTGATCGAAGATCGATAAATTCATTAAGTGACTTTAAGCGAGTCTAAGACCCTAAAAATGAAAGAATTTTGGCTTTGTTGCTTAAGTTTATTACCTGTATAAATAATTTAAGCTCGCAGCTAGAATGCGCAAAGCAAATTTCAAAGGGACGTTACACTGAAAGAAAATAACTAGAACTTCGAATAATAATCTTCACCAGCCATTGCCGATTCTGCTCTATGACCGATTTGCCGTTCAGTGATAATGAGCTATTAATAGTGCTCGTTGCATATGAGTGAAAAATATCTCCTGACAATCAGGCAGACCAACTTTTCTTAAATAAAACATATATTCTCATCCCCAAAGGAGCCTTATCCACTGGAGATGTTCAAATAAAATAATAAAATGTGGTCCATATTAAGCTTTGTGATGCAAATCCGTGTATACCCAGGCAGCACACTTAGGTTCTCTGAACGTTCATGCACGCATAGAGAACCTGTGTGCGCTGCCTATGTAAGAAGTCCGTTACTCTGATCATGCAGTCAACTTATAAGTCAGAACCGATAGGGTCCACTCAACTATCATGAAATCATTTCACAATACAAGTTCCTTCTTCTCAACCTCTGAAGGAGAGGGGGGATGGGGGGGATATACTCGTAAAGGAAATATGAATTTGTTACTAAAAGTTAGGGGCAAACATGGTTACTTTTTTACCTTGTTTAAATTTTTTTATGCGAATCTGAAAGTTATTCTGAAATTCTTTATTATTCTCTGTTCATCATCTGCCGATCACAATATTACAAGTTCGTCCCAAAGTCATTATATGTACGATTAGCTTGCGTTTTCATACCGCAGAAGATTTAGATGTCGCTTATGTCACTGTGTCCGGACAAAACCGTCAAAAACAAGCACAGTGTACAGTGGTACTTAAAAGCTGGTTTTTGCGTTGTGTTCGGCAAACATGTGTACATTTGCAGTTTGGTTTCCGTTGAACTTCAAAGCACTCTTTGAAAAAAATCTTTCATCCAGTACCTTAGCCATTGTCATTCGTTGCTACGTGGGACACATTCTGCGTTTAATTTTGTAATTATCGGTTGCCGTACTACATTGAGCGTCTTCAGAATGTGTATAGTGTACCTGAATTGTTGACGAACTGTGGAGTACGTTTCCTGTAGGCGTGATAGTCGAAAAATAAATGTAGAAAATGTTACTGCGAGCTATAGAATAGAACGTGGAGTTGAATGTGCAAGAGTAAAAATTTTGAACGCTAGCACAATTTATATTGCGCAATATAAAACGCGTAGTCACGTTCTTGGAATTTCCATGCGCTGCCTGGAGAGCGATTTCCATTTCCTCACCGAACTTAAAAATCAGGTAAGAATTCAAAGCATCCAGGCCAATTAAGAGTTTCAAAACAAAGTTCGGGCTCATTCTCACGACTATTCCATCTCATTTCATCGTTGATTTGAACCTCGTCCAGAAATTTATTTGGTTGAGGTTAATTTAAAAACAGCTAATTTTGGCATAAAGAAAATGTGCAATAAAGCAAAATGCTAGCCTTAATTTTTTTTTTTTTTGGGGGGGGGGGGAGCTGAAAGACCCTAGCCCTTTCCCTGGATCTGCCAGTGAACTCGTCTCTTGATCATTGACTCAGAAGCCGCAGATATTCATGTCTTCCCTGAACTGAAGAACTATCTAAGAGGACAAAGATTCCAGACAATTGAAGAAATTGAAAACAAAATTCAAGCCGGCTTCCTATCAGCACCCCGTCGAAGAGGGATCAGAAAGCACGTCTACTGATAAGACAAATGCCTGAATTTGCGTCATCTTTTTTTTCAAAAAAGTAACTATATTTCGACATGACTTTTAATAACAAGTTCATACTTTTTATATAGTTACCGAAGCTTTGGGAAAAAAAGAAACTTGATAATTAACTCCAGCCGTTAATGTTTTGAAATTTGAACTACTTTAACTGTACATGGTTAAAATCATTGCCAAGACAATGACATTTACATCTTGTGGATATCTTACATTTATCCACCAAATACTACAACGAGCATTATTTCTCTCAGATATCTATAAGCGGCTTTCAGGGGGCATGTAAGATAATCTTACGAGATCATTCTGTGATCCAGAGAGTGAATGATCTGAGATATTTAAAAGGTTTCGATGACCAAAGGAATTTAAGAATTTTTAAGAAAAATGAATTATTTTCTTAACATGTAAACACGCTTGTATCTCAATATTTTGATCTTATACGCGAGTATATCTGATTTCACAATTTCTATTCTATGCTTTATAATGCTTTATATTCAACTATATCGACAGATGATGATTTTCAGAAGTTCACCAGATACAAATACTGCAGTTGAAAGTATTTCGGCTTAGGTATTCATAATTCTTCCTAATGTCATTTGGCATTTGAATTGACTAGACAAAAGACAGCTACACGCTTAAAAAAAACCCAACTAAATTCGCTCCGAAGGAACTAAAATAGTTCCGAAGGACTTAAAATCGAGACAAACTTGTCCCGGCTTTAAATGCTTCGGAGCGAATTTAGTTCTTTTTTTTTTAAGCGTGAAGGGAATTTACCGTTACAAATCTGTTATTTTTTTGAGGGGACTTTACAAAATATGTTTTTCTAGAATGACCGTTCTACAGGGTGTCCCAGAAACGTGGTAGCACGCTTTATTCTTTATCTATGACAGACATGTGGGCAATGTAAATTGTAAAATGTTCAAAAGAAGTTAGGAATAAATACTACTTTAAGAAAAAATTCCTATCGTTAATTTTCAAAAAGTTACACTTTTTAATTTTATATACGACCCTTTTCAAAAAAATTCAGTTATTACAATGTTTCCCTGTACACTGATGAGGTGATGTGCAAAATTTGAGAAATATATCCAAAAAAGTGTCAGAGATATGAAGATATACATATGCTGAGAAATATGAAGATAAACATATATGGCTTAGATTTCAATGGCTCTGGAAGGGAAAAAAATCACATCGGATGATAACGTTTCAAAGACAAATATAGATGAAATGTACTGTAATCAAAGTTACGTATTTTTCCAATAATCTTTGTTAATTTGTCTGAATACTAATGGTAATGTTACTGTAATTATTGAGTTAAAAGACTGATGTGTTTCGCTATTTTGTATGATAGTTATCAGGCATTAATGGAGAATTAGGTTATCTGAACTTAAGGAAATCTATTTTCAGAGTTAGTGTTATAATAGATTTAAATATACTCTTAGGTAATTATGTATTCATGCATTCATTTTAAGGAAATAACGATTTTTTTTTAACTTTTTATTATTTTTTTTAAAGGAAAGAAGTTATTTGTGTTTCAATAAAAATGCACGTTTTTATGGTTGAGTGCAAACCTCTTGGCGAACTTTCAAAGTCAAAGTGAAACATCAGCACAAGAGCCCACTGCTGGGCTAAGGCCTACGCTGCCCAACCGCGCCTTCGCGACCATGGGCTCTGGGGTGCGGATGCATATTCCTCGGCCAGGTGGTCAGCCTGACGCAAAACCCCCCGTGTTTGTCCCCAAGCAAGTTTGGTCCCCATTTTATCGCCCCTTTCAAGGGATGAAAGGCTAAGTTGACCTTACCCAGCCCGGGATTCGAACCACTGACCTGTGGGTTGTGAACTTTCAGCTGTGCTAATTTAAAGTAGAACCACCAAGAATTGTGAATTACTTAATTCCGGACATCACAACAAATTCTCCAGATGTCTTAACGTTCAGAGAACGTTCAGGAAAATTCTCTGAACGTTCTTTGCACGTTAATACACGTTCGGAGAACATTGTGCTGCCTGGGACAGTGCACTACTCAGGCAGCATCACAGGTTCTCTGAACATCTATTAACGTTCAGAAAACGTTTTCTGAATGCTATTAGCCGTCCAGAGAACCTGTGTGTTCTGTTTGAGTACTGATCACCACACTATCGTAAAGAAATCTAAAAGGAGTAGTTTTAAAAAAAGTTATTTCTCCCTAGAACACAACTTTTAGCACTTTCTTGCCTAAGATGAAAAGCTGTTGCAGAATTCTGCTATCAAAAACAATTGTTTGAAGGAAAATTACAATAGTTCTCCTACCTCTACCTACCTAGGCAGCACACATAGGTTCTGCGAACGTCTATCAACTTTCAGTAATGTTCTCTGAACGTTAATAGATGTCCAGAGAACCTGTGTGTGCTGCCTGCTTGTGAAGATGATGCGATATGATATCGCTTGGGTACCACAATTTGTACTTACTTAGTTAAAATGAGGAAATGTGTGGCACTGGAAAGCAAATTTTAAAAGCAAAAATACCATTCTATTTTCTGGGAGGAGAAAATTGTTAGAAATTCGTCCAGAAAAAGTTGATTTTTGTTCTTATCGAGTTGCGTTCAAAGTTGTCTTATTTACACTTCACTGCAATGATGCAAGTTTAATGCACTAAAATGTCTGTTGTCAATTCAAGTACATAGCCATGTAAACATCTTATAGTATTGGACATTGTGGAAACAGACAGACTTCACGTAAAGAGGGTTTATTTTTTACAATAATTTTTCTGTCTGGAATCCTCTTATTTTTCGAGAAGGGGTTTGCCGTTTTTACCCTGCCTGTAAGAATCATTGTGCATTTTTTTTTTCTTTTACTTCATAATTATATTGAAGAGTTAAAGATTGTAAAAAATAAAAAAATCGAAAGTCTCAATAACGAATCGTGATAACTTATTTTGCAATATATGTAAAAATATTTTTAAATGTAAAAACATGTTTTTATGACCTATCAGCATTAAAACAAGGCTTATACACCTAATATTATTTTCCGCTCAACGTAATTCTCCGGATTTACAGCAAAACTTATTCGTTGAAGTATATTCATTATACGTTTCTTGTATAA
Organism: Cheiracanthium punctorium; assembly: GCA_038373885.1. Classification (NCBI taxonomy): domain Eukaryota; kingdom Metazoa; phylum Arthropoda; class Arachnida; order Araneae; family Cheiracanthiidae; genus Cheiracanthium; species Cheiracanthium punctorium. The sequence goes on from JAWZYV010000377.1 coordinate 454,540, forward strand.
ATATGGAACACCTAAGGCCAGTATTATACAGTTACGGTAAGCGCAATCGAAAGATGGCCGATTGTTATCAGATGTCACATCCTCCAGGTGTGTACACTTGTTAACACTGTCTTCAAAAACAGGTAAAGGTTTGATCTCACTTTCTAACACCGCTTCCATTAGCAGTCTGCCTATGTACCGTCCTCAAAATAGTGTTAAATAACTGTTTTAATTAATTAAAATATTACAGATTAAAATAGCAGTGCGTAGTAAATTTATGGCTTTGCGATTTTAAAAGTTTTAGCACATATTTATAACGGCTGCTTCAAAAAGTAGCTTTTTCTTCTCGTTATTTTGCTTCAATTTCCCGAACTTTGTAAGTAAAGTTATCATGAAGCACAGTTTATTCAAAAAGTAAAACGTGATACAGCACAAGTAAATAAAAGAACCTACATTAATTTGCTTACTTTTTATTATTGTATTTCTCACAAGCGTATTCATAAAATGGTCTGATGTTGGCTTGTTGATTTTGCATTGTGTTATGTTGAATTACGCACATATTCTCACAGAATATAATTAATTTTTAAAATTAGATCTAATTTGTATCTTTAGTCGCGTGCAGTGGCGTAGCCAAGGGGGTCACGACCCCCCATGAGAAATATTTTGCCATACAAAATGTATATTTTCACCCCTTATCACACGCACGTATACATATATGCGAGTTGCAGTAGTCGCAACCCCTCCCCCCATGAAAAATTTCTGGCTACGCCACTGGCTCACGTGTCATCTCATATGTTGGTGTAAGCCGATAACTGTTATGAAGTACTCAGATAAATATGACAGCTAGGTGAAAGTGCTACAACGTAAATTTTTATGATTAATAAGCAATTATTTATGAATGCAGTTATAAAAAAAATCTTTATTTTGAAAATAATTATTTATCCTATGCATCAAGATTTAGTAATTATTATCACAGTTGTTAAAAAACCAAGCTTACAATACGAATGGTTAGTATAATATTCGGATTCTAAATCGCTTTTCTCAGTAAACTTCTTGTTTTTTATGAGCTCTTGAAGAATGCAGCCACGTAAAAACGAAAGCCGATAACTTCAAGACACTGATGTGAACACACAACATAATTTGAATAAATGTTGACTATTCTGGTTAATGAGAAGATCAGCAGATAAAAGGAAAGAATGTTCAATATCAATGCAAGTTAATTCCATTTTTAACCGTTGAAAAAGAAAATGTTAAAAAAAAAGTATTGTAATTATAAAAATTATAAAAAATTATAAAAATATTATAAAAATTAAACTAATTTGAAATTTGTGAATTAACAGTTAAGTAAATATTAAATTAGTTTTCTAAATTTTTTGTATATAAGCATTAAGAAGATAAAAGATATTTTGTCCTATTATTTTTTCTTTTTTAATTACCATAGCTATAGATATTTGATTTTTTTTATAAATATTCAGACTTTGTGAGTGTGACGTTATTTTTTAGACTTGATTGCTTATAAACAGTTTGTGCTGAATAGTAAAAATGCATTAAAAAGTCTCTAAAAATTTATAGAAATCGATAACTTCCAATTATTTATTAGTCGATTTAAATGTCTATAAAGGGATCGGAAAAACAGTCATACCTCACAGTAATAATTTAAGAAAGCCAAATTTTTCTTTGAAAAAAGAAAATAATAAAACTGACAAATTTTCAATGAGATTAATTTTTAAAGGGTTTAACAAGCTTATTGACATTTTAGCCCAGACAGCTAATTCTTTCAGGATGCATATCAATTAAAAAGGTAAAAAAGCTGCCGAAATTTTAAGAACGTTGGCATACTTGTTGATTATAGTGTCTAAATATTGCGTATTCTGTTTTTTATAAACACTAAATGTAAGTTACTAAGTTGTATTCTATTTGGGTAATCGGTATATTTTTTTAGATGCAGACATGGTGAATTATTCGGTTTCTAATGTATTCTGTGTTTAGAGAGTATATTTTGTTTAGCCTTCTAATACCTACTTCAGTTGGTGTTGGTAACGCAACTTGAAACCGAAACATTGCCGAATGAAACAATTGTGAATAACTAAATGTTACATTTTTAAATTTAATTAAGAATTGTTAACTAAATATTAACTGAAATATAAGCTTTATAAGTAAAATTTTTTGATGTCTTGAAGAGACACAAATACTTTCATTTTGAGAGAAGTATTACTTAATTTGCCAGTCCACTCTAAAACAAATTAGACTGCTTTATCAGAGATTTTTAAAATTCTCACAAATCATAATGATAGAAAAACCGTCGCATTTTCCAAGCAATTTGAATTTTGTTAAAAATTTGGATACCGGTTTTCAAGGGTTTTTGCCAATTATGAATCACAGCTATGATTATATATTTTATCAGTTCATCTTAACGTCATACATTTCCACACATGTGTCTTTATGAAATATTTATAAACTGAACACTTCAGTTATGTATTAAGAATAATGAATATAATTTGCTGAAATCTGTATCTTGTCTTTAGCAGTACATTTTCCAAGCATTATTTTTATTGGAAAACCTTCCGAACTTAGATTCGTTCATCAAACAAGTCAAGTCGATCGAGCTCTTTGCTTTCAGGTTTGGTGGATTTCTTTGGATGTAACTTGAAAATGAGCCAATCCACCACAAAAAAGCCTCCATCAAGTAATACTCTCTTCAAGCCAACATTCTACAGATAGATAAAGGAAATAAAATGCAAACTAACTACTGCTTTTTACTTGTGAAATTAATGGCAAAAATATAACTTTTATTTGACAGCATTTTTTAATTGCATATCTGATTTGGATTGCAAAAATTTGTTTTCTGCTGTTTGGTTTTTGACTTGCAGATTTGGGATATAAAAAATTCATTTAAACACCTCACATTTTAAGATCATCAGCTGGTTCGGATAATCATGTATGATTTTCTTTATAAAAATTTAATTCACATTTTCTGAAGTGTCCGTTTACTCTAATCATTCCCTAAACAGTTATAAAAGTAATAGTCTGAGACCAAGAAACAGCGGACATTCTTTTGGATATTCTCCGACTCTCAGAACACCGAGAGTATTGAAGGCAAGCATTCATCTTTTCCTAGTGTTAAAAATGAACTTATCCTGTGCAACTGTGATTCATAACATATTCAGTGCCGAGTGACAGTAGCTGTCACAGCCACCCTCCCCGCAGCGTGCACAGGCTGAGCACAATGGGAGGCCAATGACAAAAACCAAAACACTATTCATTCAAGATCCAAGAAAAATGTTCATCTTCTGACGAGACGAACGCGCAGTGAACATAAAGTCGAATTCAGCACAATTTGATTTAAAGTCTCCTGTCTTCGGGCCTTGTGACAGATGGCATCAAACTAGATGATCTTCAGTTACTAAGTACTGGTTTCGTGGCTGTGTGGGGTTATAAGCAATTTGTTATAAAAATCGGCGTGTCGATGAAACTGGTAGTTTGCTAAGCGCAATTATCTGAGCCAAGATAGAGTGAGACAGCTATGTGTTTGAGTTGGACTCGCTCGATAGGATTTCTGTTTAAAATTTTCCGATATTTGCTCAGAGAAGTTCAATTATGCTCAAAAGTTTCATCGTATATATATGTTCCATTTATAAAGGATACATGGGACAACACTTCGATCGATGACACAGCCATCTGTAATCGATTATAAGAACTGATATGGATTACGATTACTACCAATTTCTGAATAGATTAAGAATAGCAAATGTTATTTAATGTAAAAGGCAGTAATCTTGGTCCTAATAAAATCAAATATTAACAAACTGTAATATTGCAATTTCATCATAGTATTCGAGTGAAACTTGTAAAATCACATTTTAGAAAATGAAAAATGATTACATTCATTTGTATCTGCATGGGATACAGCTTTCTCTAAATACGGTAAAGCACTTTTTTGGAGAGACTATGCTTAATAAATAAGTAATGATTGATTTATCCCATACAGTGGCATACCGATAAATTTTTCAAGGGGTGGGGTTACGACTACTGCAACTCTTATATAAGTGTATAGATGAGTTGTGTATGTGTGTGAAGAAAATACATTTTGTATGACAAAAAATATCCTTCATGGGGGGAAGGGTTATAACCCCCATAACTTCCCCCCCGTAGCTACGCCCCTGATCCCCTATTAATTGTGTTAACATGAAACACCAGGAAATCTCTCCAACGTAATTTTCATGCTTTACTTTAAGTCTATCAATTTAATTTAAACAGAATAAAAAACATTAAAACATTGAATTCAATTTACTTTTGTTTTTATGTTGCATGTTATATTTTTCTGCTTTTTAAAGTTACACGCTCTTCAAAATTTAGCACAGAAAATTATTCATCTTCGTATAGCATGTTGACTGTTGTGTGATATTTAAAAATTTGTCTACGAAAATCCTGAAGAAGGGAAAAAACTGGTATAGAATGAATATTTGATCCTGTAGTACTCTACGTTTTGTAATTATCTTTGAATATCAGATGATGGTGATAAAAGGGACTTCACTTGAATTAAGAGCGTATATGTGTGTGAAATTATTCATTGGTGGTCTGTCATTTCTAACAGTGCTAGTAAATGCGGTCCGCGAACCAACATTTCCACGCTAAGTTTTGATAAAATGTAATTTTAGTTTAATCCCTCTGAAATGGCGAGTTTTTTTTTTGGGGGGGGGAGGAGGTTGTCGTTTTAGTAATTTTTAATTTACTATAACTTAACTGTTATTCATAAACTGTAATATTATTAAGAACGTTTTGAACTCTTCAACTTGTTTTTCAAATCCCAACAATTACCCATTTTTTTTACTCAGCTTGGAATTTCTTCTATTTCAGCAAAATCTTCTGCTATTTTTAAAATTTTATTCTTATATTATAAACGCTAATAAATATTTCATTGAACTCATCTTTAAGTTTGTAAATTAGATAAACAAATAGCTTGGAAACAAGTGATAACTCCTGCAGGATTCCCTTTTAAATATATATCTGTCTGTTTACCCATTTACTTATTAAGTTGTATGTTTAGCCACACATATTTACTTTATTTTAAATGATAATACAATGTGGTGACAACAATCATTATTTGTGCAGCTTCCTGCAAAACACTAACAGCTCATAAATGATACACTCAGGTCATGAGTGCTTTAAGTAGCTGCAAGTTAATCCAATCCTCAAACTAAATATAAACGGACATAGCTTTTGCGATCTTTACAAACCAAAGCTCTTTAATCCCTCTTAAATGTACACATATAGCTATTTATTCAACAGCGTTAACTGAGCCTTTTTTTTCCCCCAGAAGCAAACATTTTATTTTTAAATGGGAGGTTTTTATGCGAAAAATATTTCTGGAAGGTTAAGTACATTTTTATTCTATGAATGCTACTTCACACTGTACTCAACGCTAAAATAATCCATTTCATTAGTGAGTAATATGAATTTCAGAATTGTCGAGCCTATTTTTTTTTCTTCTTTTCTATGCGTTTTTGGATTTCAAGCTGAGTTTTAAAGGTAATTAGTTTTGATTCAGTGAGTGACGCCGGATAAGCATTTGAAAGTTCGTAAAGTGGTTTTTTTTATTTAAAAAACCTATTTATTTTTTAACATGGCTTTGCAAAAAAATCACATCTGTCACGTGAAAAAAAAAAAAATAAAAAAATAAATCAGGAAGCAAAAATGAAGTTTTGGCTTTTTAAGTGGTAATCTGATTTATTGTAAATCTTTTAAAGATACAAATATCACAAAGTGATCAAATTTCAGCTGTTCCATGAACTGAGTCAAAGATAATAGCAGGACCAAAAGATATCTATTTAATAAATTGTTAATGAATGTTAGGGTTTTTAGGTAAACTTTATAATCAATATATATATAAAGAAATACACGTTTATACAAATAATAAAAATGTTTGTTTGTAGTACGTTAGTGCAGTTTAAAAAACATGCATTAATTTACTAATCTTTTCTACTTAAATTTTTCCTGGGCTCACAGATTAAATTAGTAAAGTTAAAAAAAAAAATCTTAGATGATGACATTACTTCTGTAATTTCTGTGTCTTGTGTTTTATGTATCCTTAACTGAAACATTTAATCAACGCAAGAGTGCAATAAAATCGAACTACTCTCAACGTTGCCGATTTTTTTTTTACTAACAGTGTCATGTCAATATATGATGATATGAAAATATATGGAACAATACTAATTCGTCATTGTATAGCCCGAAGACTAAAGATTATACTATTAACATTTTGCGTTGCTTATCAGCTGAACTCATTGAACAATGAATTAAAAGGGGGAAATCCTAAACTCTTAGTGGATAAAGGCACTGAACATGGTAGTTGGCTGACGTGTGAAGGTCCCTGGTTAGGGCCTATCGCGCGGTCATCGATATCTGGATTTTTGGGCGGTTTTCTCCAGATGCAACGTGAATATACGTTAAAACCCATGAAATAGTCAGTCCTCTCCGTCAAAGGTACCCCTCCTTAGGCTGATGGCCCTCGAGTAGCTTTGTCTCAATACACAATACACATAAACTCTTAGATTTCACGGTGTGTTACACAATTTTACACGACCTTCTTTTTTGTCGAATAACCTGCATAAAGTGTTTCCTAGCGAAACTATGAAATGTTTTCGAAATTAAATTTCATTTCTCTTTTCAATATATAATAATTTTGATCATATTTAAATTGCTGTTAGGATAACTAGCTTATTTTTTATTTCAGTAACGTATAATTTTCAGTATTATTGGAGGAGGTTACCAAAAATAATATATTCCAAAACACCATCGTTATGCACCCGAGGCACGTTCTACTCCCGTCCCCCTTTCAACCCCAATCTGTCTCCCCAGCTTGCTGGTGGATAATATGTAGCTGGTCCCTTTTATCTTATCGTCGAGCATTCTTTCACAGTAGCGCAATCAGTTTCTTCAAAGAGAGAAGTATTCTTTTATGATGGTGACAATGGAAGAGGGGGAGGACAAGAACGAGGACTCAATATCCGTAATGTCACAAGCCACCCGGATATACGTCCGGATGCTCCACGCGATTTTATGAACAAGTATGGTTGCTGACAGAGCAAGAGGCTCCTCGGAAGAAAATGGTGCTGTGGAAGCCTGGAGTGTTCTTACCCATTTCCTTGATGGGTGAAGCAACGAAGATGTTTTAGAAATGGAACGGGATCTTATCTGTGGGCAGATATAAAATTTCTTCCTAAAGATCAAAATTTAAAAGTCATTGTTAAACTGAAACTGAATTATTTGTTAGTTAAAAAAAAGAAAGAACTGTTAGAGAAGAGTGCTTCAGCTGGTAATCATTGTTAAGGATTCATGTTTTCATCAAGATTTGCAAGTAAAAATAACTTTCCAGTCGAATCAGCTGAATGTTTACTTTTGTTGCTCTTAAATTATTAGAGAAAGAAATCTGCAGATGAAAATGTCTACAAAATGCATTCTCTACAGATTTTAATCGACAGCAGCTTTCATTTCCTCCTTAAAAATCGCACACATAGGCGCACCCACGGAGGAGGCTGTGCGGGCTCAACCCCCCCTACCCCAAAGTGGAAAGTTAGCATAGGCGCACCCCCGGAGGGGGCTATGGGGGCTGAATCCCCCCCTAAAGGTAGAAAGTTAGAAGTGAAAAGCTTTAAAAAATGAAATTGTCGCTAATGAATTATTTTTTCTCTCTTTTTTTAATTGTATTCAAGTTATTTCTAACCAAAAAAAGACATTTATTTAAAAAGTTTTTAAATAAATGCTTACAGTTAGTTTATGAAACACTGTTAATCTCGGTTACAACGTCATTGAAAAGATCAGATAATTATTTATGACTCCATACCGAGTTACATTGCTTGTGGGCTTTTGTTCTATGGGACAGTCAAGTGGTACCGAATATGTAGACGTTATAAGAGAGTTGTAACTAATCGAGGTCACTATAACCGAGTTTAGCAGTATTTGCATGTCGCCCTGTAGTCTGAGTTCAGCAGTATTTGCATGTCGGATTTTAGTTTAGGGGGGCTGGTCCCCCCTAAATCCTGGGTGCGCCACTGAAAGTTAGACGTGAAAAGCTTTAAAAAATGAAAATTTTACAGTTTTTAAAATATTTTTCTCCAAATTATTTCTAAAGTATATTTTACCAAAAGAGACGTTGGTTTTAAAATAAATACTTACAGTTAGTTTATGAAACACTGTTATAACTCGGTTACAACGTCACAGGAAAGATCAGATACAGTGAAACCTCTCTGAGCGGCCACCCCACCGTACCGAGAGTATTTGGCCGCTCAGAGGGGTTGGCCGCTCTGAAAGGTTTTATTTACTATTATTAGATAACTGCTTAGAATGCGTAATATAAGCAAGTCTGACACATATTCCTTATTTAAAATGAAATTTAAAACTTATCTAAAGAGAAACTAGTACTTTATTGAATCTTTCTTACATTTTTTGAAAAAAAAGATACAATTTGTTCCTGTTTTAAGTTTTTACTTTTCTCTGAAGCAACCATTTTTCCAAATACCTTTTTTTATTTCAAAAAGCAGATATCATCCGTTTAACACCACGAAATTTGAAGTCTTCGCATTCTTTCAAAATAAAATCCTTTTCTTTATTGACTTTGTTGATTTGCGTTTTTACGCAGTTAAATAAATAGCTAACTTTCTTTCCGATTTGCAACTCAGATCACTGACCAACTAATAAAATGAAACTGGCGTGAACATGGACGTGAATGGCATTTTTGCTCTAATGGACTTCGCAAGTTATTCCTGGGTCTTATATTCGACCATGAACCTGACCTTGATTTTGTCCGCTCAAAATTAAAGCATGGAGTGAGTAGAATTTCCCGAAAAATGAAATGGCCGTTCCTACTCGGTGGCCGTTTAGTGGGGATTGGGTGGCCGCTGACAGAGGTTATTTTAAATGAAGTCTATGAGCCGAAAAATCCGTGCCGTGAAAAATGGGCCGTTTAGAGGGGTGACCGCTATACAGGGGTAGCCGCTCGGAGAGGTTTCACTGTAATTATTTATGACTACAACGAGTTACATTGCTTCTGGGTTCATGTTCTATGGGCCTGTTAAGTAGTACGGAATAGTTTGACGTTAAAAGAGAGTTGTATCTATAATCGAGGTCACTATAACCGACTTCAGCAGTATTTGTAGCCCAGCCCCCTAAACTAAAATACTGGGTGCGCCACTGATCGCACATACACTTATATTAAATCATATCTCATTTATTTCTCACTTTTGTCAGAGAAGTAAAACATCCGATATTTTATGCATACTTTTTTCTCGTGCTGTACCGTGATTGTATATTTCATAACACTAGATTTCAACTGTTCATCGTACGCCATCATGGCCGACCGGATAAAGACCCTGATTATGGTATGGTTGATGGCTGAATTGTGTAGGTCCCAGATACGGGCCGATCGATTTAAAAGTCTGGAGTTCTGGGCGGTTTTCTCCAGATGTAACGTGAATATACATTAGAATTCCTTAAAAAGTCCTCCACTCAAGACACACCTCCTTAGGCAGAGAGTCTTCGATTCGAGTAGCTATGCCTTAATACACAATGCAATTCAATTCAACTGCTCAACGACCACCTATTTTTGTCTTAGGCAAAATGTTCCTTTATTTTAAAAAGGAATCGACCCTAGGCGAGAAAAATAGCCCTGCGCGTGTCTCATCTCGCAAAACAGTTGCAAAGCCTTGTCTCGTCTCGCAAAATCCCTATCTAGGGAAAATAAAACGTCAGTCTCGTCTCGCATCCATCCCTAGCTCTTTTTTTATTTAATACTTGAAAATGGTTACACTTACACAGTCGATTGGCAGAATTAGGCTAATTGGTTGTAAATACAGTGGAACCTCCTAAGTTGGACAGGACACCCCCATAACTTGGACACCTCCCTAAACTGCGCTCTTTCTGGGAAACAGAACGTGTCCATAATATAGAAATATACCTTATATAAGTTGGACATCTCTAAAAAATCCCACTTTTTGAGGGAACCGCAGGTGTCCAACTTACGGAGGCTTCACTGTAATTGAAACAGCCATTTCTAAATATTTGAAACATAGTCCTTAGAAGTTAGCACAAATTTGAATAACACATGACTAAAACCTAATATTTTCATATGGCTGATTATGCCCGGGTTGTGATTTGAGTATTCTCTTATCAAGGAGAGTGGAACATGTCCTTATAGCCCATCAACACACAGCCATCTTTGAATAGCGTTTTGTGTTGCTGATTTCGGTATCAGATTCTAGTTGCTGAAGTGATAATTAAAGTATTGTTTTGTGTGCAAGATCACTAATTTACCACACACTAATTCGAAATAAAGTATAGGAAAGTTGAGCGGCATAAAAATGATAGCACACAAAACTTCACTAAATTTATTTCTTTGCATAAAAACACGCCAAATCCTCAAACATTACAGTCAGTTGGTTACAGTGTTAGTAGAATAATAACTTTTTTTTCCTACAGGAATTAAAAAAAAAAAAAAAAAACTCGATTTTTTATTACATATTCGTTTTGGTTGTATCATCGATGTTGTGAGCTGGCCTTTAATATGTTCCTTCATGCACGCGGTAATCATGAAGCAGTACAGTTCTACTGATTAGCAGCACGTAGCTGAATGAACAAAAGATCTCATTGCATCATTTGAATGGAAAGAATTTTCTAGCTCCCATACAGTCCTAATCTAACGCCTTATGACTACCATTTCTTCCTGCATTGAAAGAGACACTTTATGGCTGAGCGGACATGAATGACATGAGGACATGATGAGCGGACATGATGATTATGACATGAAAATGGAGCACAGTCATTGTTATCACAAAACATGAAGCTGATATCTCTGCCGGTAGAATGTTAGCGTTATACTATCAGAAAGACACTTAAATGAATAACATTCTTTATTTTAAATTTGATAATGGGGCTCCAATTTAATTCTGTTGGACGACCTCTATCTTAAATTCACTAGCTCCATGTGAACTCAGGGGAATTTTTTTCTCTCTCCGCAATAGTATACTATCAGTTATTTTAACGAAAAATTTCAGGAGGTTGTTCAGCAAGCAGTTCTCTATTTAGAAGTCTTTTCATTTTTTAAGTATAATGAATAGTAAAAATGTTTCTGACTACAATACAATCTTGATAATCCGGCGTTTGTTAGTCCGACAACTTTGGTAATCCGGCACCCTCGGCAAACAAGTGTTCCGATTTCCTTCTCCGCTCGCGATCGCAAATTAAAGGTTACTATACATCAGTGGTCGATTGTCGGATGTAGGGATGGACGCGAGACGACTTTTTTGCGAGACGAGACAGAGATTTACAGCTTTTTTGCGAGACGAGACACACATTTTTAACATTACGATATAGGGATTTTTGCGAGACGAGACAAGCTTTTAGGCTATTTTGCGAGACGCGAGACGCTTATTTTTCGTCTCGCGTCCATCCCTAGTCGGATGAAGAAATCCACGACCAAATTCGATCTCCAGATAACGGATCTAATGATGACTTGCAAGTTTTCGACCGCAAGCTGTGACCAACAACGGCACATTCAATGTTCTGAATGTCTACACTCAATGGGCAGAAGAAAATTGCATCGCAAGTGATGATGTTCTAGCTCTTAAATATTTACAAGAATATGTTTTTGATAAATTTTATAAATAAAGAAAACGAAAAACACTTAATGATTGTTTTTCGTAGCCAAATTCTATGTCTAATTCTTTCCTGAAAAAAACGTGCTGTAAATTTTCTGTACTCCCAATTATCCAAAAATTTTCCATAGTCTGGCGGTTGTTTAGTCCCATATAAGTCATGTTACCAAGATTCTACTGTAGTTTTACTTGGAATTGCCTGAATTCCAAAATTTTACCAGAAATTTAGCCTCACCATGGCACAGTGGTTATGTCACTGGAAATGGTAGATGGGTGAAGTGTGAAGGTCCGGGTTCGGGTCCCATTGCGCGTCCGTCGGCCTAACCGCTCGAAGTTTACCGTGGTTTTCTCCGAAACTTAGCGAAAATAGGGTTAGGACCCCTTAGAAAGACCCCCACGGAGGGCACCGCCCCTAGTGTTGTCCTACTGACGAGGATTTATAAACGGAGTTCGAGCCAAGCACACATATACGATTTACGTGTTAACAACAACAACAACAAGCGGAAATTTAACCTTTTTATTAAAAGATTACGCCCAAAATGAAAAGATCTCTACCGTGACAATTGTTTTCTAAACAATGAAAATGATCGAAAGTATAAACAATGAAAATGATCGAAAGTATACAATGGCGGAGGAAGAAAAAATTCCTCGTAGGTTATCATGGAGCTATGGAATTCAAGGTGGCGGCCGCCCAACAACCTTAAGAAAGATATCAAGGTTCAATGTATATGCTGTCGCCAGGCGTGAAGAGTGATTGAATCCAAACTTAATCCGATTTTTCTAAACAAGTAGCTCTGTTCAATGAGATTAATTAACTGAAGTAGCTTTCTCAAATCCCTTCTTGATATACATGTATGCTAATTTAATTTTGATTAATATAGTTTTGAGGTAGTTCTACATGTGACTGATAATGAAATTCATACACGCATTTTAAGAAGCAAACCTTAGTTCAAAAGCGACGAGCGAGCTCTGGTACCAATTTCTTCTACAACTCAAGAGTAAGTTCTAGGTCTATAGGAACTAAATCTCTCATACGCTTCAACAATTATTACCACGAATTAATGGAGATTAAATAAAAATAAAATGCTGGTTTAATGCGTTAGCAATACAGCAGACATTCCATATTGCAAATAAATCAATAACGGTAGTTGAAGTTCTCGGAGTCATCGCAAAACTTAGTATTTATTACTCTATTTCAACGCACTGACTTGACTGTTTATTATGCAAAGATGAGCATAAATAGTCCATAAACTATCGTTTATTTCACTTCGCCGTACTATCCCGCAAGCAGCCTGATATTCTCTTACAGCTTCCATCATCAATCCTTTGGTTCAAAGGTAACACTGGGAGGGGTTCTTCAGGGAAAAGAAGTGACAGCGGCCAAAGCGGTGTTGTCAAAAGGCACTTTTTTTTTTTCCCAGTTGCCTGTGCCGTCTTTCATCTTCTGGGGCAGTACCGTGTTAGCTTTCGGATGTCTGAAGTTGTTCGGCTATGGATGCATCAAGAAGCTCGTTTTTCCTTCTTTGGTTGTCTTCTGCCTCGCTTCTCTGGGTCAAAAGTTTTTGATGACAGTCCCCAACCGCGACTTAAAAGATGTTCGGCTCCTTTTTTTCTTTTTTTTTTTCTATTCCTCACGTTTTAAAGATAATGACCGACAATTTTGTGACACATTGGGTTGGGATTAAATGTAGAAAGGAGAAGGGAAAAAAAGACTGTTTTTGATAGAAAGTAAAAGTTGCTCCAACACTTTCAGTTGATATGCGTCTTTTTCTTTGTTCTTGTTCTTCTTATTATTATTTAGCATGAGTGAAGATACATGCTGTATTGCTTCACGCATATTAATTCAATGAAATTAAACTGTAATATATTCACTTAAATGAAGAATTTTTTGAAAAGGAAACATATCTGTGCAACGCCCCTGCCAAAGTAATACTGCTTATTAAATCATTTGGGCAGGGGCGTAGTCAGAAAGTTGAGAGGGGGAGATTTCCTTCAAAATCTGTTTGCTTCAGCAACTAAACAACGGCTAGATTCGCCTTTTTGTGTCCTAGAATAGCCTCCTTTCCTTATAGTCTCTGAATGTCCTGTAAAGGCAATATCTAGTAGAAGCTAGTAGAAACTTTTCTTATTTCTACTTTTAATTCGAGGGAAGTAAATACAGCTGTTTCAATTTTTTTAAAACTATTCCAATGCAGTATTTGTTGATTTTTTTTCGAACTGTCTTTCAAGAAGATTAAGATATTCAAACAGTGTTGAGTCTGACCACAATCACCTGCAGTCTCAGTATGATTTCCGTGATTTCTAATTCGTTTAATGGGAGAAAATGCTCTAACAGTCACTACGGACGTACCACATACCTCTCCAAAACATTATCTAGTACCATGTTCCTCCTACTGGATCATGATTTTATTTTTTATTTTTTCAGCTTTACTACAACAAACTTTCTCCAGCACATCATAACTCATTAAAATGTATTAGACTTTACCCTTATAAAGGACTATTTTCTAGAAACTGACATAGTTTGAGGTTTACCTTTTGGGAAAGTCAGATTTTGGTTTCTTGTTTCCTGTTTTCTCCTTGATAATCTATTATGTATTACTCATAGAACAGCACTTTCTTTGCACAGTTTCAGATTTATCGTATTAATCACAGCTGTTGAAAGGCCATCGGTAATTTGGAAGTAACACTAGGCAGGGTAGGACAACTCTTGACTAGTTACGATTTTATTTAGAAATTGTGTGACCAAACTGTAAGTCTTAACACACTTAGGGTTAGACAAGGAATTTTTTTTCATCTTGCAGTAAAAATTAATTACAGAACTGGGATAGACAGTTTTTTTTTTTTTTTTTTTTCGGGGAAGCAATTTAGAGGGGATTATGGGTGAAAAAGCTGAAAAGTTTGGAAATTTCACATTTTAAAAGTTTGATTGCACGTTTTATCTTCAGAGAGACCATTATGGAATAACACTAACCATTTTTTGTACATAAAATTTTTTGACTTAAAACCAAGCAAAAATGCTGAGTCAAACGTGTGAGCTGGTTTGTGTTTTGAAAAAAATTTTAGAAATTTACTGTTTACAAAATGTGGCTGATTTATTCCGTAGGTTGGCAACTCTATATCTCAAATGAACCAGAATCGTCTGGTGTAAAAGTTTTAGAATGACATCTCAATTTATGCGTGAATGTGTGAGGTTTGATCTTATTTGGTAAAATTAATAAAGTTTAATTAAAAAAATATATTACTTAACTTTAATGTAGAGGAAAAACACTGGGTACAAACGGGGTATATTCGACGCTGTATTAAAGTGGAAAGTGAAGAAATTCTACCTGTTTTCAGTGAAGGTCCATTTATACTTTTTACGACAGTCGCAGAACTGCAGAAGGTAGAGGAACATTGTACATGATAGTTTGAAGACTTTTTAACGACTTGGGGTGTCCACCAACAAAAGGTAACTGAAGATCATCCATAGGGATGGACGCGAGACGTGCGAGACGAGAATCGGGGCTGTCTCGTCTCGTCTCGCAGTAGTAAACATCTGTCTCGTCTCGCGACGCGTCTCGTCTCGCAAACACTGTGTCTCGTCTCGCGTCTCGCAAAGAAATTGCTGTCTCGTCTGGCGCGAGACGCGAGACGTCTCGCGAGTCTCGCAAAATTAAGGACTGCGATTTCGTTACCATTTTATACTAACTTATTATTGGGATTTTATTGAAAATTAATATTAATAATAACAATTACTTACATATAGCCACATTAGTAGATATATTAATTACCATATCAGCATATATCGGCATTTGAAGTAATTTTTAAATTACTGAACAGTTTAATTTGTTGACGACTATCCGTTTGCACTTTTCCACAATAATTTTTAGCGATAGTACTACAGTCGTTATGGTCGCCCTGTTTACAGAAAAATTAAACCATAATCCCCCTAATGTATATCCAGTGTGGATTTTTTAAAAAAATGAAAAGACATCTAACAGGCGAAGATAATTTTAGAATAGGAACCCAACTGCAAGATAAAATGATGGGGAGGAAAAAAATTTATAAAAGTTTTGCAAGCCGAAGGAAGGGAAAACATAATAATATAAACGAAAAGAGAAATAGTTTTAAAAAAAAAAATTGCTTGCATTTCTTTCCGTCCGATATTAATATATAAGAATAAAAAATGTCATTTTAATCTCTTTT
The DNA here is from genome assembly GCA_038373885.1 of Cheiracanthium punctorium. Classification (NCBI taxonomy): domain Eukaryota; kingdom Metazoa; phylum Arthropoda; class Arachnida; order Araneae; family Cheiracanthiidae; genus Cheiracanthium; species Cheiracanthium punctorium. The sequence goes on from JAWZYV010000377.1 coordinate 470,355, forward strand.
AAAATAGGCCAACAATAGGGATTTAACCGCCCCTAGAAAGTTGTTACCAGGGTGGGCGCCCCCCCTCCTACGCACGCCGCAACGTGCGGGAAAGTTTGAGGATAATATCGGTACAAGGATATTTCAACTTTTATTATTTAGCATGAGTGAAGATACATGCTGTATTGCTTCACGCATATTAATTCAATGAAATTAAACTGTAATATATTCACTTAAATGAAGAATTTTTTGAAAAGGAAACATATCTGTGCAACGCCCCTGCCAAAGTAATACTGCTTATTAAATCATTTGGGCAGGGGCGTAGTCAGAAAGTTGAGAGGGGGAGATTTCCTTCAAAATCTGTTTGCTTCAGCAACTAAACAACGGCTAGATTCGCCTTTTTGTGTCCTAGAATAGCCTCCTTTCCTTATAGTCTCTGAATGTCCTGTAAAGGCAATATCTAGTAGAAGCTAGTAGAAACTTTTCTTATTTCTACTTTTAATTCGAGGGAAGTAAATACAGCTGTTTCAATTTTTTTAAAACTATTCCAATGCAGTATTTGTTGATTTTTTTTCGAACTGTCTTTCAAGAAGATTAAGATATTCAAACAGTGTTGAGTCTGACCACAATCACCTGCAGTCTCAGTATGATTTCCGTGATTTCTAATTCGTTTAATGGGAGAAAATGCTCTAACAGTCACTACGGACGTACCACATACCTCTCCAAAACATTATCTAGTACCATGTTCCTCCTACTGGATCATGATTTTATTTTTTATTTTTTCAGCTTTACTACAACAAACTTTCTCCAGCACATCATAACTCATTAAAATGTATTAGACTTTACCCTTATAAAGGACTATTTTCTAGAAACTGACATAGTTTGAGGTTTACCTTTTGGGAAAGTCAGATTTTGGTTTCTTGTTTCCTGTTTTCTCCTTGATAATCTATTATGTATTACTCATATAGAACAGCACTTTCTTTGCACAGTTTCAGATTTATCGTATTAATCACAGCTGTTGAAAGGCCATCGGTAATTTGGAAGTAACACTAGGCAGGGTAGGACAACTCTTGACTAGTTACGATTTTATTTAGAAATTGTGTGACCAAACTGTAAGTCTTAACACACTTAGGGTTAGACAAGGAATTTTTTTTCATCTTGCAGTAAAAATTAATTACAGAACTGGGATAGACAGTTTTTTTTTTTTTTTTTCGGGGAAGCAATTTAGAGGGGATTATGGGTGAAAAAGCTGAAAAGTTTGGAAATTTCACATTTTAAAAGTTTGATTGCACGTTTTATCTTCAGAGAGACCATTATGGAATAACACTAACCATTTTTTGTACATAAAATTTTTTGACTTAAAACCAAGCAAAAATGCTGAGTCAAACGTGTGAGCTGGTTTGTGTTTTGAAAAAAATTTTAGAAATTTACTGTTTACAAAATGTGGCTGATTTATTCCGTAGGTTGGCAACTCTATATCTCAAATGAACCAGAATCGTCTGGTGTAAAAGTTTTAGAATGACATCTCAATTTATGCGTGAATGTGTGAGGTTTGATCTTATTTGGTAAAATTAATAAAGTTTAATTAAAAAAATATATTACTTAACTTTAATGTAGAGGAAAAACACTGGGTACAAACGGGGTATATTCGACGCTGTATTAAAGTGGAAAGTGAAGAAATTCTACCTGTTTTCAGTGAAGGTCCATTTATACTTTTTACGACAGTCGCAGAACTGCAGAAGGTAGAGGAACATTGTACATGATAGTTTGAAGACTTTTTAACGACTTGGGGTGTCCACCAACAAAAGGTAACTGAAGATCATCCATAGGGATGGACGCGAGACGTGCGAGACGAGAATCGGGGCTGTCTCGTCTCGTCTCGCAGTAGTAAACATCTGTCTCGTCTCGCGACGCGTCTCGTCTCGCAAACACTGTGTCTCGTCTCGCGTCTCGCAAAGAAATTGCTGTCTCGTCTGGCGCGAGACGCGAGACGTCTCGCGAGTCTCGCAAAATTAAGGACTGCGATTTCGTTACCATTTTATACTAACTTATTATTGGGATTTTATTGAAAATTAATATTAATAATAACAATTACTTACATATAGCCACATTAGTAGATATATTAATTACCATATCAGCATATATCGGCATTTGAAGTAATTTTTAAATTACTGAACAGTTTAATTTGTTGACGACTATCCGTTTGCACTTTTCCACAATAATTTTTAGCGATAGTACTACAGTCGTTATGGTCGCCCTGTTTACAGAAAAATTAAACCATAATCCCCCTAATGTATATCCAGTGTGGATTTTTTAAAAAAATGAAAAGACATCTAACAGGCGAAGATAATTTTAGAATAGGAACCCAACTGCAAGATAAAATGATGGGGAGGAAAAAAATTTATAAAAGTTTTGCAAGCCGAAGGAAGGGAAAACATAATAATATAAACGAAAAGAGAAATAGTTTTTAAAAAAAAAATTGCTTGCATTTCTTTCCGTCCGATATTAATATATAAGAATAAAAAATGTCATTTTAATCTCTTTTAAAATAGGCCAACAATAGGGATTTAACCGCCCCTAGAAAGTTGTTACCAGGGTGGGCGCCCCCCCTCCTACGCACGCCGCAACGTGCGGGAAAGTTTGAGGATAATATCGGTACAAGGATATTTCAACCAAGGATATTCAACCATATTTCAACCTACTCAGACTAAGCATCAATGCGAATGCAAGTTGCTCTACTTCTAATCTCTCTCTGATATACCCGAAACCCGATTATCACAGGGGCAAGGGGGGCGGTAGTCCGGTGCCCCTGAAGAAAAAGGGGGTCCATATATATCCCGATTATCTAAATTATAAATTCATATGTACTGAAATAGTAATTGTGGGGAAAAAAACTGAATTTCCTCTATAATATAGGTATTACTTAATTGTCTATCACTAGATCAAGTTAGAGATATTTTTTGGGGTGATAAATACGATTTGATTAAAGTACAAAAACTACAGTTAACTGAAATGCAATTTTCGAGTACAACAGCGGTCAAAACTGGGTTAAAATGCTTAAAAAAGGGGGCTCAGTAAATGGGCTTAATGCGTAAAAAAGGGGATAGTAAGGGGGGGCCCAAACTTAATGCCCCGGGCCCCGTCTAAAAGTGGTCAGATTTGAACATACCGTACCGCCTTTCCCATTTACTTATTATTTTTCTTTCAACTCTTCTCTGTTTTCTTTTTTTTCCCGCCTCTTTCTTTATCCTCTCCTTTGTGTGTTTTGTATATCTCTCGTCTGTTCTAATTTTAAATGTTACGTGTTTGTGCATATTGTAGAGTGCTGATAGCATACCAGGACCGAAAACTAAGAAGACGCAAGTTAAACGGTAGAGGCTTCAAGCAAATTGTCACTTTTCAGATCGTATTTATGCGAGACGGAAAAAAATGCGAGAATTCTCGCGAGAAATCTCGCGCGAGACAAGACTCTGTCTCGTCTCGCGTCTCGTCCCGCAAAATATTTTCTTTCTCGTCTCGCAAAAAAATGCCTGTCTCGTCTCGCGAGACAATGCGAGAACGCGAGACAATGCGAGAATTCTCGCTTCTCGCGTCCATCCCTAATCATCCATCAGTTTATGGTTTATCAGTACCCGATACAACAGATCTGCACCTACCGCGGAATCGTTTCGCAGAGTCTCTTCATCATGCTTTACTCTAAAGTCGGAGAAAGTTTAAATAGGCCTTTAATCATCATGGCCAACTTCACATTTTTCGCCTTTTTCTAATGTGCTTAGAGGTAATATTTTACAAACGTGTATTTTAACTGGTACTTTACAACATTTAACTTTAACTGTTTCAACAGTTTATATTACTCTTAATCGACTGATTTAAAAAAATAAAAAACAAATGGACTGTTGGAAAAACATGTCTGTGAAAACTTAGCATAAATTGACGGGTTGCCTCAAAAACAGATGAAAATACCCTCTTTTGCTGACAACTAATTCTCTTTACAAATATTTTTCAAGGTCTTGCTATCACAACCCGGAGTTTATTTGGAGAGCGATCTACTGCAGGTTTTATAAGATGTTAAACGATCCAGAAATACAATATGAATATGCTACATAAAATACAATATGAATAAATACCAAAAAAAAAAAAAAAACGCAGTGAAATTTATGCTCGGCCGATGGCACTGCAAAGATCTTAAACGATCGCGACTCTTGAAGACTCGACTCGACGGTCGTGGGTCGGCTGTCACAGTGACTGGATAGTCGCATCCAGACGCGTCCATTTGTTTTCGCCATCTGGGCTCGCGTGGTGAACAAGTTGAGAGGGGGGGCGGTCAGCTCCCATTGTTCGGCTGCTGTCATGAATGTTTCATTGGCAGCGGTGCCAGATCGTATCGCGGCAGTTCTCTGTCAGCGTAATCTGGTGCCGCGATCTAAAAGGTGCGCTATAGTCAGCGGCTACAGTTACCTGACGTCACTGGATAGGCCCGGTCAGGGTATACTTCATGTCCCATATTTCTCTGTCGCTTTGTGGACTTTTTCTTCTTAGTTTTGAACATTAAACATTGAGCAAAATATCGAGTGGATGATTATTCTTTGTATGTAAAGTAAAGAAGTATCATTTGTCAATTTTTTTTCTCCCTCTCTTCGCTTTAAAGTAATACATTTCTGAATTTTCATTTTTTATGATTTGTTATTTTCATTTGTTTAAACTTATTTGCTTTCTTTTGTGCGTAACACTTTATACCAGGGTTTGAAAAATCTATTGTCCGACATGCCAGGGGCATGTAAAAATTGCAATCGGGCATGTACTTTTTTGCACTACATGCCCTATTGGGCATGTAAAAAAATCATGTCACATTCATCTAAATAAGAAGCTTGAAAGCAGCTTAAAAGTTGTTCTCTTTACTGATTTTTTTTTAAGTCAAAGGAAGTGACAGTTTGTTGTTTAACGTTTGATTTTTAACTTTTGTGAGGTAGAGTAGTGAGCTCCCTTTGTTTTGGTTTCGTCTTGTCAAAATCGTTTTTTAGCTTCAGGAAAAAACACACACACAAAATTTTTTTTTTCCCTTTCAGCACTTTTCAGCGGCTCCGCATGAATACCATTTCTGATTTCGATTAGCAAGCACGGGAATTCTCGGTATATAGTTAACTTCATTTGCCGATGGACATATGAAATTTTTTGGGAAAGAGCACGAGTGCAAACGCTTCAAGGTGATTGGAAAAAAAGAAGCAGTAATTGTGTGGAAATGGAGGAAGACGCAAAAAGTTATGAAAGAAAATTAAATTACGAAAACCACCGTAAGCGTCTGGTACTTAACGAATGCTTTCTTCTCCGGTACTGATCTTTACTGGGGCCCAGATGAATTCTGTTAGTCATTGATTAGTGCATTATACCCCCTTCCTGTACATTTTTCCTTTTATAAAATTCCTTATACATAAATCTTACACATCCAAACGGATTTTCTTTTTTTTTTTTCAGCAATGTAAATGTTTTATCCAGGCATGTATTTTTTTGAGCGACATGCCCGCCTGGACATGTAAAAGATTTCAGATTTTTCCAACCCTGCTTTATACAGTTAACATGTTTGGTTCAAGTCATAGTAGTCAAATTGGTTGTTCAAATAGTTATTCTACATGGATATAATTGAGAAAATTACTGAAATATTAATAAACTTATACAAACAGAAATAATCATCATTCAGTGGTGAATCTAGGGGGCTTCAGCTTCAACTTTTCCCAGAAGATTATAGGCCATTTTTATACATTATATATCACACATTCCTAGTTCTGATATATGTTATCTATGGATAACTATGTTCTTTTTTATGTTCTTTCAGAAATGAATAATTCAAACATAAGAAACTTTTAGTTACTGGACTTTTCAAGATTCTCCGGTAACTTAGTAATTAAATTCCTATATTTTTGAGACACTTTTGAGAACAGCTTTTGAATCCTTACGTAAGCACTACATTTTTTTTCCTTTACGCAATCGTCGTACTTAAAAAATCATCTAAAGTAAATAAACAAACAGTACTACATGTAAACACTTACAGAAGTTAAAACGGTTTAAAAAACATTTACATCCAAAGATAAGACCAAAACTGTTTAAAAGAATGAAAAATAATATTAAGATCACTTTATGAAAAAAAAATCCTCTTTTCAAAGAAACATTAAAAATCTTTCAACACTTTAAACGCCTTTCTAAGTTTATTTACCTACGAGGAATTGTGCCCAGTCCTATGTAATTCCATTTTTCTTTCAAGTAAGTTATAGTAAAGCTGATTCCTACAAATCATAATCGCAACAACATTTGCATATGCAATGTACAGAAAATCAGATGCAGGGGCAAACGCTCTGAAATCAGTCTAAGGTGACTAAAATGTTTCCATTATAGATATGTAATGCCGCCTTAAAACACTTTGAATAATCTAGTAAAAATAAGACGCTTTCTATAATCGACGGATACAGATTAAATATTTGTCCAGATTTTGAGGGGATTCTGCAGAAAAAGATTATATTCGTCGAAAAGTTCTATTTTTGAATGTTTTAAATCTTTCATGCGTGTTTGTCTTTTCAGAGTGATTTGAAGAATGTCAACAAGATCTCATAATGAATGTCACTTAATGAAAGTGTGAGTAATTTAATTTTAGTGCTAATCATTTCAAGGACGAAATATACATATACTGCCGCATCATTATTTGTTCTAACGACAACACTCCTAAAACTGGTATTTAATGGTTAAAATTAATTGAGAACTTAGTAAAAAACACACACCTTAAAAAAAAGTAAAGTTAAAAAAAGAAATAAAGGAAATGTATAGTGCAATCGTTTTAAGTGGTGCAATAGGTTCTCCCTTCTGCAGCTGCAAAAAGATCCAGCACCCACAAGAGCAGATATGGAGGAATTTTCCTGCTTTGATATTAATCTTTAATATTACATTAACTCAATATTGTTTTCAGTTATGTTAAATGTATATTATTATTAAAAGTACATTCAAATTTTAAAACAAAAGTTTAATTTAACTGCATCTGATTTCTATATTTTTATTACAGAAATTTACTGAAAATTATTTAAGAAGTCTTTTTTCGTTATCTGCAGTGAAATTCTTGATTCTTAGAATATAATGTTGAAAAAAAAAATAGTTCTAAATGTAAGTAGAAAACAAATAATAGTTCACCGACAAATAACAATTTAAATGAAATAAAGAAGTGAATGGAGAAAATAACAACACTAAAACTTTACTACGTTTAATGTTTAAGTTCTGCAGTTCAATGTCACTTTTTCTCCCACATAACAAATTAAAACTTAAAAAGTTAAGAAGGCTTTCAAATACTATGCATAATAAACTTTAAAACACTTTATACTTGATAACTTTGTTATAAGAACAATGTTTGGAAGTGCCATTCAATAACTTTTTAAAAATTAAATTTGGATTTTACGCTCTTTCCTAAAAGTGCCACATTTAAAAAATAGGCCCCCTTCAGAAGAAAAAAAGAAAAAAACAAAGTTAACTTGTGCGCGTAATGCACCATAAAGCAAAGTTTGCTGAAATTTTTTTAAATACTGCACTTCCATGAAAAAAAAAGAAATGTTAGTAACTCTGTCTAAAGAAATAATTTTAATAATCCTTTGCGTTTCGAAAAATTTATCACGTTAAACAATACAAAATTTTCATCAATTAAAAAGAAAATGAAACAGAAAGGAAAAACTTTAATAACTTTTGTTTTCCAAAATAATAAAACTGGAAGAGTAATTGGTTGAATATATCCAAAATATTTGTTTTGTTAAAGGAGGGGAAAAGACAGTGAAAATCTCTTGTGAAAAATAAAAGGTTTTTTAAAAATGACGTTAAAGAAAATTGATTAATTACTTCAATTTCACTCTTTGAAACTAAGTCCATTTCAATGTTATTTTTGTTTTTGCAGATACTTATTATTTTATATTTTCGCTTATTAGTCAAAATAGATGCAGAATAAAATGCTTACAAAATACATAACACAGCTTTGGATTTCAAAAACGCTTGTGACATTAATCGTCTTTTTTATATATGTATATATATATAGATATATGAAGTTTTGAACTGCATGTCTCATAATTTGAAAAATGATATTTAATGCGAAATCGCTGTATCATCGAGTCTTAATTCACATGTACAATATTTAACTTCAATTAATATGTAACAATATTTTTTTGCTTTTCATAGTGAAAAGGGTAAATCATAGATATAAAATATGACAAATATTAAAAGAAGAAAAATAACGGGTGTGAATAAAATAAATCAATATTAAATAATTTGTTGAATTCACACTAGTGTAATGATAAACCACGAAAGGACATTGGTTTACCTGTGATAAAAGTAAGGACATTTCAACATTTTCTAAAATTGTCATTTCTAAAATCTTTTGCGTATAAATACTATATACTATTCATTCTTAAATTGGTACGAGAACTTTACACAAAATAATATTGTTGTCTGGATTAATAAATCTTTGCTTTTTAATATGTGCTTAAAAAAATAAAAATATTTTTTTAAAAATCAGAACATTAATTTGTATACGACGGGCCGTCAAAAAATTCCCGGAACTGTGGTGTAACTCTTTATTACCGCAATATACATACACAGGTACTTAATCGCCTCAAAAATGACGCCTTCAAGAACACACACACTTGCTCCACCGCTCCTGCCGCCATTGCTGGATCCAATGCTGAAAGTCCAGTTTCGGTATCTTCCGAAGTTCAGCCGTCACGTTGCTTTGATGTCTCCTACGGTGCCAAAATGGCTGCCTCTGAAGCCCATTTTGATCTTGGGGAAGTGCCAGAAATCCGACAGTGCTAAATCCGGTGAGTAGGGAAGATGGTGGAGGAATGCAATGTTCTTTTCTGCTAGCCATGTCTGCACAACAATTGATGTGGGGGAGAGAGGGAGTTGTCGTGATGCAGTGACCATCCTCCTTGTCTCTATTTGCCAGGACGTTTCCTTCAGATTTCCTGCAGCAGTCTTTTCAAAACTTGCACCTAAAAAGACCGTTATGTCCAGCTGGTACAAACTCATGGTGCATGATGACACCTTCATTATCACCAGTTTGCCCCGTCATGTCCCCAACTTGCAAGTGAACTTCATGTTCGGCCTTTGCTCGAACTTCGACATCGCGCCAACTGATCACCACGAACGCCTACGAGTACCTCCAGCTACACTTCCATCATACTGCCTGTTATGAATTCCGGTAGTAACAAAATAGTGGTGGGGGTATTCCGGGAACTTTTTGACTGCCTGTGTAAAACAGCTAATATTAACACATATTCATTTTTGAATTGTTGTTGTGTGTATTAACGCAAACCTGCTCGATGGGTATCTGCCTAAGATGGGGGTTCCTTGGTCGAAATATTTTCTAAGGGGTACTATCGCGTATTCACGTTACGTCTGGACAAGGGCGGATTAAAGGGGATGGGGGGCGGAGTGGGCGACAGCCCTCCCCCGAGAAAAAAGAAATTCATGTTAAATATCCTATGTTACTTCCATAAAATGGATGTATATGTCAATCTTCTAAATAACCTCCCCCACCGACAAACTTGCATTAATCCGCCACTGCGTCGGGAGAAACCCGAACAAAACTCCAGACTGTTAGACAGACAGCCGATCAACGGGTCCGAACCCGGGACCTTTACACTTCAGCCGTGTATCATTTTGAGTGCGTTGGGGCTCATTTCTGAATTGCATTCATTTTGATAAATGAGGGGTTCGCAACCATAGTGGACTAAGTTTTTTTAAATGGAGATATTTCATGTTGGAGTAACCTCAAAAGATGTTCTATTCCCTTCCATAGAGAAACAAGTGATTAATACTCTTTTTCTCCTATGAGATGGCATTTATTACTTGGCAGTATAATGCCACTGTGCTATATTGTGCAACTTCAAACCTCCGTTTCTTTAATTTAGTTTCGATGGACTTCGTTCACTATAGTTTTGAGGATATAGAGTTGGGATAAAACCGAAGAAAAAGCGAGTATAAAACGCTATTGGTAAAAAATTTTTGCTGTTTTCCTTAGAAGTATTTAACATGTTTTTCATCTTATATAATGTAATATGCGTATGTATATCGATCCACTGTGTTGATTTTATTGTGAAAATAAGCTCAGTGGATACAAAGAACAAAAGCTAATGTATCATTAAAAAATATCTTCTATTATATGGTGTGTTTAAAATGTTCTACGGACAGATAGTACGATTCTGGAAGAAATTATGAACTCAGTGATATGAAAATATAGAATAACAATTAAAAATGTTAGCTAGAGAGGAAAAAATAATTAAAAAGAAAATGCATTTTAATGAAATATAACTTTTACAGAGTGAGAAACAATGTGAGAATAATTTCTATTTCAAACAAACCTCAATAACGAAACCAACATAACCAAAAGGTCAAATAACATAGGGTCAAAACAACCTTAAAAAATATATGATTTAGTGCTAATCACAGAAATAAATATAACCAGATTCTTTTATTCCATTTGCATGAGTACATGTATGCGCTTTATATTCGCTTTCACACTAACTTTCGCGTCTAACTAAACATACTTATGATACAAATTGGACTAATGTTATCGCCATTAGCTTCAATAATGACTCTTCTTCAAGCTTTAGATAAATGTAAAACAAATATTTACAGTGCATTTGACCTCAACTTTAGCGAATTGCGAATACTGGTCTCGATGAGTATTAAACTTGAACTGAAACTTTAAAAATTTCTATAAAATTATATTGGCGTTCAAACTGTTGCAAAGTTGTGCATTATGTAAACAATGCCAATACTAAAGTATAATTCTGCACTGAAAAAGGGAGAAAATCAACTGTTTCACTTCCATGACAAAAAACATTTACATTCTCTTCGTGGTCATATTTAAACTTTTTTATTGATGTACTTTAAACTTCTGCCACATTTCTTGGACTTTTGAGGCCATATGGTATAGTAGCAAATTACACATAACGCCTTTATCATTTCCTGTACATTTTTTTCAGGGTATGCCGAATTAGCAGGGTTTCAGAAGCATTATGAAGCATTGTATCGACCAAGGCATATATGCCGTTCTTTGTTAAATAACTCTTTCAGCTAATCATTTTTACGTCAAGAAGGTTAATCTTTAGTTCTCTATAAGCATTCTTTTCATTCTTTGTATTTAAATTAATAAATTAGAGCAGGTTACTTCCTGGCTTCGCTTTTCCATATCTTATATTCAAGCAATACCGGACGTTTCTTCCGAAATCGCTTTCTAGGGGATTTTAAATTGCTTGAAGTCAATTTAAAATTTTTGAATGCTAATTTTTCTCAATTTTCGATATTTGCGTTAGCATTTTCCTCATGTGGTTCTTGATGTCAGTGGACTCAATGAACATTATTTATTGCTTCCATATCTTCGAAAGTGAAGATTGATAACGATTTACTTCATTCGCAACTTGCGATGTGTACGTTCAACACACAAAAAAAGTGGTCACGAAAGTGAAGATTCAAAACGATTTACTTCATTCGCAACTTGGGAAGTGTATCTTCAACACAAAAAAGTGGTAAAATCACATTTTTTATGATTCATTGTCAAGTTTTATAGTTTTCATAATTGCGACACTTGTTATCTCTGAAATAAGTCCAAAATTTCAATCATTTATTCTAATAATCCACACTACTTTGAATTGTTAAGTAACCTGCTTTATTGCCAGATTATCTTCTCAAAAAACATGATGAGTCCATAATTATTTAATAAAAAGAACCAAAAAAAAAGTGTTTAAAAGATAAAATAATCAAAACTTTGTAAAATGCACTCATAAAAGGTACTCATCAAACTGTACACATGTTTCGATTTAAAAAAAAAAAAAAAAAAAAAAACAGAAAAAAGAAAAGAAAAGAAATTAGCCTTCATCATCAGCAGCAAAAGTCCATTCAAAATAAAGGTGGCCTCTCTTTTACGATTTTATCAGATTTTCCACCAGAATTTTTAAAGTTTTATTTTGCATAAAATATTTGGACTTATTTTAAACACAAATTGCTAGGTAAAATTCTGTGGTGGAAAATCTTCCGGTAAAAGCGGAAGATTGGCAGCTACGGTACAGAGATGCTGAGCGAGTCTGTAAGTCTGTGTGTGGACTTCTGATTCTGCTGAAGAATATCGAACTTTTTTCGATCGAAACATGTGTACAGTTTGGTAAGCACCTTTTATGTGTGTTATTTTACAAAGTTTTAAGAATTTTATCCATAATTATTCCCTTAGGTGTTATGATTTTTTTTCTGTGGTGTCGTTTTCAATAAATTATTTGCATTTCGAAAGGAATTGTTTACTCTTTTACAATTTTTGTTGTTATTTGAGATAATCATTTAATAATCTATTAAAAAACATGTTACGACAAATGTATTCTGAACTCTTCAGCATTTATTTGCTCTATCTGAACACTTTTTCGCTTTTTCAGATTCAAGAAGTGTAATTTCTTTAAAGAGTGTAATATATTTTTGAAAACACTTGCAATCGCGCTGAATGTACCAGCAACGCATTGAAATTCTATTCTACTAATAAAGGAATCTTTTTAAATATTTTTAATTAGCTTTTTATGATTAAAAAAATAAATGCAGTTTCTACCCGCTTATTTCATCCACCTTTAACATCATTCTATCTATATCGATTAATTTATAGAAGGGATTCACTGACAAACAGCAAGATTTGAAATCATTTAATATTCCATAAGCTGTATTTATTTATTAAAAAACAAAAACGTTGGATTTCATCAATGATATATAAAAGGGTATACAAAATCGCAATACATTACCTTCATGGTTAGCTAAGTAATCACTATCAAATTAACTATGGGTGCAAAGGATAAGGACGAATATAGTTTAAGAAATTTCTCTTCTGTCCCTTGGCGTCATCTAAGCCCTTTCCCCTATGAATATGACTAAAATATTCTTAAAGAAGAGGCTATCATATCAGTTCTATCGTCGAAAGAACTGAGGTTTCATTGTATTAGGAAAAGCTAAAGTTGTCTTCCCAAATTAGTCCTTCATTATTGGAGTTATATATTGTCCGTAATCCAATATTGAAAAGATGGAATAGGCAAGCTGATTAGGCATAATGCTTCTCTTAAGCTTATTACCTTAAACATAAAAATATACGTAACAAACGCTGAACTACCAGTTTTTAGTGGCTTTTTGTTCGAGGAAATATAAAATAGATTAACGAAAAAATTTTAACGGCAGAAGAGAATAATAATAAAAAAAAAGTAGAGGGGAAAAAGCGTTTATATTCTCAACGGACTTCGTCGAGCGTAATAGTGGAATTTTCTTTTCCACAGTTTTGGAAAATAAAAATGCAGAGTTTTTTTCCCTTCAGAACTATATTTAGACGATTTATTAAGTTATTTTATGACTTTTTAAATTCGTAATTATAGGAAATAAGAAATTCTCTATTCATGAGAATCAAGGAGAAGAATTTGGAGCATTTTTGCACACCGTAGCATTAAAAATTTTGTCAATGGCTGAGTTAGAATAATAAACGAATAAAATATTTGATAAAGAACTGCTGACAATATTTTTATTTTGATTGTTTGTAAATAATATTATTTATTTAAAAAAAAAAGCGAAATGGAACGATTCAGTTAGTCGAACAGTCATTTAAAACAAATATTTTTTGTCTAGCAAAATCATACCAGTTGATTTAAACAAAATTTTTAGCATTATTTTAACGAAACAACAAATTAAATTTCACAAACACCATCTATATATAATACGGATCTAAATCCTAAACATATTTTCCTCTTATGGAGAGCTACTAGGCTATAGAATGGAAGCACAGAACATGGATACTTTGTTGCTCTAATTTAAAACTATATATTCATTATACCGTATTTACTCGCTTAATAGTCGTACTTTTTTTGCCAATTTTTCATGGTGAAAGTCTAGGTGCGACTATTATGCTGGTAAAATCTACTACATAATATTATAACACTAAAGCTATTTTTTTCTGCTTCAAAACGGGGGGGGGGCGACTATTTTGCGAGGGCGACTAATACGCGAGTAAACAAAGTATTAGCAGCTTAATCAGGATTTCTCTTGGATAGAAAATAACTAGCCAGAGACATCAGGTGCAAGCTTTGAAAAATAATGATAAAATGGAGAACTAGTACACATAAATAACATTTATCCCCGGTTATAGGATGTGCATGGGGGAAAATATGCACATACTTTACTGTGGTTATTGAAATAAGTAATTACTTAATATGTACATTGAGATTTTACATTGGAATGGTTTCAACCATTTTTCTTCTAACTAATACACTTTTCAGATTTATGCATAGTATTTTATCTGTAACTTTTTTCTACCACAGGCGTAAAGCAGTTATTTAGACAAAAGTGTATTCAAAAATCCAGCGCTGGAAGAAAGGCTGTGCGCAAAGGGTAAACCCCCACCCTGTCATTTTTGCAACGGTGGGTACAACCAGGTTTGTTAAAAGAGCAAAACTTAGAAAAACGTGATCACTTTGCACACTCGGTAACTTTTTCTAAATTCCATCTTCCAAGAAAAGCCGAATTTTTAAATAAAGCATATCAGATTAAGCTATGCCTTGGGAAATACTGCTCATGTTAATGTCATCCATAAAAAGTAGCATTCAAAATTTGTTTACAGTATTATTTGTTTTATTATAGAAACTATCATACAGTGTCAGATCCGAATGTTCTCAGTGGATGGATTAATGGGTCATCTAGTTATTTAGTGGTGTGACTCAATAAAATAAGCTACAGATAGGGAATTAATCCGATTACTTACGTTTAGTAAATATGTATATATTACTACTATAGTAGTGGAGCTTTACAGTATGTGTGCATTGACTAGTTGGCATTTACAAAGTACTACCAGACAACCAAAAGACATTTCTCTGTTTATTATTATTATTATTATTATTATTTCCAACTGGTTTTCGCAATCTAGAATGTAATACTGAAAAAAAAATTAATTAATGAAAAAGAGCTTGACATTTACTTACATGTCGATAATTTAGTAGCACATTAATTTAGTATTTCAGCGGGTATAATTGCCAAAACAGAGTCAACAAAATTAATGTGAGTGCTTCTAATTTTACTAGCATGGACAAGAAATTCTAGCACAACTGATATCACATTTGTATTTCTGCTCATACGTTTATAATGTATTCATATTGAAATTCTCAATTATATCATGGTTTTTATTAAACACTTTTTTTTAAATGTATCATCTTGTGCACTGGAATTTTCGCGAAACTTTCGCCGCACCGTAATATATTTATTTAACTACTCCAACACTATACCTGTAATACTACTTTCTCCTTCCTAGAATAGAGGTTACTCGGAAGAAAACTTCGTTCTGTGGCACAGCGTCGTATCGTTAATTTATTATTCTAGTCTGGGGCAACCGAATAGATTTCCTTATAACGAATTTATAGATCCTTCCATCATTAAAACACAGTAATTTTTGTTTGTTTTATTCATTAAAAAATTATTAATTTGTTCTAAATTTTTCTTGTTATTATATACGGTAGCTGATAATCTAATTGTGTAATCTGGAGATCACTTAAAAAATTGCAGTTCACTACTACATATATTTTTGTCAATTTATAGATTACAGTAACGAATGACGCAATTACTCTTTGTTCGAAAGAAAAATTAATTCAGTTTATTTTAATCGATAGACGCTAAAAACATCAATTAAACTTTTATACACGATTTTAAGATAACTTGGGAGCGTCATATTGCACGTTTTATTTATTTTTACTTTACTGTTTTCGGGCCTGTAAGTTTACAGTAAATATTTCAGATTTTGGCAATATATCATTTTTTTATGTCCCATAACCATTGTATAAAAAATAGTGGATGTACGAAAAATGTACTGACAAAGAAGATGCTAGTTTCATGTCTATAAGTTTCCGGATAATTTCCCTTATTCCCAAAATTCTCTTTTTTTAACGAAATAAGTGAGATAAACCGTTGTTTTTTTCCTGTTTTTAGAGAGAATATTGCAATGTACACTAACATACTTCCGTATGATAAATTTTCCTTTTTTTATCGAATAAGTTCTATAAAATAATCAAATTCCTCATGGATTATTAAATGTGATTTCTACCCTTAAAAAAATTGCATTAAGCTTTTACGTGAAAATTAGCTGAAATTACTATATAATAAAAAATGCCTGTATTAACAAAGGTTAATCTGAAATTGGACATTCATTTAATAATCAAGTATCGCAGAGAGCGTTTATTTAATCTTCATCTATCTTTACGATTATTCATGATATTTGTCTTGTCGGCCACGTTAACATTTGATATCCTATCGGTTATGGCAGATATCATACTTAAACTCCCAATCTGTTCAGCTGCAACCTAAAACAATAACGGACGTTTATTACGTGGTTGGATATGCGTAGCGGTGTCCTACCGCAACCATCTTTACAGCGTGTCTCTGGAATAAACTAATCCTCAATAATGGGTTGCAGCAATCCATAAGGCTGCATAAATATATTTAGGTTTTATTTCAAAATATGATAAATTTAGTTGAATAAAACATATGGATTTAGTTTTTAAATGCTAGGGGTATTAAAGACATTTCCGTGAAGGCAATTATGGATATTGTATCCCTGTGATTAGGTTTAATGAAATAAATCTATATTTATAAAATATTTATGATGCTTATATGTGATGTATTTTCGCTTACGCGGTATATGCACTTTTCTTTTTTTAATTTTGTATAAAGAAATGTCCATCAATTACATAGTTTCTTTTGCATTATTTTTATATTACTCGAGCTTTTCAGAAAATATTTAATGTAAACATTATAGAGTATGGACTAAAGGTCGCTTCTAGGACAGAATTTCTTCATCACAATTTTAAAAAACGTTTGACAACGGACGCTTCAGTCAAAAATCTCCAGAGTACAGGACTGCCTTTTGTTCTCTCATGATTTTAATGCTACCATGTTGGCTTCGACCAAGATATTAATTAATAGTTTTAGTTTAATGCTGTTCTGAACCATTTTGCCGGAAATTCCGTCGCAATCCAACGTTAGAAAATTTACATGGAACGTATAGCAGGGAAATAGATGCAGTTAGTTCGGACGGACGGGACGATAGTAATTGTATAATAGATACTCAAAAATCATTCATCCAAAAATTAGAAAAATCAAAATTTCTACCGTCAAATGCAGTTTTATGGCCTCAAAAAGAGAGCTCAAATTTAGTAACATACCAGAAAGCAAATTTTTGCTGTAAAGTATGCATGATTCTAGATAATCTTTCAGTTGTTGCCTACCGCCACCTATGCCAGGCACATCTGGAGCTATACAGCCGAAACCAATCTAAATGTATTATCGCACAAGCAAACAAATTATCTGCTGAATTCGGCATGGACACATGTACTTGACAAATATTGTAGATCAGTGTGATCTTGGCATGAAAATAGTCCACCAGATTGGTGAGAATTTCTTCACTAATCTCGATGCTGTTCCAAACGAACTGTTGACCGAACTGCCAGATTACGATTTCCGAGAAGAAAACTGTAAAAGGTCCAAAGCGGTCTTAGTTTTGGATAGTGCTTAGGAGCTTCACATCCATATTTACTTATTGTTGTGTAATTTGTTTCTATCTCTTATTCATTTATCTCATTTTTATCTTTATCCATATTATTCATTTGTTATTTACATTGTATATAAAATTGTTTTTCTTGACTTGACCATGCCTCTCAGGGAGGCCCCATAAATTATTGTTTAAAACAAAAAAAGGATTGTAAATTACGAAACTGGAAATGTAGTCTTAAAAGGCCTAGGTGTTCCATACAATAAAATTTCGTCATTCATGTCTTTCAGTTGTTATTGATGTTAAATCAATCACAAGTGTTCCCTCTCTCTGTCCTAGCTAAAATTTAGGCTTTATAGTATTCACTGTTATTCTTGGAGGGCCTATTATACTAAACACTATTATAATATATATAAACGAGAAAACTGTCGAATGCCATTTTGAATTGAATAAATACATCTATTTTTAACTATTGCTAAAATGACATTTAATCTCTGATTATTCTACTCGAGTTACCATTTGACAGTCCGATTAATTAGGTAGATTCACAAAAACTTTTTATATTTTCAGCTGTGAAACATCTGAATCAGTCCAATGATTGCTACATTTCAAACTACATTTTAATAACAATGCTGAAATGCTTATGTGGGCGGGAAAATTTATATGGATATACTTATAAAAGACAAGACTACACCAGAATATCAATAACAAATGAATTAAGAATCTCATGCTTCAACAATCACTTTGGAGAGAATATGAATGAAGTTTCAAATATTTATCCATGTTTATGACTTTTCATAAATGCCCCTCTTCCAGTACGTTAGCATTCGAGTGGGTCCTATCCAGCGAAATAAATACCATAGTAAAACTTTAAATCACCTCATTCGTAACTCAAACCAGTAATGACTGTTTATTATGTGACGGGATATGCGTAAGGAAATCCCACGGAAATTCCCATTAGCGTAACATTTCTGAGATAAAGTGAGCGCTAATAATGATTGTCGTAGAAAATCGCAATGTGGTTCAGCAGCGTTCCTGGCACGTGCGCGTTCTTGTTACAGGAAGGCATCCGCGCTCTGGAGCGTTCCCTTTTCCCGAACTGCATATAAACTTTTCGTGCTTTACTTTGTTTACCTTCTTCAGCAGAGGCTCTATTATTTTATTTGGCGGGGGCGACCTCTGTTCTGAAAGCACCGTCAAAATTGAACGTCGGGAAAACGGGGAGAGAAAAGCTGGAGCAAGCAGTAAGGGAGCGGGTAAAAAGGCTTTAATAAGCGTCGTGGTAAGGGTGGCTCTGTACCAGCATTCCAGGAGTCTTTCCCGTGAGCCTCCACTAATGAGGCCTCCCGTCGCATCGATCCATTTGAGGCTTCAGTGTTGACCGTGGCAGCCATGTTTGTTCTTGCCTTGCTTGCTTTAAATTAGCCTCACCCCTCCCTTGCCTCTGTTGACATCTAATTATCAGCATCGGCCATTCGGCGCACTTTTACGCCTAATGGCCTAATTGACTACAGCGCTCTCGTGTTTAATTAGGCTCCGGGCCGGGTCCCAATTTTCTTCGAGAGCTGCGCTGCTACTCTCACAGGTCCAAATTGGATGCATCGACATAAAATGCATTGCACTGGGATTTCGGCGCAAAAATACACAAACAATGCATTTAAAGGGGGAAAAAGCAAATGTAGGTTGTGCTTTTAAATGAGCTTTCAAAGTGATGGAGGGGGAGGCGTTTTTATATACATATATGTGTATTATTTTCTTCTTTTTTTTCCGAATGACTGAAAATCGGAGATTTGTTTATCATTTTGGCTTTGATTGAATTTTGAAATTTTAATTATTTTCAGGCAGGGTTTCTTATATGGGTATTGTTTTAAGGATAAATAAGGCTAGTTTAATTGCTCAGGAGAAGTTGAGCTATTAAGGGGTATTATAAAATAGTTGATTGTTGGAAATGATAAAACGCATTGATTCCGCTCCGAGGGATGACAATCACAGGCTCGCAGATATTTAAAATTTGTTTTAAAAGTAGTTAAATGGAACAGCTTGAGATGAAAATTAAATGAGTTTTATGCGCAGGAAATGTGTGAAAATTTTTGAAAATGCGTGAACAATGATTGTTATTTCTAAAGAATAATGTGGTCGTTTGTGATAATTTTTTCTCTTTCCGTAATATTTTAGAAAACAGTTTTGCTAAATGTTCTCAGTTATTATTATCGTCTAAATCTTTTATAATTTACCCGATGAAGTTTATCTGCTTTGTTTTAATATATTTCGAATTATTTCTTAAAAACTAAAGTATGACTGAATAAATAATTCACCAGAAATGATTCTTTAAAAGTAATAGATTACTAAAAATCTTCAGATTATCTGGTATTAATAAATAAATAGTAATTAATATGATGAAAACACAGACGCAAATCATTTTTAAAGATCGATTATTTCACTAAACTAAGAAATCTATATTTTCACTGTATACTAGTTTTTTTATCATGGGGTATATATTAAAAGTTGATTGTATGCTACTGGATTAATTTAAATATGATTTGTCACGATTAGTAAAATAGGAGATGTATATTGAACATGTCACTAACGCTATAACAGAGCATAGCCTATACACAAAGTAGAAATAATCAAATATTTGCACAATACTGGCAGTACGGAGCTGTATATGTTCAATACGGCTCGGTTTGCTTTTAGAATTTTTTTTCTTGGATTAAAGGAATTGTGTAATAACATTTTGTTCATAATTTTCCATTCTTGCATCTTTTAAAATGTCTTTAATTTTTTGTTACTTTTATGAATATTTTGTTTTGTGATTTTAACTAGATGGTTCTTGCTGCAGTTTCACTATGCTATTTCCATTTCTGTGATGGCAATATCTTATTTTGAATTCTCGTATTGGCATCCTACTCCGACTTTTCCACATTGTTTGGGTCATTTCCACGTTTTCCTCAAAAGCAATGGACGTGCCGTGCCCCTGGGCTGAATACCATGGCTCTTTTTGCCATGCAACCTACAGAAACCTTTTTTGTTGTTGTTACTTTTTTATTTGAAAGTTATGTAGCGATGGAATCTGGTGATAGAGATAGTAAATACAAATTTCATTCCATCTCCATTTCTTAGTTATATGTTGCTTAGGCTTACGGTAGCTCACATGGTTTCAGCGGAAGTAATACAGCCTACGATTCCATTTTGTTCTGTAAGTATTGCATTTTTTCTTACTGTTATTATTATTATTATTACAGAAACTAAATGTCATCTTACTATGAGCTTTCATCGCCTTAGATTTAACGAAGATTAATTTGTTATAAAACGATAATAATAATATGTAAAGGACAATTTTACGCATTAAAATGTAGAACGCCATATCATGTGTGATGCTGCATTTTCACAAACGAATTATTTCGGCCCGGTTAATTAAAACGAGCTTCAGAACTGCAGCATTCAAAGAAAACACTAGAGACTTTGGGAAATGACTGTATGGGTGCGGGGTAAAATTGCATATTCCCCCTCACGATAAAATTGCAGAACTTTAACTTATTTTACGTTTTATCTCCTGGCAGTCGTTTGCTGCAAGTCTCGAGCTGCTTAGTTTAGAGCTTCATGAATGGATCAAAATTCAAAGATAGGCGCCATAATAGTAGAAAAAAATGGTCACAGCAGCAAAAAAGTTCTTATTTATATTCATGAAAACGACACTGAAGACATTTCATTTTTGTCCATTTAAAATAAATAATGTCATTTAAAATAAATAATTTCATAGTCTATTTTTTAACATTACAGTTACTGTAATAACAATCTATTGTTGTCACATAAGTCGGTAAATTGAACAATCCAACGAAAAAGTCATTTCTAGCGCTCTTTAGACTCCGAAAATAAAAATACATAAATATGAAAAAATATAACAGTATCTTTCTGACAGTTTAAAAATAATTATTCTAGATATTTTATGCATTTTATCTCCTATGCGGGAAAATTAATTCCAGAACCTTAGCGGAGGCGGTAACAAAAAAGTTTCTAGAGTTGAAAATAGCAAAAAGTTGATAAAAAATATTTTAATTTTTATATTGCTCAACTAGTATTTCAAATTTGTAGTAAAATTTTATGTTAAAACAATAAATACTATTATTCTGTTGCAATGAAATTTCACACAGTTATCTAACTTCATAATAATTTACTTTATTCCAAAATAGAGATATCAAAACTAATTAATAAATCACTTTATGTCATCATAAATAAATTACAATTTGTGCATGTAAATTTTATTAAGAAACAGCTGAGAAATCTTGAAGTTAATGTTTTCATAAGGTGGGAATTTTTGTTTGTTGAACTGTTTGTTTTGAGTTTGAGCTTCTGTTTTTCGTCTAAAGTCTTGATACTGAAAAAGTTGCTTTTGAAGTATTTTCAGAGCAAACATTAATTGTACTTCTTCTGAAACATGCATTGAGATTGCTTAAAAATATTTTAGTGTATGTTTGTTATTTCCTTCCCTCCTCTCCTCACATTTATATTCATAGTGTGATTCTTGCTTATATTAAACAAATTATTCAAGCTACGCGTTATTAAATAGATGCTGAAAAAAAATTGCTATTTGTAACAAGATTTTCAAATATTGTTTGCGAAGAATCCGTATCTCTAAAATATATTTTCTTTAATTAAAAATAGTATTAATTCGCCCGTTTCTTTTGTCGCTGTGTTTTACTGTTTGATTTGTAATCCTAGTGATGGATTACACTTACATATATAATCGCAGACAGTTGTATCATCGCGGATTTAAGCATCTACTCTTTTATAAAGGTTAGAACTGGAGTTCAGGCACGCTTTGCCTGGTTTTGCACTTTCAACAGTGCTATTACATGCATTCTGTTTTTAATTCTCCATTATTATAGAAAAGGCAGGGTAAAATTCGTGCAAAATCAGTTTTCTTTTCTTTTCTTTCTTTTTTTTAAAATATACGCAAACTTAAACCTCGTTATATTGTTGCGTTTAATGGTAATATACATGGGCTAGATATTTCGGTTATTTCTATTTCTTTTCTTTTCTTTTTTTAAAAATGAATTTAAATTTTAGTTTGTTTTTGCTTATTGGTTGGTAATATATATATATACAAATGCCCCAGAGGTTATAATTTCCATTCCATTCATTCTTGTATAATTTGGTTTATTTTATTTAGAATTTCTTGCTGTTTGGCCCTCTGATTCTGATGATAGACTTTTCTTTCCTACGGGTATGTCATTTTTGCAGTAATATTCATTGTGTTTTACCTATTAATTATATATATATATTGGTTGGATATATATTCATACTTTGTCCTGCAGTTTGATAGTTAAAGAAACTTATTCTACAGGGTTTTTTTTATTAAAACTTTCCTATTCAGAGTCTTATGCACCAAAAAATACTGATCGGAATATTATCGCCTAGAGATTTTTGTTTGAAAAAAAAAAAGTTTAAAAATTCACCGTCCAGATATCATTTGATGTTATAATGTGAACAAAACATTAAAATGTAGAAAATTATTGCAAATTTCAAATCACTTAGTTCAAAAGAACAATAGTTGTCTTTATTTGCAGCCACCATCTGATACCTTAGAATGGCATATGCTCCATTGCTGATCGCAGTGTATAAGGCAAAAATCTCTTCATTAACATTTTCTTATGGTCTTCTGCTTTTGGATCGTACACCCATCGATTCAAATTTTGCCAGGATGTTTTAGCACCGTAGCTGTCGTTTGACCTTTTCGGATTCCATTTAAGGTGCGATATCAACGCATAATCGAAAATGCAGAACCGTCGTTTTGGTGAAAGTTTCACGAGTAACGCTCAATCTTGCTAAATAACACACCAATTCTCAAGCGGGAAGAATAATGAAGAGGTTGTGATGCAGATGCTTTATACCTCTGCGTGGCGAAAGAATTTGCATATCAGCAAGTATCACTGTGAATAACGCCATTGTTAAAAGACTGTAATGTTGTTTTCTCGAATTGATGTGTGTTGCAGGAAAGGGAGTTGTACAGGCATTGTTGCAGGTGAAATGAGTATGTGACCCCTTGACCTTGGCGACAAACTTGGTGACCATTTTAGTGACTTGGCGACAAAAAGAAAGTTCTCGAAACGTGTAATTCTGACTCTATCTCACTTAAGAAAGAAGTTACTGGAAAAGTCTTGAAAAATGATGTCACATCCTCTATGACGCCACGTCCGCCTGGAAATATATAAATAAGCAATCACTCTCACTGTCGAGTGAGTGGTTGATGATGGACTGCGGATATTGAGAGCAAAGCGATACGATTGTTATTGGTGTTTGAATCGTGTTATTGCTGTTATATTTTAATGATCCCCCGTGGCATGTGTTAAAAATGCTGTATTTATTCTGGGGTATTAGTGCTTCGTTTCCTCGTATAAAGATATTTTTTCTATTTTTCTAGCTTGTTGGACTATTTAACATACACCCAATACCAGATTTTTGTAACAATATGAAAACATTGTAAGTAATATAATAAAATACAGAGCAAAAGTAAAGTGCAGTTCAATTAATCTGTCTTCTGGGAAGTACAGTATATTGTAAACTAGCCATGTCTTTATGCATTTAAAATTTTTAACGTGCTTCACTATGAATTTCTTAAACATGCCTGTTATAGCTAAGACAGTTTTGACATCAAGAGCATCAATACTTTTTACTCGCGGAACTCCTTCATATGCCATCCACTTTAAGTCAGAATTTTTAAAGAGTGTTTTCCACTTGTTTTAAATTAATTTTATTTATAAAACCAGTATACAGTGTGAACTTATACAGGACATGAAACAGAATCTCCCAAGATTTCAACTAAGCAAAATTTGAAGAACGCTGTAATACATTGTCGTTAAATCGCTAAGAAAAACTTATTTACTCTGGTTATGGCATTTTATGAGAACTATTAAATCGGAACCGAACAAGATTTTGTTAGGCAGAAAAAAATAAATGCATGTAATATATTTTATTGACATCATCAATGAAAGATGCAAAGACGTGATAACTATAAATTTCGAGAGCAGATACTTTTCCGGTTAACGTGCTACGATAACGTAATTATGTTTGAAGATTTTAGACATTTGCAGAAAATATGATTAATTGGCTTATGATTCCTTACGATCTGCACTAATTCATGCTATTCATCTTATAATTATTCTGATTTGTATTTTTTTAATTATTATCTTGGGATGTTATACGTTATGAATAATTCAAGACTTATCCGAAATTTTAATAAATCTAGTCGTGTTTGTAACCATCCTCAGATCTTGCAATTGAAGCAATCAGTAATTCTAAATGATATTGATATATTGCTTTTCGTGTTCCGGATATTTTTTCAAGATGAACGGATGCTTTATATTATTAGTTTAAAAAATGCATTGATTAGTAGTGTTTGTAATTACATGATGCATACAATGATTGACTCTAAGAATTAGGTATAATCAGATTGGTGTGAGCCTCTCCTACTGCAAATTCAGCTACCAGTAAGATTTTAAGTATTTCCTACTACATCAGTTTTAGATATTTTCGAACTTCTAGCTCAAAAAGTATTTTTGAATATAGTACATAAAATTCTGTAATGCATCTTTAAACAATCTCATAAAGGACTGAAGCATGACAAAAATAATTCTTCTAATACAAATTTACGCATGTAACACACGTAAGAGTTTATATGGATAGCGAAAAATGTGCACTATTTTAGAATTAAATCGCAGCTATGAACAAAAAAGAATTTTTTCTGGCCCGTCTAAAGTAGAAAGCTTCCAATGAGCAATTTAAAATGGTTGTATTGCGCAAGTTTTGATATGCCTAATATTTCCGCATCGTTTAGGCTTATCGTTTACGCCAAGCTAGCTCATGATATCTCTAAAATCTATCGCACTGCGAGCGACCATTAGGCTATGACAGCTTGCATAATCAGAGCAGCTGGATAATCCTTTAACGCTAGATATGCTGATTTTGAACGCCTGACTTCTGATAACATTTTCTCATTTGTTCTTTCTGTTTTTTTCATTTTTAGCTCGTAGGTGAAAAAACTAGCACTTAACTCACTTTTTATACCGCTACCGATAGCTTCATTTCAGTCACCAACTCTATTCTTGCTTCATTAGGAAGACGCTATAATCCGCTTAATTTTAGTGATCTAAACGTAGCTTTTTCTTTTTTTAATTTTTTTCTTTATCCATCAAAGAGGAGTGTTTTTTGACAAAGTAACTGCTTTGAAATCCGAAGAAATAGCTTTCGTCACATCCGCTACTAACAGTGTTACTTTTTTCAAAAGGTATTATTCTCTCTCTTTTGTTTTTATTTCCCTCCCCTTAAAACGAGCAAACATAAGTTATTGTTTCGGTATTGTTTTTAATGGTTCATAAGTGGTTAATTGTTTAAAGAAACACAAAATTCTTTATTTTTAAAATTTTCTCAATTAAGTATTTCGTACAGTTACATTTTTTTTTCTTATTTTTATTCAGTCTTCCATGTCATAATTACGTTTGAAATATGTAATATTATATGTATGTGCATTTCGATGCTTAAAACTTTCATAGCCACATCAACTACTGGAAGGACATCTAAGACTATACGAATATATGCTGCCAACAGTGTTAACTTTTTTTAATACAATGTCATTGTTTTGGTTTTATTTTTTATGATACACAAATGGACATTTGCGACAAGCCTGAATAATTTACTTTTTTAATTAACGTGTTGTGTTTTTCTCCCTCTACTCAAAAAAGAAATTACTAAGAATAAAAGTAAATAATAATAATAATAATAATAATAATAATATACTTCTTTTACAAACATTATATACATTCGAATTTTATATTCATTAGAATATTTTTCAGTATATGATAGAAACAGGTTAAAAGTCCGAATGGCATATAGCAATAATTAGTTTATTCAGTCCCAGAGCATGAATGGGATTACTGAGTAGATATGTTGTTACCACATTTTTAAATTTCTCTTCCGCACTCATAAGTTGTGCTCAACTCAAAAAATTTGAAATAAATCTCTGTGACTTTTTTATGTTAAATACACAGAACTGTTTTAAAAAACACTTCAGAATTATTGTATGAAAAACTATTAATCCTTTGCACTCGAGACCAGACTCTCAGTCACCACTCCATGTAATGCGGTAACTCGAGAGGCGCCCTCTCTCTCACCACTGTATTGCTAAACGGTAAATAGATAACTGCCAGCATCTACGGAATATAACTAACCACTTTTTGTTTTGACGGTATATTTTTTAAAATATTTTTTCAAAACATTAAGCAGCTTACCAGTTAAACTCAGAAATTTGGAATATTCTAAGTCGGAAATTATTGTTTACAAAAAGTGCTTGATTATATTCCTAGATATTGGGTTGGATTAATTAACTCGTCCCAAGTTGCCGGTTTGCTTGAGCCAAAAAGGCTTCGCAAAGGGTTAAGTATTTCAGAATGCGAGTGACGACAACAAAAATAACAGAAGAAAAAGAAGAAGAAGAGGAAGTAATGCGTATTACATGCTTTTAGATAAGGAAAAACGAAAATTTTAAGATTACTCTTGTAAATAAAGTTTCGGAAAAGATAGAAATTTCATAGGGAAATTCGCACCAACTTTGCAAGATTAATTATAAAAAAGGAGTAAATAAAGGAATATTTATAATTTCGAAAACATTTACTCTTTGACAAATGTCTTAGAGTTATTTACTAGAAAACTCATTCATTTACTAGAAAACTTTTGACATTATAACAATATTGAAAAGTATGCAAAGAAATCTAATGATTTTTAAGAAAATAAATACTATCAATTTAGTGCTGAAATACCGTCCTGGAATAGCTCAAGTGTTCTTGAAAGATGTTTGTTTTATTAATTCTGTAATGCATTATGCATGCTATGAAATAACCTAAAATATTAGTGAATTACATATGCGCAACGTTTATTTTAATAAAAATGTGTATAATTATAATGATTACTTTTTGCGCAAGTATTTATTGCGTAATTGAGGGGCGATAAAAGTCTAAAAAGACTTTGGTGTGTCAAAATTCACATCACTGCTGACAAAAGTTCCCTTTGTTAGATCTGAACCAGTTGTCTCGTTTTACGCTTATCTCTTCAGAAAATTTGCTTTACTTCCAGACTCAAGAGACTAAAAATTAACGAGTTAATAAAAAACATGAATATGAATATGTTAAGAGAAATAAAAAAAGTCATAGTGGGATGATTTTATTTTTGAAGTTACAGCTTTGAAATACTGCGTAATTGCCTTAAAACAAAACTGAATAATTACAAAAGTGTTTCTTAATTCTTTAGTATATATGTAATCCTTTAGTATTAAGCCTATATGCATGCCTTAATTATAACAAATAATGAACATTTTCTTAAATTTGTTTTATCAGTAGTGTATATTAGACAAGGACTTGAAGCTTCTAGTTCAAAGATATGAGACATTTGAAAATTTAATGTGTTAAAAGACGTAATTTTGTAAAATCAATGTACATCATATGATGCACATGAATGCATATGAACGATGTCCGCTTCCCTCAAATAAAATCGTACTCCCACCTCCACCCCCCCCCCCCCAAAAAAAAAAAGTATTTGAGTATAAGACTATCTCGGTTCTGGTACAAAAACCGAACGCTTTTGAAATACATAATCTCTGTGATTTATAATAAGCTGTCTATTTTGCCGTAAAACTAATGAATTATTCTTTAAAAATAAAGACAAGAAAATTATCTTTTATTCGAATACTATTTTACGTGACTGTACAACAGTACTTGACTGCTATTATACAGTTCGAATACTGTGCAATAGATACTAAGAATAATATGGAAAATTTGCTAATCACTTACGATACCTAATACGATAATGCGATATAATACGATAATAATAAAATGATACGATGATAATAAGATACCTAATCTGACTGGTCAAATAGTTATCAAAATGTTAATGTTTGTATGCTTATTATGGTCACAATAAGTAAACTAACTACGATTGCTTAAGACTATGGTGTAAGTTGAGAAAACTGGTATTATTTTATCTTCCCTGTAGAAAACATCCGCAACTCTCCTGTTTCTGAGTAGCAAGAATATGAAGCTGAGATATTCCGCGGAGGATCAAGAAACAAACTGGAGATTCCAATAAATTACTTCAGCAGGTTGGCATAAAAATTAAAAGTAGAGTGTCAACATTGGCATATGAAGTTTGCAACAACTGGCCGAAAAATACGACTATAAAAAATTTTGTAATTTGAGCGAGGTTTTACCAAAGAATCCACGAATAGCACATGCGAAAGTAAAATAATTTTTAGTCTTCACATTACATTTGAAGACTGACACAAGACACAAATGCACAAATGGCACAAGGATGACACAAGTTGCACAAATTTTAAACAACAAATCAAAAAATTACCGAATGCTCCTTTTATCTCTCCCTCTGACGATCGAAGCCGCTTTCATACATTCGTTGTCCAAGTAACTTATGAAAATTTTAATTCATAAAAATATGCTGCTTTTTTTTGGCTTTCTTTAATAAAAGAATTTTGTAATTAAATTTAATAAAAGAATTTTACACTCGAACCCGCTTAATGGAATATTGGTTTAAAAATATCCCGCTCATTCTAATAAATTTACCATGTACCAAACCATAATTATTAGTCAATGTGTTCCTTTATAAAGGAATAACTTGCTTATTAGAATAAATTTTCATGGCGAATTGACTATTCTATTAAACGGGTTCGGCTGTTTTTAAATATTTCTACCAAAATTAACGTGTTGATGCAGTTTTAAATTATCGTACGGTGAAACTAACTTTACAGTTCTGACTTCTTCCTGGTGAGTCAGAAGTTAAAATTTCCTGATCCAGTATTAACGAGTGCTTAAGTGCCACTCAGATGGCACAAAGCATGAAGATAATTATTTTCTCTGGCTTATTAATTAAAAAAAAAAACCTTTAACTGTTTTGCAGCTACAGCGCGCAGCAAAAGTTGTGAGATGCTACGTCAGACAAGTCAAATGAACTGCTTCTGGAATTCCAGAAAAATTGAAGAATTTGTAAAACGTGACATAACTACACCAAATGAAACATTTTAAATTTTTCTGAACATTTTTATTAAAACAAAACTCAATATTATTTTTTACCCCAGCTTTCTAAGCATTTTCAATGAAGTTTGGATTGAATTTAATCTAAGAAGGGTCGGTAATAATGAAATCGATAATTAATGAGCATCAGAGTTTAGACGTAATCTTATGTACAAAATTGAAGGTGCCATCATATCACATTACTCCTTTTCTTTTATTTAAGGGGATATTTAAAATAGCTTAGTAAAAAAAAAGGGGGTAAAAGTGGAGTAACACATTAATATGAGCGATGCAATCACATCTAAAATTTTATAAACAACTCAACAAAGCATAAAAAAATAACGCTATATAAATCCAAAACTCGGAAATCAATATTAATGCACTACTTGAACGTTGAAAAAAGTATTTATTTTATACAGATACACTTTCAGTGGCCTCTTTAAACAACAAAGGTTACTTAGTGTTCGATGTATCAAGCCTGTTAAAAATCGATAGCCGATTTGCCTTTTGTATATTTCGCCCCTCTGCGTTATTCCGTGGCGCATGCTGTCATCAAGAGACATCAATTGCATTTCTATAACCGCCACCTGATAGCAGCTATGACCCAACGCCCATTACGTTTATTTACCGAGGGGTTGTCTGCCGTACATTTCGACGCCTATATATATATTTTTCCTCAAATATTAAAAACTAACGGGGGGGAAAAACTATCTCTCCATCTCCCCAAGTCAGAATAAAAGTAAAAATATCAGCCTGCTGAGTAAATGATTACCCAATCAGATCCTTCCCCCACTCCCCCCCCCCTTTCGAAATATCGACACCTCCAGAAAACGAATGAGGTTGACCTTAGAGATTCCCCCCGCGTAAAACGAAACAATAGACGTAAAATGGAAACGTGGACCCAAGAAAAGTGCTTTCAGGGTCTCCGGTAATATCTTTAGGCTAACGCTCCTTGGTACAATGGCGAAGGGCTTTATCACTTTCCGCCAGACCCCAGACGCCCCCCGCCCCCCCTCAGCTCCATTGGTGGAAATATTGCATTGGAAAAGGGGCGTTTGAAGTGCGGGTGAGGGGGAAGGGGGGGGCGGTAGACGCTGTCCGTATCCGTCAAATATCTTCACCCTCCCCCGCATCCAAATGATTCCATACTCTTGGGCTTCTTCGCTAAGGAAAATATTTTCCCCTCCGTGTTTCGCAGGGAGAAAAGAGGAAGGAGGAGGGGGATTCTGTTTCCCGGATTTGGCGGCTTTTCGCACAGGAGCGGGCGGCCGAATTTCAGCCGCCTTTTGCCAGAGAAAAGGAAGCAAGTTTTAAAACTGGATATATCCCCACGCTAAAGTATCGAGCACGTAAACTCGTATGCTGGTTTAGATGAATAAATGCATCCTTAAAATAATTGAATATCTAGCCAGTCCTGCCAGCACCTCCTAGATATAAAAAGCCGAACAGCTGCTACGTCATCAAGATTTGACGTCATCACTAGGCCTTCGAAGTGTGACGGCTTCGCAGTTATATTTTGATAACGTAAAACTATTTAAAATGCCTGATGAATTTATTGACGCATCCCAACATTTTAATGATTTGAGATAGAAAATTTAGATTTACGACAAATGGCAATTTTTAACCGTAACTAATTATATAATATGATAAAAATAATAGATCATAATGAATTATTTTGTATCACAAAAGTATTTTAATTTTTACCTTTAAGATTTTTTTAATATTCGAAGAATTCATGAGAAATTTTAAATAGTTTTACTCCTTAAAGCTTTAGTCAACTCCTTAAAGCCACGATTAACCTTATTGTTCTTATCATCGAGAAGACGCGAGGAATAAATACTTGTTCTTTGATCCGAATTGCTTTCCAGAATGATTCCTTGGATGCTCTGCTAGGCCCGAGCGTTGCACTTGCGCAACAGCTGATTGCCGGGGAGCAATCAAAGACCGAAACTGGGAAGCAAAACTGGTCAAAGAAGGACAGTCTTCCTCGTTGCGTCTTTTTAGTGATGAGAACGGACAGATTAAAATTATGGGCTTAGTAGTGAATTAAACTCCCTAATAGTGTAAGAACACCCTAATAGTGTAACTCCCCAATTAAACTCCCTAATAGTGTAAGAACCCTCTAATAGTGTAACCCCCTAGTAACGCCTTAATTAAACTCACTAATAGTGTAAGAACCCCCTAATAGTGTAACTCCCTAATAGTGTAAGAACCCCCTAAAAGTGTAACTCCCTAATAGTGTAAGAACCCCTTCGGTCTGTCACTTCAGTCACGACACATTCAAATATAACTTTTTTGTGTGTTGTTGTGCTCTGAGGACATTTATCGCGAAAAAGCATTTGCATTAAATTAAAACGCGAGTGCACAACCTCTTGCAGGTTGTGTGTTTGGCCCGCTCCGCTGCTGTGAGTTATACAGGCTATGGCGCTGATATTTTTGGCTACACCCTTTTTGCACCCGAAGATTCATGTGACCAAGGGGACGTCGCCATCTTAGTTCCAGATAGCTATACTAAGATGTTCACACTCCCTAGGTCACATGACTCTTCGAGTGCAAAGGAGTATGACCTAAATGTCAATGCCTCAGCCTGTACATATCGTCAGACACGGTTTGGTCAGAGGCCACTGCAGAGGTGCAGACGCATAAAAGGTAACATTGTAAACAAGCAAGATATTTTAAGCGACGTTATCTGAAAAATAAGTTATTATAGACCAATTTGATGAAGGCATTGCCACAATTCCAAATATGAATGTATGCATTTATAAAATAATCGAGGACCTTACTTATGACCTAGACTAATTAACCTGGATATTGTGTAGCTATGTGTACAAGAATAATTAAAAGATGGTCGTGATCTATCTTTCAGAAGCTGCATTTTGTATATTGGTTAAATTTGAGTTGTGCCGCCCAGGCTGTATAGTGGCTAGAAAACCATTCTAAAACATCAAGGTCCGGGTTCGATTCCTGACATGGCCTTGGGTATAATTTCTTCCAGGTTCAACACTGGTCCACCTATTAGATGCCTTCATAATAAAGTGAGCAGTACTTTCGGCCTAGTAGTGGTCAATGCCTATAAACGGCTAGTGCCCGCAATTAGAAAAAAATTGAATTTCAATAAGCATTTGAAGAGCAGCTGAAAAGTTCTAATCAGTCGTTCTGTTTCTAGTCGAATACAGCTAGTAATATCTTATGAAAATCAAGTATTGACTTTTCTTTAAGATCTTGCATACAGATGCCCCAGCTCTTCAAATCGAAAGAGCTAAAATAAGTGCATGAAACATGTAAATTATGCTGTGTTTTTTAACTTTTTTTTTTTTTTTTTTTTTTTTAGTGGAAGGGGGGGGGGAAGTTCCCAGAGTAATTTGTTAGTTGTACAACGGGAAGAAAAAGTTGACTATTGCACTAAAAGCTGTTTTTTCCGTTTCACTTCATTTGCCATTCAGAGAAAAGAATAAGAATCAAATTTCACAAACGCTGTGGCGTTTGTGAAATTTTCAGAAAACATTCTTAAACATGGATCTGAGCTGCAAGATTTTACGAAGAGTGACACGTTTTTCGAAAATTTTCGATTTTTAAGAATTTTTTCTAAAAGTTTTGAAACTGATACAGATTGATCGTTTATTTCAGTATGTAGTACAGCTTGTAAAGAGACTGTTTCAAAATTTTGAAGTGCCTGGCATAATTAGTTTATTTGTACTTATGTACCAAAATCACATGATTTTTTCGAACTACACCGTTAAGTAATTTTTCAAAACAGTTACCAGGCCATGCCTTTAATTCTGAAATTTTGCAATATTTTAAACAAAACATTACAGTACATAAAAAGTAGTAATTATATTCCATAATAATTGGCACGATATACTTAAGAGTTTATAAATTTTGTTAGTTTGATGCAATTAGGGACCATAAATTTCTCAAGTTTCAAAGATTGACGGTAAACCATTTAGTGTTTGAAGACCACCAGCAGGTGGTCAGTTTTACAGTAGGTTCCCAGTCACCACGCAAACGTTCTGTGAACGTCTATTAACGTTCAGAGAACATTATTGAACGTTTTCTGGACGTTCAGAGAGTTTGTTGTGCTGCCTGGGTCCCACCATCCTAGCAAACACACACAGATTCTGTGAACGTCTATTAACGTTCAGAAGACGTCTTCTGAACGTTAATAGACGTTCAGAGAACCTGTGTGTGTTTGCTGAGATCACTTCATTCTTTCAAAATACCGCTTAAATTTCATCCAATTAAAACTATTTTCCATACAAAGCTGTTAAATTATAGAAAAAGCAGAAAAGTTTGGAATATTAATTTCAAATGGTATTGGACGTTTTATATTTTAAATGACGTTCGACGGTCATCATTTTTAATTCGTGGGTCCCGTCCCAGACAGAATACGCAGGTTCTCAGAACGTTTATTTACTCTCGGGGAATGTTCAGTAATGTTCTTCAGGATAGAACAGAAATATTCCCGTACAATAATTCGTTAATAGACGTTCAGAGAACATTAAACGTTTTCAGAATGTTAATAGACGTTCAGAGATCTTGTTGCGCTGCCTGGGCTCATTACGTCTATTGACATTCGGGGAATCTCTGTGTTCTACTGGGATGGTATCCAATGTAAGAAATGTCTCTCACTATAATTACTCACATAAATATTAAAATGGAAATTTATAAAATTTTTCAAGTAATTTTTAATTTTAGTACCTGAACATTATCTTTTTAATAATATATAAAATTATAGATGCATTAAAAAATGTCCGAAATAGTATACATTTTTCAGTTTAGAACTAAAATAAAAAGCTTTTTAAACGAAAATGAAAAAAAAAATCTACATAAATAATTGCTTCTTTTACAAAATACGATAATTTTATATAGTTGAAAAAATAAAAATAATACCGTAATTGTTCTAGATTTTTACAAGGTCGTAAGTTGTACCAGATGGGTGAATTCAAGATGGCGATCGTCCAACAGCTTTAAAATTCCAAATCCAGTATCTTATCTACGAGCTTGTTAATTTTACCTGTTTTATTATTTGCTTTCCAACGGATTGATGATACTATATTTTCAACGAAAAAGAGAAACTTCGTCCTGAAACTACGTTAGTTTATTTTACTTCTTTTTTTTTTCTTCCTAACAAAATCTTTCACTTGATTTATTTTAACATTAGCTTTATTTTCTTATTTATTTATTTTTAGTGTATCTTTATACAAACTTGTTTATTTATAAGACCAAATTGGAGCTAACCCCCTTTTGCTAGAGAAGAAAAATTATCTATCATTCATTATACACTAGACGATCGTTTTTATGAATCAAATCGATAGTTCATACAATGGAGTCGTAAAATCGTATATAGGAGTGCATTCGGATCTGCTCGTTAGTTCAGAAAAACGAACTCCGGCTGGTATATAGAGGAATATATCTTGAGTGTAATGTGTGTGAATTTTTATCTTCGTCGGTATCGCAATTAATTTTATTATAGTTATTATACTATTAATTTTTATGTAACTATATAATCGCAACTTATTGTACAAGTTTTTTAAATTGTCTAAAATGCACGATTTTAATAAAATAATACTTTCAGGCGAAAGAGAATAGATATGATAATGAATTTATATGAAATCCGATTAATTTTATCAAGAAAGCATGAAACTATTACATTAATCGATACATTACTTATGCTATTTGTATGGATGAATTCCTAGTACACTACGACTTTCAACCGAATACGTTCGAAATTTCATACTTAAAATATGTTAAAAGTAGGTAAATGCCCCACTGCTCTGAAAAAAAAGGTACGACAAACTTATCCAGATTTTTTCAAAAGGGTTCATTAAGAATGCACCTTCTTCCCCCTAAAAGTTCGTCATAAAATTGTAGTGCACTTTTTTTGCATTTGCAGAATTTGTTTTTGCCACACATCCTCATTCAAGTCTTAATGTAATATCACAATGCTAGCATATATAATATGCTTGAACAGTGATGTCTATTTTTGTAATTTTCAAAAATACTGGCAAGAAAGATTTAAATTGAAAACTTTCTATCTGTTGTGCGTGTATGTGACCAGAACATTAGAAAAATATTCTTTTCTATACGGAATTTCGATTTTGTTCCTTTCGTAATTTAAAAGTATGAGCAAATCGTATGTCACATGTTTATATTTAGAGAAAGCAAAACTTGAAGGCATATCTTTTACAACCTTTTGACAGGAGTTTAGGATCCAGTTTAGGGAGCTTCACTCCTCCTCCACAAAAGTAAAAAAGAATTTATTTGCTCTGGTTAAAAAATTAACATTCTGCTTTATTGTACTTTTCATTTAGATAGTAAGCTTTTATTTTTATTTATTTTAACCAGTCCCTCCCCAAAAATGTTTCTGCATCTACTACTGTGACAGCAAAAATCTTTCTCCGGGCTTTATTTCTAAAACTGGAGTTAGGATGGATGTTTTTTTGAAAAATAAGGTATGTTAGTATAAATTTTGAATACATAGAAAGAACAAATTGTAAAACAGAAGTTCATGTGAAAGGTTTTTTTTCTCCTTTTCTTTCTTTCTTTCTTTCTTTTTTCTTTTTTTTTTTTTTACAAACACTTTTTTCCCGATAGAATATAGTTATTACAAATAAATTCCACCCTGCATCGAGGTATTTATTAACCATTTTCGAGAATAATTCTCCAAGATAACGCCACGCAGATTTGTAAGTGAAGGCTGGTTATCTTGGGAGTGTGGGTTAGGGTGGACAAACAAACAGGTGGATAACCTCTTAAAAGAACCTATGCCATTCTTTTTCAAAGAAGATACGTACATGATTGTAAATTTTTTTATGCTCGATTATAATTATAGCCTTTATTCTAGTTGATTTAAATTGTGTACCCGAAAAAGCCATTAGTCCTGTCAGTACTCAAGTAACTATGACTTGACTGGGGAACGTTTTGCGTAATTTGAAGAGGGATAAGGACATCTAGCATGTGTAATAATTCTACATCTTATCAATAAAGCGAGTGAAATCAATAACATCAATGTGTGTACCAAGTCGTCAGAGGAGGAGTTACCGCTGCCATCATCATAACTTTAAACGAGATGGATCGAGCAGATTTCCAAGACATCAGAGTAATTTTGACAATGTCGGTATCGCCTCCAGACATTGCCAGCGTGATTGATCATGGTTAGTTGAATTGGTATGTTGAATTTACTTTTAAATGTAACTATCACACCAGTTGTCAAATAGCAAACAATCAGTAACCAAGCAGTAAATGACATTTCGCGTTAAAAACTCTACTCTTCGAATCCATGGCACACACAGGACTTTCTCTTGGAGCAGGGGGCGTAGCCAAGGGGGGGTTAGGGGGGTCATAACCCCCCATGAGGAATTTTTTTGTCGTACAAAATGTATGTTCTTCACTCCCTCATCACACACATGTATGCATATATGTGAGTTGCAGTAGTCGTAACCCCACCATGAAAAATTTCTAGCTACGCCCCTGTCTTGGAGGGGTCCAGCTCATAAAGATTTGACACCAATTACAAAAAAAA
Organism: Cheiracanthium punctorium; assembly: GCA_038373885.1. NCBI lineage: Eukaryota > Metazoa > Arthropoda > Arachnida > Araneae > Cheiracanthiidae > Cheiracanthium > Cheiracanthium punctorium. Next base: position 507,487 of record JAWZYV010000377.1, read on the forward strand.
AAAAAATGATTTTTAAAAAATCGGACCCCCTTTGAATGTGCTTCCATTTAGTTGTCTTAACTGCTAAAGAAATAAGAATTTGGTAAGTCTCTTAACATACTTAAATGTGAAAAATTACATGATTTAACGAAGCAAAACTTAGGGGAGGTTGGGACTAGTTGGGAGAGTTCCAGACCCCCTTGGACCCCTCCCTTGTGTGCGCCACTGCTTCGAATAATGAACACGTTTTTCTGAACCAAGATTAATCTTCTTATGAACTGAAAAGTGTGCTAAAGGAAGGGATATTTAAATTCCTTAAGGCATACTCAATCAAATCAGGCATATGAATGTCTCAGCAAGTAGCTTGAAACAGTGCAAGAGTGTTTCTTAAGAGGCCGATAAAAATATTAAATATCGTGAAGATTTGAATGTAATGTACAGAGTGTAGATTCAAACTACAAACGGGGGTGGGGATACACTTTCGTAAAAAACATCAAAACTTCTGGAAATCTGTAGATTAATATTTGATATTGCATTTATGATTATATTGGTATTGACATGGCAGACGTTCATCATACTGCTGCAAGACATGTATATTTTACTCTCATTATATCTTCAAAACAGGGGACGTTTTATGATTTTAAAACACTTTCTTTGAATTTACGATTCTTCTTTTTTTAATTTTAATTTTTTGTATCTCTACGTTTCACGTCCGCGCACGTAAAATCAAGGTTTTTAACTTTGATTGACTTTATGAAGTGTATTCGTTTGCAGTTTACTAATCATTTCCATGTTTCGATTACTTCCACTTAAGTACTTTAAACGGCTGCACAGTGCACAAGTAATGTGAAACACGAATGTCACAGTTAATCAGCAATCTTATCAATTCCAAATTTGAGATTTTTGAGATACTTTGAATAAAATGTTGACAGTATCTTTTTCGCTTGCCAATAATCAGAGCTCAAAGAAATACTTCTTTTGTTGACATATTTTTTTCTTTCTTGATTTCGAACTAGACGCACACTTTATCGCCAACATATCAAAAATTTAATATTTTTGTAATAAACATACTTTAAATGTGCTTCTTCTCCTTCAGCTTTTGTTTACCTTTCTTCTTCGCCAAGAAGATGATCTGGCGCTGTTGGCGGACTGTATTGCTTGCTTGACAACCCAACGGTTGAAAGAAGTCAGTCGATATATTGAATGTGCTTTCATGTGTGTGTGTGTGTGTGTGCGTGCGTTCGGCGTAGAGAAGGTAAGGGAGGTGGGTGGAGTTGGTCATACCAATATACAGAGCTGTGATTTGTTGGTCGAAGCACTTTCTTCAGGGTTCTAGCAATAAATTTTAGTGTCTTTCATATTTCTTGTTTCTCTGGCGTTGCTTTTAGGTGCCTCTGATTCCAAACTATCTGCGGAGTGTAGAATCAATAAATAAATTCCTTTTCTTTTCCATTTATTTTCAGCCAAAGTAAAAACAGTCTTTATTTTTTTATCCTTCTAGGCTATCGGTTGGAGCTAAGCTGTTATATATAGCAAATTGTTAACAATGGCTTAAAAGATATGGAAAAGGTGATTGGTATATGTTTGAGATCGGTAACAAATTACTGTACTTTTAGGACTTATAGGATAAAAGGCTCAAAATGTAATATTTTAAGCAGTGATAATTTTATGACCTATTCATTAAATACACCTTAGAGTCTGTTTAGCGGTTTAGTAGACTGCTAAGAAGTAGAGACTACTAAATCTCAATTACACAACTGAGAAATGTTACTGGTTATGAAAGGCGTATGTTTGAGTGGGATGTAGCCTCAAAAAAAAAAAAAAAAAAAAAAAGGAAGAAGAAAAGCGTAATATGGACTTATTTGTGGTGCATTTTCGAAAATCGGTATAATAATTATTTGAGGTGCATTGTGAAATACATGAGTTAAGATTTTGCATATGGGTCTTCGATCGTTTTTATTTAAACCTAGACATATATCCAACTCTTAATTTATGCATAAATGAGTATCTTATTTATTTCTCTTGCATATTTTCTGTGCTTTTATTGGAAAAACTGAACTGCAACTGCTTGGATATGAGGTAATAAAAGCAAAATTAAATGAAATATAGATTAGTATTATTAAAAAATATTAGGACACATTAAATCGTTCAGTCTAATTGATTAATTAGTATTTATAGATCATAATGTTATAACAAAAATAAATAAATAAATAGATGTAATCAATGCATATAAAACAAACGTATTTATTTTATTTAATAAAAATAGCAAAGGTGATGAAAATAAAGAAATAGAAAGAAGAAAGTATTGAAGAAGAAGAAAGTACCCGAGTACACTTCAGGAGGAGGGGGAAGAACGTGAGACCTTTATAAGAAAAAAAAACAACCTTAAATCACTTAATTTGTGAGAAAAACAAAAGAAGCGAGGAAAGCCAAAATGTGACTTATGGAGAAACTTAAAATTGATGCTTAAATTTCATCAAAAATGAAAAAGATTGTTGATGTTCACAAAGTAGAAAATTTCGTTGAAGTAGAATTATTGCTGTAAAATAAATCTGTTTTTAAGGTAGAAAAAGCAGTCTTTCAATCACAGACCAAGTGAATCATTTGTTAGGATACTCAACAGTTTTGTCTGGTGAAGTTATATGAAACATAGTGTGCATGTAGTCTTAGAAAAGCAAAGAAATTAATAATGGAAGCCCTTTTTATCTTCGGGGATTAAAAGTAAAGCTTCGTTTTGCATACCAATGTATTTTTTGTCACTCGATTGAGAAGTTTTCACCAACATGCACCCAATAACTCGTTCTTCACTTTTCATGTAGAAGTTAGAACAGCTTTAAGACTGATCAGTGTTATGTAAATCTTTTTTGGAAAAAAATGCCTATATTTTTCAATATTTTTTAGAAGTAAACACTTATTTATTGATTGATTATCAATGTTTGTAATTTAACAGGATACAACTATATTTTTACCGACAGCTATATTACACCGAAATTTTTATATTCCCGTGAAACTGACTACTCGTGATCCCAGGTATTTCTAATCACACTAGAAAGCAAACTTTCCTTTTTTCTTTTAAAAATTCTTTAAAAATGTTAAGCAGTTTTATCCTATTCCCTTCTAACTAGCCCCATCAATGGGTGGAGGATCTGCTCTCGAAACTGGAAGGTAGGAGGTGCCAGGTTCAAACCCCGGTCGCGCCAGTAGATCTAGCCGTTCGTTCGGAGTTTTCAGCGGTTTTCTCGGAACCCCGCTTAAATACGGGCTAAGACAACACATTCTAGATTAAAATTGTTGATCTTGATTAAAATTGTGGTGGAAGACTCTCGAAAGTTTCGGGAAAGTTGGCAGTTATGTTATATAGACCACGTTTCCCATCACTTGCATTTGGAGAAATTTTTCTCTGTGTCTACATTTTTTTCGAATGTAAGTGACAGGAAATTAGCTTCCATGTAAAATTCAATTTTCTATGTTGATATGTATACAGCAATTTGTAAAAAAGTATCGGTTAAAAAATGGTATCGGTCGATCCCTAAACATTTCACCTCTACTAATAGAGATGTCGATATCCGGAATATAATCATAGCTGCCAACTATTCCGGAATATCATTAACCACTTTCTGTGAACAGTAAATTTCTATAAGTATTTTTTCAAAACAGTAATCGACAGTCCCTCCCAATTAAAATTTCTGCTATATTTCAAGCCCAATCCTCCTGTTCAAAAAAAGTGGTTAATGATATTCCGGAATAGTTGGCAGCTATGTATAAGTAACCACTTTTTGCGCACAGTAAGTTTTTAAATACTTTATTAAGTGATAAACAGCCCTCACCTTCAGCTTTGAAATTTCGACATAACGTAAGCCAAAATTTACTGTTTAAAAAAGTGGTTAATTATATTCCGGAGCAGTTGGCAATTCTGCTACTAGTCAAGACCATTCAAGATGGAATTCAGAGAACAATATTTAAAAATTCCATATAAGCTTAGGGAAAGTGAAAGTGTGTTAAAAAAAACACGACTGAGTACAGTGGGAACGCCTCATATGCGAGGTGCTGCTTTCCACATTTAAACCAAATACATGCCCCGTTTTCTTTTCGAATTCCAAAAACAATTAATGCAATTAATAATGTATTCTACATTCACTCAAGAATGTTATTAATATTGTGTGACCCCGCTTATACACACACACAAAAACAAAAACCAAACAGGCTTGCATAACTTACGATAATTAATTAACTTCTTTTTCATGCTTCACATGAATGAAAATGAAATCAAGATGAAAGATAAGAGCAAACATACTGGCATTGTTGTAATTGTTGATTGACAAACGATTGCGATGCTATTCAACACCTCCTACATATAGAAAGCCTAACAACTCCAGCTTTGACGACGTCATGAGGCCTACGAAATTGCCGTTAACACAGTTTTCATTTCACAAAGTAAAACTGTCTAAAATGTTTGGTGAATGCTACAAGTATTAGAAAATATCTTAAATTAAACAATAGAATTAAAATACCTTTCTCGTACGAAATTATTCGTTCTGATCTATTTCCTTGCCATATTATCTAATTAGTCGCAGTTAAAAACTGCCACATGTCTTAAAATTTTATTTCTTAATCCCAAGTTATTAAAATATTGCTATTCATGAGTAAATTCAAAAGAAATTTTTAATAGTTTTATTTTGTGTTTAAAAAAAAAAAAAAAAAAAAAAAACTTTTACAACTAGACCGAATGATGACGTTAACCTTGATGACGTAGGAGTTGTAAGGCTTTCTATATCTAGGAAGTGTTGTCAAAACCCAATGCACTCACGGTAATCTCACAAGTACATAGGTGCCAAGTATTACGGAATATAATTAACCACTTTTTGTAAACAGTACATTCTTTGAATATTTTTCCAAATTTGTAATCCGGTCACGCTGTTAACTCAGAAATTTTGCGATATTTTAAACAGAAAATTACTGTTCACAAAAAGTGGTTAATTATATTCTGTAATACTTGGCACCTATGCAAGTACGTGGAAATAGTTAACAGGATGAACTAGGTGCCCGCAGTAACGTAGACTAAGTTGTGTCATTCCGTTGAGATGATAGAGGCTTTCAATAAAGAAGCCATCCTTTCATGATCCGTTAGTTCTTGTACGTAAGCTCTTCGAAAGTCGAAAACTTATCTCTTAAACTTAAGACAACTGAGCTATATTTGTGGTTGCTTAAGTTTAAACAGTATATGATAATAATAGATTAAATCGATGATAGGTTTAAAAAAAAATTAGCAGCTGTTAAATTATTATATATTATAGTGTCGATGAACATTGCAAAATAAACCTATGAATGCCAATCACATTAAACATAAGTTCTCGCAATCTATACCCTCAAAGAATACAACTCTAGATTTACAGAGTCTAGCAATTCATTCCCAGATATATAAAATGAAAAACATATTAATTATTCATTAAAACTTATATTGATTCTAAATGCTACAAAGAATGCAATTTAAGTTTACATCTACAGTTCCAAAGATTTTTTAATATTCTCGATAATACTTGTAATACCACTAAGACACTTTTATACCAGAGATATAAGAGAAATGCACGTTCAGCATTCGCTAAAACTTTTATTAATTCTAAATACTGCAAAGACTTTTTCTGCATATTCATTTTAACCATAATCTGGGAAATATGTTCTAATTTTCAAAACTATTTGGAACACGTATTATGGAAAAGCTTTCATTTTTGAAACACGAAGGTGCAAAATTGCTGTATTTCCAGTTTTCTATACCTTAACATTAAAATCTCTATTAGACATGTTTGTAGCAAAAATAATCATTTCTAGGGATCGACCGATATCATATTTTAACCGATACCCGATACTTTTTTACAAAGGGCTGTATACATATCAACATAGAAAATTGAATTTTACATGGAATCTAATTTCCTGTCACTTACATTCGGAAAAATGTACACACAGAGAAAAATTTCTCCAAATGCAAGTGATGGGAAACGTGGTCTATGTAACATAACTGCCAACTTCCCCGAAACTTTCGGGAGCTTTCCACCACAATTTTAAACAACTTGCTCTAGAAATTCGGCCTTATTTTAAGCATAAATTGCTATGTAAAAATTAGTGGTGGAAAAATCTTTGGTAGCTGTGATATGTTAAATTTTGTATTATAATATGTATATACAGTCCCTTGTAAAAAAGTATCGGGTATCGGTTGAAATCTGGTATCGGTCGATCCCTAGAATATAATTAACCACTTTCTGTAAACAGTAAATTTTGTAAAATGTTTCTTCAAATCGCCCTTCAAAATCAGCCTACACGCCTAGTTACGAAATTGTGCTATATTCTAAAAACTGTTGTTTAGAAGTGGTTAATTATATTCCGTAAAAGTTGGCAGCTATGGGTTAACAATTAATATACAAATTTAAAAGCTCCATTCCTAAACTGATAACAATCTTCAACAGTTGGAATTTATAGATTCAGTTTAACTGAACATAACATAAAAAATGTTTAGCATTCGCAAATATATATATATATATATACTAGCTGAAGTACCCGTCCTCGACGGGTTAGTGAATGAAAATTTCCAAAAAAGCAAGAACTTTCGTCAGCATTGTAGGAGTACACAGAATAGATGTAGTATGTTGCCAAAGTAAAGAAAGCGAAGTTATAATTTTCATGTATTGTTAAAATATTACAGGTTAGAGAGTAACTAAGTAATATCATTTCATTCGCTTTAGTCGTAATTATGGGATGCGCGAACGAATATTTGCGCATATTGAAATAATTTTCGCAAAATCTCAAAATTTAATCAGCATTTTTGAAAAATTTGAAGCCTAGAATTTAAGTTGAGTGACAACCTATCATGTCACCCAAATTCGTTTCATTCCCTGCAATCTTTATTTCGTGATGCTGGAAAAAATTTTCAGCATTTTAAAACGATTTTCGAAAAATCTCAAAATGTAAGCAAAATATTTTTAAAATTCAATGCCTATAAATTAAGATTAGCAACTACCTATCATATCACTCAATTTCGTATCATTCGTATTAGTCGTTATTACGTGATGTTTGAAGAAATATAAACGTATTTTGGGAGAATTTTCACAAAATCTCAAAATCTAATAAAAATGTTTAAAAAATTGGACTCCTATAGTTTATGTTGAGCAACCATCTATCGTGTGACCAATTTTCATATCATTCGCTTTAGTTGTTATTACATAATACGGGAACAAAGATTCACTCAGTTTTAAACGATTTTCACAAAATCTCGAAATCTGATGGATTTTTTTTAATTAGATGCTTATAGTTTAAGGTGAGTGACCACCTATCATTTCACCAAATATCATTTTTTCACCTTTGCAGTTATTACGTGATGTGCGAACACAAATTTACGCAGCTTGAAATGATTTTCGCAAAATTTCAAAATCTCGAAATCTGATGGATTTTTTTTAATTAGATGCTTATAGTTTAAGGTGAGTGACCACCTATCATTTCACCAAATATCATTTTTTCACCTTTGCAGTTATTACGTGATGTGCGAACACAAATTTACGCAGCTTGAAATGATTTTCGCAAAATTTCAAAATCTAATCAAGATATTTTTTTAATTCGACGCCTATGTTTTAAGTTGAGTGACCACCTATCATGTCACTCAATTTCATATCATTCGCTTCAGTCGTTTTTACGTGATGCTTGAACACAAATTTACGCAGTTTGAAAGGATTTTCGCAAAATCTCAAAATCCAATCAGGATTTTTTTAAAATTGGACGCCTATGTTTTAAGTTGAGTGACCACCTATCATGACACCCAATTTCATATCATTCGCTTCAGTCGTTTTTGCGTGATGCTTGAACACAAATTTACGCAGTTTGAAACGATTTTCGCAAAATCTGAAAATCTAATCAAGATTTTTTAAGAATTGGACACCTATGTTTTAAGTTGAGTGACCACCTATCATGACACCCAATTTCATATCATTCGCTTCAGTCGTTTTTGCGTGATGCTTGAACACAAATTTACGCAGTTTGAAAGGATTTTCGCAAAATCTCAAAATCCAATCAAGATTTTTTAAAAATTCGACGCCTATGTTTTAAGTTGAGTGACCACCTATCATGACACCCAATTTCATATCATTCGCTTTAGTCGTTTATACGTGATGCTTAAACAAAAAAAGCGTCACGGACAGAATGACAGAATGACAGATAGACAAACTTTTTTTTGAGGGACGCATCGGATTCCCGGGTGCTTGAAACGGATAGAAATCGCAAAATTTTTCAATTCCAAGAAATGTACAGACAAAAGTCTAATTTTATATATATATATATATATATATATATATATATATATATATATATATTATGTAGCACGTAATATGCATTGTATATCGATTATACATCTTTTAAATGCAGAGCATATAAGAGAAATGCACGTTTGTATGACAGAGTTCTCCTTCTAGAAGAAATTTTTCTTTTTATAACAGCATTTTTTACTGAGTGTTTATCTTAGGGCAATACGATAAAACAGCATTGAAAATTAATATTTAATTCTGAAAGAAAAATTTTTCGTTTCACAAATTTTAAATAATTTTTTAAATAGTAATACTCCACATTTATTAATATTCTTCTATAAAAGTAAATATCAATAATAATATTTGCTTTTATAGAAGATATTTTTAAAATGAATTATTATTACTACAGTGAAACCTCTCCGAGCGGCCACCCCTCTAAACGGCCAATTTTTCATGGCACGGATTTTTCGGCTGATAGACCTAGACATAGAATGTTAAAATAACCTTTATCAGCGGCCATCCGACCCCCTCTAAACGGCCAGCGAGTGGGATCGCCCATCTCATCTTTTGGGAAATTCTACTCATGTCATGCTTTAATTTTGAGCGGAAAAACTCATGGTCAGGTTTATGGTCGAATATAAGACCCAGGAATAACTTGCGAAGTCCATTCCCACAGTTTCCCCCCGCCTGACACAAACAGTATGCTTGTGTACATAAACGTTTCTACAAATGAAGTTTTGTGACTTTCAAGCGCTCTGACGAGGAATTTCCAGACGTTTGTAACAGCGAGCCAGCTAAACTTTCGACACAAGCGACTTAGGGAAAATCGATGAAATTATCGAAAATTTCGAAGCGAACACAAGCTAACCGGTTAGAGATCTGCTCTTTAAAGTAAAAAACGAACTTTAAAAAAATGGTTTTTTTTTAGAAAAGTAACAACAAAACAGACACAAATTGTATCCGTTTAAAAAAGAAATGTAAGAAAGCATTAAATAAAGTACTATTTTCTCTTTAGATAAGTTTTAAATTTCATTTTAAATAAGGAATATGAATCGGACTTGTTTATATTACGCATTATAGAAATTATATTACAATAGTAAATAAAACCCTTCAGAGCGGCCACCCCCTTTGAGAGACCAAATATTCTCGGGACGGTGAGGTGGCCGCTCAGAGAGGTTTCACTGTATATCTGTTTGTGATCAGATATAACGGTTTTAATCATATATGTAAGAAACAGGTAAATTCTCTGTCCTTTTTAAAAAGATAGATAAAAAGTTTTTTTTTTTTTTTTTTTTTTTTTTTTTTTTTTTTTTTTTAAGTTCAAGTATACGCGATAGAGCAAAAATCAGTACGAAAGTCTACTCGATATGATTAAAAATGTGTTTCTTTCTACATTTTCACTCTGATCTAAATTAATGAACAAATTTTTAAAAAACGCTGCTTTAATTTACACTTTTTCGAACGCCCGGGTGACTTTGGAGAGTCACACTAAATTAGAGCACCCATATTTCTTCCGAGATCGAAACTGTTTTCTTTTTCCCCTAAATTTCATTTCGAAACTCTTTTTATCAGAGATTTCGCTTATTTCTTTTGATTCCAGCGTATCTGATCCTTTTAGAAGATCTAGAGGAACAAATGCCCAATTCTTAGCATCTGAACTTTGGAATGTCAACAGTCAGTTGGAAAAAAAAGAGAGAGCGATTGATGGAAAAAAGACCGAAAGAGAGAGAGAGAGAGAGAGCGGGAATGAAATCAATCCGAAAAAAAGGCTGTCTCGGAAAGAGGACGAGAGTGCGATTTTAAGTGCTGCGGTTTTCTTCCGGTGAAGAAAATATTTTACTGCAATCGACCACTCTCTCAAACCCTTTGCTTTTAAGATACGTGCTTCAGGGGGCCGGCTACTTTCTAAATAATCTTGTTTTCTGAAGCTTCGAGGTGGAGAACGATATAGCTGGATTATTCAGCGACGTCGCCTTTATCAGAAGTTTCCAGTGGGAATAAATAACTTTCGAACATTACAAACGCAGATGACGTACGCAGTTAGCGTTATAAAATGCCGGGAAAAGCTGGAGAACTGTTGTAGTAGGCGATATTTATAAAATCGTAGAAGTTGAGTTTCTGTGAAGTTAAACGGAGAGGAAATATTTTTTTTGAATTCGTTAAATAGTTACTGGTTATTCAGAAAGCATCGCTATTCATTTGGGTAATGTCAAGTTCAACATCTTGTGCACACGACTATTTATAGATTTCGAACAAATTTGAGTAAGGCGTTGCTTATAAAACAAGTCCAATGAGAAAGCTAACAGCCCTGTCTGTCTTACTCATAGATGCCAACTATACCGGAATATAATTAACCACTTTTGTAAAAATTAATTTTTTGAGTATTTTTCAAAAGAGTAATCAGTTTACCTGTTAAGGGTAAAAAGGTTACAGTATTCTAAGCCAAAAATATCTGTTTTAAAAAGAAAGTTAATTATGTCCCGGATCAGCTGGCAGTTATGATCTTACTATGACCATATCATAAAAAGTCATTCTAAATTTTTTACAACGGAAAATATCTTCAGCATGATATCATAGTCGCAACTCTTGGATTTCAGCAAGCAAATCATCTCAAGCCCACACGGTTAGCTCAGCCAGTCTACTTTATTTGAAGTCGGAAAATTCTGCTAAGAAAAAGGGTTTGTTGATATTCCATTACGTTTGGCATCTCTACTCTCATTTTCTCAACAATTTCCTTCCAATGTTTTCATATCATTATTGGTACGTTTCAGTGATATCTAAAAATAAATAAATAAATAAATGTAACCTGAGTGTACTGTAATAGATGATCTCATTACAGTAGTTTTAGTCGATCCATCTTTACTATGCCAGAGTTGCCAACTGCTCCGGAATATAAACAACCACTTTTTGTAAACAGTCATTTTTCTTATACGTTTTTACTCACTGATTACGTCGAGCCAGTTCTAAAAAAAAAAGCGCTATCAGCCTATATATTTTTTTTCCAGCGAATCCCAATTAGCCTCACTTTCGTTTGTTAAACGAGTCCGGTTTCTTTTTCCTTTGGCCTTCAAAATATAAATGCTGAGTATTTGTAGACGTTGATCAAAAATCTCAAATTAAAAAAAAATGCCTGCAAGCGTTGCATTCTGCGTTCAAAGCATTCTGATTCAAAATTGACAATCGATGCCGCTAATCCTACTTGCCGAAATGGGAATAAGAAGCCCAAGAAAAACGCGAGAGAAAGTTTTCGTACTGTCCACATCGGTTTTGATATGCAAGTTGATTGTTTGAATTTGATCGAAGAACCTCTTGAATTACTGTATTATTTGAATCTATACACTTAGAAGTCGGGTTTAGACTAGAAAGGTAGATTAGATTGAATAAATATAAATAAATTGGTTAATACACAGAACATTATTATGAGGAAACCTGAAGAAAACTATTTGGTTTAAAGAACCAAATTCGATCTCCGATTTATCTGAATGTGTTTTAAATATCCCCCCCCCCCTGTGTTACAAACACGTTTTTATACTTATTTTTAGTGAACTTTAATATTAGAAATTCACTATGCAAAAGTAGCAAAAATATGTTAAAATTCAAGAAAACGATAATTGTTAATTTTTTCATAAAAATTTATTAAAAATATTGAATCAAAAATACAGATGCGTTTTCAGCCCATCTAAGTCGCGAACAATAAAATACTGCGCTGTAATTTTTAACATATTCACACTGTTTAACATAGTTTTACTTTCACCTTTAGGCTGCAGAATCTAGAAAAGTCTTTCAAATTATTAAAATAAATCAAAAAATTGGTAGTGATACTTTATTTTATTTCGAAGTGAGTAAATTGTGTGCTCCATTAAGTGTTAAATGTACGCTTATATATGTAAATATTGGATCCAACTATATAAAATAATTGTAAACTTGATTATTCATTTGATCATAATTTGTAAACTTAATGTATCATTTTATTTAGCTTTTGGTTATGTTTAAAAAGTAATTTATATACTCATTATACCTTCAACGTTTCCATAATCTGCAAGCATTTTCATATACATTGATCAGATAATATTTTAAATAAAAGTTTAAATCGTTTATGAAATAATTGATATAGTTTTAGCACATGCTTGAGCCATTCATACATACTTCAGTGATCGGTGTTTTAAGTACAAGTTTAAATATTTCAATTAAAAGAGTGGTATTTTCAAAAAAAGTTTGAATTACTTAATCTATAATTTTATTTAGTTTTTGGTTATGTTTCAAATGTAAAAGCAGGTAATATCATTTGTTTCACAGCAAAGTTTTTAAAAACATAATTCTGAAATTAAAGGTAATTTTCAGAATTAAAGAAAAAAATTCTTTAACACTAAACAGTAATAGAATAAAATTTATTCACTGAAAAACCCAGAAATTAGTAAATGCTTTACAATGCTTCGGATACTGCATTTACCTCTTTGAAGATCAAATAAATTTAATCACCTCAAATATCGCTCTCCTTTTAAACACCAAAACTTAATTTTGTATGGTGCAAGAGTATGGTAAAAAAATATTTTGCAAGCGTTCCTTGTAGTTGACTGAATTTGCAATGCAAGTGCTCTTTCCAGATTGAAATGAAAGCAAAATTTCTTTAAGACCAGCAGATATTTTTCGTATTTACAATTTTATTTATTTCTGTGCCGATCATAAAAAAATAATAAATAAATAAAAACTAAATAAAAACTACGTGGCCAATGCTGTTCCAGACAATAAGTAAACGTATGTCTGAGCAGTAATTAAACTGTGAGACCAATCTGTCTAGCAGACGGTATATCTTGGGATAACCAGTTCATTGGCTCAAAGACGTCTCAGTAGACAGATTTTAAGATAAATATAGCTGTTTTTATAGAAATACTTTATGTGTGTGTGTCATAAGACTTCATATTCTGATTTAAGTTATGATATTAGACAGGATTGAGTTATTCTAGCATTTCTTTTATTCGATTTTTTGAAATTAATTTTAATTTAATATGCCTGAAAAAAAAATTATCGATCTGCTTAAAATACCCCTCTAATCGAAAAATTATCGGTATGGTACTTGTGATATGTAATCACTGGATCAAGAAACGGAACTAATGACGCCCAATAACTTGCCAGAGAGACATCTATCTTGTATGGTTACTTAGAAATTGGCGTCAAACGTGGTTTGTGTAAACAAATGATGGCGCCAAACAGTATTCTTGGCAGGGCATTTTTTTTCAATCATAACTAAATGTCCTTTGTTCTCCTGCAATGGCTTTCGGTTTGATCCCATCTCGTAGAAAATAGTTTTCAAAACAAATAGGAAAAGCTGAATTAGCGACAATTTCTATTTAACTTCATATGAAACTTTTTTTTGCCCTATTGAAAGCGTGGCTGTTTCTCATAAAAGTTCTCCCAGAATTTTTTTAAATGTATTTTGAGGTTTGTTGACTTGAAATTATAAGCATTTTGAACTTTGATATTACCAAATTCATTTTAGGCATAATTTTTCCTACTCTGCTATTATGACCAATTCCAGTCCTTAAAGTATCATTAACGATAATTTTGCCTCTTTCATGCTAACGAGCGGAAATGGAAGCGACAGTCCTATTTAAAATAATTTTCAAAAAGAGCATGAATTAAAGGAACACTTAAGAAGATCTTGATTGTTCTTTTACAATCTAAACAAAAATAAATAAATAAATAACCCTCAATCTCCTCAAACTGTATGCTTACTTTTGCGGTTTTAGACCGATATTGACGATTTAACCACATACCAATTACACCGTTCCAGGTCATATATTAAGAAACTGGATTATTTTCGATGCTGCAGGTAACTTTAGTTCAATAACACGTGCTAGGTTCAAGGGTTATTGAAATAAAAACAGGCAACAAACGCTAGTTTTTCGTATTCAGGTATTTTCGTGGATTCATTCTCGTCAGTGCAACTCCCAAAGAAAGGTCATAAAAAATCGGTAAGTTAACTTTTGTCTCTTTAATTAAATTAATAGTTCTAGGAGTAAATATTATTTTTTGGTTTGCTTTATTGTCTTTTTCAATTAATAGCGGTAAATATTTGTTCTCAGTATATATTTATTAACTGTTATTTTTGCTGTAAGTATCGCTTCTTGCATATGGCATTGGAGTTGCACTTGAGGGAGGTGTGAAAGGCCCAAAATATCAGACTTTTTCAATGAATCTCCTTAAAACCTTTCAGACCGATCAAAATATTTCTCAAGATCCTCATAGATGCCTTTACCTATTAGTTTTTGTCTTTTTCGATACGTAACTGTACAGTGCGTAGCCAGAAATTTTTCATGGGGGGGGGGGGGTTACGACGATTGCAACTCACATAACTGCATACATGTGTGTGATAAGGGAGTGAAGAATATGCATTTTGTATGGCGAAATATTCCTCACGGGGAGGAGGTTGTGACCCCCTATCGTCCCCCTTGGATACGCCCCTGTAACAGTAGGAAAGGTGTATCTGCAGTTTTAATTATTTTCCACAATTTTTGGCTTTACGTTTTTAAATTTTTAAGTCAGATTTTTGTAAAATGTAGTTTGAACATCCCGTTGCTTATTAATACACTGCATACAGTACCCAAGAGCACACAAGGGCTACACACGTAAATATTAGATGCTTCGGAATGTAATGTCGTTTTATTAGATAAAATTTAAAAAATAAATTTTCAAACACGTATTTAATTACATACAAGTTGTGACTAAATATATGATTAATATTTGTTAAATTTTAAAGTGAGAATTTTATAGATGCTTTATTTATTTATTTTTATTTATTTATTTATTCATTTTTGAGAAAAATGGCGACCCTTCCCCTCTTTTTATGTCTACCTGCTTTGGAGGATTATATTCGAAATGTTCTGAAATCGATTTTAGACATTCGTGAGTGCTGTATATTTACAGCAAAAATTTTATGGATAGCTCTTTTCTTCTTGGGGATCTCGCAGGATATGTGAAAATAACGTTTTGTCCCCCTATCATCATAAGTTACTAATTTCGGAAAATGCTCTCCAATCTATCATTCACGCTAAAATGCTCGCATGCGTGCCAAATTTCATTTTATTAGCTTCAGTATTTTCAGCTAGACAAAATGTAGAAATACCAAAAAAAGGACATTAAATTTCCGGCACACCTAAAATTGATGAACGTCCTTCTCTGCGTCAAACTGTGGGTGAAGCAAAAGAATGCGTATTTTGGAAAAGCTTTAGAGCAGCTTTATGTGGAGACTACGGAAACGGCTTTCACTATTACAAAAAAGAAATAAAAGTCAATAGTTAAGAAGTCTGTGGGTAGCTATCAATTGCCTTATAAATATTAACTTTCTTTCTCTTTTCTATCAAAAGGATATTGGTGATATAAGGAGTTTAGTAAAGAACTATTTTTGGATACTTTCTGATTTAGATGACTAAACATGACTTATTAAACTTTGGAAAAGTTTACTTTAAACAATGATAGTTGCTATGCATAGCTGTCAACCACTATGGAATATATAATCAACCATGTGGGAATTTGCTGCTATTTTGAAAAAATACTAAAAAATTATACTGTTTGCAAAAAGTAGTTATATTACGTAGTAGTTGGCGTCTATGGCTATGTTTAAATCGTTAGATGTCCAAACTTGGGAACTTCTTTTTCGATTAAGGAAGAAAAAGAACCTTTTGAAGCCCTTGATGTTCGGTCTTGATGCATTTGTTTCACTTATTTTTACAGCACATATTGCAGTTTCAAAAAAAAAAAATCAAGTTTTCTCAGTTAATTAATTATTTTTCATAGCAATAAATCTAAAACTGACTGAGAAATTTCCACCTGTCTACAGCTACTTAAACATTACTTTTTTTTCCAATAGAAAAATGCTGTCATTCAATAGTTGAGTTATACAATTTTGATGCGCTTAAAAGTGAATTTGTGCTTCGGGGCTTCGAGCAGAAAGGAATATGTTTTTACTACTCTCTTGGAATAAGTTCCACTGACAACAAAATAATAGCATTCTTATATTATTTTCAGTACGCAGTTTTCTATTTCTAAAACGCACAGAACATGCATTTCTCCAGATATATACTTTTTGCATGCATTTGTCGCAAAATATATTGATACTGAAAAGGTCTGTTTTTTTTGTTTTTCTTTTTCTTTTTCAATCATAAAAATTAACAAATAAATCTCATCAATTCTATAACTTCACCTAATGTCATAGCTGCCAACTTTGACGGAATATAATTAACCACTTTTTGTAAACAGTAATTTTCGGTTTAAAATATAGCAAATTTCTTGAGTTTAGTGTCTGGGTTTGTCGAAATTTTGAAAAAAATGTTCAAAATTCATGCTGTTAAAAAAGTGGTTAAGTGTATTCCGTAGAAGTTTGCATTTGTGCTATTGTTTTTCTGCTTCAAAATTAAACATCCCTCTTTCAGCAAAAGAAATAAGTTTGTGTTCAGGGCTTTAGACTATCAGCATTTGTCTATCAGCTATATGTTAGACTATCAGCAGTATATCAAAGAGTGGGGAAAAAAAAATCATTTGATCAGATTTTAGTCGTAGGTTTTGTAGTTTACATTTTAGCTTATTTTTAGTGCTCAAAAATCCGATACTGTAATAATAAATCCGATTTTGTAATAATAAATTACAAAATCAATAAATTGCTTTGGATTCGTTTTTTCAAACTCAAATAATATATCTTTAGAACAGGCAGGGAAATGTAGTTCACGAAAACAATGTACTAGTATACAACGACTATACATGAGGTTCCCCAAATTCTTTCGTATTCTAGAAGCGGTTGGGAGGAAAAGGTTGGGAGTCGCTGCCTTAGATGAACATACGGATTGAATGGTTGCTATTGAACGGTTAGAAAGGTTCATCTTTATTCTTTTAAATGCACCCTAGTTCAGGCTAATCAGATGACAGGTGTTGAACGCTTTTTGATGACAGGATGTTCTGTGCTTATGTCACAAAATCGATGGTTTACAGAATGGATACATAACCTTCATTCAAGTAGTTAAGACACACCATTCCAAAGAATGGTATCAAATTAGTACATAGATTAGTTAATCGTATCAGACACTGACTAATGTACGCAATAATTTTTTCAATCTCATGTTTATGTTAGCTGCATTAGTGAGTGCAGCGCCAATATGGATCCACTTGTGTTTTAGTGGCACAAGCGCCAAACATCCTGACATTAAAAAGCGCTTAAGTATAATACATGTGTTTATGTGAATCAGTAATAACGAAATCCAATCACTATCACTGATAGTTGGTCTTACATTATGAATCAGGAAGGGTACCTATAGAAAGGGAATAATTCACGTGACTCGGTCCGAAGATCGCGTAGCATTAAGGGCATTTTGTGCTCTATCCCCCAAAGTGCCTTCGGATTGCAGAATCGTGCGGAAAATGCAAAAAGGTTCTACCATTCGTAGGAAGCGTAGGAAGAAGAATAGGAAAAAAGAAAAAGAAGAAAGAAAGAAAGAATCAAGAGGAGAAAGAAACAAGGAAAGGCGGGCTTACTGAGTGCACCGTGCTGTAACTCTGAGCGCTGAGAATCAGCCAGTTGTTAAATTATCCTCGATTTCACGCGCAGTAGCATGGCATACCCGATGAGGGAGGGTTTCTTGAGAACTTTGCCACCTGTCCTCTTAGGACCAAACAGCTCGACGTCGACAAGTTAGCCAAATGTTTGGGTTTCCACCCTGCCTGCGATTTGAAATCGATTCTTAGTTTCGAGCATTAGAAAGAAACGGCAGTTTTATTTCAGGAGGCAGAAAGATCGATATACGTTATACGTGCAATGCTCGTTCGGGCACTTAAAAGGTGATGAAAAAAAAATATTAGGGTTTTGTTTTGTCAGAAATTAAATACATTATAAGGTGTCGTGTCAGCCGGAAAGAAATGTAAACCTCCTAGAAATCTGCCAAGTGAGAAAGAGATTTTTTTTTAAACAAGGGGATAAGGATTTGAAATATTTTCTCCGAAATTCCTTTTGGAAGCAATTTTTATTGGAAGATTTGGTATTAAATTGTTAATAGAAAATTGTCATTCCGCGTGAGATCGCCGAAAAAGTTTTTAGCTTTTGTTTCGCAAGCCAACATCCCTGAAAACGGGGGAAAAAAAATTCCTGTAAAAATATTTTTTAGCTTTAATAAAAATTTGATATGTTTATTTATTTATATCTTTTTAGAGATTTTCCATTTCAAAGTTCATCAAAGCGCGGTATCAAAAATCATATGTTAGACAATTAAGCTATTGATTCTACTTAAATAGACAAGATTACTTTTTGTTTGTTTCTCTCTTTCTCCCCCTTTTTTGGACTGAGATAGAGACAAAGACAGGAAAAATTCTTTGATTCGAATGTATGAGATTATCACACCACGAAACAATTTTGTAAATTTCGGGATATTATAACCGATTTCTGATTCTTAAATGTGTTGTGGATTAAATAAAAAATTCTCAAATACACAAAATTTGCTCAGACATTGATTGCTTCACTTAAATATTTCATTGAATAACTAATAACTAGAATGTATACGAAGAACTTATGTTTTGTTGAATCCAACAAAACTTATGAAGATTACGTGATTTAACAAAATATTGGTAGGTGCTATTTTAATCGAATAAATTTGCTGCAAGAAGAAAATATTGAATAAACGAAATTTTTTGTTTTAACAAAATACCAACGAATATTTTGTTGAATTCATCAAAATATTTCCTCCGGTGAATTTGGATGTTCTCGTTGAGAAAACTTGTACAAGCACTGACATATGTACTATTTAACCATAGCTGCCAACTCTTTCTATTTTATCGGAAGATTTTCCACCTCTAATTTTCACCGAGCAACTTAAGCTTAAAATAAGTTCAAATTTTAAATGCAAAATAGAACTGTTTAAAAATTGTAGTGGAAAATCTTTCGATAAAAGCAAAAGAATTGGCAGCTATGCATTTATATTACGTTAAAAGTAGTCGAAAGAACATATCCTTTGTGTGTTTCCTGAATAATAAGTCGAACATTTCAACAACTAACCACTTGCAGAGTTTTATGTGATTAAACATTTTTTTGAAAACTACACAAACACCAATTAATTTATGAAAATTCATCCTAAAATTAAACAATTTGTAATATGGATTAATCAGTGCTATGTGATCCAGTGACGAAGCCTGGCCAACTACAATTCTTTCCAAACTTCGGACGCCGTAACATTAAGATTAGACAAAATACAAATATTTACATTTTTCGTAGAGTAGTTTTTATGTTATAGCGTGTTGAAATATTTAAAATTTGTCGTTTCCAACCGATGCCCATTCATTAATTCTCTGTCACTACCTACACTGTTAATTAAAGTAGCTAGCATTTCACCATAAAATGGTGCTGAACTAGCAACGCCTTTTGTGTGGAGAAAGGTTGAACCATGATATGGTGCGTAAACTGATCAATGAGACCAAATCATGGTGAACGTTGAACAACTTCTATTAACTATGTAGAAGCAAGAAAGAATGTTGCATTAAAACATTTCTTATAAAATAATAATATATCCTATATTTAATAATATTAATAATATAAAATATAGGATAAGTGAAGAAAACTTTTTATCACTAGTCTCTATCTGGATCTCGGATTTTATTATCATAAAATTAGGAAAACGGCAGCTTTTTTAATATTTCAGCAGACTTTAAATATTGAAATTGAAAAAAATATCATTTTCTATTATATCTTATCATATTTTATTTATATTTTAAAAAATGAATCAGGAAATGTAAGGTTGAAATGTTTCAAAAATTTAGAGCTGTTGACAGGAAATGCCTCTTCACTCCCTAAAAGAAACAGCGACAAAATATGTTTTTAACAATAATTTAAACCTTACCCTCACTCTCCTCATTATCGTTATGTTAGTAATTGACATTTACTTTTCCAACGTGAATGCATCGAAACATGATTATGTGAGATCTAAATAAGTTTTTGGTATATGCTATATTACGTCCATTATTGAGAACAGCGTTAACAGCATTTGCAACACCGTCTAGATATAAAAAGTCTTACAACTGAAACTTTGATGTTTGCACAGATGAAGCACAGTCAGTGCTTTGATGGAGCACAGTTTTATTTTCAAAAAGTAAAACTATTTAAAATTTCTGGTTAATGCTACATATATTGTAAAACATCTGAAATTGATAAAAATTAAAATACCTTTTTGATACAAAATAGCTAAAAATTGCCATTTGCCGTAAAATTAATTTATCTATCTTCAATCATTAAAATATTTTTATACGTGAGAAACCTCACCGCAAATTTAAAATAGTTTCATTTTGTGAAAATAAAACTGTTGATGACGCCATTTAAGAAAATCAAGTGATGGCGTGAAAGCTTCAGTCGTTAGGCTTCCTATATGTAGAAGGTGTTGGCATTTGTCGTTTACTCAAAGAGGCGCTCAAATATTTCGTGTACATTAGTGGTACCTAAAGTTCGTTTTTCTGATGTTGTTTTCTTTCTATTAAAACAACATTAATGCATGTTTTTAAAAGCACATTTACATGATTAAACACCAACTCTCATTTCATCCCACTGCCATACGAGAATGTTAGTTCCATTTTTCAGTATCTTCTTGCCGAATTGCGGAGAAAAGTCTCAAAAGTTGTTTGGGGCGTGGTTCTGTGGTTTCACGGGATTACTTTTGTCCTGACTGGTCATTAAAATCCTATAATCAATTCTACCCACAAAGCCTGTACGTGCAAATTGACCATTAAAACACTCCCCTTATCGCCTGGAGCGTATGACAAACGGACTCAAATGCGCGTTGGTATTAACACTCTGTCGTCACTAAAATTAACGAATTGCTTTCTACGCTTTGTAATGGTATCGCCAAGTAATACATTTGTCAGAAATAAATAACTTTTTGCAAGACACACGAAATCAGAAATAAAAACTGGAAATAAAGAAAGGTTCAAGAACCTTTTATATCATCCGAACAACCTTCATCAGCAGTAAAATCACCGAATTGCACAGAGACAGGAAAGCGAAAACTGTGAGTAAATCTTAGAAAGAAGAAATATACTGTTGCCATTCAGAAGAAAGTAAAAATATAGAGAAAGGTAGAACAGAATGAAAAAAACGTTAATGCGAAGAGGGTCTGGATAAAATTCGCTAAAGGATAGTAGTTTAAAATTTAAGCTCAAAATGAAATAAATAAGTACTTAAAGATATTAATGCAGAAAAAAAATCATTGATCAAAAAAGGGTTGAGAAAAACAGCACAACATTTTTAATTAATTCATTCATTTAATGATCACCTCAAGAAAAGCATCATCGCAAGAAAAAAAACAGAGACTTATAAAAACTGTTTCTAAGCTGAATGAATGAAAGACATGTGTTATCGGGGCAAACGAGCATACCTGTCGTACTTACTTTCTCCATTTTAAATACCTCAAAGTACCTGAAATAAAGTAAATCAACCCTTAAATTTCATCGGCAGCATAAGGAAACAAGAACTTTCTCAAATAGCAGTTAGAAAGCAGAAGCATAGCTGCCAACCAGAACGGAATATAATTAAACACTTTCTGTAAACAGTAATTTTTGGCTTAAAATATAGCAAATTGGCTGAGTTCAGCGTGTGGGTCCATCACTGTTTTGAAAAAAAAAAAATTCAGGAAACATACTGTTCACAAAAAGTCGCTAATTATAGTCGCTAAAGGTTAGCATCGTGCACACTCTGATGTTATGATTTTAGTTCGAAGCCATTAGCATTTGTTTGGTTCTGAAAGTAACGTTTATGCGATTTTACAATAACGATTTCAAAAAGGAAATCGGTGAAAATTACTGTTTGTTTTCTTGGTTTTAAAAAACGATCTATTCCTAAAAAGTTTGAATTTTAAAAATTTATTTTAAGTTGTAAAAGTTTTGCGGGCTCACCCCTTATCCATATCTCTGGGAGCAATATTTTACTAAGTGTATTTAATAATAAACCACTTTGTTAGATTGTCAAAAAAGTTTGCTTCATAATTGTAAATAAATATGCATTGCATTTTTTTGCCATTCATAATTGTTCATGATTTTGGTTAATTATTAGGTTGTAGATCACAGCTGATAAAATTCTGTCATTATTGCTCATCATTTGCTTCAACAAATACCCATATGCAAAAAATTTAAGCAATCTTCTCGTTTGCCGAAATATTTGCAAATGTAGATTCACCTGAAAAGGGACGTGATTGAAGAATAAAGGAAGTGTCTGCAAGGAAACTTTTCGGTTCAGTTTAAACGTACAATTATTTTAATTTCAGTGACTAGGTTAGAAACAGTACTAATATATTAATAGAAGCTATCAAAACTGACATCCAAAATCAAATCTCCTTTTTGTTGTCTAGTTATATAAATGGCCATTTTAGATTTTGTTCATTTGCATGTTTTATATTCATCACTATCAATATTTGAACATGTTTAGTGAAAAAAAGAAGAACTGATATTGGCTCTTGAAAAGTGATTTTATCTGAACTGTTGCAATAAGACATTGAGATCGATTTCCTTTAAGATAGAAAACGGAAATCGAAATTATGATATAGTTAATGCTAAACACGACAATTGTGTACAGTTCAATCATACACAAAATATTGCCAATATTCAGTATTCAAGGAAAAACAGTAATACACTGAAAAAATGTTTTGTTGATTCAACAAAACTTTGGTTGGCTCAATTTCAAAGAAATATGTTGTTGAATCAACAAAATTTTTATTAATTGAAAGAAATATTTTGATAATTTAACATTTTTTTTAAACCAACAAAATTATTTGGTTGCAACAGATCCGACAAAATTTTGATGAATCAACAAAATTTTGTTGAATTCAACAAAACTTTTTTTTTCTTTCTTTCTTTCTTTCTTTCTTTTCTTTTCCTTTTTTTTTCCGTGTATAAATCTTAAAAATTATATAAACTACATTTACTTTATTGATCTTAAAATAGTTTTTGGGTTAAACTATCATTTTATATTTGTTAATTAAATTTTTCTTTATTACCTAAACTGAATTTTGTTTTAATTTCCTTTTAAAGTGGTTCATCAGTTGTTCCCCATTTTTGATACTACATTAAATATATGCTATTGTCTGTAATGAAACAAGCTGAGATATTATTTAACTCGCATACCGGGAATTTATTAAGCTCAATACAGCCCGGAAATCTCTAGAGGAACTCGGGATCTTTTTCTCCTTCATCAGATCAAGTCACTAACAAGCTGGTTGCTATGGAGCATTTGATTCAGTTACAAGTCATCACTGTAGAAGCTACCGACATACCCTAGTTGATGATTCTGTAATTGGTCTAATTCATTCCCAAAGGATCTCTTATTTGGATGAAATAAATGATTAATATTGTTAAAGCAAGGGCATTTTTGGAGTAAGTTTTTCTTTCGAGGGTGTGGATATACACCTTTGGAAAGAAGGGTTCAGAGAGACCTCCAAGAGGCGACAAATCTTGTAATATAAATCTTTAATTAAGGTATGATGAACTGATAGAAATGACATCAGAATTTTCAATTAAAAGGGAGAAAAGTAGCAGCCGCTATTGATGTTGATATCTTAAACTGCGGTGACTGTCAAACTGAACACTTAATTTTTGTGGTAGTTATTCACACGTCATAATTTAATTATTTGGGTTACTTTTTAAAAGTTGTGTTAAGTTTATGATATCTTTGTGATTATCATAATTCGGGCTGAAATCGGAAATTTCACTGTGCAGTAGTCCAGGGTGATCTATAGTTTTTAAGCGATATTGAGTTTACGACCAAAAAACAACCACATTGAGGGGGGAAGGAAGGTTTACATATTGTGGCATGCAATGCACACGTGAAACTTTTTTTTTTTTTTTTTAGAAAAAGAATAGTTTTATTCTATAAAATATTTATTTTACCAAGCATATGTTTAAGCATTTATTTGTACTTCAAAGATACAGCTATCCATCAAATACTTAGCTAAAATGATATTCCATACGTATTTATTTATTTATTTCATGCTACACGTTTCTTTTTTCTTATCTTTAATATTTTCTTTCTTTATTTTTTCCTTTCTCGATACGGATTGCGATTAAATTTTAGGCATCACTTATGCTCCTAGACATACTACGAGATATTTTTTGAAATTTATTCAGGTTTCATCTTACTTCGGCTAGTCTTTAGACAGTTGTCATGCATATGGACTATCCGGAGCAGACATAAGGATGACGAAATCAGATTAAAATGTCTCAGACAGCTATATTTTAACAATGTTATGAATTAGGTCATGCTGTAATGCTTCAATCAAATTACGCTTGGTAGTACATTAATAAATATAACAAGCGAATTCATCAAGCAGTTTGGAGAGTCAGATCAATTTGCATTACTACAGCTATGAACTTAACTATTTTTTCCCCCCATCACTTTTTCACTATTTTATCCAAATTTTCAAACAAATATGAGAAAGGAATACATTATAAAAATGCCTCTTAAAAATTTACAGGGATGAAACCAAAATTACATTGGCGGGATACGAGTATCCTGAATGTAATTTTATGCCTGTAAAAGGAATGGAGAAATAGCTCCAGTGTTTGAAATGTACTTAGAAATTTGCGTACTTTATTTTTATAAACGTATCAAGTGTGTAACTTTTTCCTCTACAGTCAATACTTTATTACATTAGAGCGTTGTTAATCCGGACTAATTTTGACTGTACCCTGCCCGGATTATCGAAATGTCCGGGTTTTCGGGGGCGTAGGAAAGGTTTTTTGAGTTCATAGCAAAAATAAAACTTGCTAAAACCGTTAATAATTCACTGTAGTCGTTAAACAATTGGAGCGGATAAATAAAACCATTAATTATCGTGCGCACTCGCGTAATAGTCGCCCTCGCATAATAGTCGCACCCCAGTTTTGAAGCAGAACAAATCGTCAAAACATTTTCCCAGCATAAAAGTCGCTGTATTTGACTTTCATTTATGTCTATAAAGAATATTACTATGAAAATAAAAATGCCTCTTTTTTGTGCACGATTGAAGAAAATGTTATCGAATATACAGCAGATAAATTGGAAACACTTGGTAAGTGAGTTGTTTTATTATAATACCAGTAATGTTTTAGCATTAGAGTGTACAATATTATGTAATAGATTTCCCCGCACCTAGACTTTCACTATGAAAAATTGGCAAAAAAAGTGCGACTTTTACGCAAGTAAACACGGAAATATGAACTTAATAATATATTTTTATGAAATAATATACATGCATATGTAATGTACAATATGTACATACATATGTATTTAGAGAATACTATTCAGTTTATACATTGTCATAATTTAATGCAATTTAAACAATATAACGAATATTTTATATCAAAGTAATTGTAATGAAAAATAAATAAATAAATCAAGCTTTGAAGCTGAATTTATTTTTTGTGTTTACTTTTGTATGCACAAAATATATCCATGAACAAAAAGCAAAAATGTATGTAATAAATAAAGCCGTGAGCTGTTTTGGGTCTAAAAAGAAAGCCTTTCGTCTCTGCTGATGGCAACAAAATAAGAGGTTGACAAAAATATATGCAAAAATTTTCACCAGTAGGTACTGGCAATCGGTTTCCTTATCAATATATCAATTCGACCTTTTTTTTCTCGCAGAAATTGAATCTGGATTATCGATGATCCGGATTTTTGACGTCCGGACTATCGACGCCCTACTGTATTTATTTTTGAATGAAGTTTGTACAAAATAGCACATTGATCTTAGCTAGCTGCGAAAATGCCAAACCCTCTCCCCAATATTAAAGCCTTTTTAAATAAAAAGCTTTGTAATAAGTACTTTGTAATTTATTACTTCTTACTAAATATATTTTTTAATCTATATTTTTTAAAAATTTATATTTTTACTTGTTCGGACTCTAAATCTCGTTTTTATTCCTTTGTTGAAATAGAGGTACCGAAACTAGTACATTTGAAAATAATCTCTTCTGAAGTCGGGAACTGCCCGGACAGTTTATTTCGGCGTCACCTAGTTATTTGAATATAATCTACATACATTAAATTTCTATTATATGCTGCAGAACAGTTACATCGAAAATCTACTTCTATTTAGTCAAAATGTTACCACTACTGCCATGCGTAATATTTGAAAAATTAAAAGTACGTTATCAAACCCTATAAGTCCCTCCCCCCCCCCCAAAAAAAAAGAAGAAAGAAGAAGTGATACGATTATGTATTAATGGTTACAAAATAGACTGTTTTGCAGCTGCTGCTGCTGCAAAAAAAGCTTTTTTACTTTAGTTTTTCCCCCAAAAAATATTCAATTTTGTATCTTCAGTTTAGATTGGGCTTTGAATATGACCTTTCACATTTGTTTAGCGCAATGATATTGAAGTAAGTCTTTGATTCGCAGCATGCACAATCATGTGCCGTGAGAATTTAAAAAATCAGAAGAACAGTGATTTCTCCAATAAAAATTAGCCTGGCTTGGTAGAAGAAGTTGACTTTATTTTCATATTACAAATTTTGTGTCCAAAACTCGCATGTTTAAAATTACAGAGTAAAGAAAATAAACACAGATATATTTTCACAACAGTATTTTCATTTGATGTAATAAAAAAAGTTATAGTCATTCATCTTTTAATTACATTTGTTCACATTATCTCAAAAATGATTTATTTTCTTATTTAAATAAAGTTTCGATTTCAAATTTTTGGTCAATTTTTATGCTGGGCCGAACGAGCAAAAATATATAATTACCAAAATGGTAAAAAGGAAAAACAACGTTGAAAATCTTAAGCTACGTCATTTCCTAATTCAGTTATGGAAATAAGCAGGCCAATGAAACAGCTCGCCATAACATATAATGTGCTATTAGCTTGCACTATACAGTAAATTATTCAATAGATAATGGTAGCAGAATGATTTTATGGCATATGCATATACATAGACACGTATACATGCTCGTAGATTACATAGATCTAGCGTAATCAGCCAAATATCGTTTCTAATAACGCACCAACGTACTCATTGTTCTCTCCAGAGTCTCAATTAATTTTAATACACGAACATCAGCTGTCAGCCCTTAGAAATGCCAATTAATAATTCTGTGGACCAACATGGTTCTAATACTTGCGCGGAAATGTATCTAGTCCTTTAAAAAGATTTAATATGCTGTTGCATACGTAACTATGACCAGACATCTAGCAATATGTTTGAAATGAATATGTAACGAAATTTTCTGCTTTAAATTTGTCTTAAAGTAGTATTTCTATTAAACTACAGATTTAAATACGCTCTTTGTAGTCATTTATAATTGGTAACAATTATTTAGTAGTTTGTTGTGTTACGCAATCAAATTGCGACAGCAAATAGCCTGGCTAAAATTCTCTAAAGAAGTTTCTTTCTAAACTATTAAATATAAATAAAAAATGAAACATAAACACGACGCAGCTAGTTTAAATTAATTTCTATTAACTGTCATATACCTGAATACATACTTTTGGTGAGTATTTAGGTATGATTGCTTGTGTTAGTGTCAATCTATGTATACAAAGAAGATTTAAATCTGATTAAATTACGACATGCACATTTTTTTAAAGGTTTCTTCTTATTCAGTAAATTAAATCCAAAAATTTTAATAAAGACAAGTTTTACGATTTAATGCAGGAGTTTATACGCGGGTAAACATGCATTAAATTAGCCAAACCCTCATTTTTCTTTCTTTTTTTTCTAGTCTCAAATACTCTGGATTAGAATTTTCATTATGCATATATGAATAATATAGCTTTTTTCTGTAAAGAAAATTACATCAAAAGAACTAATATCACAGTTATTTAAAGAAAGATGAATTTTTGCGCAGATAAACGTCTTGACGATTTAAGAATTGCTGCAAAACTGACACAGTTAATTATGAAGGTAAACTAGCTTGAACGAGAAAGAAAGAGACAATTTTTTTTTTGTCTCTCTGCAAAATTGAAATAGATAAGAAATACTTTTTTCTTCTTCATGAACATGTTTAAATATGTATTGAGATTTCACGTAGAATGAAACAAACAGCATTTGTAACACTCCAAATTATAAAAATTTCATTTGGTGTTAAAAACCACGGTGAAAAAGGAAAGGTTAAAAAAAAAATTAAAAAAACAACACAGCGCTTTGTAAAAAGCCTGGAAACGATAAGCGTATTACAGAAAGTACGCGATTCCAGTTTTTTATATTTTTGTTTGTTATTGTTGTTCTCCGTTTTTTTCCAGTTCTTCTGTTTTTCCTGCTCGCTCCCTTTTCAACTGGAGGTTGCTGAAGAACATACAAGGTAATCAAAATTAAAATATGCCGTTTGTGATTTAAGGTAACGGCGACCAAAAACAGTTAATTAAGCTTAAAGCTTTTTTAATTTTTTTCTCTTCGTTCACATGTGAATGAGCGACTCCGGGAAATAAGAAAAAAATAAATAAAAATAGAGCTTTTTTTAATGATCGCATAATGAAGGGTATAGAGGGAATTATTAAGTTGCCTCTACACTAAGGTGTGTTTCTACGCTTTTCAGCCACGTTCCGAACGTCAGTATAAAATAAATTTACGGCTTATTTTTGCTGATGAATGTTAAGCAGAAAGGGGGAAGGAATCGCGGGGGAATTCTATTAATTATAAAAGTGTTTATTAGTGGAAAAGTGGGCAAAGTGTACTGAACGTAATGGTTGCAGGAGACAGAAGAGAGGAAAAAAATGAAGTTAAACAGGAAACCGAAGTCGGTTTTTGAATTGAAAATAAAATTTGATAATGAGAGCCTTTTTTTATTCTTTTTTTTTATATAAATCTATTGTTAGAGGATGGTAAAAAATGCAGTATGCAAGAATTTTTTTTTCTCCGTAAAAAATTATAGCTTTAAAAACATGCAAAAAGTGCTGTTTTTCTTTCTTTTTTTTTTTTTTTCTTTAATAGAGTTTTTCCCCTTTAAGAAGCTTAGCTAGATGCATATTGCAGTGCAATTGAAGAACAGCATACAGTGCGTGTAATCTTTTTCTTTTTTTAATACTGAAGACTTTTTTTTTAATTTCTCGATATTAATATTTTATCCACTTTTGTTAAATTTGTGACAAAGCGTCCTTGTATTTGAAATAAAAAAGTACAAGTTACTCGTTCTTAGAATTTATACATATATATTTTTTTGTATGTGTGTTCATCATAGTATCGGCAATTAAGGAGGTTTTTCTTTTCTATTTTTTTTCAGAAATTTTTCACGATATTTTTTTTAATTGCGCCTCAGCCCTTGCAAAATGACTTTTTTATACCTGAATTGTCATATTTTTGTTTTGACAGTTCGGGTACTTAAATCCAAGAGCTATTAAAGAAAAGAAAAGAAAACACCGCGTAAAACAGCAGAAAGAGACTGAAAAATCATGGAAAAAAACAGCTCCGCTCAAAACAAGAGTAAAATAAAAATTAATACAGCTTTGCTCAAAGACAGTGGAATATCAGAGTGTTTATTGTACAGATTGAACAGACATGAAGTCCTGACATATGAAGGAAAAAAGCCAGAAGATATTATTGGATTATTGGAAAATAGTTATAAATGGCAGGAGGAAAAAAAAACAAAACAAGGTAACTGACATAAAAAACAATGACTTTTTTCAAGGTGTTTGCAAAACTTATACGACAAAGCTTCTTAAGGCAACTCGGAATTACGCAGCAGTGCAGGGTCGTAAACGCAGTTCTTATGCATCGGTTAATATGAAGTTTTAGTTTAACTTCTTTGCGATATGTTTTGTGTGTAAAAATGAAAGGTTGTTATGAGTTTTAACTGAGTGTTTCGGGAGAAATAATTAATCACGAACTGGTACATAAAGATAACATTTCAGACCCAGCATTTCCTTGTGATACTGACTTTTAAATTTTCCTTCCCACATTCAATCAAGATGATATTTCTCAATAACGTAATTTTAAAACAGCGAAGCGTAAGTTCGACAAATCCATTAAATTGAGATGCAATTGTTTTGTCAATTATACCTTGCATATCTTTTGTCGTACATATTATTTCCTTCTTAGATATCCAATTTTAGAAGAAGAAAAAAGCTTAATTTTCTGGCTCGTAAAACTAATCTTGCTAGAATGTACTATCTGTAAATTTCATAGTTTAAGATTGATTTCAAGCTGAAACTTAAGTGCGGGTGAGATAACTGTTTCGTTGTTTGTACAGAGTGATTCAGAATTCTTGTAAGGCACGTGTAAAGAAGGTAAAGGGAACCAATCCAGTTCAGAATCATATAGCAATATACACTCTTAAAAATATAGTTTAACGTTTCTCCGAAATTCCGGTGCCTGCAACCGGTATTTTGAAAAATGTGGTGCTAATATTCACCATTTTAGCAGTGTTACTTCCATCACCATTAATACACAAGCAAAATTAATTCACACTGCTAGAAGAAAAGTTCTGCTCGGGACTCGAACCAACATCTCCTAGATAAGGAAAGCCTAACAACTGGTACGTCACTAAGCTTTCACGTCATCAGTAGGCCCTCAAGAATGACGTCATCACAATTTAACCCTCATAAAGTAAAACTATTTAAAATTTCAGGTGAATGTACTCATGCACAACAGAATTTTACTGATTTGAGATAGAAAATTTAATTTTACGGGAAAGGGCAAGTTTTTAACTGTAAATAATTATGTAATGTAATAAGGAAATAGATCGTAATGAATTGTTTTGTATCCAAAAGTTATTTTACTTTTTATCTTAAGATATTTTCTAATATTTGTATCATTCACCAGAAATTTTAAATAGTTTTAATTTATGAAAATAAAACTGAGATGACGTCACTAC
Source organism: Cheiracanthium punctorium (assembly GCA_038373885.1). Lineage (NCBI taxonomy): Eukaryota > Metazoa > Arthropoda > Arachnida > Araneae > Cheiracanthiidae > Cheiracanthium > Cheiracanthium punctorium. The sequence continues at coordinate 538,544 of JAWZYV010000377.1, forward strand.
TTGAAGGCCTAGTGGTGACGTCAAAGCTTCAGTTCTTAGGCTTTCTATATGCAGGAGGTGTTGCTCGAACTCACGACGACTGGTTCAAACGATCGCGCATCGACAACTATGCCACGACTGACAAAACTTTTTAGCAAAAACAAAGTACTATAGCATTGTTTTATCTCAATTTACAATAAAAAAAAATTCTTGTTAAAAATAGAATATTGAGCTCTGGTATTTTATAAAAGTAATAGTAACTCAAAAATATTGATGAGTTATGAGCTATAATCAGTTTCTATTCTCTTTTAAATGAATGTAGATAACCATTGCTGTCAAACGTGTTTATTCGATATCAAATGTGGTAACTCCTTTACACAGCCTATATTTTAAACATAGGTTCTTTCTTACCTTTTCGAAAGATTTTTCTTTTCGAAGAATTCATGAGGCAGGTTTTTCTTTCTTTCTTTCTGTCTTTTTTTTTTTTTTTCCCGTAATCGCCGCTAACCTCCTAACGCGAGCTAACGGCGGCCATGTTAGTTCACCGTAAAACTCTGCTTTTCACAGTTGAACCGAAATCTGGGTTCAATCGGTACTTGGCTTTTATAAGACATTTTCGGGTGAACCATTAATACGGTTCAACGTTGATGATATTGCTTGTAACTCCATGATTTCACCGGTTATTTGCTGAAACGTGAACTTATATTTATAACAGTGTAGGATAGGCACAGTCGTTTTCATTCATCAGTTAATAATCACTTTAATAATCAATCCTGTAATAAATGTATAATCCCTACACGAAAAAAAAAAAATGTTTTGCTGAATTGAACAAATGTTTGATTCAACAAAAATTTGGTTGGCGCTGTTTCAACCGAATAATTTTGTTGGTTTTAACAAAATTTTTGTTAAATTAACAAAATATTTCGTTGAATTAACAAAAGTTTTATTGATTCAATAAAAAATTTCTTTGAAATAGAGCCAACTAAAATTTTGTTGAATCAACTAAACATTTTTTTTCAGCGTACTTTAATAATTAATTTCAGTCAAGTGCTTTCTGTGAAAGATCCATTAGTTTTCGACAAACCATGGTCGGAAAGTTCACTATCATTCCTAAGTGATTATTAAAAGGTATTTTATATAACCTTTTAATATAAAGACGACGTTACCGACCACACGTTGCTTCAGGAGTCCTGAATCCCCCTCCGCATCACTCTTCCTTGAAATACTTTCTGTTCGATATTCAACGGGAATAACACTTCAGGACATCGAATTTTTCAGCACAGCTAATTCGCTTAACCGGGTCTGACTTACGCACAGCGACAGACACTCGTTCAATAACAACACCCCCTTCTTTCTTTCCTCAGCAATATCAGCGAAGGCAATCGCGTTATTCAGCATTTTATAACAGCTTTCGGCCCGCTTACAGCATTTAGCCATTGCATAAACGAGAGGATCGATTTCCCAGTTACGAAACCGTCGATTTATTGGGGCGAACCGGTTGTTGACAAAAACCAAGCACAGCGAGAACTGCAAAGTGTCGAGCTATCCGAAAGAGGTTTATGCGGTCGCCCAAATCCTGCCTCATATTTTACGCCTTTATAGATTACGAGCCCAGCTAGATCATCCGGGATTAAGAGATCAAAAGCACGAGATTTGATACGAGACGCCTGTTAGCACTGTTTGTGAGAGGGGACGTGCACATATTTAGAGCCTTAACCGGTACTGGAGGCTGGGATTTTTTTTTAAATGCCTCTAACAGAGTCCCTCTTGTGTTGTAGCAAGGAATTATGAAAGTATGGTTTGCATTTTTGCGTAAAAAGATTTTCCCCTTTTGTGCCAGCGATCATGATTTAAAATATTTAATAGTAAATCTGGGAGATCAATACAGGGATAACGGTGCCTAAAAAGCTCTCTTTTAGACCCACTTTCAAGCTTGCTTGTATTGTTGCATATTATAGAATCGTGAATTTGTATATTAGTTTATACGAAGAAAAGGGCTGTTATCAAAATAAATACGTGAATATCTATTTTTCTTTTTCGCGTTTGAAATTTTAAAGTCTTTTTTATAAATAAAAACTAAGGAAATGTTTTTCGCATATTTGCACTTCAAACTTTTCACACAGTACAAATTAGTTATTGCCCTTATATGCCTTAATTTAAAATTATGGTGGCTTATCAAAATACTTAGTTTTCACTATCAAAATTTAGAAACATTTAAACACTTTTATGGGCCTCACCATAGCCAAATGGATAACACAATGAACATGGTAGTCGGCTGAGGTGTGAAGGTCAAGTGTTCTGGTCCATCGCGCGGCTGTCAATCTAACGGTCTGGAGTTTTGTTCGGTTTTCTCCAGTGAATGCATGTTAGATCCCCTTAGGAAATCCTCCGATCAAGGCACCTCTCCATCCCAGACAGATAGCCCATGCGGAGCTTTTCCATACTATCACAAACACATAAACACTTTTATTGTACTAAAGAATTTTTTTTTTAAGAATGTAAACAAGAAATTAACTTTGTTATCTAACTGGCATTCGTAGACAATAAATGAACAGTATTGACGTTACATAAAAAAAAAAAAACACTTCTCTGAGTACTTTAGCCAGATAGCGATATGACACTGTCGTCTCAAAAGTTAACTAACGCTGTCTCATTGTTAGCTTAACTTAGCGTAGGATAACATGAGATCTAGAATAAATCATAAGAGCAGGAATAAAGTAAAAAAACTGTAGATAATTTAACCTAAACAATGAGTTACGAAGTGCCTTTTTTTTTCTATCAAGTAATTCATTCAATGTTTACATGATAAGACTAACCGTAAGTTTGACCAATCTTTTAAAACGGAAACCAAAACCTGTGATTACATTAGCACTTACCTATTGGTTTCATTCCATTGCGATAAGACTGTGATAAGTTTACTGCCTGTCTTCACTTGATAGTATTTATCTAACACCTTATTACTATGTTTTGTCTGATAAGATAAGAAGCATCAAGTAAAACACAAAAGTAAATAGCAGATGGTAGTTCTTTACCATTTTACGTGATTAATAAAATGTACAATATGACGTAGTGTAAACTAGCCTTCATACCCAAAATGCAGTTCCCGTGGAGTTGATTAAAATGCCCACCTAAATAACAGGATGTATTAAAACCCTATAGAAAGACAAGTTTTAAGTGAGACCAGTGGCAAACGGCATAAGTCTGAGCCCCCCCCCCTCAAAAATTTTTATGAGGCTCCCCTTTTAATTATTTATATAATTACCAGCTATGCAACCCCTTGTAGTTATAATGCAAAATGAATGAATATTGATAATTGTAAACATTCGAAACAAAAAATGGAAATAAATGCTACTTATGTAAATTTAAATTTATCTAAAATGTACCTATTACTTAAATGTATAAATATTAAAAATATTTTTTACACAAATTAAGTGTCTTTTTAATGGTTGAGCACATTTTTATTAGGAACCTGCAAATAGTTCGGTTATCGTACGGGAGAATAGCTTCCTTTCATAATAACCTTTTCTTAATAAATAAAACCTTTTATGAAACTTTTAGATTAGACGAAATTTTCCTGAACACTATATCATTAAAAAAAAACTGAAGCATAACGAGTAAGTGGGTGCGTTCAAGATTTAGTGAAGAATGAGTCAGTGCTTGTGTAAATGTCACCTCTTCATATGGGGGTTGTATACTGTCTTAGGTGGTAATGTTGTGAAGTTTCGGAGAGATCAGATATTTTTTAATCTTTATAAGTTAGGTAAGAGAGAATGTTCCCCGTTTAAATACTTTGAACTGACATTTTGTTGCATGCAAATTATTTTAGTCGTTTATTGTGAAATATCGGGGAATGTATCACCAAAAATTGCAAACTTTGGCAATCATTAGGCAGAGAAAAAAAAAAACTGTTATCTACGAAGGTTCTAAAATCGTGATGTAAGAGATTTGCAACCTCACTTGAAATTTAAAAGTGAATTATAGCTTCTACAAAAAAATAAAGAAGTTCAATCAATCATTCATGGTTCACAAAGATTTAAAAAAAAATTACAGGACTATTCTCACGGTAATCAGAGTTTGAGAAGTTACGGAATTATTTCAAAACTGACGTCATTTTTTTTATTACAGTCTGTTAACGTAACTGGGTTTCTAAGTCATTTTTAAAGCCGTGAAACAGAATGACGTCAAATTTAATTGCTGTAGCTTAGCACTACATAAAAAATCTCATATTCGTCATTTTTTACTCCATATAGGGTATGGGAGAAGCACATTTAAAGTGAAAATTGGGAAAATTCACTAGAAATGAGCGAACTGGTAGATTTTCAAAAGTCCCCTGTGTCCTTTTCCATGCCGTTTTACAAATCTGTGCAAATTTTCAAGCCTATCGATCGAACGATATGGATTTGTATATACTAGATACGGAGACAAATTTTCACATTTATACATACTAATTTATCACCAGTAAATAAGTATTTAAAGTATCACACCAGGGATTTATCAAAGAATATGGTGTTACGGTTATTTAAGGTATGGGGGCTGTCGGGAGTTGAATGGGAAAAGCAATAAGCCCTGGGAAAAATCACACTGTAAATTTTTTGAATGCCTTCTATATCCATAAGTATATTTTTCTGCCAGTTCTTTGTGAAGTGTTGAAAAACGAAGTTTTTGTCTGTTATGCTCTGTTGTTACCTTAAAAAAAACGCGAAAAAAGTTAGAAAATTCATATCTGTAAGTATTTCATTTTTTAAATGAGCGCGGGGGGGGGGGTTGAGGGGTCTTACGGCACGCCTCTGAGTGAGACCTAAGTTTTCTAAGTTATATTTCAAAAGTTGCATGTTTATTTTGTTATTTAAATGTTTATTAATTTATTGTTAGTTGGTATTTTATTGTACAGGTTAGTAAAAGCAGCAAATATTAAATATTTGTGCTCTTATTTAAGATAAATAAATGCCTAAGCCTTACAGCTGCTTCTTAGAAAAATGTTACATGTTAATGAAAAACATTTTTTTAACGTTGCAACAGAAAATACGTTGCATTCTGGGTTCTTTTAAATTATTGACAACAAAGAAAAGGATTCAAAAGGTGCAGATAATTAACCTTTGAAACACACAATCTGAGTAGTATTCATAAAAGAAATCATTACTTTTATAAAGAAATTAAGGAAAAGCTGTGTTATCCTATGAAATCCCTAATCGTGATAATGATGCATATTACGATAGTAGCTTTTCGATTTTTGAGTTTCGAATGTGCTGTATGCTCACACTGCATTTTACTTGCTCCAAAGTATGCATGGCAGCATGAATTTTAAAGATATCTCTGGTTGCAACTTCGAGTTAAAAGGGAAAAGAGGATGTGTTCTTTGATTTAAACAGAATTTTTTTTAACTAAAATACTCATCAATTTAAATATTTTGCGTACATTTTGCAGCGAGGTTTATTTTCATATATCTTTTCTGTGAATACCTTAAATCACAAAATGAACAAATAAAAAATATTTAGAACTTTAATGGATGATTTTTACACAATGATTTACATATTTATGCGCAGCTTTTATCAAGAGTACAATACTGAATGACTACAATCGGTAAATACTTTCATTATTTCGACGTAATGTAAAAGCTGTGAAGGATGCTTTCAAAAGCGAAACCGAGGAATACTTTTCAAGATCCATACTTAAATTGCTAACTGCTGTAAACTTATGAGTTCGTTTGAAAGAATTTTGTAATTTTACCATTAAATTTTATAGATTATTGATGAATTTGCTGTAATTATTATGATTATTGATTTATGGTGTGTGTTAAAAATTGGAAATAAAAGCTTAAAGAAGTGACACATTTTCTTAAGGCATAGCTGGTTATTCGGTTTGCTAGTTTTTATTTACCTGAAAATCTTCAAATGTAGTACATGGAATTAAAATAGTAAATCTCTTTTAAAGAAAGAGAAGAAACGCAAAAATAAACAGGGAATCGAACCGGAACTGAACCGAAAACCGAAAACAGGAAAAATCTGTTATTTTGGTCGGAACGAAAACCAGATGTGAACCGGGGAAAAATATCGGTTTATTTCGGTTCGGTATATCTTCAATCCTGTTACTGTAACCAACTTATCAATATTTTCTAATTTAACGTCAACCATATAATTATCATCATTACATGTACAGCGTTTTCGTTTCTCAGAGCCTTCCTCTCATTTACGCATGCGTCAGTCTGATTCGATTTCATCAAAATAGGGGCAAACAGAAGTTTAACAACGCTCTTTTATGTTTAAAACTCTGTTTACACTTGAACTAGCAATAAGTATAGAATAGTTTCTGAAATTCAACAAAATAGAAAAAATCATAAAAAGACGGTGAGTCAAAATAGAGATTTAAAAAAAAATCTCAACTTATCACCCCTTTTCTGCGTAGATCCGTCTTGTTTGCAGTCGCTCTGCTTTAGCAAAACGTACCGTACGTTGCTTCTCGATTTTCTGTTTTGATGTTCACTAAAACTTTTCTGTTTCAGTTTCGCATGAAACTACTTGTAGAAGGCAGATTTAATTGATTTGATATTAAGAGTTATATTTTTAGTAGAAATAGGAATGTACTTAAAATAAAATTATTCATTCGGAACAGAACCGAAAATCAAAAACCGTTATTTTTGGTGGAACGAAAACCGGAACTGAACCGATATATTTTCTTTTAGTTGAACCGGAACGAAAACCGCAACGAATAAAATTACTGTTCGAAGCCCTGAAAATAAATACATAAAATGTATAAAATAAAGTAATCGTTCATTTGACAGATTCGTTTGTAACAAAACCTCTACTTTATAAATAAATAAACGACAAAGAAAAATTCCCTATCATCTGCTATTGCACCTGAAAACACAAACACTACGAAAACAAAAGAACTCCCAATTCTCAGCTCCGAAAATAAATAGCCAGTTAAAATAGAAAGGGGCATCACTAAAAGATCCGAGTGTTAAAATAATGAATCGCCCGTCAAGTAATAATAATAGTAATAAAAAAAAAAAAAAGCAGGCTAGAGCCCCGAATATTTTCTTCTAACGACGTGTGACAGAAACCGAGACTTTTCTCGCGAGAGAAAAATCCCGCTGGAAAAGTCGTGAGTGTTTTGGCAACAGCAGCTTTCCCGCGCTTATTAATGCGGGTAAGCTTCCAGAGCAACTGCTTGCGAATGCAGCAATCGTTGTCCATCCATCTTGGGTCACTCCTGCCCTGAGAGGAAATAAAACGGATAAAAAAATAGAGAGAGAGAAATGGACTGGGCCATTACTGGGAAAGGGAGGAAGTACTTATGAATTTATGAATTCCCGGCATGGAGTAAGGACAGCACTATTGACATTACGCAGCGTCAAATATTTGCTCAACTCTTACTCCTGTGGCCACAAAAGAGACGACAATTATGCGAATGACTGGCGAAGACCTACTCCAACACGACAATTGCATTCCCACAATGACGCCCTCACTTATCGAGCCCCCCTCGGGGGGGGGGGGGAGGGAAAGGGATCCTCCGTTCCATCTCTTCTGCACCCCCATCCCCTCCTCCGCGGATTAAGTCTCTTAATGATGAGGCGCTACCGATTAAAAGCGCATTTTCTGGCGTTTAAAAAAAAAAACACTGACTTTTGCCTCAGGAATAGGAGGTTTTATGCATCTTTTTTTTTTTTTTTTTTTCCTTCCTTAATTCTATGGATTGGTTCAGTATTAATATGAATTCGTGTGAAACTAATTCCGATATTGTACAGTCTAAATAAGGGAGATTGTATAATATCTGTAGTCTCTGGAGGATTACAGATGTGTTTTTGGTATGAAAGTGTAATATCGATAGATTTAACACGAATAGTGAAAATCCATGGCTTATTCCAATTCGTTGAATGTTCTGTTTCTGACTTATGGTAAATATATAAGTTACCGAGTTTTTTGTTTTAATCTTGAAAAAACAAAATGAAAACCAAAGTTTTTCCTTTTCAAGGTTTTTGCTCATCAAATGTTTGCTATAATTTTATGTGTAATGAAGGTAATTTATTCAATTATTTATTATTCTTATTATTTTATTCCTAACTCTTATCTACTACGTTATCGTATAATCATATTTTAATTTACCCTACAAAAATTTTAGTTACATGTCTGTTGAAAAATAACTATTGTTTCTGTTAGATAAAACGCTTGGAAATTAAATGAAAATATAAGTTCTTACTAGGAAAAAAAAAAATCACTGTGAACTGTAATATGCTGGATACTTAGCAATTTGATTAAAACAGAAACAATGGAATAATATATAAAAATATTGCATTTAATTATTTGAAGATGTTACAAGAGAGGATTTAAAAATTCTATTTTTAAAATTTCTCTCTCTCTCTCTCTCTCTCATTTCAGCATCGCTTCTTACAAAACATTATTTTCTGAACAATAATAAGAAAACCTTTGCGCTTTTCACTATTCTTTCTAAATGATATATGGGTCATTCTCAAAAAAATATTATAATTTCAAATTCTAACATGTGTTAAAAAAATTGTTTCCCCAAATTTTTAATTCTTATTGCATAGAAAACTTACCTTGTTTAGAAAAGTTTAGAAAAATTCATACTTTTTTAGATAGAAAATGACTTAATTAGTTTTTTTGGCTTAAAAGCGTGTGACAAATATCCTCTGTTACAAGACGTTAATTTAAGAAAGATAAAACGTTAAAATAAACAATTCACTTTTTCTTCCTATTTATCTGACAGGTAACAACTATCATAAATGTTCTATGAGGTTGATAAAACGTAGCTGTTCGAACTATATTACGAACTTAGTTCGAACAACTAAGTTTTCTTAGTGAAAAAAAAGAAGCGATAGAATTATTGAATTATTTTAAAAGTATTAGTTTATTATACTACTTTCGACTGTGTTTTATCAATGTACATCGATATGTATCAGTTAGAAACGGAAATGTGTATGTATATATATATAATGTACAAAAATACCATAAAATATATATTTATATATTTTGTACAAAAAAATTAATTGAAGAATTGTTGATTACTGGTGCATTTTTCTTTTCGAGGTGTTTTTTTGTTCTTCTTCTGATCCAAATACGAGCCACACTCAGTGCAATGTTACAAATATATTATCGAATAGTATACTCACTAATAACATAATTAATTACATATAGTTTATATTATTATTATTTTATATTACTATTACTATTTGTTTTATTATTATTTTTTTTTCTCATATTCTAAAAAAAAATTATTTGTTTATTTCTCTTTTTTCTTTTCTTCTTCTTATTATTAATTTTTCTACATCAACAGTTCTTTTTGTACTCTTTTGCTATTTAAGCCTGTACTTTTTTGTTAGTTGGTTAGATATACTTGTTTCTTTTGTATTTTACAATTCCTTCCTCCCCCTTCCCCCGTTATTGTTTTTGTTTTGATTTCTCTCTTTTTAACACATTGTTCAGGCTGCAATTTTATCTGGTTGTTTTATTTCTCTCATTTTTTTACTCCTTGGTTCTTGCTGCGTTATTGTCACTTAAATTTCTATGCTGACATCACATCTTTAGATTTTATGTATTGGCATCATCTATGAGCTTTTTACTCCATGTTTGGTTCATTACCACGTTTGTTTTTTCTTATTTAGCTATGGTCGCGCCCCCTAGGTTGATTTTAATGGCTCTTTTTGTGATGCAACCTACAGAAACCTAGCTATTTTGATGTTTCTTTTAACTGGATGAATTCAAGTAGGGGCGCCTGAAGATAGAACTTGATTAATCTAGTTTACATTTCACCTCCACTTTTTTATGGATCTTGCAGTTAGGCTTAGGCCCGTGAGATCTCACTTGGTGAATATTTTCAACCTTTTTAGCTCTTATAGCTCTGTTTTCTATTGCTACGTAGGTTTGTGTACACATTTAAAGCCTATGTCTCTTATTATTATCGGCTCCGGATTTTATTTTTTATTTTTTATGCTTTTTTGTTTTGTGCATACTCTCGCTCCGTGGATTAATGGGATATTCATAATATGTAAGTTTGGCTGTTTTATATTATACATTCTTAACTCATACATATATATATTTCAAATGTCGTTGAAAATGAAAACTTTGTTGAATCTATAGTTACATATAAGAGCTGTAAGGACTGTTGTTAAAAGATTTCAACATCAGTTTTGTCATTTTCATAGATCAAAATTTATTATCTTTAATATTCACTGTCAGTAAGTATTGCTATAAATATTCCTATTTAGTATACTGTGGGTAAATTTAATTAAATGTAACTGAAGGTATTTTTTCATAACTATAGCACGGTATTTTTTTTATAAGATACGCAAAAAATGGTAAGTCATTATTACGAGAATGTACTATAAATTATAACTGCATAGCTGAAAACGCCATGATGCTTCTTTATCATGGTTTTAAATGTATTTCAAATTGTTAAGTTTGATTGCTAAAAAACTTGGATACATTTGTTAATGTTTCGGTGCTTTCTTAAGTAGCTCCTAACCAATATTGGACAACATTTATGATGGCGGATGTTTCTAAGAGTACATTGATTTAGTGTTCAAATATTGTTTAGTGGTGACATTTTACATTAAAGCCTAAATTCAATTGCACTCACCTTAATTTTGAAACTAGCAGAGAAAATGATTTAAATTTATTTATTTATTATTATATTGTTCAACCAAACGCTCATTATGTTTACTTTTCTCTTCTTGCCTATTGATTCCACAAAAACGATTTTTTGTGCGCTTGTTGTTATCATCAAGTTCGCACAAATTGCTACTGGCTGTGGTCATATCAGAGTGGTAAATATTCTGACATCTTGCACATTCATTGTCTTCCGTCCAGTCTATGAACCGTAACACAAACCATTCAAGGTTCGATATTTGCTGGAAGTTTCCTCTGGGATTATCTTTTGATAACAGCTGTTGCTGAACTTGCTTCATCAACCCAAATGATTTTTCAATTCTGTTTACGAGATGTTTTTCTCTTCAAACATTCGTTTTTGTGTTAATCGCGTCGTTGACCTTTCCGATGAGTTTAATCATCCGTTTTCAAAGCGTCGAACAATGAACCTGTGACTTCCATCCCCTGCTGTTGTGGGACTTAAGATTTTATGTTTGGGTAAAGGGGGGAGAGTCGCTGAACTTTCTCCATCACTGGGATTAAATCTTCGGAAAAGTAAACATTTGCGGAAGCAAAACGCACCGGTCATACTGTTCTAAAGTGAAATATCGTAGAATAAGAGTATCTGAGTTTATGTGTTCTGAGAAAGTTTTAGCAACCATCTCCTGAAGTTAATGTTTGTTGTACTCTTATTGCAAATAGCTGCATTTATACAGATCAAGTTCTGACAACGTCTTCGTTGGTGCATAAAATTAGGTGAGGAGATTTTAACCATACTTTTAACAGAATTTTTAGATTTACGTTTTCCGTCTTTATTCGAATTTACCCGATCAAATACTTTAATTATTATTAAATGTATTATTTAATATATATATAATACTTTTATTATTGATCACATGTAATATTATTAATCAAGAAAAGAATTTTTTAAAACTAACATGACTAAAATGTGCAAAATTATTCATATTACTTACACAGAAAGATTGATTAATGTCATAAGATAGCATTTAATTCCGTGAACAAGCAAAGCTGCATTGCTTCAGTGGCGGATCCAGTGGACGGGAGTGGGGGCTTGAACCCCCTCCACCTAAAGGGCATTGCTTACGGGTAACGTTTCGCTTCATATTACACTTTGTTTAAGTCAAATGAGCTTTTTCGATTTCATGTCTGCCTATGAGTTTCAGACGGATAAAACATCTTCAAGCATACTTCAATCAGAATGTCGTTCTTCATTTTTAACAAATGGTTGATGACCAAGCTTTTACAAATCTAATTAAAATTACATTATTAACACTATTATTATTTCCAAGTGATTAGTGAAATTGTAAAAAAGTATATAACTCATGAACACTTTTTACGGTGGAAATGGGGTTTTAACTTAAAAAATATAATAAAATCATCCCTCTGTTACGTTAGCTAATTTTTCAAATCCATATACATAAATTTTAAATGTAAAATAATTTTTTCAGTCCAGTGTTCCGAACATTTGACTCAAAAAAATTTTAAGTATATTTCAAAATTAGGTTAAATATTCAATTTAAAAACATTATAATTGCTCATCGATTTATACGTACATTAATTCTTATACACGCTTAAAATAATTATACAAAAAAAAAAAAAGTAAATTCACTCCAGAGGAACTAAAAAAGGTCCGAAAGAATTAGAACCGGCACAAATTCCCCGGTCATGGGGGTCTGGGTCTCGGTTTTAAATCCTTCGGAAATATTTTAGCTCCTTTGGAGTAAATTTAATTCTTCTTCTTCTTCTTTTTTTTAAGAGTTAATACAAGTTTTAGTTCCAAGTTTCATTTTAACATTTATTGAAAGGCTAGAATTTAAACTGAGAAGAACTGTACTCTATTGATGCTTTTAATGCGACTTTACATTTGCATTAATTTATCTGCAGTAAATTAATCAAGAATCACTTGTTCATATTTTAACATTACACATAACATTGTACTTCAACACCTTTTGAAAAGTAGATATATTTTCAGGGTGGGAATTCAGTGTGATTATACACAGCACATACATATTATAATATTTTTAACAAATTAATTTCAATTTAACTATATTTTATGAGAAAATTTAAATGCTTTAAAACTTATCAACTACTTCTTCGAAAATTAACAATTTCAGATTCACTTCAGATTCGCAACGAGAATGCTAATTTCCAAGGAAGTTAGTTTTAAAGCTTGTTAGAACGTGATTTAGACCCAGCTTTAAGTATATATACCGTAGCTTATTATCCAGGATACGAAATTGGATTAAATCGATCCTTCTCTTACAAGTAAGCGATGCCAGGATTATTATAGCATTTAACTTTGTCGATGCTAAAAAATTTTAATGACAAATCATTAAAATTATACCCTTTTCCTATTCATTTAGATAATGTATCGTTTAAATCTCAACATGCGGGTGCCTTGAATATTGCTTTCAAATTTAAAGAAATTTACAAGAGTTTGTTCGTTTTAGAAGGGGAAAAAAGTGATCAGAAAAATTGAAATAAATCATCTATAATAATTGCATTTGCATGAAATTATTATAGATGTTTTATGTATATATATAGATGTATTTATATAGATTATGTATATGATAAATGATTTATGTATATTTATATGTGTGTATAAGCTGAATAAGAGTATGTATATACGTTTACCATTGCTAGCACAGTCGACAAAAACTAAGAATACTTATAATAAAATGTTTAATACTATATATGTTACCTTTTTTGAGAGTATTACTATTGCATTCTAAACAGTTTTGATTTATTATCCCGAATACAATATTTAAACCTTATCTGATCTACACAGAGCCTGGTTACCGAATAGGCCCATAAAGCCCGGGCCTATAGTAAAAAAAGTCTAGGAGCTTCAAAACTACAATATTTTTTATTTACACTTATGGAATGGAATAGGAATAGGTGGGAGGGGGGGGGCTCGAAATGATAGTGGGCCTATAGTAGCAGAAAGTGTTAATCAGGTCCTGGATCTACACACACGAATGTTATATTTTTATTCAAATAAATTTTATTTTTAAAAATAATTTAAATTTATGTTTTCTGTTACTGTAATTAAACCTTCCTGATTTTCCCATGCAAATTTTATTTGTATTCAAGTAAATTTCATTTTTCAAAAATTCTGCGTTCTTTAAATTATTTTTCCCATGAGCATGACAATATTCGTCGACTCTTGAATAATTTAAAGGGGAGAGGTGAAGGGAATCAATGCACAGTGTGGGGTCACCGCTTTGAATAACTATACCACAGTACAACCCCTTAGTAATGCGACATGTTGAAAATGATGAACTACCTTGATAAGGACACTTAGCATGTACAATCAGATTGAAATCTTGTGGGGTCAGGCACAACTCCCCACTTAAGCCTATTGGCTGCGATTCCTTCAACTGATTTCCTGTTGACGCAGAATGTTAGCTGTTTTCACACTTGTGAGCTATTGTTGCAATTTCATTGTGAAGTATGATTTTTTCTTTTTTATAGGGGTATTTGCGTTTTTTTTTTAAAGTATGTTACGAGTGCTGTGTCCCTTAACATGTTTATTGATTCATTTTATTTGAATCGTGCAGGTTTTGAATTGCTGTGGTTTTGAAAATATCTGAATGCTTACCTTTGAGTTTGACTACATGGATGAGATCGGTGAGTAAAAACACACGACCTATTTCCTAAATGTTTTAGATATGACTGCTATTTTTTTCTTTTTTACTTTGAAAGCTCAGACAACAGTTAGTTTGACTGTCAACTACAACTATCCATAACATATACCAGTATTTAATACATTAATAAATGTAGGAGAGGGTGGCTCAAAATGATCATAGAGGGCAAAACGATCCACATATGTTTTCTTCCACACAGGTAGCGATATCTACACTGTAACACATAAACTAGTTGTGCCAAGACAAGGAGAAGCAATGGCGGTATTTAAGTGATCGGTGCGTTACATGTCGGAGCAGAAGTCTTTAAAAAACTGGGCTTTATCATATCTGTAATAAGGTAAGCACTACTTTCCTATTTAATTAGAAATACATTCTTTTATGTACAGAAATATGACTTGGTTATTGAATAGAGTATATTTTTAGGTGTGAGTTACACTTCGGCGTGTTCTAGTAATATGACCTAAAGTCAGCAGCCATACTGCCGGGTAAAATGATACATCGACTGGAGAAACTCCAGTACCGGGTCCTGTCATCATGGCAGCCCTATAGACGTTCTCAAAATGCGTGACTCCTCATTACATTATTTAATGTATTTCTGTGTTTATTGTAGGCCATACTTTTTGAATTATAATTTTGAAATATTCCATTTCATTGTTTATGACACTTTTTTATTTTAAAATTTGCATAAAATAAATTGTGCATGCTATATGATCGTAAAACTTTCGTATATATCACATATATATATATATATATCACATTTCGTATAAATCACATAATGAAATAAAAACATATCATTTTTATTTCATTATGTGTAGTTATAATTACTTTTACATCTTTTATTTTGCCAATGAAAAACAATTTACAATTATTTTCAAATGAAGGATCATTTTTCCTTTGGGTGAGGGTAAAGTGTTCCTTTGGACTCTTTTCAAAATTCTATTTTTTTCGTTACTCAGTTTGGGTTTAAACTATTATTAAACTATGTTTATGATGCAAAATATAGTGTAAAATAATGTGGCAAAGGGCCACAGTTTTATTTAACATTTATATTCTTTTATGCAAGTATTCCCCTTAAGGGGATCATTTTGGGTCACTTTCCCCTATCTGGTCTACATGCCATGTGAATATAATCAATTGTGTTCTTTAAAAAATTAAGAAAGCTGTACTGAAGATTTCATTCACGTGGAAGCATATGAAAAAAACCAATTCGGGGCAAGTAAATCAAGATCTACCATCTATTAGGAATTTGATCTAAAATGGCCGTAGAATAGCTATCATCTTCCACTGCTGAAACATTATTTTGGCAGTTTAATAAATACAAAAACTATTGAAATTCGAACCAAATGTGAAAAGTATCAGTCTTTAACACTCTAAAACACAGGGGTGTTATAGATTTGAAGCCTTTGGCTATTTTTATTATTAACATTATTATTTTATTAAGGTTGGTTTAATGTGGATATGACTCTTATGGTCGAATTCACCAAACATTAATCCTCTGAGTTAAATCAGCAGAGCGAGTTACTTCAAAGGTTAGCGGAGAAAATCGTATTCACCATTCCAAATGCAAAGGTTACCAATACATCTGACCCATACAATTCCAGCGTTGTCTCTGAGAGTCAAACTGATCGTTCAGGTTACCTTAGTAGCGGAGTCATCGCGTTTGGTGAATACCGCTGTTAGTTATATTGGAGGGCATTCACTTCATGAGTCGGAGAATTTTGTAAAGCCAATACTTGTGTCTATGTATCTGAAACTCTATTAATCATTGTGAATATTTTTTAAAATATTGTTTTTGATATAACAAAAAGCGTTTTCCCTGCATATCATTGTTATTGTATATGCGCTCAAAAATAAGGATTTAAAATTTTCAATAGCTTTTTAAAATACTTCGAAAAATTCTTATTATTTAAGCTTTTCAGAGAAGGTGCTGTTCAAATATATATGCCCCTTTGTATTTCTCAGTTCACCTGTATCGAAAAGATTGAAACGAAGAAAAAGATTTTTTTTTCTTTGTTTGTTTGTTTAAATGTTCATATTTGAGCTACAAAAAAGTTCACGATCACGAATAGCTGACGAAAATTTTTAGTCAGACGATAAGCGTAATTATATTAAAATATCATAAATTCAAATGCCATATTACGTCACAAAGGCATTTATTCTTCATATCTGTTTCAACAAAACGAGTTCTGTCATCTCATCAGCAATAAATTTTACTTATATTGACTCAATAATTGGAATAAAATTAATTTCTTAAATTTCTGTTCCCCGGAGAATTAAGCATCGCCGTCTAACGTTTTTTATAACTAATTTTTAATCTTCACTGAAAATTATCTTTGCAACTGTGAAACTTTTTTTTTCTTTCCTTTTTTTTTTCTTTTTTGTTATTTTCCTTTTGCGAACCATCGCGGAGTTTTCCACTTAATAGAGTGTCCGACAGTACATTAAGGCGTTTTAAGAATGCTATCAGATTTTTTTAAAAGAAAAACGCTGCGAATCTAAAAGAGAGAGTCGGAATTAACGTAGTTAAGTAGTGCAGATTGTATGTCATTTTTACAGTTAAGCGCTTTACCGGAGTGATGTCGACTTCTGGACCATTGTTTTTCCCTTTCATTTAATGACGATTTGTTTTCATTTTATTGTCGTCGCCCGCTAAGTAGCTCTGAGCGGGGTCCTGAGCGCTAATTTTCCGACAAGACATTTTGGCCAGCAAAGGAATAAAAAAAAAAAATTGCGATTGGGGATCGAAAACTCGGTGAAGATGGAAAAGAAAATGCAAGGAAGGGGGAGGGAAAAAACGCGAAATGTAATTGCTTCCACAAAATTGGAGACGCTGCCAATAAAATCCGATTAACAAATTAAAAATGCTGGAGATTTGCTCGGAACATAAATTCTTCTAAATGTTAATACGTTTAAGCAGTCTCGGTTTTGGGGCAATCTGGGCGAGCCAGAGAGCATTCATATTTAGCGGGACGGGTCTTTAATTTGGTGAAGTAATCGAAGATACTAAGATACGTACATTTCTTCTAAAATGCGTTTTCTTAAAAAAAAAAAGAAAGATAGTTTAAGAAAAAAGATGGTGAGTTGTCTGAACAATGGTTTCAGTTTTCGGAGGGAAAACGCGCTGAAGATTTTGCTGTGAAAGTCTTTTACAAACTAAAAATATTCGGCCATGAATCACAAATACTTTATGTTTCTGACTCGCATTAAAAAAAAAATAATAATAATCATGAATATGTTAACTTAGTATCCTTAAAAGTATTTTCATGATTTAATATTATCTTTTTAAGTGCGAATATGCGTTTTTAAATAAAAAAGAATAAGATGATTATAGGGTCTATGGATATGCAACTTCACAAATAGTTAAAGCTTAAAAAAAGTTAATTCACAACTTATGTTTTGACAATTACTATACAAATACAGGTAACAATTATTATTTACTGTAAACGCTCTTATTTTCGCGAGCCGTAATTTTCGCAAAAATTAAGCCTCGTTAAAATAAGTGCTTTTACTGTATATAAAAGTAGGTTAGGTTACCATTAATAAAATTGAATGAAAAAGTCTTTTTCATCCTTAAAAAAATAAAAAAATTGTTCTGTTATAAATGATAGCTAGAAGAAATTGTGACATCCTGTGTTGTGCAATTTATATGTAATTTTGCTAACGCTTGTTGATATTCCAGTTTTTTGGTATTATTGGTGATGTTTAGGAAAAATCATTTATGATTCTACAGCAGGAAAGATGAAAATTAGCCTATTGTTTCTATCTTTCATTGCAGAACCATTGTATATAGGAGAAATTAAAATTGTATCCTTTTATTTATTACAACGTATTGTTTAACATAGAAATACTGCTCGGAAAAAAAAAAAAAATGTTTTGCTGAATTGAACAAAATGTTCTTGATTCAACAAGAATTTGGTTGGCTCTATTTCAACCGAATAATTTTGTTGGTTTCAACAAAGATTTTATAAATTGTCAAAATATGTCGTTAGATTAACAAAAATTTTATTGATTCAACAAAAATATTTCTTTCAAATAGAGCCAACCAAAATTTTGTTGAATCAACAAAACATTTATTTTCAGTGTACCAATTTACGGGCATTACTTGTAGGTTATAAACTTTGCATTTGAGCATGATTGACGTATTTATGCATAAAATCCAACTTTCATGCATTTATACCTACAAAAAAGTACCAAGTTAACATAAAAAATTCCAAGTTGGTTTGAGTGCTCGTAATATCTTATAATATCTCACCTAGACTTCCTCTCTCTCCCGTACAGTTTATATATATATATATATATATATATATATATATATATATATATATATATATAGAATAGTTGACTACTGGTACCTTTTTATGTGAGTCTGTAACTAATGAAGCCATACAGAGTACTATTCTACCTTAGTATTTTACAATAATATTAGCATAAATAGCAATTAATAAATGTGTAATATTAATATAATTATTATCATTACTATTATAATTAATTTCTACAGTTTTTCTCCTTTTCCACAACTTCACCTAAGTACTTCTTAGCTATTTCAGCTTGTACTACGTTAAACATACGCTAGCTATACTAGTGTTATATTTATTTTATTATTTATTCATTTAATTATTACTTTTTTTATTATTTATTCATTTAATTATTACTTTTTTATTTTCCCTTCCTTTCCATGCTTCCAAATTATTAATAATATCATTTTTTTCCCCACTCCATGGCATTACTTGTCTAATGATGGCATTAAGTCTTCTCTAATGGCAACATGCACTAATACTGCCTCCATTACTGAGCTTCGATCTTCTTGTCTGGTCCACCTCCTCGTTGTTTATTTCTAATAGCTACGGTCGCGCCCCCAAGTTACAAAAGGACCCTGATTTTGGTCAGGTAACTTGCAGAAACCTAGCTATAATTGTTTTTTTCGATTCAATTGAAATGTGAGTGCGGTAGCGCCTGATGATAGAGCACACCATTTCAATTATCCTGTCCATATCCGACTATTGTGGATACATGTGATTAGGCTTAAAACCCCAACTGGTCTCATTTGGCGCTTTATATCCAATTTATCCACTCTTTCATTGCCTTAAAAGGCTATATTTAAACACTTTATTCGGTATAAGCTCGTTAATTGGCACCATGTGCTATCTGCTCTTTTATTTTTATATTTTTTTCACTTTATCAATGGATTATAATTGGGATTTCACTTTACGTAAGTTAGCTATTATATATTATATATATATATATATATATTTGAAATTATGTTTAGACTGAAAGTTTTTATCTATCTGACTGACTTCATAGTTCATTTTAATAAAAACATTTAACTTGCTTTGCATGGACATAAAAATTATAAATGCCAAATTCTTTTCAGGCACTATTTTTACGTAATTGAGAGAATAATAATGAAAAAAAAATTGGTATGTATTTTGAAAAACAAAAGATGACAGTATCGCTTGGATACAGTTTTAAAGGGTTATTAAGGAAAATGTTTTATCAGGATTCAATTTACATACAAGGAAAAAGCTTTATTTTTTAGAAAATACAACAAAACTCTTGATTAATCAAATATTTGGCTGGATCTATTTTAACCGAATGATTTTGTTGGATCAACAAAAAAGTTCGTTAAATCAACAAATCATTTCGTTGAAATAACAAAATTTTGCGGATCTAGCAAAACATCAGCAAAAATTTTGTTGATGCAACAAAGTTATTTGTTTAAAATAGCCCCTACAAAATTTTATCTAATAAAAAAAACAACCTGTAAGCAAACATAAGATTTGAGAGTATGGCAGTGAAACTAATCTTCTACTTATAATATGGATAGTTATTCACTTGGTATGTGTACAAGTAATTCTTTAAATTAATTGCAAAAGAAATATACACTTAGCATTTGTTTTCCGCTTTTTTTAATTCAGTATTTCTATTGGAATCGGTATGGTCTTGCAGAAATACAACATTGGTGTCTTTTGAAATCTTTCCCTGTTCTATGGTTTAACACTTAAGAAAATATCCTGGAAATAAGTTTTATATTGTTAAGTGTTAAAACAACAAATATTACTTTAAAAAAATATTCAAATCTACTTCAAACTTTAAAAAAATGCTCCAATTATTGGCTTTAGTGATTAATTTTTATAGATAAGCTCACTTTAATTAAGAACTGACGATGAAAAAAGAAGCTCAAGTTTACATTAAAAATCATGACTGAATAGTAAACTTTCATACGTATTATTATTTTTTCAGGATGATGATGACGATATCCCTTTATTTGCATCAAAACGAAGAATACGCTAATCAACAGTGGTCGACATTGAGTCTGACCCATAACTTGCGTCAGAGACATACTGTCTAGTCAAAACAGCCTTGTAATCTCTTAAGCTTTTAACTGACTTTGCGGTGTTAGTTTAATGTTATGAAATAGATATGAATGGGCTTCAATACGGCAAAAATAAATAAACAAACAAATAAACAATCAAATAAATGTAATATGTTTTTCATCGAACATATTTAATAAATAAGTTATCCTGAACCTTCTATGGAACAGTAAAGGATATTACATACAGGGTGTTCCAAAAAGATGGCAACAAGCTTTAATTATTCATCCACTAAAGATGAGTGAGCAATGTAAATTGAAAAAATGTTCAAAATAAGGTGCGAAAAAAAATTGCGTTAAGAAAAATTCCCTTTCATTAATTTTCAAAAAGTTATATTTTTTTAATTTGTATGCGACTCCCGAACAAAAAAGAAATCCCAATTAGCGAAATGTGCGCCACACACCGATGAGGTGATGCACAAAATTTCAGCCTTTCATCATAAAACGTGTCAGAGATATCTTTAAACAAAGCTGGTCAGGTCTACGACCCTAACTGAAGTGTTTAACTTAAAGAATCTGTGTTTTGCCATTCACAATACTAATAATATATGTAATGAGGAAAATTGCTTAGACTATTTTAAATTCTTAATTATACTTCAGTTGCGATAAAAAAAGAAGACGTGAAATATTAAAAAAAAAACTCTGTTTATTGAAGAAACAGATTAAGATAAACACTGAAATATTGCACTCTGGTGGTGACCCATAATAATAAAAAATGCGTCTTAACAATCGAAAAGCGGTGGGGTGAATGAGAAAATACGCCAACAGAACTTGATATTTGTGAGAACATTAACTTGGCCTAGATAACCAACGCCAATTATAGAATTACAATAAATTTAGACCAATGAAATTAAAGTAATCAATCAACGATCGGATAACTTTGAAAGTTGGTGTATGACATCAAAATAAAGTATGCTAAAATAAGTGCAAACAGAGGGAGACGGGAAACCCTTTACAACTTACTAAACGACGTAATAAAATCTACTTTTAGATCAAGGAGGAGTCGGGCAGACGGAAATAAATAAATAAATAAATAAAAGATATTGCATGTGCGGGAAAAGGTGAAATGCAATTTTGAAAGCCAAAGTAAGGAAAAATGAGAACAAAAGTATAAGTTAAAAATGCTTGATTTTAAATGGGTTAAATTTAAGAAACTGAAAACAAATGATAGTGAATATTAAATATGTGATGTACACCGCAGTCCCCTTATAACAACAAAAGTAATGGCATTAAGAAACGATATTTTATGAACCATTGCTAAAACTGTACGCCTCAAAATGTAGCGTGAGAAACACTACTAAGGTTAGGGTGCACTAAAAAAAACTGCAATTAACACAGCATAGAAATATGTGGTCGCAAGCGATGTCTTCGTATATAACAGATAAAAATAGTTAATACTATTATTTTTTAATGAAACCTTCATTCTTTAACCGTATTTCATAAACGCTGAAATTGATCATCAAAAATTGATAACTGAAAAACGATTACTAATTTTTTAAATTTTAGTGATGTGCTTTCTCTAAATGATTGAACAACTTTTCCTTCAAAGCACAGTCAAAACTCAATAACTTTTTCTAAAACAATTTTTAACTGTGTTAATCAATTATTAATTAATAGATAACGCTAAAGTTTATGAATCTACAAAGCTGTGTGATGCATAATGGCCTTTGCACTTTAGCTCTCTGAGAATAAAGTTTGTACTCGACATCTCGAGATACTCTGTAGTTCACATAATACATTTGATTCAAATACTCACACACACACATTTACAAAACAGTATTACTTTGATCATTTAAATAGTAACTTGTTCATTCAAATATATATAGGGTGACTACTAATTCATGGTACAAACTTTGAAAGCTAGTACAGGACACTGTAACAGTCACATTTTGTAAAGGAATCTATGGTCAAAAGTGAAGCGTCGAAGCACAAACACGGGAAAGAACAAATGATAGGGAAAGTGTTTTATTTTCATAACCTCGTTTACAAGTGGAAATTAATTTACAATAAGTGTACAAAATTGCGTCTATCAGCACTGATACATGCTTGACAGCGTCGGTGCAGCGATTGACGAACACTTTCAAAGATACCAGGAATTTCACGCGCACGTGCAGCAGCTACGGATACTCGATCTTCATCGGAGTCTACTGGAGTGGCATAAACGCCATTCTTCAAATGTCCGCATAAAAAGAAATCGAGAGGCGTCAAATCGGGAGAACGGGGTGGCCAAGAGATAGATCCACCACGTCCAACTCATCGCATGCCAAATGTCGCATTCAAGTACTGACGAACATCTAGGGTGAAGTGGGCTGGCGCCCCATCATGCTGAAACCACATGCGGTTTCTAATAGTGAATGAATGAAAACTGAAACGAGAATAGCCTCTCTTCACCAAATCAACGACGACTGGCCATCCACCGGCAATGGAAGCAACTACTAACCCCGTTTCTCCTCCGTCTGCTGCATTTGTTCTTTCCTGTGTTTGTGCAACGACGCTTCACTTTCGACCATACATTCCTATATGAAATGTGATTGTTACAGTGTCCTATACCTCAAAGCTTGTACCATGAATTAGCAGTCACCCTGTATATATGTACATATTTAAATGTTTTTTAACTTGTTAATCGATGTCAGTATTCGTTAGTATACTGTTACTTTCTATTTGTGTGACTAAGCGAATTTACTGACGTTTGTATTTATTTTCTCCATAATAACACCAAACAGATCACGTCAATAATAAAAAATGATTCAGATAGAATTATTTTTCTTCGTACGGAATGAAATAACTCCAAAAAATGTATCATTTTTTTATTAAAAAAATATTTATCAAGAATATTTAGTTATTTTAACAATTAAATTTGCTTGATAAATTATAAATTAAAATACAATTTTAAGTGATTTTTCTGAATTTGGTAGCACATGCAGAATATTACACACAGTCTCTGTTCGCGAAATATTTTTAAATTCGCAGATTTCTGACAGTTTGATTGCAATAACTTAAAATTTTTAACTCGTCAAATTTTCCCTAAGCATATTTTGATACTTCAGAATTAAAACAGAAGGGAAAGCATCGTCAATCTTGTTATTTCAACTGTATCTTAGCTGTCAGTAGATTTAAATTCTCTTTTCTAGTGGCTTTTTCAAAGCACTTTCCAATTTAAAAAGAAGTACAAAAATTAAGCGTTGTAATCTAATTTGGATATCAAGTTCTACGCACATATTGACTAAGCAAGCAAGGATTATCAAACGCTCTCTATATAAACCGTTTATCATATGTATAAAAGCTTTTAAAATCTTAATATCAATTAAGAAAAGAGATAGGCCATTTTTATGCAAGAAAATAGCTCTTCTCAGCTAAAGCTTCTCAGCTAAAAATTGGGGAAACTGAATTAGCGAAGTCCTGTAGGTGTAATTTGCTAACATCTTTTCCTATGTAATGTAAACAAGCTAAACATTTATAACATTTACACTTGAGCTATAAATGCTGTAAGTTTATTGCTGTTTCACGACCCGAGTCAATTTAGAAAATGATAATGAAAATCACTTTTAAATTTACGTTTGGAAAATTGTTCATATGGTTTCTAAACATAGCAAAAATATTAGGAGAATAAATTGCTCTGGGATTGCAAAGCAATATCAGCAATGAATATATTTTTGGATCGTGATACATTTTTATTATTTATAAAGATTAATTTTCATGTATTGTAAGAAACGTAATTTTGTGTGCTGATAATTTCTCAACAAAGCTCAGAAGTGTTAGCTTTGATAAATATTTTTGATGGAGTGTTATTTCAATTTTAAAGCTCTTTTTACGGTAGTAAAAATGCTAGTTTTTAAACCGTGATATGCAGAAGATTCATGTTCGGAGATTGTGATTTGGATGTAAGATAGTTTTAATTTTCCTCAGAATATTCCAGAATTTTAGATTTTCAGTTATTTTGAGTAATCATTTTCTTTAGGCAAAATATATCTTCTTAATGTGTTTATAATGACACTGATGTTCCCGTCTAAAAATAGGCTGCGTCCCACAGTAACCATGAATATTATAATTTTTATATTCATCATGTAAATCATATCAGGTCCATAAGTGTATTTATCCCCTACATTTGAATCAGGACGTTTGTTCGTTTTTCTTTTTTTTTCCCCATTTTAGCAATAAAATATTTTTATCGTCTGACAGACTTACTAAACGGCAGAAACGTAATTTGACTTCCCTGCATTACTAATTTTGAAACAGGTTTCAATTCTAAAATTTTTAAAAGTAAAAATAATAATAACATTAATAATAATAATAAAAAAAACAATGATGTCTAAAAGTTTTATATTTAAAAATTAGTATAATGAACCGCGATACGTAATGCAGGTATAAAAATACATACATACTAAAATCTACACATCTAATCAATAAATAACAAATATCATCTTGAATCATGACAAATCAAAATACAAGTACGCAAATATAAGAAATCTGGAGTGACTCCATTCGACTTTCCGAACCCTTTCGATTAAGATCATTACCAAGCATTTAATAAATTTTAACCGATGAATAATTCAAACATATATACCAAACTGAAGTTCAACCGAATGCGCTGTTTAAACGCTAGCGCACTTTCCATAATTTCCCCCCATAGGCTATAATGTAGAAGAAATCTTTGTCGCAGCCCTGTAGAAAAACTATAATTCCTATACACACCAAAATCAATACCGGTCTTGCGACGGTGGTTTATAACATATATACCTAATTTTAGCTCAATCGAATGCCCGTTTAGGAGCTATCGTGTTCACCCACATACACACAAACACACATACACACACACACACACAAACACACACACATACATACATCTCGTAAAAGTAGCATAAATGAATTCAGAAGACCTCAAAACGTGTAAATACACCAAAATCTCGAAGTCGAATTTTTCCATGATTACAATACTTTCCTTACAGGGTACATGTTCGGAAAGTAAAAATAAACATCATTTACACCATCAACCATACATGAAAAAATAAAATTAAGGCTAAATTTTTGTACAGGGTGGCCATAATTAAACTGCAAGTGTTCAAGGGGTGCTGGAGAGAAAACTACCGACAATATTCCAGTGAAATTTGGTATCTACACATTTCAGAACATCGCGCAAGTCAAATATGCAATAAAAAATCGTCATTTTTACCCGATAGATGGCGCTGTACCGTATTTCAAAGCTCACCGGTGGCATATACAATTTCCAAAACCGGTAGACAGGTCATAGTGACATTCTAAGAGGCATATAAACAATATAAAACATCATTTACAGTTTATCAAAATTCCATACAGTTCGCTTCCGTAATTAAGTTTTTGCAGTAACATGTAATCAAAAATTAACGTAAATTAAGATCACAAATTAAAAAATTCATGAAGACGCTTTGGAAAACAATTAAACCATAATTTATTCCCATTGATACTCATTGGACCTCTTCTTAATCGTTTCATACGCCGGTATTCTTTCAGAGTAGCTGAATAATTGCTACCATTCTGATAGAATATCTTCACTAACTATGCACGTTCCTTCTTATTCAGAGTCATGATTGACCATTACTCAATGTGGTCTTGTTTTTACACTTTTCGATGGGCTTAAAATTTGCATATATGACGTCTATAAGCATTGAAACACGATATAGCGCCATCTATCGGGTGAAAATGGCGATTTTTTTATTGCATATTTGACTTGCGCATGTTCTGAAACGTGTAGATACCAAGTTTCACTGAAATATTCCTGGTAGTTTTCTCTCCAGCACCCCTTGAACATTTGCAGTTTAATTATGGCCACCCTGTACATAATTGAAATGTGAGTGCATTACAATAAAAAATTAAAGCGTGAACTCATCTGCACTTCCATAAAAAATAAAAAACAGGATGTCCCAGGATAATATTGCCCCACCCTATTTCCACGGGCAAGGATTGTGTTTTGCTGAGAATCAATCATTTCAAGTACTTGATGTATGTGTCAGTACTTGAATACATCAAATGCCTAGATCGTCATTACATGAAGCTCGAGAAACGTACATTGGTTTCCAAAAGTACAGAAGAAATCACAAAAATAGCTTTAACTCGCTCAAAAATAAGTCAATCAGCATGAAATTGGAATTTGTTGTCAAATAAATGTTGCTGAGTAAGTATGAAATATGCGAAATACTGACCTTGTAGGCAGAATAAATAATTTGCTAAGCGCATAAAATTGCATTTTTTAAATCAAGCCTTCAATTTTTGCTATGATTGTAAGGTAAGAAGACACCGGAGATAGCTAATCCAGGCCATGACCTCCAGGCATCATTTGCTCGAAGAACTGCGATAGAGATTTAATGGGTGACTATAGGAAGGACAAAGTCAAGACAGGTGACCAGACGGTTGAATGTCAGTTCTTCTGTGGTTCATAGAGCTTATCAACAGTTTCTAACTATAGATTTGGCATCCAGGACATACTGCCAAAGACAGCCATCGGCTACGAACAGCGCCGATGACCGATGCTTTATGCACGAAGGAATAGAACTGAAACTCCAACTCAACTGAGATCCTCCCTTGCTGCATCAACTGGAAGGTTAATGTCAACATCAACTGCGGGTAGATGGCTTTACGAAGGTCTTCTAAACGAGAGGCGACCAGCCATTTGTGTGACACTCACGTCATGCCACCGATGGGAACGTTTGAGGTGGGCACATCAACATTTTCACTAGACGGCTAATCAGTGGAGGGCTGTTCTCTTTACGAATGAATCCTAGTTTAGCCTCCAAAGCGATAGTTGGCGCTGTTTGATTTAGAGAGAACCTGTAACCCGTTATCATCCATCAAACATCCATGGAAGAGATGCATATGCAGGAGGCAGTGTCTGTCTGGGGTGAAATCTCTTTCAGCGAAAACGCAGACCTCCAAGTCTCCTATATTCCAGACATCCAAGTCTCCTACGTGCGCCCTTATGCTGTGGAAATAGGTGATGATGTCTTGCTTCAGGATGACAATGCTAGACTGCAGTCTAGCAGCATGAAGTGGCCAGCTTTATCACTGCACCTAAATCCTATCGAGCATGTCTGGGGTGATTTCGGAAGACGTATAGCTGATTTCAGTCCCCCTTTTCAGAACCTTGCTACACTTGCAACTTCCTTGCAAGAACAATGGCTCTCGCTTCCAACGAAACTGATAGACCGCTTAATTGACAGCATAACTCATCGCTGTAGGTGCGAAATTGCTTTTAGGGAGGATCATATTCCATACTGAATGTACTTTTCTTATACCAAACTGACACAATGTATTTGTTGATCTTATGCATATGCTAAATTCTATAGCAATGAATCTGGTAATTTCTTTTCATCTTATTTTTTACCTTTCTGCTTGTTGTATACTGTAGGTGAGTTTCATTAAATTCTACAAGTAACTTTTTGAGTAATCGTCATTTTTGTGAGTTTTCTTAATCAATGATTGTATTTTGACCAGAACCATTGATGTGCTAATTTCAGCGTCTTCAGTTACTACGCAGTTGGATGATTCAAAATAAGTTGGTTGGCACGTATGTCGCATTGAAATTTTCACCTTTTGGTTCAACCTGTATCAAATCGACTTGTAAGCCTTCACCAACCTCAATAAGGTAACATGCAGTTTCAATCACAGACCTCGGCTTTTTTGAAACTAGCTTCTTTAGCAGTTTGTGAAAGATCGAAACAGAAAATTATTCATTAATTTAGGTGAAAACACGTTTGAAGTCTTCAGCCTGTAAGCTTGTCAGAGATTGGCACTTACTTTTGTTCGCTTGTCGAAGTACATTGAGAGTAAAATTACGCGATCGCATTACAAAATTGCATATGAGTCATTAAAAACTTTTGACTACTATTTTCTTTAAACGCCAAATAACTCTACATAATTATTTAGGTATGAAAATTTTTTTCGCAAAATTACTTTTGTCTAATTTTACATATTTTTCACTCATTATAAATGCGATTTGAGCCTAAATTTGATTTAACAGTAAAAAGAACGAAAAAATGTACTGCTATCGTTCATAAAGGAAAAATATTGTATGCTGTAAGATAATTTTAAATTGTTTCAATTTTTAAGTAGTTCACTCTCAAATTCTGAAAATTGTGGTAATTAATTCTCAGAATGAAAAGGTTCTTCTGAAATACTTTTTGAATGTTCTTTCAAGCCATTCAAATAGTAATTACACTAAACAAACATTGCATCCTGTAGCCTTTTATGCTAGGCATTACTCATTGATAACCATAAAAATCATGTAAATGAGAAAAAAATGTATCTGTACATGCTGGCACCGCAGAGTTGCCATCTGCTCCGGAATATAATTAACCAAGTTTTCTAAGCAACAATTTATTTTAAATATCTTTTCAAAATGGTAATCAAAATTTTGTGATAATTTAAGCCAAAAATTACTGTTTAAAAAAAGTGTTTAATTATATTCCGGAGCAGTTGGCAACTTTGACAATGTAATTTAGTTAATTTAAGAGCTTAATTAAGTGATTGTATAAGTCAACACTGAAAAAACATTTTATTGAAATACAAAAAAGAAAAAGAAAAGTGACAGCTAAATAAAATTATATTAATTATAACAAATAACTGTTTACCAGACAGCACAACCATGATCTCTGAACGTCTATTATGTTCATAGAACATTCTCTGGACCTTTATAAACTTACAGGGAACTTGTGCTGCCTGGGTTGGATGCACATTCAACCTAGAAAGCACCTTTTGCGATGCATGAAAGTACAATCGCTGTTAAAGTGCATTTTGGGATGCAAATTCGCACACAAATAATAATAATAATAAAATAAAATAAATAAATAAATACGTAATCCAGGTATATTTAGATGCTTTACGTTTATCTTTATGCATATAGCGTTAACTATTTGAAAAAAGTAGTAGAGTAACTAGAATTAAAAAAAAAAAAAAAGAAGAAGAGGAAAAATAAAGAAATAGCTTGACTGAAGAAATGCTTGCGGATTATCCTTTCCTTACATTCGTGTCTACCGTTGGTAGCATTTAATAGAATAGTACACTCAATAAAAGCGCTGTTTTCTGTCTCGCATTTTGTCGAAATTCTCTACGGTAAATCGGAACGCGGGTTCGTTTGAAAATGCCAAGCGGAAGAGAACGAGGGAAAACGAACGCCTTGAAATTAATCTAATAAAAAAACCACGTGTTAAAAGGTGATTCATAAAGTAAGAGGCTCATTATCAGAATCCGGCAGACATCTTGGTTCGTGAAGAAAAAAAAATTGTATAACAAATCAACAGAGGATGCCATCGTAAGTTACCTTGAAAAGTTCTAGTAAGAGAAAAATATTTTTAAAGCTTTTTAAATAGAATGAACTAAATTGTAATGCTATATTTCTTCCGAATTTCTAACAAGCAGAATGCTCTTGCTAACTGATTTTGAAAAACTTTTACAAATAAATATCTGTATTCACTCCCTGTCCGACCACATCGTTGATAAGATTGAACGATGAATGGGCATGTGCGTGTTCAATCTATGATGCCTCAGATCCTCACGGTCAAGTTCCGTAAAACAATAGAATAATGTACGTAAAAGACTTACTTTTTAAGTGATGAGAAAATAGACAACTGCCTAGAAATAGAATCTATTTGAATTGATTGTTTCATTAAGAAACAAGCCGAGTGTGCAGTACTTTTAGGAAAATTTAAGTCGAATATATGTGTATATTGAATTGAACCAAAATGGTAATATGATGAAGTTAAGTTTCTTCGAATGCATACATTAAACATACGCTAAACAGGTATTGGTAAAAATGTACATAAAAATTATTTTAATTGCATTATCTAGTAGCTAGATCACGCAAATATTTCTTGTTCAGTTCATTTGTTTGAGGATACGTGGTCTGTTTAAAAAGTATCTGACTTTCGTTCGAGAAAGATATATTGCTTACGTGACGGAATAGGGACTTCCCAATTCCTTACGAATTAGGGTTAGAGATGAATGTGAGACGGAAAATTTGCCTGTCTCGTCTCGCGGAAGAGTTGGAAATCTTTGTTTTCTGTTTCAAAATACTTGCATACTGATGATAAGAATACCTGACTCGCCCTGCATTAAAGCTTAAAGTCTGACTCATCTCGTCTCGCTTCCATCCCTAAATAGGAGCAAGGACTTTGGAGGGAATTAGAGTGCCTGGTATTTATTTCCATTTACATTTTTTCAGGACAAAGATCGGATACTTTTCAGGTAGGCCTCGTAAATGCAAAATTTATCACATTTCGTTGTAATTAAATAGGTGATTATACAGGTTACTGGTTGTAATCAGAGCTGCTTAACAGAAATAAACAGATTCATGTGGGCTGAGACACTTAAAAATGAGCTTTAAATTTACGCTTAACGAATTAAAACTGCATTTTCAAGAATAATCACTTTTTCTGTTGTTAAGGAGTTTTACGCAGAGAATTCACTGCCCATTGACCAGTATGAAGAAAATACTGGCAAATACGCACTTTTGAAAATCTTCGTAAAATTTTGAATTGATTTAGGTATAAACAAGTTTTCTTAATAGCTTCTACGTTTAATACCTTGAAACATAGTGTGAACATATTGTAATAACTGCTAACCATATGAAAATCATAAATTTGACATTAGGTGAACATTAGGTTTCAACAAAATTTAATTAAAAATTTTATGATGCATTTTATACTAGTTTCTGAAATTATCAAATTTATATGTGTAACATATACAAAATCATGCCTATAAAAAAAAGATGGGCTTTCAAAATTGATTTTGATCTAAATTGTAACCTTTAATATTAAATTGTAACCTTTGTTACTGGATAAAATCTACTCAATTTTGTGTAATTATGTTTAAATTAATATATAATTTTTTACATATTTATTTAACTTTAAGGCCCTTTCAAAAAATACTTCTACTGAGTTTAAAAAAAAAAAACACTTATCGTAAATAATTATTAAAATAAATTGTAACGGTAATTTATAAGAAAATCCGCATTCCAGTCTCTCCTAATACATTAACCTAAAATGCCAGATATTTTTTAAAAAATGGACTGAAAATTAAATTTAACTTCACTTACGCTTACTTATGCTATTATTTTTTTTTTCTTTTTAATTCAGCATGTAGTTTCGAAGAAAAATCTGGGAAAAAGGTCAAATTCGGAAAATTACAATGTTCACCCTGTAGCTCCCACAAAACAAAAGAAAGTAACATAGCCTAATCCTACGCTATTTGGTCTTAATACTGCAATTTTTAATAGTTTCGTATTTATTTTCATTTAGTAACAAAAATTAGAAGTAATCAAAAATTTGTGCAGCGATCTGGATTCACCCTATGAGTTCCGGCAATTTTTCTCAAACATTAATGTTGCCGCACACATTTTTAAAAACTAAAATTTATTTTCATAATGGTCTTATATTTATTGTAAATGCATGTTTTAGACAAAAAATACAAAATTTTCGTTTAATGAGAGTGTTAACCAATTGGCTACAGTATGCACTGTAGGGTTAAGATTATGATCAATTTTATGATATATTTAAAAAACAACAAGGGTCTGATTGTTTGCAGACAAGTACGGGAAAATTGCGGATGTTATTACAACAAAAACAACAACAACAAAAGTTATTAGTCATTAGCAGTGGCGTAGCGAGAAATATTTCATTTGAGGGGGGGGAGGAGAGAGGATTACGACTACCGGCACTCATATATATAGGAAAGAAAAGTTCAATGTATTTCAAACAATAATTATGACATTTCAAATAACGTAATTTATTTATTTTTCAAATACTAATTGAGCAGGTAAAGTTTTAAAACGCGTATCTGCCTTTTGGACTATTGTTAGTAATGGTAGAAATTTTTTATTTGTTACAATTTTTTTTATTTATTACAAGTTATCACATATCTTAGTAATACAATTACTAAGTCTACTATTCTACAAAAAGAAAAGTAAATTGATTTTTTAAAAAATAGCTTTAATCTTATTTAATACATAAAATAAGAAATTTTACCTTTTATAACAATAAATAATTGTGAAACTATAAGAACAAGGGTTACACAGAGAAAACACAAGCACCCGCAAATCAAAATCTTTTGTTTCCGAATCAGTACTTTTGAAAAACAAATTCAAAATGTCACCTAAGTTCGCTTGTAATTACCTTTGCCTGCAATATAAGCTGATAGTGATCTCTGGTGGTGGATCTTGCAGAAGACCCATGCAGAGGAAAAAAAGTTTTTAAAGTTGCGGACATATGAAATGCATCTGTTTTTGTCGGTTTCACCCTAATATGTTAGTGTGTAAACTCCTCCTCCTACTCTTTTTTTTTTTTTTTTTTTTTTTTTTTTAACTTATTATTATTGTTGTTGTTTGCGGAGTTTGTTGCAGAGTGGTGGTTTGCCTATAATGGGCATGCAGGTGTATTTTTAGCACATACGTAATATTGTTTTAGGTTCTATTAGAGAAAATTTATATAAAATAGCATTCAGATATTTATTTGATATATGAATATGGTTGGAGTAATTATTTACGATCAAATATCTCGAAATATTTCAGGACAACCACTCAACAATAGAATCCCGAACAAGATTTAAGTAATCAGAAGAAGGGTGGGGGAGCCATGGGCATGACCCTCCCCCCCTTTTTTTTAAACTTTATTTTTCTAAGTTGAAAACTGCTTAAAATAACGAGGTTTCGGCGAATGCTACAAGTTTAAAATAAAATCTCCACCATTAACATCATTTAAAACTATTTATATATAATATTCTAAGTTTTGAAATACTTTTATTTTAATATTATCCGAAGAATGTGAATTTAATTTGCTAATTCCTTTTTTTTTTATTTATGGTTTGGCACGAGTTGCGGAAACTTGTAGGGATGGACGCGAGATGAGAAACGGGCCTGTCTCGTCTCGTCTTGCTGTAGTAAGCCTCTGTCTCGACTCGCGTCTCGAAGAGAAATTTCCTGTCTCGTCTCGCAAAATTAAGGACTGAAATTTTGTTATCACGTTTTTAGTCACATTAATACTATTTTATTAAAAATTAATATAAATAATAACAGTTAGTTACATATTACCATATTAGTACATACATTAGTTACCATAGTAACTCATAAGTGCATTTAAGAGATAAAAATTCAGATTGAATCCGTATATAATGTGACATGACACCCAAAAAATATTTGCTTTTATTTATTTATTTCCGGAACTGCGTAAATGTAATATGTATGGTTGATGGGAGTTTCATTTGCTTTTGAAATTATATAAAGATTTGAATTTGTTAGAAATGATGCCATGTTGCGCAAATAAAATTTTAATCTAACTAAGCGGCCCCAATATGCGGAATAGTGATTTCATAAAAGTTTCAATCGGGGACGGGATAATCATAGAGAAGCCTGCTTATCCCCCGTCTCGTTTTAGCATATGAGATATGGGTTTTCTATTTAATGGGGAACCCGGTTTTTACCTGTTCATTCACACCATCAAAAAGAAGAGACAACAGAGAAGACTTGTGACCAGTGTTGTTTATCAACATGGCTCTTTGAATGCTCGGCTGAAACGCAGCGTTCGTTCTATCAGCGAAATCGCTCCAGTAGATCATTCATTTACGTTCGCATAGGCTTATGGGGAAAGAAGCATTTTTAATAACTGATGAAGCATTTTATTTAGAAATATTAATTTATTTAAGAGAAATACATGAAATATCCATGAGATTCAATTACATATACGTATTCATCCATTTTGATGAAATGTAGCCAATATTACACGTAAACAAAAAAACACAATTAAGTTTGCAATCAGAGCATAAAATATGAAAGTAAGCATACTTGCATCAACTTTTAAAAAAAATGTAATAATTATAGCCAGACATTCTAAATAAGTTTGAAATTAATCATTTATCGTAAATTTATGCGATACGAGAAATTCTCGCGAGAAATCTCGCGCGAGACAAGACTCTATCTCGTCCCGCGTCTCGTCTCGCAAAATATTTCCTCTCGCGCCTCGTCTCGAAAAAAAATTGCCTGTCTCGTCTCGCATGCGAGACAATGCGAGATTTCTCGCGTCTCGCAGCTTTTTCGAAAAAGCTTTATCGGGGAATGTTAATTACGTTGGGGTTGTTATTTTTATATTTAAAGAAGTTTTGTCCGTTAAAAAAAAAAAAAAAACGGAAACTGAAAGTACTTCCAAAATCGAAACCGAAATTAACTTTCCCAGCCTGTTTCTCTTTTCTTAGGCAGATGATCTGGAACTGCCGCTCGCGACTTTCTGCGTAGTAAGATGGAAAAATTTCCGTAAAAAAAAAGAAAAGGAGTTCGTTATTAGTGAAATTTATTAGCATCCGTGTTTTGACGGGAACTTCTATAAGCCGTGTTTCGCTCGCCGGAATTTTCCTTCCAAACTGCAAGCAACCACGTGCCGGGGACGTACGCACTCCCACGAAAAAATAAACCCCATCCATTCTAAGGCCATGGATCATTGTTATTTCGCCCGGCACGCGAAAGGTGGGGGGGGGGGGCGTCCAAAACATTTTTCTGTTTGGAAGAGAGAGAGAGAAAGAGAAAGGGAAGAACGAAAACAAAACAAAAAAAAAAAAGGGTCGATTTCTCTGGTCCCTTTACAAAGTTTGAAGTTTGGGAACGCGCCTGCTTTTGCATCTGCTGTCGTGCATCCGAAAAAGGTAGGGAAAGGGGGGGGACGGCAACGCTTTCGCTGGCCGCTATTGGCCGCTCAGGGCGGGGGGGAGTCGGCGAGCCGCACCGCCATTGGCGCGCGCCCCTCCGCGGGCGGGGCTTGCGTGCGTTGCGGGGCGGGAGCCGTGGCGGAGCCGATTCCGCTCTCCCGTCCGGCACTAGCGAGCGCGTTGCTTGGTGTGAGCGGTGTCGTAGTAGCGAGTCCTCCGCCGGTCAGCACAAACAAACAAGCAAGCAAGCGAGCAAACAAACCGAAAAAAAAAAAAAGAAAACACCACCAACTGGGCATCTCGTTCGCACTGGCCGTAAAGCTGTGGCCGAACTTCGAAGACGTTCCAAGCCGGGGGGGCAGCGGGGACAATTTCGGCCCCGCGCTCACCGGCTTCCTCTCGTACCGGTCGGCCGGACACCAGCTGTGCGGGAGCCCGCCGACCTCGGTGGCCGCTTTCCAGCCGTCCGGCTCGTCTTGCGCCCCTTTCGCCGCGGCGGGACAGGGCGCCCCGGCCGCCGGGATGGCTTCCTACCTCAAGTCGTCGCCTTACTCCGTCAACGGCATCGGCCTGCCTTCGCCCGGCGTCGACCTCCTGCACCCGACTGTCGGATATCCCGGTAAGATTTCACAATACATTTCTTTCCTTTAAAAAATGTGTAAAATGAAAAAATTTCCTCCCCCCCAAAAAATTGTAAACAGAAAAAAAAATTGTAAAAAAAAAAAAAAAAAAAAAAAAAAGTAAACAGGAAGGTCGTGACCTCGGTATGGACCAATTCTAATTGTAAATCTAGCGGACAGGTCAATAAGCCCGCTAAGTCTACTGTTTGAGTGGTCCACACCGCCGTTGCCATCTTTCTATGAAATTGCTCTCAAAGTCACCCCCCCCTCCCGTCCCAACGTCCAATCAACGAACCATCTGTGAAAGTATGCTAAGTCCAGTGTAAACATGCTGTAAATGTTACTGTTTTGTTGTCGATGCTGACGTGACGTCATGACATGTGTTTCCCTGTATATATTACAAGTGACACCTCCCAAATTGGATGCTTTTCTGCCGGAACAGAGCGAGACCATAATATTGAAATAAACATCTCAAAGTTGGACACCACTGAAAATTGGGCACTTTTCGGGAAGCCGCAAGTGTCCAACTAGCGGAGGTTTCACTGCGTATGTATCTCTAGAGTGGTGTAATGGGTGGTCATTAACTGGCTGCAAAATATACTCCCACAAAAATTACAGTGACATCTGTAAATGTGTGCATTAACGCTCATTTTGAGTTGAGTTGTCCATTACAAGCTCATAAAGCACTATTATGCTAGGTGATTTTTTTTTTTTTCATAAACCCCTGTTTATATGCTCTAATTTATCAAAAAAATATAAGTTTTAAAGCTCGTTTCTATGCATTTAATAGCACCAGAATCTTGTATGTTATACCCACACGGTTGCTTCCATGAGGGTCTCATTACTGACATCATGGCACGTGCGTGTGGAATGCGCGTACACACCACGTGCTCGGACTCTCCTCTTGCGCAATATAAAAACGAGAGTGCACGATCCATGCAACTTTATTCTTCACATGTATCATTATTATCGTGAACTTAAATGACTGCTCTATTGCCATACCCCGATTATTTACAAAATTAATCATATTATGTTGTCTCGAAACTGCGAAAATTTCCATTGCGAGCTGTCTTTCTACGTTCGAAATGTTGACATTGTGGCATGTGTTATCATAGTTCATGTACGTCACCGTAAGTTTTTCCTGACTTTGAACGTGTTAAGAAAATGCACCTGTAACTGACAGCAAAATGCATTATTTTGTGCCATCATTTCGCTCTAAAAGAATATCTTTAAGCGTTGACGAATATCCTTCTTTTTATCTTACTAAATGATTTGCTATGAAAATTAACGTGAGTATTGTAAGGTTAATTTATATACCATTGTTGTTACATTAAATTTACGACTTTGAGCAACATATGTTTTTATACATTTGTTTTAACTGTTTACTTGTCAAAATGTGTCTCTTGCAGTAACTAACAGGCATATCTGAAATACATAAAGGGTAATTTCTTCGTATCAATGAATGTAAGGATACACTAACAACTGTATGCAACTATTTCAACTCATTGGTTGATCAATATAAATCCACTATAGTAAAAATCAAAACAAAAACATCACTCCTGAACTCTATTACCCTGATTCTATATTTTGTTAATTCCCTTAGAAGGAACTAAAATGTGTATTTCAGGAAAGCACATGAAGGTATCTAATTCCCAGTTCATAGCGTTGTTCTCGAAGCAATCGTGGTCCTCAAGAAAATAACTTATTAGAGTGCGAACCCATCAAATGACTTTCCTCCCCCCATCAGCCGTAACTTAAACGTGCAGCGTGGGCGCAAGACTTGTTTTAAAAGCACTGAAATCGCGGTCCGGATATTGCTTACATCGCACAAACTGCTTCTGTTTTCGTTCAGTACAGAAAAAATAAAAAATCGTTTCTTCAGGCATATTATTTACTTCACCCGAAAGTCTTTTATTATTTCTTTTAGAATTTATTAAATTATAGGAGACGTTCTAATTCCACATTAAACGGAACACAAGTTTTACTGCTAATGTTAATATAAATTTAAAGAAAAAAAGTTATTATAATAATAACAATTTCATGCTGTACCCACCCCTTTTTTTAATATGACTTCACTGAGATGACTACATCGAACAGATCTAACATTCTTTGACGTGCATAATACACATATTTCTTCTTTATACCTCCAGTGTTCTTTTCTTTTCTTTCCTTAAAAAAAAAAAAAAAAAAAAAAAAAAAAAAAATATGAATTTGTGCTGAGATTACTATGACTTGATCTAACAGATCTAACACTCTTTGACGTGCATAATACACATATTTCCTCTTTATGCCTCCAGTGTTTTTTCCTCCACAAACGCAGGCTGTATGTATATGTATAAACATCTCTTCCGAATTCCATTTAAAAAAATTCTCTATCGGCATCTCCCGTCTGCAGCAAGTGGGACCAAAGAATCCTCCGGATTAGAATGCAATAAAGCCGATTAACCCAAGAGCGCTTAGCTGGGAATTACACTGTGACACCCAAAGCGAATTAGAGTAAACAGACACCCCCCCCCCACCTCTCTTCTCAACTTTGACCTCTAATATAAGTTCGATCTGAGATTTTTCTTCTAAATGGATATTGGACTTAATATCAGTAGAGCACATGTTTGATGCCCGGAACATTGTTTGAATTTTTACTGGATTTTCAGAGGTAATCCGGCAAAACTGATTCAGAAAACATTGCACTAATGAGCTTCAGCCACGAAGTATATATTTATAGTTTAGGCATTTGTAGTTAGTTTTATTAATGGAGAATTTCTTTAATATTTGGTCTAATATCGAACTTAATTGTTTTCGAGCAATCCGTGTCAAATGGAAATTCAGTTGATGAAGTAAGCAACTATTTTACTAGCTTTAAATTATTATTACTACAGTAATTATACTTGTAATCAAGTATTTACTTCAATAGCAAGTATTATTTAAAAAATGAAAAATGAAATGTTAATAAACTCATTTGTATACTTTTTCAAATTTATGAAATTTAATTGGGTTATAAATTATCGATTATCCGTTTTTCGTAAATAAATAAAAATAATAATAATTTTTCTCTAATTAAAAAAGAAGATTCTTGTATAGTTTCAAAATCTTGGAACATATTCTACTTTACGAAATAAATATTCTATATATGGAAGTTTGAATTTTCCCATAATAATCAACAGCTTTATAAAATCTTTTGAAATAACTTTGCTACATTTTGTTCTTTAACCAAAAAATGACTGCATTCAAAGCGTTTTTGCAAATATGAAAACTTAAGTTTTGATTGTTCTGAAAATTTCGTGAAAACTATATGTTTCACAAATACATATTTTTCTGTAACAAACAATTTCTAAAAATTTATTTAAAAATCATTTATTTTAATATCTAACAACAGAAACACATTGATCTTAGATAGGCTCACCTGTAAAATATGTGTAATGTATTATGAGGGGAATAACATTCCCTGTCCTTTAACGCATGCGCATTTAACAAATACTTGAGCGCGCATTCTCTTCTTAAGTTATGATAATGACTGATTCCTTCTAAAGTTTTAAAGTCAAATATTCTCAAATCTTCTAATTTTGAAGAAAATTTGTGCTTTAACATAAGATTTTGTTTCATAAAATTATTTAGCAAGTTTATTCGCTAAAGTATGCATTGAATGGGCATCATATTTAAGTTGAATAAAGTTTATTCTTCACGCTTAGTAGTGTTGCAATTAAAGACTCTAAACGGTTACATTTATTATTATTATATAGAATTACTGCTGTTAGAATTTTGCCTGCTTTTACCATATTTCCTGTTTTCACTTTTATTCTTCAAAATTTGGATTTTTCTTGCGCTCTCTCCCTTTTTTTTTTTTAAGATTATTTTGCCCGATTGTTTGGATATCCATATTGCGTAAGTTTAGCTGTTTTACATTATATACATACATACATATATATATATATATATATATATATATATATATACATATATACATAAATTAGCACTTACAATCTTAGCTTTTGTAAATTGTGACATAAACAAAGATAAATTCATCATAGTACATAGTAGATTATTCATCGATATGTAAGTTGTTAATTTTTAATATTTAGTGTAAAACGTTACGCTTTCTATTCTTCTCTCTTTGTTCGAATAGTGCTTGTAAAAAATGTATTTTATTCGCTATTTCATAAATATAAATATTCATTAGCAAAATTTAAATATAATATTTTGATTAATTTATTTTTAAATGCGTATTGGACTTAAAGATATATTAAATATGCTTCTCCACGTTCCACTCTAAATGATTGTTTTTAGTATGATTGTACACATATATCGTTGACTACCACTTTCTTTAAATAAGATCTTACATTCATTGAGGAATCATGATTACACGATAAACCTTAAACAATTTTTCGCTCAGGATATTCTTAGTGCATCCTAAATCTCTTAAAAATTATATAAAACAACGGTAAGCAATAATCATTACCTTCGTTAATGACAGTTTTAACACCTCTATGCCATAGTGCTCAATACAGGTTGTATCACAATTACCTCCCGGGTTTGGAAGGCTTATAATATATATATATATATATATATATATATATATATATAATATATATATATATATATATATATATATTATATATATATATATATATATATATATATATATATATATAAATATATATATATATATCCCCTCGGCCCCCTCTATAATCCGTCCTTGTTTCGTGATGCTGATGATTCGACAAACTAACTGCCCTCCCTTCACTCGCATCCCCACCCCTGACAAAATCGCATTAATCCGTGGCTGTCACAAAAAATTCACATATTGTCACAAGTTTGCGAAATAAAACTTGTAACATTTCTTTCTCCAATAAAGTCAACTTTGTAGATGTATTGGTAATATATATATATATATATATATATATATATATATATATATATATATATATATATGTGTCTTCCAAATCCGTGAGGGAATTGTGATAGATCCTGTATATTATAGATGCTATTTTTTCAAAAACACATTCGTTGCAATAACCTTGATAGTTATTTAATTCGGTAATTCAGGTATTTATAAGATCCAGTTATTTACATAATTATTGATTCAGTAATTTAGATTAGCATAATTTAGAATATATTGTGTATTTTAATCCTAAAAGAACCATGCTGTCAATTAAATTAAAGCAATTTTCATCTCTTATATACTGATATGCATCTGAGTGGTGTCTATCTTTCGTGAAAGCATTGAACAAAGTGAAGTTTAATCATCACAATCTTGGTTTCTCTTGAAGGCACAGCAGTCAACATTTTTCCGGATGCTATTTGAAGAGTATGTCTTTTGGAAGCCGTCCACATTTGAGGTCTTTGTTGTGTTTCAATTTTCCACCACCTCTTTTCAATCACTTTGTCACGTTAATAACGAAAAATAGACAATGCAGTGCTGTATTTATTGTTTACTCATAATATATCGTTAAATGTATCATACTTTTTAACTAATGCGATATGATATGCGGCTGTATATGATTTTTTATTTTTAACCTTTTTTTTAAAAGTG
Source organism: Cheiracanthium punctorium (assembly GCA_038373885.1). Classification (NCBI taxonomy): domain Eukaryota; kingdom Metazoa; phylum Arthropoda; class Arachnida; order Araneae; family Cheiracanthiidae; genus Cheiracanthium; species Cheiracanthium punctorium. The sequence continues at coordinate 579,964 of JAWZYV010000377.1, forward strand.
CGGTAATTTTAATATTCAGGGATTTAAAAATTTAATTTATCACTTCTTCAATATTCTATGTAAATAAACTATTCTAATCACTATATTTAATATAAATAAAAGCAGGCCAAAAAATATACTTTCAAATTTACTTGTAAAACTGTTACCCCGATTGTCCGTATATATTAGCTTGAATGATGATATTTCTAATTCGCTACATAAAATATTGATACCACTCATATAATATTTCTAATCGATTTCTCCTAATGTATCTCTGCCATAAAAGTCACCCTACCCAGCGTAAATCACTATCTCCCCGTTGTTTGAGTTTCCGTCACTTTTGACGGGAATTTTGGGAGCAAGACAGGGGACACAAAGTGGGAGACCCTACGGGCTTTTGAAAGTGGTGATGTGTAATAGTGTTTGACGAAGGAATAGAAACATGGTTTATTCATTCGGAAAATAAAGAGGATCATAATTAGAGATTGTGCTTTCCCATTAAATATAAAATAAATGGAAAATATTTTTATATTCGAGTGCTATTGTATACAGTATTTAAAAATACTTTTAACAGCGATAAAATTGTTAAATTTTTAATATATTCTGAACATGCTCTCTTATTGAGCCTGAAAATTTGTTCACTTGCAGTGTTTGTCGAAAGAAATGGCATGTAAACAAAGAATAATAATGATGATAATAACAGTAGAAGTTTAAAAAATAATCAACATCATTATATGTAAAAGCAGGATATTACTTAATTTTGTCCAATGGTTACTTTTGGGATTGGTATTTAATACTTAAATCTTCAGAGAAATTGTGAACATACTACATTACTTATTTCAAATATGAAAATAATAAATGTGAAGGGCAAACTAAACTTTGTAGTGTAACAAATGAAGTTTTCTTTTTAATATATCACAGTATGCATGTTTAATAACTTCCTAAACATATTCTAACTTTGGAAGAAAAAAAACTCAAAATACTGTTGTTTAACTTTCAAATAAATAAAACTCACAATTCCCACTGTTTTGTGAGACAAAGAGCTTTGACTGACGAAGACTGAACATATTTTTAGCCGAAACGATCGTATCTTGTTATAAGTATCATTTCTCAAGGTTTTTATTTATTTTATATTCTAACTTTATTTTAAAACTTCAAAAAGGGTGTGTAATTGTTCATATTTTAGATTAGAAGTCAAATACGTAATAGCTCTGCAGTATTATCAAACGGTTATAAATCTAGTATTGATGGATAAGAGTGAAACCATGTTTTCTGTCTTTTAAATGTAAAGTATGTGAAACTGTTTCAGTGCATCATTCTAAATGTATACAGGTGTAAGAAAAAATTCCTATCAGCATTTCATACGTAACTGATTAATCTGCAATACTCAAAATCAAAAATTTTGTTTCCTGAAATTTATATACACCTTTGATTTTTTAAGAATGTAACAAGGAATTACATAATGAATAAATTTATTATTTAATTATTATTATTTTTATTTATTTTTTGAAAATGCTTCTTATACATAAGTTATTCTTTTTTTTAGAATATCTGCGAATGTAGAAGTTAAAAAAAAAGTGTCAGTGAAACTTATAAACAAATAAAAAATTATAACTTATAAGCAAACATAAATAAGTAAAACTAAAAAATATCTATATACTAAGCATTTATAAAATGTACCTTTGTAAGAATAGAAAGATAAATATATATATGAAATTGAAAAAACACACACACACACAGTTGTTGTTGTATAAGAAAAATACATAAATTGAAGCTACATATTCTCATGCGATTGAGGAAATATAAAAATAATAAATTGTCATAAACTTTTTTGAAGTATTTTGAATAAAAAAAATTATGCAAGAACAAAATATCAAATTGTCATACCTTAAGATAAAAGTAGTTATCTTCCTTTTTAATAAATTAATTCTTTAAAAAATGTTTTCATCCTTTTTCAGTTATGGATTTCATTCAAGCTCAAATTTTAAAACTTGTCCAAAATTACTTGTTTATGAATAATGCTCGAGTTAATAGGAACTGATTTTAAAATTTTTATCAAACTTATATTTATCTGTACGTAATACTGAATAAAATATACCCAAAATGCCAACAAATTCACATTTCAAAAATAGTTCACTATTATTTTGTTTATGTTTCTAACAATACATTTGCTATAAATGGACTGGGAGAGATGATAATTTAATACTAATCGCAGCAACCAAAACTAAATTATTAACTATTTTTTTTTAATTTTAAATGAGATATTTTTAATGATTTTGTTTTTCTTATGCTAGATATTAAATTACCTACCAAATAGTCACCCATGCTAATTGTAGTACAGTACTTCTAGTTATATCGTTTAAATAACTTGTAATATTTTGCTGCATTTTTTATTTTGTCATTCAATAAACTGTACCTCGTAATTCATTCAGTGTTTTATATGATTTTGATTTTATTATTTTTATTATATGAGGGCGGTGGAGAGACGAAACTCTCAAAGATTAACGAGATAGATAGATACATCAGAGATCCAGTTTTAGGAGTATAACAAATTCTTTACTTTTAAAAGTTTTCTTTGGTAAAACTTATGATATTTTTTTATTTTTTATTTTTAACATGACAAAATGCACTGGCGTTCTGCTGCTACCTGGTGTTTTCGCATTGAATACCGATTATCATCTATAATGGACAACCACGATTAATTTCATTTCTGCAGAATCCCAACAGTTCGGCAACAGTATGGGTCTGTGCTGGAAGCCTGTGTAAATTCTAAAGCCCTTAATTCAACAGACGGAAAAGCAAACCTTCTCTCCAAACCAGTTCATCTCATAAACGAAACCTAAGTAGAATTTTCATTTGATTTCATCGAATTAGGAGTGCGGGGGATGTTGAAGGGTGGAGGGGGGAAAAAGAACAGTGCTTGAAGAGCTGAGTGAAGGATTATGCATGCCAATGCATAACTACTATCAGTAGTATCGCCCTCGTCCACAGCCTCTCATTGACTTTGAAGCCTTGAGTCAACAGTTGGGGACAGAGTGGAGGGCTATTGAGGCACGCGTTGCCAAGCTCCTAACTTGGAGATTCCAAAAGGGAAATGACAAACATCAGAACGAGTTCTGGAGGACTGGGGCTTGTTTCGCACAGATAACATCCGGAATATGCTGCTGAGATATGTCGTCGGAGCCTGCATTAGTGTGTAATATTGGCACTGAAATGCATGAGATAAGTACGGAATACCGTGATGCACAGACAGTCAAGGCGTAAGAAAAGCTAGCGTTTAGGAAGCGTAATAGTGAACCAATTTTTGCTGATCTGATTATTATTTTTTCTGTTTGGTTAAGCGAATTAACTCTTTGAAACAATTCAGTGCAGCGATGTCAACCCTTAGGCTGTTTTTTATGATACAGTGGGCGACGAATTTTTTTTTTGTTTGTATAAATTGTCGAATTTTAATTTTCTGTGTTGTATTTAAATCATTAAGTGTCAACAGAAATTGACAACGTTCTCAGCCATTAATTTGAATATTTCATGCCCAATTTATACTATCAAAAATCATTTTTTAAAGTTCCCAATAGCACTATGTACAAATTTATCTGGTCGAAATTGCATTTGTTACTAAATCAAGGTGGGAGGGGGGGGGTATAATTTATGTGACTGTCCATGTGCACGTAACAGTGAGCCACTTAAAGCTTCTTAACTTAAAAATGACAGAACAGAATAAAATTCAGAACAGAATAAAAAAATTCACCCTTTTCTGAAAAAAACTGTACGAAGCATTTTTAAGAATTATGAATAAAAATATAGCGCATTTTTTGAACGATTCAAAAATGAACTTAAAAAAGAAATATTCTCAAGTGATCATGCGACTGTATATTTTATGCTGCTGCAGCACTGTCGAGATTTTACATAATAAGTCTACACGTTTCATGAAAATTTTTCTGCACGCATAAGAATTTTCATTGAACGGCAAAAAAGTGTTTATTTATTTATGTATACGAGAAGTGAAATGTAATTATCTTTTACATTTCAAGAGCAATATTTCTTCGACTGAGTATATATATATATATATGACATGTATTGCTCACAAAATACACAAGCATTTACAAATTTTATTACGAAGATCTACAAAGATGTGTTTTGTGATTGATATAATCTTTGAATCAAAAGAAACTCTTCTTTGAAAGTGAATCCAAGAGCTATCATATCTATGAACTGTGTAATATGTGCATGAGCAGTTCGCAAGTGCATACAGATGTAATAAATGATCATTATAACTTTCGAAATATAAATAGCTAGAACAATTGAAAAGCCAGTGTCCTAATTGAAATTTTAAGTACCATAAACTGACCCCCTTAAAAACCTTTCTGTGCCTGATATTTCTTGGAATTTATGTAGTACCACAAACACTTGAAATAACACCTTTCGATTAGTTTAGTAATAACAGAGTGCGTCGTACGAGTAGCAATACATAGACTTTGAAATTAATAGTTACAGCAAAGTAAGACATTATCGACGTACAAAATTAAAATTATGGTCTTTTTATTTGTCATGTGCATTCTTAATTTGTGTGTAATATAATACATCACGAAACATCACCTGGAATATTTTTGTAAAATATTTTTGAACTGTTATAATACGTGGTAAAATCAGATATATGTCAATTATCATTTACTGGCTCATGTTTAAAGTGTTTAAATATCAAATTTGTTGGATTATCAAGAAAAAATAGCGTGTATCTTATGAAATTAGTTTAAATTAATGTAATATAAGGTAATATTTTTTATTTCTAAGAACACAAATTATACAAAGTTCATCATATCATAATAAATATATATATAATTATTGTTATTTGTTTATTGTATAATTATTATTAGTGTTTTATGGATTCTCAGATTTGGCTGGGCCTTTCTGTACATTTATTGTTTTTTAGCTTCAAAGCTTATTTTTATCTCATGTATGGATGAAGTCGATGATTTGTTCAATAAAAGCGTTTTAAGTGTGTATGTCAGTCCAATTACTGGTATACACTTATATAAACGAGATCCAATATCTTCTTTGTTGTCTGTATTTTTGTTTTTATATTGTTTTCTTATAGTATGGTTTTATAGTTAGTTTATATTAACTACTTCTTGATCCTTTATTATATAATTGTACTTTTACTGAATTAAATCTTAGTGCTTAGTGTATTACACACACACATACACATATAAACAAAAAATTACTAAAATAAAGAATTCTAGAAATATTTAAAAATATATAATTTATTTAAAGTAATTAATGACGCTTTACGATAAACTGAGCATATTGTTTACTCTTTTAACTTTTGTTTTTGTATACACATGCACACAAATGTAATGTATTACTATATGTATCTATATACATATATATATTTATTTTTTTACATGTTTATGTAAAGTTTATGTAAACAAATATGCGTGCGCGAAATTAAATTACTTCACAATTTTAAAGAGTTTTTTTTTAGCATCAGATTGCAGTTCATAAGAATCTACTTAATCAAATATGATATTTATATTGAATATGTTTAGTCTGCTGCATTACAGAAAAAAAACTAACGTAATTAAACAAAAATAATTACAACTATTATTTAATGAGTTTTAACACGCTATTTTAGAAGTAACTTTTGCGCACAATTAATATTGTTAATGTCATGTTCACTAATAACAATTATAATATATTTATCTATAGCAAAAAAGAAATTTTGAACGCATTTTTTTTTTCTTTCACTTTTTGTTTAATAAAATACTGCCCAAATCGATTAAAATCTCTTTTCTCAAACAAATATGGTCAATTCCTTAGTTATTTCATAATTTTACATCCTTCCACAATAATGTCATCATTTTATTTTTTCCGTACATGAAATATCTGTTCAGATAATTTTAAGTTTCTTGTAAGTTTTCTAGAAATGTCGTTTGGTTTTCGTTACTAATGAATTTTGCTATTTTTCTCACTGCATCCAATCCATAATTAGAGCCGTAGGTGTTCAGGAAGATCAGAAAAGTACCTACAATATGTTACAAAACAATAGTTACATGTTTGAACATATGCATATGAGGTTCTATCAGTTCCCCATTCTACTCTGGAAATGATAATCTCCTTTATCACATGCAATATCAGAACTAGACATGTATTAAAAGTTGATAAGCTGCATTGAAGTTGAACAACAACAAATTGCATAGGATAACAATACGCACCTTGAAATTTCGATGCTTACTTGCATTGTTGTTTGTGTAAGCCTACTGCAATATTTTATTTATTTAGTAATTTTATCTACAAGAGTGTTTTAATAGTATGTTATTCTTTAAATTTCCACTTATTCTGACATTGAAAAGGATTGCAACTAAAAAAAATTATATGTTAATGCTGGAATACGATTAATTTTTAAAGTTCGTATAACTTTACATAATATTTGAGATAAGAATTTGTATTTTATCGTGTTAAAAAGTTTATCTCACACTATGTATTCGTCCAGTTTTTAATTTTGCTAAAATTTGTTTCTAGTACATACATATTATACATATATGAAAAAAAAATATGTATGTGTGTGTGTGTGTATCAGTGGCGTAGCTAGAAATTTTTCATGGGGGGGCTACGACTACTGAAAGTCAAATATATGTATACACGTGTGTGAAAATTGAGTGAAGAATATACTTTTGTATGACAAAAAATTCCTCATGGCGGACATGACACCCCCCCCACCGTGGCTACGCCACTGGTATGTGCGTATGTGTATATGGTACAAAAAATGCTCTGATACCATTTTTTATGAAATCAAAAATGTTTTATTAAGTACTTTTATATTAATAATAAAAACACTAAAAAAAATCTGGCACATGAAGGTATATATTAATAAATAATATCATAATTAACGGTTGTACATAAAAATAGTACAAAACGTACTTTTGCAAAAAACGTTATAAAAAAGGATACACCTTTCTTTATATGCATAATATGATGAAGAAAGGTATACTTCATACCTTTCTTATTATTTATACCAACTTTTATAGCTTTAGAATTTTTTTAATCTTTTCTTGCAATAGAATTATTGTAAATGAAATTTTAAAACAATTTGAGTATTATTCAAATATATGCATGTTTATATATCACAATAAAAACGATTTTCAAATAAAGTATTTTATCTTATGCTGATTATGAAACATTACTATTATTTATTTATTATTTTTTTTTTTGAAAATATAAGATTATTTTTTTATTAAAAATTGTACAAAACAAACATTGCTCAAACACTCAAAACAGTAAATAAGTTTCTTTTTACAAGTTGAGAAGAAAAAGTAACATTTTTAAAATCTTGTATTTTGTTAAAAAAAAAAAAAATTATGTTGGAGAGAGCTTTCACACAAAAATCCCTAAGCTCTCTGTAAAACAAACAGATAAAAATGATATCAAAGTATAATGGAATTTACATGCTCGAAGAGAAATCAACATTATGTACATTTAATACTTTTTTCCATGACATATAATATTCTGAGCATTGCAAACAGATTCTATAATTTTCAAGTCAATAAAATAGATTAGACTGCTTCTATACTACGGATTTTAATAAAGGTAATGCAATGATATTTTTTAAAAAAGTAGTTTTGAAATAATGCTGGACTTGTTAATTTATTATTCAGTATTTTTATTTATAGAAAAAAAAATTGTGCAACAAATTGTTTAGCTGTGTGAATATTGTTAAGCAGTTGTTTCATAAGTGAACACGTTTAGCGCATTTAATTCATTTCATGTTAGAAAAGTTTACTTATAAGAATTTGTTATAAATTTCCTTTACTTTGTTTATTGTGTTAAAGCAACGTAAGATCTATCTGCCATGGGGAGAGGCGGCCTTGGCAAGTGGATTTTTAAGAGATTCTAAAGCGTGTTCACATTAAATTTGGAGAAAACCTATCCAAACTCCACACCATTAGATCAACAGTCGCGCGGTAGGCCAGAAAGCTGAACCTTCACACTTCAGCCGTCTACATTGTTCAGCGACTTATGTTAAATTTCTATTAGAATTAATTTAAGAGATATATTTTGGTATTTTTATGCTTAAAGACCCCTTTTTTTCTCGTATGTAATGTTTCCTGTTTTAGAAATTACAAATTGTTTTAGCTGATATATTTTATCACATGTCATATACAATATTTTCAATTAACGTTGCTTTCTGATCTTTATATTCAGTTCCAAATGTGCAATTTACAATTATGTAACAGCGAAACGTATTCCTTAAAAGCAAGTTATTAAAAAAAATAAAAATTGAAAAAAAAAAAAGCAATTTGAGCTTCAAAGATCCAAGCCATTAAATTTGAACTTAGATTTAACGTTAAATACATTTTCCATAGAACTTTGGAAATATCCTTTTAAATAACATAAAATACATATTTTTAGCTATATCTGAATGAACAGTCTGATAGAAATGCGTAAGTTATCAAATTCAAAATACAGCCGGCAGTAATTCAACAAGATTTTTCGTCGCAAGCACTTCTAAGAGTTGTTTGATACTAGAAAATGAAGATCGCTTTTACAATGACAGTAACTATCTCCAAGAAAACTGTTATTTAAAATATCTTACGCGGGCGAGTTCAAACAAAGGCAAAGGAAACTTTTAATTAAGTTTCCAAGTATTTTGCAATGCCATTTCATCCTGTCATCTCTATGATTAAAATTTCGCGTGTGTATGTGTGTTGGCTAAATGTAACATCTCTCGTGCTTTAATCAATGTTTAGGAATGCAGCATATTTCACATTTTAAACTATTTTAAAATATGTTTTCATCTACGTTTATTAGGTATTTGCTTGTAATTCATGAGAATAGTTATAGTGGGAAAACAGCACCCTTTTAACTTTTTTTAAATTTTCGTTTCTTGCTGTGTATTTATTTTTGTGTTGATTTACGACAGGATTCACTATAAAAAGAAAAATGAATAAAATCTCAAAATAGCTATTTTAATAGAAATAATTGTAGAGATGCCATGTCAACTACTATGGAATCATTAACCACTTATTGTAAGCAGAATTTTTCTACTTACAATAAGCAAAATTCGCAAGATAATTGTAATCTGGCTAATGTTTTGAAAAAATACTTAAAAAGATTTTAATAAATTTGCTTTTACAAAAATTGATTAGATACATTACACAATGGTTGGTAGCTCTATAATTTTTCCACTGAGAAAAATATGATTAAATGCAGCTGATATTTTTAAAGTGTCTGCTATAATGAAATATTACATTTCCAGAAATATTCTGATATTTTCACATTTCTACATGCTTTGCATAAACGAGTTCAGTAAATAATTGAAATGTTTTAACAGCGCACCCTCTGAAAAAAGTATTCGAATGAAAGTCAAATTTCCTATGTCGATTCATAAATAAAAATATTGCTCTTAATTAAAATTGCACCATTTAATATATGTATGAAAAGTTTCTTATATTTCTTTCGAACCATGCGAATTTCGTGTGTGACAGCCTTAATGGCTGATAGGAAATTATGCTTATACTTGAATACTTTTTTGAAAGCGTGTATGTATAAACAACTTTTTTAGTCTTAAAATTTTACTATCAGGATATTGTAAAAATAAAAAAGTAAAAAATTTCCTGGAAGGTAAAATACCTCATAAATAAGATGGCATATCCACTCTCTTTTTAACAAAACTTTTTACTGCTAAAACAAATATTTTGTAATAAAATATTCTGACTGACTTTTGTTTATTTAGTTCAATCAATTTTTCTCTAGTCCTTGTTTCATTTCTTGCCCTCCCCCTCAATCTAAATAATTTTTTTCATGTTGCCATTCAAAAGTGTTTATGCATTCAAATATACATTTCAGAAAGTTAATTTAAAGATATTTTATGAAAACATAAATATAAAAACAGTAATGGAATCATAATGGAAATGACAACATTATGTCACATTTTTTGCCTACTACTCTTTCTTTTTGTTATTATTTTATTATTGTAGAAAGTAGAGACCTTGTGTTAAAACGTAGACCCTTAAAACGTACATATTATTAGAGTTTTGTTTGACTTTTATGTGTGTTTTACACTGTATTATTTAATGACAAAATTTTGATACAGTTTAAACATGAAATTTTATTGAAGTTGTATAAGCAAAATGAATTGTTTATTTTCTTAAATGTATGAAGGTGAATCCCTGTTTTTCAACAGAAATTTATTAATTTTCTTTATAATACGATTATGTGCTAATAGGTGCACTGTTTTACAAACCCTAGGCTCTAATTTTAAATTTTGCCAAAAATTTGTCTTCGAAGAGCATTCAGGTGCCATATGAGAATGTATTGTGTGTCAATCTAAGATTTGAAAGAAACTTTTAAGAAAGTATTTTACTCTAAAATACAATAAAATAACTGCGAATAAAATTTTATAATTATTTTATAAATTGTAATAATATGTGTAACTTACATGTTATAAGTAAAGAGTTATTGTTTTATTTCAGAGAAAAAACTTTACTGATTTAAAAACAAGACTGCATAGGTTTAACTAATCACTGTATGAGTTTTAAACAAAAAATGTTTAGAAAGTATATAAATTGTTAAAACAGCTATAATCATTACCGCTTTTTTCACATTCAATTTATTTTTTAAAGTATCTTTTATGTAATTAAACATATTAGACTTCAAGGGAAAAGTTGAAAGTCTCCATATATTCTTACATATTGTTTCATAGACATGTTTAGTGTATGCTCCCAATGTCTACAAAATACATCTTAGTTTATTTATTGAATGTCTTGAAAAATGCACTTGCATGTATTAACTATATTGTAATAAATAAATATGGATTAATACGTATCATTGTTACACGTGTTTATTATATTACTGAATTTGCTGATTTTATTAGATTTTTGTTTTGTTTATTTTCCATGCTTCTTCTGACATTATACGAAAAGTGATGTTTTATTTTTTTGTGTGCTATGATTTATTCGAAATGTATTCTGAATTTGATATTGATTTATTCAGATCAGTTTATTGTGTCTAACTTAAATTTAGTATTTGAAAAGTGCAAGGTTTAACAAAATTTCGAAGTTAATCATTCATTTTGATCGATTCGAAACTTACGCTTAGAGTAGCTGTTTGTATACTGTAAAAAATTAACTGTGAACACTTTACTTCATTACCATAGTTAAAAAAAAACAAACAAAAAACCATCACTGTACTTTCTTTGCAGCACAAAATGCTACGATCATGGAATTAAAAAGGTAAAATAGGGCTTTTGTGTTAACTTTTTTTAAATATTGCATTATGTTATTATGCTTTTTTGTGAGTATATTATTGCTGTCTGCTAAAGAAATAAATCAATTAACAGTTAATTTAATCATTTACTTTGAACTGAACACACGCCAAAAATAAGAAAGAAAAAATATAAGGTAACAAAAAAATTATCCCTTGAAACCTTTATCCATCTAACCTAAAAATTTTGTTCTTTTTAAGTATTTATGAAAGAAGTATTAGAGCCTAATCGCAGAGGTTAAAACATGTTTTTTTATTAGAACCCTCAGATTTGAATCTTGGAGAAAGTGAAGCTCCAATTTATACTTAAAGCCACATTTTCAATTGGGTATTAAATGCATATTTCGAAATGTAATGTTTTTTCATGTGCTAATGAGATTAAATAAAATCCTTAAATACCTCATTTCGCGATTTAGTATTTTGTCGGCAGCCGCCTTGAATAGCCTTTAATTGACAAATGAAGCTATCCACAGCGCATTGCAGACATTTTAATTTTTAACTCACATTAGGAATAGTTCATATTTATACATGTTGAGCGAATCTGTGGTTTAAAATCTATATCCGATTTGTTGAATAAGGGATTTTCATAAAGGATAATCAAGGCTATTTAAGTAATACCACGCTTATAGCATTTACTTATCATTATTTTTAAAAAATATATTTATAAATTGAATTAGAAAGCTTATTTAGTACGTTATTTAAGTAACAATAAAAACAACATTAACATTGATATTTTTGTAGAGAAGATAAAGGATGTGCAGACGTTTTAATCCTGGATTTCCTCTTTCCTGTTTTTCCTTTCGTTTGTTCTCCTCCTTCTCTCTCTTCGCCTATTTTACGGGATAAATCCGCTTCCAATTCGGCGAAAATGCCGGCGAGTGCCGGCAATTTTATCGGCGAAATCCTGGGGGCGATTTAACGGCGATGTTTTCAAAGCAACGCGGTAAGGCAGGGGATCTTCTGCCGCGTAGTTAGGTATCGCCTTCCGGTACAATGATTTAGGGATACCCCCCTCTTCTCGCCGGCACTTCACCAAGCAATAAAAGGCGATCGTGCTGCTGTGAATTGTGACTTCACCGCGTGAGCTTGGGGTTATACAGCAACACAAGGAAAGGGGGGAAGTTGCAGTCAATTTTGAAAATGGTGTGAATGTGCACCTTCGTACTGTTAAAGTTCGAATTTATATATATGTGTATTTTTTCCCTTGCCGTTCCGAAAAAAAAGTTCGCTAGCTTAAATTAGTTGAAAACCAGTCGTGCAAAGTCCATTGAAATCGTAATTTGAGAAAATTAAAAAAAGAAAATTAATCATGAAATATTGAAAGTGATTTTTTGAAAGTTTAAATTAAAATTGTTTCAGGCATTTTCAATATAAATTATATGCATGTTATCGTAAGTATCTTATTTCATTGAAAATAAAATTACCATATAAATTACGGGAAAACAGATAAATACATAAGTAATAATGCTAAATATATGTCTTTAAAATGCATAAATAAGGTTAGTGTGAACAGTAGTGGCTCTCTATTTATGTTAATGTTAATTTTTAAGTCTTATTTATTTATTTATTTATTTATTTAATTCGATATTCTGGAGTGAATAACTGAGGCATTTGCAATGACATATCTAATAATACACAAGTAGTTACAATATGTTTTTATAAGTTTCACCAGGGAATTTACCTTGAAATGGCTAAAGTTTGACCTTGAAAATATTTTACATGAATTTTAACATCAAATGATATAACTGAAACTTTTATGTACGAAAAATACATTCTGTTTAATAAAAGAAAAAATTGTATTTTTATAAAATAAATATGATGAACTTTTATTTTATAAAAATAAAGCCAAATCAACTTTTCATTACATTTTGCTTTTAGTTTAATTTTTACTTTTACAATAAAATTTTAACCCTTTGAGACCAGCCCTCTACAATTGACGACACAAATCTTGTCGAAAGACTATTACAAAGAAAATACTAATAATTTTAATTTGAAAACGGTTGTGTAAGTTTAAGAAAAATGCGAATACTGAGGATATTTTATTTTATTTATTTTCTTAAGAATTTAATCACTATTTTTATCATTTCTATATATAAATTATACATCTATTCAAGAGTAATTATTTAATTAAGTTTGAATGGGTTAAGGTATTTTTTGTAAAAAAACCCAAGCATTAAAATGAAAAATACGGTAACTGACCATAATAACAAAACTATCTTTGCTACAATACCAAAAATTGTTTTTAAAAATAGGTTATTCCAAGATTTGTTCTTAATTTTTTAATTACTTTTCACTTACACACTGTTCTAAATATCCTGTTTTATGTTGACATGCATTTTTAAAATATGTAAGTAAAAGACGAAACTGACAGTTTAGAAATCATGTGCTTATCTGGATTTTGTGGTGCATTTTCTTCCTTTGAATGTATATAAATGTTTATTCATTAAAGAAATTGTTTTTAATTGTCATGCAAACCAATAAAAATTTGAAAAATATTCTTTATAGTATAATTAATATTAAAGTTACTATAAAACATGAATTACACAAAATCATAACCTTGAAATTTCTCCACAATTTTCAGAATTCATTAAACAAAAACGCATCTGAAATTTAAAAAAAATTGTAGTTAATTTAATGAGTTACTTTCTCTGATTAAAAATTTAAATAATTAATTTTTCTATCAACTTTGTGACTTTTTAAATTTTCTCTTCACTCACACACACACACACAAAAGAAAAAAGAATTTTACGTGCAGAATTTAATATACTGAGCAAAAGTTATATTTAAACAACTTCAGCACTTTCTAAAGTATTTACCTGGAATTATCAGTTTAAAAATTTTACAAAAACCTTAATGTAGAAGCTTATTATTATTTCAGCTATACAGTATGTTATTATTATTATCAATATTTGCTGTCAGAAATGTTTCTTTTTTTCTGGAATAAATACACTGTCCGAAACATAATGAGAAATTGTGTTATTCATAAGGCATTATTTGAAGTGAGAGAGAGATAAAAGTATAAATATGAGTTATTGAGAGATTATTAACATACTAAGACTAATTTCCTATAAAGAAAATATTTTCGTGCTCTATCATTTTTGTAATGCTACTGGACTGTAATTACAAAACTTTTTTCTTGCTATTTTGTGAAAATGTCATGCACTGTAAAAATACCTGATCTGAATATTCTTAAATTAAGTTATTCCAAGAATGCATGAATAGAGGGTTGGTAAAAATCTGCCACTCGAAAGAGAATATCATTCCTTTTTAGAGAATGATAAAAATCAAGCCTTGTTTTAAATTCTGTGCCTGTAACTTTTACAACCCCCCAACCTCTTCTTCGAAACTTTTTTCTAGGGACGTGATTGAATTATTTTTCTTCATCGAAAATACGTTGTATCATCAGAATTCGAACATTGTGGACATAACTTTGAATTTTATGCATTCTTACACATTTTTGACACTGTGGTTGCTTTAAAAATAAGTTTGTTCGGAATCAAAATATTGTATTACAAACACCACTTTATAAAATTAATTTATAGTGTAATTTATGTATATTTGAAAACAACTGAGAATTAAATTGGAAAATATTTGGTGTTATTTGAAAAGTGTTATCTGTTTAGAAGCTATTAAGCATTCAGCAGCTTAAGTGTTTTTTATAAGATGGAATTCAGAATACTTATAATTACTTCAGATTAAGATAGCTTTTTATACATATATTTTATTCATATTTATGCATAACAAAATATTTAATATGTATATATTTTTAAATTTCTGTTTTGTTTACTCTTTAGAATTACGTTTTGAATATTATATTTCACGGGTGTGTATTT
Source organism: Cheiracanthium punctorium (assembly GCA_038373885.1). Classification (NCBI taxonomy): domain Eukaryota; kingdom Metazoa; phylum Arthropoda; class Arachnida; order Araneae; family Cheiracanthiidae; genus Cheiracanthium; species Cheiracanthium punctorium. The sequence continues at coordinate 595,035 of JAWZYV010000377.1, forward strand.
TAATAAATCAGGCGAATAAAAATATTCATGCAATAACAAAATAATAATAATGTTGCTGAACAGGTACATTTATTCAGGTAGTCTCTGAATATTTTTTTAGAGTAAAGCTTATGTTTTATCTGGAAATTTATACTAAATTTAGAAAAAAAAAATTGATGAACTTATGTTTCATGTTATCATACCATCTTTAAATTTTGTCGCTTAAGCCTTGCATTTATTAAAGCTTAATCTCTAACTATGTAGAATAGATTTTATATGATTTTATATGATAAATTTTTTGTCATGTATTTTAAGTAATATTCGCTCTAAATAGTAAGCATTGTTTAAAATATTTAAATTGTGAAGGCATAATTGTTAAGGAATGTTCTTTACGGTTGATTAGTAGTGAAAAAAAGAAAAGAAAAAGAAAAAGAAAAGAAACATTTTTAGCTATTTAAGTTGCTTACAGAACATTATATTCTGGTATAGAAAGTTTAATACTAATCTTATAGAAGACTTATTGAAACTTTAAATGTTTTAACCTATATAAGAGCTTAAAGAGAGTTTATGGTGTATTTTATTTATAAACCTCTCAATAAAAGTAATTTCGTTTTCTTTACCGCTTTCTTTTTCTTTTTTTTAATTAATTAATTTATTTACTTTTCAAGAAACATTATAAACTTTCCTTTACATTTATAATTACTTTAATTTTCCCTTAATAACCTTAATTAACTTTACATTTCCCTTAAATTTATAAATTTATTTCATTTTTAAAATGTAAAATTTTAAGGTTTTTGATTCAATTCAAATCACTTTTATCTTATAAATTATTTTTCTAGTCATGATATAGGCTAATTTAAGAATGGGGCTAACATGTGTTGTGTAATGTAACGAATGCAAAAGTATAATTTTCAATTTTAGTTGTTCAGTTGCTCTTTAAACTACTGTAATTATTACTATTTTTGGATATCAAAAATTAAATTTTGTTATTAATGATGTTTGGAAACCTACTTTGTTTCATACCGCTTCCATAAAAAGAAACTCTAGCAGCTATAAATCTTGAAGGCCAAACGCAAAATACATCTGACAGGAAACTGATGGTTAGATGTTTTAGTTGCACTTGAAGAGATCTCTCAGAAAACTAAACAGTTGATCAGGAAGTTAGGACACTCTCCTATCCCCACATTTACCACCAGGTCCACCGTAAAGAACTTTTTACCCCGTACATTTCACCCAAATTGGCCTCCGTATGAGCCAGATATCAAACACACCATCACAAATTTGAGACGTTAACCGAAAGAATTAATAATAATATCTGTATCGCTTTTATTCACTTATAGCATATAAAAAATTTCCTATTTAAATTAACCTTTGCTGACTGCAGTGAAATTTGTCGAAATTATTACATTTTAAAATAAAATAGCACGTAAATTAAAAAAATAAATAAATAAGTCACGTTTCTCGATAAACGATCCTTTTTTAAAAATCAAATAAGCATTCCATTCATTTTTTGAGAATCAAATAAGTGTTCCACTCATTTTTTGAGAATACGGGAGTCTGAGATTAGCTTAGCGATGCTAATTAAAACACATATGGTTGAATTATCTTTTATTTTAATAATTTACATGTAACTATGAAAAGAAACGAATTAAAGTATTAACATACTCTGTTTACTGTTCGATTTGCAATATATAATCTTATATTATTACTTGATTATATACTTTTTTTTTAAGTTAAGAGTGGAAATGTTATTGACATAACTATGAATACAGAGAAGAAATTTGAGGTGAAAAAACTTCTCACGTATCATTTAGCATAATGAGTTTATTTTCTAAGTGTTTCGAAAGTAAAAGAAAATTGAAAATTGCAAACATTAAATTTCTTTTTGTTCTCTTTTTTGTCTTTTTTTTTTTTTCTTTTTCTCCAGTTGATGAGTGAAGAAACAATCAGTTTTAAAACGTAATAAATTTTATTTTTATTTATTTGATAATAACATACTGAATATTTACATAGCATGTAAAAAAAAAAATGATGAAAAATCGAATACATGTAACAAATCCATGAATTCCAAACTGTAAATTCATAATCAGGATAAATTCTGCAAGAATCATAATTAACTTCACCACAGCTATTCATCAAGATTTTCCTGTTATTTTTAAATCCAGCATTCTTCACTTTCCCTACAATTTTTCCATCGATATCTGCACGAAAAAGAAGAACATCTTACGAAATATTTTGGGACACTTTTATTTGCTACAAATATCACGATTTTCCACAATGAAATTTAAACTGATATAAAAAAAAATAAGAGAGAGGGAGGCGTGCAGTGAGTCAAATGCGAAATTACATTACATTTTTACTAGGAGTAGTCTTAAAATATCTGAGTCAATCGGTAATGTTGTCTTTCGAATGTTTTAAAGAAACTGGCTGCTTCGGAATCAAAAACTGCTTCGCGGTAGGTAAATGAAGGATGAGCTTAAGCCTGCTTTTCTTTCAAAGGATTGGAGAAGGAAAAGAGGTAGCTTAATTTAATCCCGTTATAATCAGATTGTGGACCTTCCGAAAAGAGAGAGGCTGTAATTTATATCACAGGTCAAACTGTCACATAATCCAAAACGATTGCTACTAAACTCTAAAACCATCGGATTAGGAACGTTTCTTTCTTACTTTTTAGCCTTGTTCGTGTTGATCGGTGTTCCACGTTTTACACATGTTTTGGTTGTGACTTGTCACAGGCGGAATTTTATCTTGTCTATTTTATTGGCGGCGATGACAGAATTTCACGCATGCGTTTTTGAATATATATATGTCTAGGTAATACATATCTGCAAAGAATCGGTTTTAACATGGACTTCGTTTCGCCTTACGCAGTTACTTCAGAAATGTATTATGTAATAATTGTCTCTTCGTTCCTTGGCTTTTAGTTTTGTGTCTAAATTTATTAGAAATTAGTCACACGTATTTTCCTCTAGGACATAGTTATGTAGTGAATTATTTGAGTTTAAAGTAAAGTGTTGATAGCAGTTTCTCTTAAAAGCAGAAAGTACTTAGCGCGAAGCTATAGTTCTCTACTGGTTAAGCAGAAAATGTTGAGTTATTTAAATAATTTTACTGATTAATTGTTATTTTTCACTTTAATTTAATGCTTTTAAAAAGAATTATTGAACTTTAGAAATTCTGTTTAGTTTGTTTATTATATATTCTATATACACATTATTGAATAGATTTCATAAATAAGAGGACATTTTAAGCTATCTGTTTATGTTTGAAAACAAATGCATTTAGAGATTTTCAGTGAAATTAAACATACTAAATAAGTCCATTTTTAATACACGCTTAAAATTTTCGTCCGGATGTTTAAGCTATTTATTCATTTTTTTTAATATGTTCACATAGCATACGCATTCAATGATTTCAAATGACATGCAAGCCTTTTCATTGTATTTTAACCGAAAAATAATGGTTTTGATACGATCTTATTTGAATACCTAAATAGTTCTACTAATTATTTTTATCACCAAGGAGTCAGGCATAACTTATTCCTTACACTCATTAATTCGAAAATTTGTTATGACGCTCCTACACGAAATTTTACACATAGCAGCCAACTTTTCTGATTTTATCGGAAGATTTTCCTCCACTAATTTTTATTACTTAGCAATTTAATCTTACAGCAAGTTTATATTTTTAAGGCAAAATAAAACCGCTTAAAAATTGCGGTGGAAAATCTTCCAATAAAATCGGGAGAGTTGGCAGCTATGATTATATAGTCAACATCTCCTGATAAAGAAAGCCTAATTGCTACGTCATTAACTTTGGCGACACCACTAGGCCTACTTATAAAAATTTGTTTTCACAAAATAAAACTATTTACTCACGCATAGCAGCACTTTAATGATTTGAGATAGAAAACTTAATTTTATGAGATATGGCTGTTTTTAACCATAACTAATTAAATAATATAATAAAGAAATAGATCATAATGAATAATTTTGTATGAGATAGGTATTTTAATTTTAATTCTAATTTTTATAATTTAAGATATTTTAAGATTTATAGCATTCAACAGAAATTTTAAATTGTTTTACTTAGTGAAAATAAAACTTTCATGGCGTCATAGTCGAAGGTCTGGTGATAACGCCATAGCTTCACTTGTTAGGCTTTCTTAATGTAGGAGGTGTTGATACAGTACCATGAACTAATTCGGTTTTTCCCTTTCTCTTTTCATTTTAAATGTTGAACAGACGAACTTTACGCTCAAATATACATCACCGAAGAAGGGGACGGCATAAAAACATGCTATATTAACACAAAGCAAGATCAACTTATTTCTGAATTTGTCTAAACATTTGCAAAAGTTAATTTATGCCGTACTCTTGTTGAGTAGCAAAAACAAAGTCTACGACAGTGTTCCTGTTTTTTAAACTGTTGCGTTACAATTATTCGAGTCGGAGACATCCAGGGAAAGGATAGAGTGATTTCCACTGTATCAAATATCTTAAATAGTACAACTTCTTTTCAGAGACATACTGAGAAGGAAGATGGGACTTTTTCTTGCTTTAAATCTCACGTTACTAGAGCGATTTTAACAGTTCTCTCTGCCGTTCAATGTTACAAGGTCGACTGCACCCACCAGACAGTCGTTTCCAAGTTAAAAAAAAAAAAAAAGAGGGAGGAAGTTTGAACGATTTAGATTATTTTAGAAATACACTTGGTATATGGCACGTGTTCATTAGTTTCCCGAAACAATAATGCATCTTAAGTTACAAGTTATAAAAATCATTATTCATATTTTGTATAAAATTAATTCATTGAAGTGATTTATTGACATGTACTGACTCCCTAGATATCTGTGACATTTAAAAATGCATAGGAATGGAGAAATTGTAGTTAATTATTGCTACTAGTTATGAAGCCGATAGCCAAAATGTACTTGCGACTTTAAAAAATATAAGATGAATTTGATGATATGGGCTGCAGTAAATGA